>OY744547.1:43898388-43923388 GCA_963556195.1 Sepiola atlantica | reverse complement strand
CATGATTGTGATAGGTGTTCAAGAAACAGAAAATGATAATCCTAATAACACGTAAAAAAGACATAAAACTCATTTTTCCATATTTTTGCATTCATAATTAAGTTTTTCGATGTTGTGGTAACGGCGGCGTATATTGGGCGATCTTTACCTTCGCAGTAGTTGATAACTCGAAAAAGAAAAAAAAAGGTTTTAAATAAAAAGCTCATGTGTTTCAATGGACATCTGCCGCCATGTTCATTATTTTTCACTCTGGCATTAAAATTCAAATCATCATTCCCAACTAAAGGTGAAAGAAATGCTTTTTATTCCCAACTAAAGGTGAAAGAAATGCTTTGCATTTGTTATTACATTCTCACACGATTATTTTGTACATTCATACAAAAACGCTGATATCCATCTCGCCTCAACAGAAAGAAAGAATGTTTAATCTTTTTATGTTGATACAGGGCCGGCGGGACAGTTATAAAAGTGGGGGGGGGGAATCCCCTAAAAAGGGGGGGGGGCGGCCCACATTGTGCCCAGAATGCCAAATATGGGAATAAATTCAATATGTTGACTAAAAATGATCGTCCGATAGTGGTTGAGAGCTCATTAGAAGCGAATAGGATTCTCTTGGTGATAGAAAAAGAAAAATTCAAAATATTTTAATTTTTGGGCGTCTGGACTCAAATTACCGTATTTGAGCATATTGGGGAAAAATCACTGTTTGGGGCATATTTTGATTTAAAATGATCATCTGGTACTTGTTGATAGCTCGTTAGAAGCGGAATGGAATACTCTTGGTGATAGATGAAGAAACATTAAAATAAATTCAATTTTTTGGCGTCTGGGCCCAAACTACCATATTAGGGCATTTTGGACCAAAAATACCGTTTTTGACATAATTTAGACATGAAATGATCTTCTGATAGTGGTTGAGGTCTTGTTGGAAGCATATTAGCAAGTCGCTTCTGGTGAAAACAGAACAAATAGAAATTTTAATTTTGGGGGGTTTGGGCCCAAATTACCATATTTGGTCATTTTGGGCCAAATACACCTTTTTGGACTTAATCTAGACATAAAATAATTTTCTGACACTGCTTGATAGCTCATTTGAAACATATCAGCAAGTTGCTTCTAGTAAAAATGACAAAATTCAAGAATCCATAGGTTTATCAAATATAGAGAATACATAAAGTTAAAGGTATTAACTGACAAGGTGCATATAAAAGTACAAAAGTAAAAAGTATAAAAGTTTAAATGTATTTAGTATAAAAGTATAAATGTATCTATTGTAATTGGAATAGCTCGTTAGAAGCATATTAACAAGGCAGACTTGCATTGTTTCTCTGTTCTACATTTTTAATTGCGTTCATTGGACTTTGCTCAAAAGATAGTGTATCCTTTTTTTTGGAGAAGAAAATGAAAGTCCGTAAATATACCTATAGAATAGGGACCTTTAACAAAAACTCACCCATTTCGCTTGGTTTTCGCCAAATTTTAGATAAAATTGATTGTTGGTCTTATATTGTAATGATGACAATATAAGACCAACAAGCAATTAATAGTTAAGCTATTTAGATAAAATTAAACACATGCATATCAACTTAATTATTGATGACCGTAAAGTGGGGGGGCTCAAGTCAAAAAGTTAGGGGGGTTGAACACCCCCCCCCCCGGTGCCACCGTCCATGTGATATCATAGTGTAGTATTTTTGTGTTATTGGCTTAAATGTGTCGATATTCGAAAGGAGCAGAAAGGAAGTTAACACTTGCAGTTTATCATGTTCTCTGTGCAACTGACAAACAATTGCCACTGACAAACAATTGCCACTGACAAACAATTGCAACTGACAAACAATTGCCACTGACAAACAATTGCAACTGACAAACAATTGCGACTGACAAACAATTGCCACTGACAAACAATTGCAACTGACAAACAATTGCAACTGACAAACAATTGCAACTGACAAACAATTGCAACTGACAAACAATTGCCACTAACAAACAATTGCAACTGACAAACAATTCCCACTGAAAAACAATTGCAACTGACAAACAATTGCAACTGACAAACAATTGCAACTGACAAACAATTGCAACTGACAAACAATTGCCACTGAATGTTAGCACCATTATAGGCCGCTGAACAAAGGGCCACGTGAGGAATGTTAATGTCCATAAATTACCCGAAACTAAAGAGCCACATCGCTTAACCGTTATCCACCATGTTAAATTTGGAAAAGACGCATGCGTAGACTAATTCAACATATAAACACGAAACGCATATGTCTTTTGGTATGTAGGGTTAAGAAGTCGTGGAGACAGTACAACTTTGATTCAGCAAAATCTGAGAAACAAAGAAGAAGAAGAAGGCGTAGGAGATGGAGAATGAGAAAGAATAAGATATGAGGGTAGGAGGATTGTTGGAAGGCGGAATATCTACTTATATAAAGTTAGGTATATGTAGATGTTTATATATTTCTATGTGTAAGATTCACCCCATATCTAATTATGAATTTTGAAACACATCTGCTTGGCATACCTGGAAGTAATGTGGGCTATATCTAGTTTAATTTAGTTTTATGCAATGAGAACAAAGAAGGGATGGAATCCCTTCGTAAAAATTCAGATACTTCCGATTTTCATGAATTTTTAACAATAAGTATTAAACATCAATTTATAAATATTACCCAAATTTCAGTTTCTATGGAATATTTTAAAAGGGTTTTTAGGGGGGCAACATATCGCACAACCTCCCATTTGAAAATTCAAATATTTCAGATTTGCATTAAATTTTATCCATAGTCATTAGACAACAATTAAGCAAGATTCCCTAAATTTTAATTTCTTTTTAAGTCCCCTTAAGACTTAAATTTTAATTTCTTTTTAAGTCCCCTTAAGACTTAAATTTTAGACATTTTCTAGTGTCAAAATCATATAATGGATTTTAATCAAAATTAGAACAATGATTCTAGATTTAATATTTTGATTTTCATCTTTGTAAGGGACATAAACGTGGTGCAAAACTGTTCTGTTCGGGGAATTCATTTTATCTGTCCTGGAACGGGTATTCTTCTAATATATATATATATATATATATATGTATATATATATATATATATATATATATATATATATATATTAATTATTTCCTGGAAATGTTTACTGCAATCCTCAAGCATCATGCCAACACACACACACACACTCATATATATATATATATATATATATATATATATATATATATATATAGATAGATAGATAGATAGATAGATAGAAAGATAGATAGATAGATAGATCTGTTCAAGTTATGGCTGCACTTGTCTAGTTCTAGATTCAGTTCACTGAAGAATATTAAGAGGAATTTGCTTTTCTGGTCCGCAAGGAGTTCAGTCCAACGCCTCGTATCAATAAAAAGGAACGGGCAAAATCAATCCATCAGCGTTTATGTTCAATAAAAACATAGACGTTTTAGATATCAAAAGCTCACAAAGATACCATTTATCAGACCCGGCCTAAGAATCGGGTTCCGTCCATAGCATTTATTATTATTTTCTTCCTCCACGTTGGAGAGCTCAAATCTAGAAAAACCTGTAAAAAAATACCCCCCCACCCCACTCACCCAACCCCACTTGCCCCTAGGTCCGAGCCAAGATGGGCAGGTTGCTACTGACCAGGGTTGATACACCCCTTTCAAAGAAGAAGAGAGACGATGGTGTGCGCCAAACATTGATTTTTTTTCTTTATTAGATTGTCCTTGTATTTCTTTAAGATGCTTTGTCCGTCGGACGATTCGTCTGTCACACTTCTGTTAAAAATTTTATTTTCATCAATCTGTCACGCTTACGTTTGAAAATTAATTATTAGTATGTCATGTTTAAATTTGTAATATGTCATGCTTACATTTGAAATAGCATTTTATATGGTCTGTCAGTTTGAAATAGCATTTTTGGATGCAACTTCTTGACTCCAGAAGAGAGTTTGCCAATCCGTTGGTCATTAATCGGTCTGTCACGCATAAGATTTGAAATAGCATTTTCATTGGTCTGTCACACTGAGATTAGCAATAGCATTTTCGTTTGTCTGTCACGCTTCAATTTAAAATAGAATTTTCTTTAATATGCCACGCTTACGGTTGAAATAGCATTTTCTTTAGTCTATCATGCTTAATTTTAAAATAGCATTTTCTTGGGTCTGTCACGCTTAAGTTTAAAATAGCATTTTCTTTAGTCTGTCACGTTTAAGTTTATAATAGCATTTTCGTTGTTCTATGACGTTTAAGCTTTAAATAGGATTTTCTTTGGTCTGTCACGCTTAAGTTTGAAATATAATTTTCTCTGGTCTGTCACGCTTAAGTTTGAAATAGAATTTTCATTGCTAAACGTGCATATTGAGTCGACGCATCTTAAGAATGGTCTGATTCTTGTTTGTTTTTGTTTTGTCTTTTATCTTTTGTCTTTTTTTTATTCGTACATCGAACTGGCAAATCTTTTTCATTGCCGCTGTCGGCGTGTACACTCCTGACTTTTAGTTTCTTTCACAAATAACAACAAAAAAAAACCCACATCTCCATTTTAAGGTATTTATAGCTTCCCTCAAACACTTGTTATGGGCGATTTCTGTGGTTGCAAGTTGCGATTTCATGCAGACATCTACCTTTCTTGTCTGAACGTCTCCACCTACCCGGCTTTATCTTTATTTCTTTGTTTTGCTTGCATTTATTTTTCGAGCGGCCATATTTCTTTCTTGATCTTCCATCTTGCTTCCTCTTGACTGAACACCCCCGGCTGAAAATGGTCATATGACCAAACATTTCCTCTGACACTGTCCAATGAAATATAGTGGGTAATTTACAGATGTGGTCTAGATCCTTTCTAGATTAGAAAGAACACTCGACGTTGCCTGGGACAAACAATAACTTTATTTTTATTATTTTTGAGCGTTTAAGTATTTTTTTTTGTCTTTGCATTTCTTTTGGTATCACCAAATAACAAAATATCTGAACAACCTCAATAGTCTTCCATTCAAATCTGCTTCTCCACATCTGAATCCTCATCCATCTCCATTCCTTCTTACACACAAACTGGTCATCATATCTCAATCTATCTGTAATTCCACTGCACTGCTTGTGTGTACCTAATACTTACAAAAATCTTTGTTGCACCCAACTCCCTTTCCACAAACTGAGCAGGCGAACTTTTCTCTTTCTGTGGGGCTTTCCAACACTACAACCACTGACTATCCTTTGGTTTTGATAACATTCACTCTCAGACCTTTACTTTCCATAGAATTCCTCCAAGTCCTCATTTGAACAAGTAGACCTTCCATTGTTTTACAAGGAGCTACTAAATCATCAACAGAAAGCATTTCTTCTAACTATGATAAACATTTTTAAATATTTTTTCTTGATTTAAAAATATATTTTCACAGCAGATTCAAAAACAAATCTATTAACCAATTGAATTTTTATTTGGCTAATAGAGTAATATAGTTTTGGCACAAGTTGCCAGATCAGATTAAGCACGACAATAGTCTTCAGAAGATCCAAGGAAATTAGTTTTAATAAAAAAGGTGTCCATAAAAAGTTGGTAGACCTTGAAGGAATTGGAAATGGCTGAAAACATGGGACAATTGGGATTGGTGAATCAAGACACAAATGATAGAAATTGTGGAGACAAGATATGAAGAAGTTAAATCCTCGTCAAGAGAAAAAGGACTTATAAACGATAATAATAATAATAATAATAATAATAATAATAATAAAAAGAAGAAGAAGAAGAAGAAGAAGAAGAAGAAGAAGAAGAAGAAGAAGAAGAGAAAGAAGATATTAAGATGGAATTAGATGAATTCAGAAATAATGACAAAAAATACATTTTTGGGAACTATCAGATGTGATATTTAACAGCATTTGATTCATATGATAATTTTAATCTATATAATATGTAAGGTATTTCATGTTCGTACGTACGTTTTCATCTTTCACACCCATTAAAAAAATGAGTTCGTCCGATCAGCAAAGATGGTGATTTGATATTGATCTGATGTCGCTATGGTAAACAATTCCGACTTTATCCATTTTAAATGAATTGTTCTAAAATCAAATTATGTCTTACTGTCGCCTAAAACAGTACAATTTTAAATAAATACATTTAATAAAGTGGCATTCGCTTTATTAATTAAAAGAATTTTTAGCTGACAATTATTGTTACAGTAAGAAGACTGAAAATATTTATTGTTTGCAAAAGAATTAAATTCCTATAATTTTAAATAAATAAATAAATAAATAGATAAATAAATAAATAAATAAGAGGCATATTCGTTTTATTTATTTAATTTAGCTGACAATGATAATTATTTTTACAGAAGAACAAAGGTATTTTTTTAAATAGTATTGACCCTGACAGACATTTATTATTTCAAAGAAATATTATTATTAACAGTAAATTATACAAATTGATGCCCCGTATTGTATTATTAGTGTAAATGTTCTGTGCAACGAATTTTTAAAGGATTTCATGTAGAAAATCCTTAAAAAGGTAGATGATCCCCAAAGAACCATAACGAACAAATAACAAACACAAAACAAACAAACAAACAAACAAACAAATAATAATAATAATAATAATAATAATAATTAGTATTGCATGGAATTCAGACTAAATTCTGTATACATGAAACAGCATTAAATATAGTTATTCAACTCCATCCTCCCTTCTCTGTCAGATGTCTGCATCTCCACCCCCCTTCACCCCCCTTCTTGGTCACCCATCCAGATCGCTCGTGCCAGGGCAATATATTTTCAAGAGATCTCTGCTATACTGCATTAAAAGCCGTGAGCCATCTGTAATTAGGGTGTAGGCCGAAACTTCCTTCTGTTGTTTGACAGTTGGAGTTACACAGCATAGCACGCTTCTCTCCCTTTGCAAATAGGTACGGCTATGCGCATTCACGATTCCCTCGTAATTAGCAGAAAATTATAACTCTGGCCTGGCTAGAGAGTCAGGTGGAGGATGGGGAGGGAATGTGAGCTTTCCTCAGCAGCAGCAGCAGCAATAACAAACGTTATCGGGTCTATTTCTAGTATACGAACGCACCAAACCCTTCTTTTACTCCCTCCCCCCACCTCTTACCATTCCCCTCTTTCTTCTTCGTCTGTTGTCTTAATATCTAATCCGGCCAGCTGTCAGCCACAATCATGGACTACAGGAGCTGGCCAGTGTCTTTTAGTTAAGCATGTTGGTTTTTCCGAAGGTGAGTGGAGATGGGTCGAATGAATGGGAGAGCTAACTCCAGAGCTAGAAAAGAATGTAGGAAAAACTTATAAAAGATTTTATATAGCCGCATCTCCCGGCCTCCGCTCATCAACAGTTCTATAGAGCATGGTAGCGTGTGTACAGCCAATTTCACAGAATAATCCAGAGGTCAAAAATGGTCAAAAGCAGATGCAGCAAGATAACAAGCCAGAAAAAGAAAAGATCAAACTTATTGTTTGCTGTTCTTAGTAATCACATGACCTTTATGCATTTTCATCGATCAGAGATGGAAATAATCGCGATATTGTATTTCGTAGTTATCAAAAGAAAAAGGTATTCTGTTGTATAACTAATCCTTCATACATATAAAATATAGTTATCCACAGATACGTGTTTCGTCGTCTCTACGACTCATCGGTGTGGCTAGACCTTGCAAGACTTGAAACCGGAACCCTAGTGACTGAGCTACAAACCTACTAGTGGCAGCCACCGAAATTGTATCACATTATAAATGCTTCTATTCATTTATTTATATTTTAAATTTATTTACGATAAATCTTTCATACAGATATCTGAAGTCGTGTCGTCGTCATATGTTACATTTGGGCGAACCTCTCATTGTTGGTTTCATTTATAGCGATCTTTTCCAGGACAAAGGTCAAGATTATATCCCTTGTCTTTTAAATGAATAAATAAACACTGATTCTTAAAAAATTTTAAATACTTCGAAAATGTTTTTCAGCATCACAAGACTCACTGTGTGTCACCTTTTGTTAGTCGGACCTCCCATTGTTGATATCACTTACTGGCCTCTTAGACAGAGATCATCATTTTTTGGCCCTTTTGGTCGAGATCAAAGTGTAGTATCTGTTCCGATGGATACTGCACCCTATAGACTGGTATTGTCTTGGCCTTCGGGGCTTGATTTACGCCGGTCTATGGGATTGTCCTGTGCAGTTCTAGGAGGTCCACCCTCCCAGGCTTTGCCTCCCCTCTTTGGGGAGGAGTAAGTTAATTGCTTACTGCTTGAGGCGCCCCTACCGGGGAATGCCGACGGGGCTGCCCAGGCAATTTTTGATGGTCAGAGTGCTCACCTCTCGGGCGCTGGCTTTTCAACCCCCACTTTCCGACCCGAGCTTGGGTCACATCTTACTTATGGGAGTAGGATAAAAACTGGCCTTGTGCCTAACTCCTGGAGAGGAGTAAATTACTCATCATTATATTTGTTGTTCTTCCAAATCAAGAAAGCAAAAACAGTGATACTTTAGAAATCTATTTTTAATTAAAAAATCTTCTCATATCTCAGTTCTTGTTTCTTGTTCTGATGTGAATGTCGCAGCTAAATTGTTCATCAAAACATCACTCAGTTCATAGTAGTCTCAGTGCCCAGAGAACATGCCATTTACATTCCTAATCAGTTAAAATAATAATACTTAATAATACTTAATAATACTTCCTCTTAATAATAACACTTAATAGTACTTAATAAAACTTAATAAGACTTCTTAATAATAATATTTAATAATACTTAATAATACTTCTTAATGATTAATTTTAACCCACATTACCAACCCTTATTCCTAACAACAGTGTACCAAAATTCATAATGATCAGTTAATTAGTTCACAAGTGAATCCTATACATACAAATATATAAACATATACGCAATAGAAATAAGAAAATAAAATCACACCTGTAAATCTTGAACAGATTTCCAGATTTTCCGTGTAGTAAGCATGTCGTCAGTTTAAGATTCTATTCCACCTCTCGGCACCTTTAGTTCCTGAAAACCTTATTTGACGTGCGACCCCAAGCTTTTTGAGTAAAAGTGAATATGACGCAACTGTTTAGAAGTCGACTGAGTGCATAGCCTCGAGAGGGATGGGAGCTGCCAGCATACACCAACCGAATACAGACTGTATGATGGATAACCACTATGCAGCATCCCTACGACCCGGAAAAGGGTTGTGCAACCGATTACATTTACAACAACATTACCAGATATCAATATTTTTATTATTATTATTATTAATATTTGTTGTAGACCCGTGCTAGGGGTCACAAAGATAACAACCACAAACTGTGACAGGTTAAAATATACAATGTATTTATTCATAGCAATACAGTAACGCCACTAAATGTGGTAGGAGATGACTGGATTCCTACCATGCGGTAAAACATGGATAGGAATGTCCTCTGTTTGAGTCTTTGCAACCATGGTATTTATTATAGATGGTTGCTTCCATTAGTTCTTCAATAGGGGTGATTTGTACCCCACAACAATATTATTATTATTATTAGTAGTAGTAGTAGTATTTGTGTAACATTTATGTGCATAATAGTAAATAAGAAGAAATCAAAATAAAAGTAATTAATATAGTTTAATCAATCAATCGATTCTATTGGCATAAAATAGCAAAGTGCAGCAAGCCATGTAAAAGATATTGCATCTCTATACCGTCTGAATGTTCGTCCAAAGCGACTTTAAACGTGGATAAGGTAGGCATCATCACGACCTCCTCTGGGAAGCTGTTTCAGGGAGCAGAAACACAGAGAGAAATGCTGCCTTTCTTTTGTTGAGACGAAAACGACGATGGTACATCTTCTGCAAGTAATCATATAAACCGCAACTAGGGTGAAAAACTCCTCTAAAGGTAAATTTACATTCCTGCTGATGATTCCAGAATTATGTCGATGCTCAGGTGAAGACAGCTTTAGTTTTTGAAGCTGTTCTTAGTAGGTAAGTGTTGAGAATCCCATCACCAACCATTGAACAAGCTCCAGGTGTACAATATCTTTTTGAAGATATTTCACAATGAATAAACACAACAACATTAAAGAAAAGGAAGAAGACATCTTAAACATCGGATCCCATGCTCACCATATCATATTTAATAAATATTTATACAGAGTCAGATGAAGGATGGAGCTGTGGGGGTGGACAGACCACTTCTTGGCTGTTTTCCTACTTTTTCCATAAAACAGGGAGCCTCCCCCCCCCAAAAAAAAAACAAGTCACCCATGGAATCGTTAATAAAATTCACAATCCTTTCTACAATCCAGTCATAGTTTCGTATTAATAACCTTCAGCCTATACCTGACATCTCCTCTCCTCCTCCCCCCAAAATCACACACACACAAAATGGCCAAGAAGAGTATAAGAGAATGGAAATATCGAGGAGGGAGAGCACCATCTAGACCTCCACTGGAAAGGCACAGAGAGTACTTGAATCTTGGGGAGGCTTATTGCCATGCAATTCCAAGGAAAACCAACAGCCGTTATCGAAAGAAATGGAAAATGCTGGAAATCTGGGGAGACGTATTGTCACTCAGACTCCAAGGAATACCATTTGTTATTACGAGTGAAATCACTGATAATGACTCGTGTGAAAACTCCTCATGAGTAAATACTACTACTACTACTACTACTACTACTAATAATAATAATAATAATAATAATAATAATAATATCAACATATTACCACTAGGCTGATTCTCTGTAAACTACATCATGGTCATATTTAAATCATTGGTAACGCATACTTGTCATAGCCCGTCCTCATATGTAATCAAATTTTGTTCATTCCATTAAGCATTTTGCATCCTCTCATAATGTTCTTCATCAAACTATTCATTTCATTAATACTTATCCTCGAGTGGCTTTTGGCCTTGATAAGTGGTGACTCATTAGTCAAAAGAAAAAATCATACAAGTTAGATACTATTTCCTGAGTCTTTCAGCTTACAATGTTATCACAAATTTGAGCAAGCAGGTGATTCTATATAAAAAAATTGTTTTTATCTTTTATAATCTTTTATTTTATAATCTTTTATTTTATATTTTTATATTTTTATATTTTATATTTTATAAGAATTGTTTTTATCTATCTATTTTTAATCTTACAATGTTATCACAAATTTGAGAGAGCAGGTGATTCTATATAAAAAAATTATTTTTATTTATAATCTACCAGCTCGAAGACCCGACGTTGCCCAGGATTGAATGAGAATCCCCACTATGTACCTATTCACTATGCTCATAACACGATATTACTTTATTTGTTTTTACTGCCCCCTCTTCCTGTTTCGCCCCCTAATATAGTCAGAAGAAGCAGGAATATTGGAAAACTCTCTGAATTTGTGTCTTATACATATGGTTTATTTCATTAAAATCGAATATGCATATTTGAAGTTTTAAGGGGGTTTGTCCCCATGGGTCACTTAGAGGTGAGGACACGTAGATATTCGCCACCACTTATATTGTCTTCTCGAGAGAATTTTATACATCTGATATAAATTTCATCAAAATAAGATATATTTCAAGTATTAAAGGAGGTTCGGCTTCCATAGCTCCCTTAGATTAGGAGGGCACTTAGAGATTCAGGAACACTTCCGTTGTCTTCCCCAGAAAATGTTACACATATGATTTTAATCTCATAAAAATAGCATATATTTAAAGTTCTAGGGGGGTTATGTCCTCATAGCCTCCTTGGGGATGCACTTAGAGATTCGGGAACACTTCCATTGTCTTCCCCCCCAAATTTTATACATCATCATCATCATCATCATCATCATCATCATCATCATCATCATCATCATCATCATCATCATCATCATCATCAACAACAACGGGTTTATTTGTTGAATCAGGCCACAATTAATCCTCTGGTGAGGGTGGGGCTTGATTGTCTAGACACAATTTAAGTCTCCCCATTCCATTCTTCTCTTTGGTGAGGCCTGACGGAATCCATATGCATGGCTTTCCTACCACGTTTGACCACGTCTTCCCAAGACAACTTAGGTCTTCCAGTGGTGGTCTTTTCTGCTGGCACATTCAACTGTCGGACTTTAGCAATCCAGCCCTTGTTGCTGCATTGCTAAAGTCCGACATATGATTTATATTTCATAAAAATAGAATATGTTTGAAGTTTTAAGGGCCTTATGCCCTCATAGCCGCACTTAGAGATTTAAAAACACTTCCATTGTCTTCCCCATAAAATTTTACATAAAAATACACTTTAAGATTTTATGTAGATTCTCTAACCTTTCTTCCTATAGGGAACCCACAAACATCACACCCACAGACATTGTGTTTTATATATATATATATACTAGCAGGTCCACCCGGCGTTGCCCGGGGCCATAAAAAGACAAAATAGAAGAGGTTAAAAAGTGTGTGTAACATCTTTATATTAAAACTCATATCTCTCTACTCAACTCAGTCCGTCTCTCTATCTGTCTCACTTTCCCCCCTTTCCCGTTTTTCAACATCATCTCCCCACCCCCTCTTTCACCTCCACCCAACCCATTCCTCTCTCTTGTATTAAAAATAATACTAATGTAAGTCATTAACCTGAGCTTTCAGTTTGAAAGTTATTGTTCCCGAGCAACACCGAGTTTCTTCTCAACCACTTCCTCAAAAATATAATGAAATCTATATTTGTTTTAATTTATTCCCGGGCAACGTCGAGTTTCTTATCTTCCTCCCCTCCTTAATAATATAATTTATATTATAACTTATATTTATTTTAGTGTATTCCCGGAAAACACTGCGTTTCTTGACTTCCCCTTCTCCATCAAGCATATACCACATTGAAAATGTACTACTGTATTATTGCACACATCTGCTCTATCTAGGATATTGAACAGTGAACAAAATACAGTGAAAATCTTTCTCCCGGGCAACGCAGCATTCAAAAACACCTGTTTTTTTTGTCATGAGACTGTCCTCCCAGGCATTACTCCCTTCCTTTGGAAGGTAGTGTAGTATCTGCTCAGTTGTCCACCTAGGCATTACCTACCCCTTTTTTGGGGTGGGGGTAATGTAGCATCTGTTCTGTTGTCATGATACCATCTGCCTAGGCATTACCTCCTCCTTTGGGAGGTAGTGTAGTATCGGTTCTTTTTTCTTCCAGGCTTGCAAAAATATGTGATTGGAGGGAGCATATATTTATGAGTAATAGTAATAATTGGCTGAAATATTAAAGAAAATCCTTAAAGCTGTAATATTAAGGAAAATCCTCGAATGCGGAAACCAACTCACATAACCAATGAACGCCAACCAGATAAGTTGAAATAGAACAAAAATTATAAAAAGATCATCACACGTGCTCAAGGGAACTGAAACTGTTAGACATTCCATAAACTGTCCCTGAATTTGGTAATGGCATACATTTTCCACAGGAAGTTTGATAATAACTCTTACTGGAGACCATCCCTCTACAAAAAGCATTTTTATATGTGCCCCCTACCCCCAGTCAGATACCTGGATCCGTCCCTACTCATATACTATCGTCACAATTATTAGCCCTTTCTCTTTCTTCTCTGTCCTGTAGGCTGCACGGAACCTCTAAAAAGGTTTCGTGCAGCCCACAGGACAACTTAATTAGCATATTATTTTCACTTAATCTCTCCATTTCTTAAACACAGATAATCCTGAGTAGTGTCAAAAATTCATAATAATTCAAAAAATTAAGATTTCTACGTCTTGATTACAGGGACCTCCCGGTTTTAATCTTTCTCAAACTAATACCTTAAACCTTATTTAACCCTCTCTACATCTGCCATCTTGTTTTTCATGTTTTTTTGTTTTTTTTTGCTTTTTGGGCATCACAGTCACATGACCAGAATGCACTTTATCATTGGTGGATAATCTGAACTGTCTACAATCAGAATGACAGATGGGAGTTAACAAAAAATAATAAATAAATAAAAATCGGAAGCAAAAAGAAGGATCCCGTGTGACAAATCGAGAGATTGATGGAATTGTCAACGGATTTTCAATAATTTTTGCTAAGCTTTTGGATTTAAGGAACAAGTTGATGCGTTTATAAATTTCATGTTTTATGGAAAGGGTGTCTTAGTGACATTTAGGGTGAAGGAAGAAGAAGAAGAAGAAGAAGAAGAAGAAGAAGAAGAAGAAGAAGAAACATCGGAATGAAGAAAAATGAAGGAATTAAGAAGAAATTGCATGGAAGAATTGGTCTGGCATAATAATGAAGAAGAAGACGAAAAGAAGAAAATGAATAAAAAAAAAATGAAATGAAGAATATTCAAAGAAATTAATAAGAAACTGCAAACAATAATTGGTTTGACACAAAACTGAAGAAGAAGAAAAAGAAAAAGAAGTAAAAGAAGAAAAACATTGAAATGAAGGAAAAATTGCAAGAAAGAATTGGTCTGATACAACAATGAAGTAGAAGAAAAAGAAAAAAACAAATGATTGAAAAAATTTAAATGAAGAATATTCAAAGGAATGAATAAAAACTGGAGAGAAACTTGTGTCACAACACTATATAAAAAGATATGAAAGAAGAAAAATTAAAATTAAGATAATTTAAAGTAATGAAAAATCGGTTCCCATACAACAAAGTAGAAGAAGAAGGAGGAGGGGGAGGAGGAGAGCTGAAAGAATGAAGAGAAAATTGCAAGGAAGAATTGTGTCTGAGAAAGATGAAGAAATTAAAGAAGAAAATAAAAATAAAAAAGTTTTTAGAAAATGAAGAAGAAAATGTGAATGAAAAAAGAATATTGCAATTGAAATGGAAAAAATAGAGATGAAATTTGAAAAACTAAGTGTGCATGAAATACGACATTATAGACTTGTGTGTCTTGCTTTCAACGGAGGAATTAACTCCAATTAGCCATTTTGCTTGATAACCTTATCGAGTACTTTAATCTTAATCCGACATTTTTTCTATAAGGCATTCTTGGCATTATGGTTCATCCCTGTTAATTCTTAGTCTCTTCTATGTTACGATAATCTCCATCATCCCTAATTAAGAGTGAGGATGTCACTAAAAAATGTTATCAACATGAAATATAATTATAAGAGAATAAATAGTATGATCAATGATAAAACAATTGAGGTCTTGAGAGAGTCGCTCACACCAGTTTTAACTTAATTTTTACTTTACTGTTAAGGCAATATCGCCCCAATTGTATAATCATTCAAAACTGGTCACATGACAATTTAATATTAGAAATACAAAAACTCATCTCATTTAATATCAATTAGAAATAGGCAAAAATGACTCTCACAACTAACTCCAGTTTATTTTAATTCAAAACGTCTGTCGAAGTTTAGGTCAGTTAAAGACTAGTCAACTTTGGCTTTCTCTCAGCTTTGTTAGCTGTTCTGTTGCAGTTAGGGTATAAGCAGAACCATGATCCTGTTTTATTGACCACAGTTTTCAAACACTTTTTTAAAAAAACTAGTTCTTCCATCTGGGTATCACCCCAAGGGGTTAACAATGCTAATTTTTGGAACAGGGAAACAAAAACAACATTACTGCATCAATTGTAATTATTTTGTAAGGGAACTAACTCGTTTTTAACATTCAAGTGAAACATTTAGAGTTATGTTCCTGTTTGAGTTATTATTTTAAAAAACATAACGCAGCTTTTTAGGTCATTATTTAAATTTGTCTCCATTATAACAATATTTCTATTGGGAATAGCTATTTTTCTGCAAAGAAACCTAAGCGACATACATTATTTTCTTGCAAAGAACATTGTCGAAGGAAAATGAAGACCAATTGGTTAGTCATAATCAAATATCGATATGTTAGATACATTGCTATTTGGGTCTGACTTTGAAAATGCGACAAGATAACTGTATATATTAGATTTGTCATTTTATGGTCTTTGGTGAATGTTTTTGAAAGTGGTCGAACCGGAAGTTGCTGAGACGGGTATCATCAATTTTATGTAACCGTTATTTTTCATAGTTTTCTATCTTTATTCGTTTGTAAAACGTCTCAGTCTTTTTTCCTTCCGGTTTTAAAGTAAATATCAAAATAGATCATTTATAGCAGACGATTCCAATGCAGATGTGCAACGGATAAAAGCGATGAAAGCAAAATAAGACAGATAAAAAGTGAAAGTGAAATGAGTTTTCCGGGGTTTTTTCATTTACTATAATTAATATGATTTTTTTATAATAAAAAAACTTTATTTGCTTGATGTAGGGTTTGTATGACATAATATTTCTGGAAAAAATTATCCTCTTCAGATGTGGGTTTCAGCTCTGTTTTTAAAACGTGCAAAAAATATCTGCAGTGAATAAATTTAATAATGGTTGGTTTCAATTGTTTTGTTTGCTTTTCTTTGTTTATAGTATTATTATTATTATTATTATTATTATTATTATTATTATTATTATTATTATTATTTGTACTCATTGGGAGTTCTCACACAGATCATCGTCAGTGATTGCTCACCGACAACAACCAGTGGTATTTCCTGGAGTCTGAGTGACAACAAGCCTCCCTAGATTTCCAGTATTCTTCACCTCTTTTCGATAACCACTGCAAATAACCTTGCGATATCATAACAGCCTCTTACCATTGATTTCTCGCTGGTAAGGACCATTGGTCTTCTCTGGGATTTGGATGGCAATAAGCTTCCCCAAGGTCCCAGCATTCTCCGCACTCTTCCAGTGGAGGTCTGGTTTGTGCTGTCCCTCATCGGTCTTCTCATCCTCCTCGACCCTCTACAAATATTTTGTTTAAAAATATTTATATTGTTTATTCATTTATTAAAAAGATTTTTTTAAATCTTAATTTTTTAATTTTTAACTTCTTTTTAGGGGGTGATGGGGGTGAAGGGAAGGGGGAGAGCTTATGGTGTTTCTTGTAATTTCTGTTCCTTGATTCATTTTTGTGTGGTGTTAGCTGACGCCGATGTAATTTATTGGGGGGGGGGGAAGAGATTTCTTGCAGTTTCTGTTCCTTGGTTCGTGATGTGGTGTTCTTCGTGTGGTTTTGTTTTCTACCTGTTGTAAATTTCTTTGTGACTGGTTACCCTTTGTAGCTTATGTGGGTTGGTTTTCACATTCAAAGATTTTCCTTAAGATTGCAGCTGTTTTGATCATTGCCATATTTTGTATGGTTTCGATCGTCCCTTTGATTCCAATTTCTCCCAGTCTTTTCTCCAGGATTTTTGGGATTGTTCCCAGTGCTCTTACGATTATTGGTATTATACTGACTTTCTTCATGCTCCATATTCCTTTCAGTTCTTTGGCTAGTTCTGTGTATTTGCTTCGTTTTTCCGTCTCTTTGATCTTCACTTCTGGAACGGCAAAATCTATGATTTTGCAAGATTTTTCCTTCTTGTCGATTATAATAACATCAGGTCTCCTTGCTTGTATGAGTTTATCTGTTTGTATATCAATATCCCAGAGGATTTTGTTTTTCGTTTTCCAGTACTGTTTCTGGTTTATGTTTGTACCATTTGTGTGCGTATTCGAAATTCATTCATTTGCACAGTTCCCAGTGTACTGCTTTTCCCACACAGTCATGTCTGTTCTTGTATTCTTTTTGGGCGAGTTTGCTACATTCACTTATTATATGATTTACTGTTTCGTCTCTTTGTCCACACAGTCTGCATTTACTGTTTTTCTTAGTTTTATCTATGTTAGCTTTAATGTAGTTTGCCCTAATCGTATTGTTCTGTGCAGCCATCAGTAAAGATTCCGTTTATGTTCAAGTGTCCTTTTCTTAGCCATGTCCAGCTATTTTTGTTGGTTTCTTCTCTTGTCAGTCTTAAGAAGCGTCCATGTAGTTGTTTTTTATCCCACTTTTCTTTTCTTGTCTTTTTGTTTCTGGTTTCGGTGCTTCCCAAGTTGCTCGTTGGAATGGTGACTCTTGCTGTGTTGATTAGCCTTTCCGTGTTCTGAGTTCTGTATTTTTTCAGCTATTTTTTTGAGTCTTCCACCCACTCTTCTATACTTACCAGTACACTTCCCCCATTATTTTTTTTATGTAGAATATGTCCATATCGTCTTTTGGGTGTAGAGCATTGTGCATGGTCATTAATTTGCTAGTCCTCTGGTCAAGGTGCCTGAGTTCTTCTTTAGTCCAGCCTATGAATGGTCCAGAGTATCTTATTAGTGATACTGCCCAGGTGTTTATACCTTTTACTATATTCCTGCTATATAATTTCGTTTCTAGGAGTTTTCTTGTTCTTCGTAAATATTCTTTTCCAATCTTCTCTTTCATTTCTGTAGATTTGATGGTGTCTGCTTCCATAACTCCAAGATATTTGTAGCTATTTTGTTCGCCTAGGGCCCTCATTTCCTCTTGGTTGGGGAGTTCCATGCCCTCTGTTGTCTGCAGTTTTCCTTTTTTTATTTCTAGTAGTGCACACTTTTCCATTCCGAATTCCATTTGGATGTCCTGGCTGAAGATTCTGGTCATATTTATCAGCTTCTCCAGTTCCTTTTTGCTTTTTGCAAATAGTTTCAGATCATCCATGTACATCAGGTGGTTTACTCTTAGTTCTGTATCTGTAAACTTGTATCCAGCATTACATTTTCTGAGTATGTAGTTAAGTGGCATCATAGCTATTATAAACAGTAGTGGTGATAGGGAGTCTCCTTGGAAGATGCCTCTCTGTACCTTTATCTCAGTCAGCTGTTGTCCTCCGGCTGTTAGTTCCAGTCTCCATGTTTCCATTGCTTTCTTAATAAGATTAATCATCCTTTCGGGTATTTTGTATATTTTCAAACATTCAATAATCCATGCTTGAGGGATTCTGTCATAAGCTTTTTTGTAGTCAATCCATGCCATGGATATGTTCTTTTTTCTGTTTTTTACCTCCCTCAGGATCTTTTGATCAATGTATAGGAGGTCATGCGTCCCTCTTTTCCCTTTACGGCATCCTTTTTGTTCTTCGGGGACGGGTAGATTTGTTCTCTCAGTTGTGCCGTCAGGATTTTCCACATTGTTGGTAAACAGGTATTTGGTCTGTAGTTGCTTGGGGTCGTTCCTTTTTTGGCATCTTTTTGTATAAGCGTTGTCCTTCCTTTGGTCATTCACACTGGTATGTCTGTTTTGTGGATACATCCTCTCAGTTTCTGCGCCAGTCTTTCATGTAGGGTTGTGCATTTTTAAAACAAATATGCATGTATTCCATCATGACCTAGTGCTTTCCAGTTTGCCATTTTCCTTAATGGTTTCTTTAGTAATCTCTGTTTCTGTTCCTTCTTCTATTTCCTGTAGGTCATTTTTCATGTTTTTCAACCACTTGGCATTTTTGTTGTGTGTTGTAGGATTTACCCATATCTTGCTCCAGAAGTGTTTTGTCTCCGTCAGGTCAGGTTGTTCTGATGTTATTCGTTCTCCGTTTACGTTTTTGTAAAACTGGCTTTCATTATTTTCAAAGGTCCTGTTCTGGTTTTGCTGTTCTGATTTGTATCTATATCGTCTCAGTCTTCCCTCTATTGCTGCTATCTTTTGTTTTAATTCTTCATGTTTCTTATTCAGTCTTTCCTTGTGAACCGGATTTCTGCTCTTCCATCCTTTCCTATTTTCTTTCATCGTGTTTACGGTGTAAGCTTCTTTCCAGAGTTTGGTTATCTGGGTTTCCAGTCTGATTTCCCATTCAGGTTTTGTCGGTCTTTTCTTTTGGCCAGGATTTTTTTCTTTTCTTAGTTTAATACTTACTGATTTTGCCCCCGCATATATCAAGTTGTTTAGGTCTGTGATAGTGTCTGTTGGGATGTACGCGAGTACCTTGTTTACTGTCTCAGTTTCAGCTTTCAACTTCATCATCATCATTATTATTATCATCATCATCATCATCATCATCATTATCATCATCATCATTATTATTATTATTATTATTATTATTATTATTATTATTATTATTATTATTATTTCCTATGATTTATATTCTATAATTTTGTTATATTATTTTATTGATTCATTCGTTTGTTTATAAATTGAATGTTTTATTTTTAATTAATTAAATTTAATTTTTGAGTGTGAGCCTTAAACGCCAGATAATGGGAGGCCACATATCACTGTTTTTTGTTTTACGAACTGTCTTTGCTCATTAAACCAACAAAAGTTGTTTTTTTGTTTTGAATAAGACTGATTAAACAAATGGTTCGAGAGAGGAAAACACAAAACAATATGAAATAATTGAATAAACGAAGAAACTCATTGATTTTTTTTTCAAGTGATACAAGCTTAATTTTGTAAAATATTACATATTTTTCGGAAGGGAAAATCGCTCTCAATTTGCTTAGATGATTTAATCAATATGTTGTGTAGTTTTGCATCTTTTTATAAATAAAATTGTAAAAAGTTTTTTAAATTCTTTTCATGTTCTGATCTGAAAGTAACACTCTTAGTAATTTCAGTATTTTCCTAATAAGTAATTTCGTATCACAAAAAAGATGAATAGGTTTCTGCTTTGAAAAAACAAAAAAGACTACTTTCTACCTGCTCACTGAGTAGTGTTTGTACCGTACCTGGGTATGTCAATTTCCATCTTTACCTAGCTTCTACCATTTTATAGCTAGTACGAAGAAAAATTGAACAAAGTTTTTCATTCTTTTGTATCTTTTTATTTGTATAGACCGCCAATCCAGGGTGAAGAACAGTGATACGTCTTCACTTTATGCTAACATGACAAACCTGTCATAAAGTAAACCCAGGCCGGTGCATTAAGTCGAGTTTTTTCTGGTGACGTCATTGATAGTGGTTAGTAAGAACCACGACCTTCGTTATGATGGTCACAACCTTCGTTATGAAAGTCATGGCAAAATCGACTTTACTGTTTGCCCGCTAAAATTACGTATTTTTTAGAATCAAATGTTTCTTCTTTTGAATGCTCCAAATATTATGATAACTAGCAAAAATACACAACCTATTTTTGCAAGTATGTATGCCGAAAGAACATATACTCAATCTCCCCTAAAAAGAGAAGGCAATGCTTAGGAGGATAATATCATGACGAGACAACGTATATTACATAAATACCCCTCCCCTAAAGAGAAGGTAATGTCTGAGAGGATGGTCCCATGACAACAAAATAGATACTACATTAACCTCTCAATCCAAAGGAGGAGGCAATGCCTGGGAGGATAGTTTCATGACACCAAACATATACTACACTACCCCCCCCCCTCAAAGAAAAGGTTATGCCTGGAAGGATGGTATCATGATAACAGAACATATACTATACTGCCCTCCAAAAGAAGGAGGTAATGACTGGGTTGGGTAGTCTCATGACAACAAAATAGATACCTCCCTCAAAAACAGGGGGGTAATGCTTGGAAGGATGGTATTATGACAACAGAACATATACTACACTATCCCCTCCCCGAATTGAGCATTAAAAGATAGTAATAGACGAGTTTCGACTTCAGACAGACAGATACCAAATCACCATTAGTGTAAATATTAACCTTTCTTCAAGTTTCATAGGGTTTAGGGTTGATTTCAGTCATCGAAGTGGAGCTCCCTACTTGTAAGTAAGACATTAATAATTGCATTATTTTTCGAAACAATTTCCTTGCACTTAAATGAAAAACATCTTTTTTTAAAAATAAGAATGGATTGATTTTAAAAAAAGGGTGTTTTACCCTGTAACAGAGAAACACCACTTTAACATTGTTTATGAAATGCTTGAAAACTAAAACAAAATTATGCATTCTCTTATTTTTGAAAAGCACTTTTTGGGGGAGGGGTATGATAGTTTTGGTGGTTTCGTATTCTTTTCTTACTTTTGGTTCACCACTTATCAAGGCCAAGAGCCACTGGAGAACGAGGATTAATTAGATGGAATGACTGTCAGCCGAAAGATGAAGAACACTATAGGAGTATTAAAATTAATGAATGGAATGAAATAAGGTTGATTATTTATGCAATGGTTTCTGACAAGTATTTGTTGACATTGGATTTTAATACGACTATGTTGCAATCGTCCTGTGGTAATGTGTTCCACAGACGGGAAGCCCTTGCGAAGAAGCTCTGTCCATGGAGATTCCGCCTGATGCTATACACACAGAGGAAGAAAGGAAAGTCTTCTTCAGTTGTGGTAATAAGACGAGTTTTTGCTGTAAATCTCTTACAGGGAGGAACGAGAGACTGGAGCTCAGACGAGTACCTTCAATGGAAATAACGTTCGAGTAGAGATAAACTAGCAACGTTCTCTTCCGTGAAAAAGGGTCTCTAGGGAAGAGAAGCCTCCACTAGATTTCGAAAGCGATTCTGTATTCTATCAAGGCTGGAAAGAGTGCTCGAGTGGCACCTCCCCAGATGTGGCAGCAGTGTTTATTTATATACATCAAAAATACATATATAAAATGTGGCACAAGGCCAAAAAGGGGTGGGTGTGGAGTTTGGTCTTCATTGATTCTAGCTGACTATCTAACTACTCGCATCCATTGACCATCATTGATCAAAACATCACAATCATACTAATAAACATTCATACTCCAGTCACCAAAACACAATCGTACAATAACCATCCCACTTGAAACCCATATATAATTCCATGAAAAATGCCAGTATACTGAAATCATATGCCCTTAATAGGGTTAAGATGAAAATTCATATACACTAAATGTACAAAAGCAAGGAAATTCCCAAATGTTTACACTTTTATTGTCATTAAGGGTATGCGAGCACAACAGGGCTATGTATTTTACTGGTAGGAATTTTTCTTCAGCGCACCTCACACACTTCATCCATTCATGCATAGAGTTTTATACTGTAGTAATGTGATAATGAAATGGCTTGGTTGATATGTAGTCATACCCTTAATGACAATAAAAGTGTAAAGATTTGGGAATTTCCTTGCTTTTGTACATTTAGTGTATATGAATTTTCATCTTAACCCTATTAAGGGCATATGATTTCAGTATACTGGCATTTTTCATGGAATGTCACTACTTTTGTAAAGGCTATGCCTCAATACAATACCTTCTCATAAGGTTCTTTGGAAATTTCTGGAAAACTAAGGTATATGGTAAACTGAAATTAAAATGCCATCAACTAGACCCTAGAACCTCTATCTCTGCTAAAAATCAGCTGAATCCATCAAATAGTTGATGAGATACAGGGTGGCACATACGTATGTACGTACACACAGATAACATGATTTCATGATTGAACTTTCTGGATCTCTGGGTTGCCTTGACTAATGATGCTGAAATTCTACACACTTATAGAACCTATCAAATAAAAATTTTGTGCAAAGTTTTAACTAATTTGATTTATTGGTTTTTGAGTTATGATTGATCAAAGAAATGAGATTTCCAGCATAGGTTATTCGTGAAGTCTATTAAGGGATAGAGCGCTCTCGCGCCTCCCTTGATATACAATTGCAGCTGTACTCTATCTTAGGATGTATCTAACATTTTTTTAAATTAATCTTTATTCTTATTTAAAACAAAACTTGTTTTTTGTTTAAGTACAAGGAGGCTGAAATAATGGTTGGATCTCTTTACAGCTCAAGAGAGTACCTGCCTCCAGGTACTCTCTGCAGTGGTAGAGTGTGCACCTAGACTCAGGTACTCTCTGGAGCGGTAGAGTGATCCAACCATTATTTCAGCATTCTTGCACTTAACCGAAAAATAGGTTTCGTTTTAAATAAGAATCAAGATTGATTTTTAAAAAATGTCTTTTTACCCTGACACAGCTAGAAGATTTTTTGTGAAATGTTTGAAAATAAAAATAAAATTATGCAATCTTTTGTTTTGGGAAAGCACATTTGGTATGATCGTTTTGGTAGTTTCGTATTTAAAAAAGCAAAGAAAAGTTTTATTGCTATTTTCTTGATTTTTGAGTAACACATCTTCGTAATTTCATTATGTTTCTAATAAGCAATGTCTTTGCACTTAAAAAGAAGTTTTTTCTTTTGAACAAAATTAATTAGATAAATGTTCTAAGCGATGAAAAAGCTTTAAAAATATTATGAAATTCTTGAATATACAAAGAAAACATTAGTACGTAGGAAAACAATCTATTTTGAGTGTCATTTGCAATGACTTTTTATTTTTATTTTTTAAAAAGATGTCATAGGGTGACATTCTATTCAAATCAAACTTTAATCTAAATTGGATTGCATCTCTCATCCTTATTTTTTAAGAAATTGTTCTCGCTCCTTTTTTTAATTAACAAACTAAAAAACTAAAAAAATTGTTCGGGCATTTTACATTTAGTAATTTGAAATAAAAGAAAGATGTTCAAATTTTTGAGCTGCTCGTTTTCATTGCACTCCCATTTTTTTAATGGAATTAAGAAGACCGGTTTTTTTGTTGCTTTTTTAAAATAGAAAAAAATGAAAAGAAGGATTCTATAGATTAAAAAAAAATGTAAGATAAAAAAAAACGCGACGAATGATTCTGGCAGGGTATGGAATGAAGAATTACAAAAAAGTGAAAAATTGTTCTCAGAGAATTGGTCTGGGATGGTTCACTCTGCAGAAACTAAAAACAGGTGTGGCTACAATTCTATAATGAATAAATAAATAAATTAAAATTAAATTAGTCAAAACTATGCTTAAATCATTTTAACTTTCGGCGTCTATTTTTCAAATGGCATTAATTGCAGTAATTGGTACTGGGTTAAATTTTTGAAAATATAAAATGAATAGTTTAATTCATCATAAAAAGTTATTAGTAGTCCGCTACTAGTCTCATTATCATATTATCATATTCGGTCTAATTCCGTTTTACATGCTGGCATGTGTTGGGCGGTTTTGAAATTGACTCCCAAACTAACCTATCTCTAGCTAGGTGTATTTATCCATTTTTCTCTCAAGCCTCTCTTTGAACCCCCCTGACAATTTTATTTCTGAATAATAATAATAATAATAATAATAATAATAATAATAATAATAATAATAATAATAATAATAATAATAATAATAATAATAATAAAAATAATAATAATGATGATGATGATGATGATGATGATGATGATGATGATGAAATAATGAAACATTTTTTATATTGAAATATTATTA
>OY744547.1:43750888-43895888 GCA_963556195.1 Sepiola atlantica | reverse complement strand
AACTGCATTTTCTTTCTTTGTTTAGAATGATCCAAAGCTTCTTTAGACTATATATATATATATATATATATATATATATATATATATATATATATATATATATACAGGGCTTTACGCGCTCCACTACTTTTGGAGCTGCTCTCGCTCCTGCTCCAACGTCCAAAATTGGAGCTGGCTCCTCTCACGCTCCCCATTTTCAAAAAGGAGCCGCTCCTGCTCCAACTCCTATAAAAAAGGAGCGGCTCTTTTTCAGCGCTCCATAATAAAAATGTACCTTGTTTCATAAACGTTCTATTCTGCCAATGAGTGGTCGAAGGATTGTGGTGGGCGTCAAAGGATCTCGTCAATATGGGTTGAGATGTCACTTTAAGTGTAAGACCGTAAGATAATATTTGACAAAATCTCGCTAATATTTTGAGAGTTATAGGAGAACATGTCGGACGAAGTATAGGATTATACGTAAATTTTCGTTTTCTGAGCACAAGAAAACAATTTTGCTTTTTTAAATACATGGAAATTTTCTAAGAATTTAAAGCCAGTTTAAATGACTTTCTACTCAATAGTTTATAAATTCATTTCAAGTTTTGCACACACACGAAGTAATTGATGTTTTGTCAATTAAAATGGCTAACTTGTTTACGAAGAAATCTAAATAAATTATGATGGATTTAATCTCGTAACTTGATTACGAACCGGCTTGAAATTATTTAGACAACGATTTTTTACATGGGGAGAATGGGGGGGGTGCTTTGTTAACTATTCTGTACTTTCACGTAACAATTTAATAAACAGAAGATATCGTAAAAATTTAATTTAACTTGAAAATCTTATCTAAAAAATAGCCCGGTTCGTAAACTGCACAAGTACCAAAAAAATAATATAAAAAAATGTTCTTCACTGGGGAGGGGATAGCCCCGTATTTACAAGTATATCTCATGTAAAAACGGTTCTAACATCTATTTTCAATCGATATTTATTCGATAATTGCCGAATTTTCCTACTTGGCCAAAATTGCCGAGTTTCTGTTGCCGAATTTTCCATTGACGAATTTTCCGTTGCCGAGTTTTCCTTTGACGAGTTTTCCTAAATTATGTATTATACATACATACTTCTATCCAGTCAAGCAGACTATCTAGTCTAAGAGAAGAAAAACAACATAACTTTCACTAATACACTTAAGAACTGAATGAATCCACATATATCTTCCCCAAAGTTATATGAATTAAATAGTTGGGCAACTTACCTCCCCTATCTAGAGTGCTCATTTTCTGAGTTTTTACTCAACAGAAAGATAGCAGTGTACTTTTTTAAAGGGCCTTAGTAATTATCTCAGGTCAGCTAGTAAACATTTTGAATTCTTTCTCTCGCCCCCTCCCGACCTGCACTCAGATGGTGTCAAAATCGTTCATACCCCTAACTCAAATGTATTTCAACTTTCTTTAATCTTTCCAAAGAAACAGAACGTTCAAGTCACTGACTGCAATAAAAACTTTAATGACGCCTTTGATCTGTCCCATCGCTTGATAGCAAGTCGACGGGGTTGGGGGGTGGGTGGGGGGTAACGAATAAAACAATAAAAAAAAGATTGTTAAAAACATTACAATTAAATCGTCTTCCGCCTGAGCACCCTCCCTCTCTCTACCAGAGATATAATTTAAAAAAATAATTCAGAGTAAACTCTGACACTTTCTTTACCTTTCCTTTATATTGCTGAATAAAAAACTAATGTTTAAAAAAAAAATCAAATAATTTTGGAGCGAGGAGCGCGGAGCGATAAAACCACCGCTCTTTAGTCCCAAATGGAGTTGCTCCCGCTCAACTCCCGCTGAATATAAAATGAGCCCTCCTCTCCTTCGCTCCAGCAAAAAGGAGCTTGCTCCTGGAGCGCGCTCCTTTTTGGAGGGCTCTGTAAAGCCCTGTATATATATATATATATATATATATATACGATTGTTTTTATTGAAACAGACATGTACACAATCTGCGAACCTGGCATGTCGATGTTATCGATCTACAGAAGTTAAAAGCTGAATTAAGATTTGATCCTTCTCTCAGATTGTATTTGGGAATAATGAAATTGGGAAGAAAAAGAGAGAAAGGAAAGAAAAAGAGAAAAGTTCAAATTTGGAAAGTCACATGGTCAGATTTGTGACCGTTTAAATAAAAGAAAATATACTTGTTGAGGGTAGGAAAGAAAAAAGGGGGAGGGAGAGAAAAGAGAAATCATTTAAACTGAAGTCTAGACATGTCAAAATGTCAGGTTAACATCTGTGTCTTCAGGCCGACATATTTCAAAACTGTGTTAAATGTCTGAATTTTAGTTTCTTCTTGTTAGGTTATTTTTGTTAATTTTCAATTTCTTTTTCTTTATTCTGATGTTTTATTTTTTTAATTTATAAAATTTATTTCATTTAATTATTTTTTATTTTATTAATTTTATTAATTTTTGAGTCAAAGACGGCTCGGAATCGGGGGGGGGGGGATATAATAATTAAGTCTATAAATTAAGCGCTAGAAATTTGAATTGGAGGCTCAACATTGAAACAAATAACGCCGAATGTTTAACATCAAAGACGTTTGCCGAAGTAAATGAAGAAGACATAAAAAAGAAAAAAGGAAAAAATCGTATAAGTCGGTATAAAAAGCAGGAGGGGAACAAAAAAACAAAAACGACTCATGGAAATAGAGTGAAGGCGGAGGAGGGAGCGTCCCTGGTTTTCCTTCCCTTCTTCGTCCGGCAGTTTTGTACTCACTAACTTGTGTGACGATATATATATATATATATATATATATATATATAGTAACACGAAATTACATAATCATCGATGCAATAATTTATTTCAACCTTGTGGTATTGTCAAGCATCCAAGTGTGATGATTACATTTTTGAAATATATATATATATATACATTGCTCTTTATTATAGATTGGAGATTGTAAAACAGGCAAATATTAAACCTAACGACATGCAATGCAAGGTAAAACTGTACAAAATGGATGAACTGGTGAACGTGCACCTTTGTTTTATATGGAGCAAGCTGAATTTCCAGCATGATTCATATATAAATCTGAAATCTGAAATCTGGAATAGCTCCGTCATCGCCGGCCAGTATCTGGTTGATGCAGATCACAACGAACGGCTCAGGGTTATCTGTTGTGTTTGTTTTTGCAGATTGGAAGCCGACCATTGGCTTGCAAGCCAACTAGAATCAGGTTTTACATATAACAGCTGGTATTCCCAAATAGTCACCCTCTATGCATTGACCAGATTCAACTTGTCTTAACTTTGGTAATATTACAAGAACAGGCGGATCAACATGATTATAACTGTATAATCACCATTACATAATGATATGATGGATGTGTAATGTGAGTCAGGCTTAGATCTGATGATCTCCGAGGAAGATTAAATCTGTACAGTATAGAGAGGTGGGTGCAGAACAGGAGACTTTGATGGTATGGCCATGTTGAAAGAATAGATGATAGTTATTAGTTAGGAGATGTAGAACAGTTGAGATAGCAGGGTCAGTTCACAAGAAAGGCCAAGGCAAACATTGAAGGAAGTATCACTTCTGAATGGATTCGAGAGACAGAAGGATAAATAAAGACCTGGCCAGAGATAGGTTACTTTTAAAATCAATTTCTAAAAGCCGTCCAACACATGCCAACATGTAAAACGTATGTTAAACCGAATATGATGATGATGACATAAGCTTATGATATGGCTTAATCAATATTTTATTTGTTTTGAAATCACAAAATCTTTTGGTCTGGTTGAGCTGCAAATCGTTGTTTTATGTCACATCAACCCGTTTTATATTATTTAATACTGATTCATTGGATACGATTAATTGAACAAAATTTGTTATTTTACTCATAGCTTGAGGGAAGTTGCACAGTATTGCTTCCCTGTAGACTACAACATGGTCGTCTTAAATTCAATGTCAACAAATACTTGTCATAAATCATCCTCATAAGTAATCGAATTTTGTTTATTCCATCATCATTTTTAATCCTCAAATAGTATTTTTCTATAATTCAAAAGACAATCCATCCATTTCATTAACCCTTAGTTTCGAGTGCCTTTTAGTATTTTTTTTACGGGGTGGGGGAAGAGAGTAATGCTGTCTGTGCATGGAACGTTGGTGATATCTCAGTAGGGACGTCTGACAATGGTAAATAATTATCAGGATTTTTGGTTATGTTAAACCACTTTCACTTTTCATAATTTCTGAATGCTGCACATTCAGGGTCGATACTATTAGATACCTGTTGTTTATTACCAACAATATACAGGTAGATGATAAAGGTCGATATTTCCTAACTAGTGTTTAATGTTAAAATTGCTTTCTGGAGCTTTAAAATTCTCACTTTGTGCAAGAGCTGTGATATATACTCAAAAATCACTTCGACAGTCTGAGCCATTTTAAAACTGGTGGCCTTTCTTCTGTCAGACGGAGGTATGGTTCTGTAAAGTCCGAGGAGATTCATCCATTCAGGCTTCGAGAAGGGGTTAATTTATTGCTAGTCACTTGAGGCGCCCCTACAGGGGTATGCCGATGGCACTGCTCAGGCATTTCTTGAAGGCCAGAGCGCGCTTCCTCTTGTACATTGGCTTTTCAATCCTCACCTTCCAATCTTGTATCACACCTTCCTGCGCTGGAAGGGAGGAAGGTAAACAAACCCTATTTGATTATTATGTGTACGAGGGTCGCGTTTGTTTAATATTAACTCCTCTGTGTTTACATAAATTGTTGTATTGGAAAACTGGTCTCTTTGGTCTCTCACTAGAGTAATATGAAATATATTGGAACATAAAGAAACGAAATTCATTTAAAAATGTAGATTTTTATAAAAATTAATATCTCAGTGAAGAATGTATTAAAAAAGGTTTAAACATTTAAATAATTATTTGTATTGGTCAATTGGTTAAGATCTAAAATTATTAAATAAAAACGAAATAAAAACAAAAAAAACGAAATTATTTAAAAATGTAGATTTTTATAAAAAAATGAAGAATGTATTAAAAAAGGTTTAAACATTTAAATAATTATTTGTATTGGTCAATTGGTTAAGATCTAAAACAATTAAATAAAAACGAAATAAAAACAAATAAAACGAAATTCATTTAAAAATGTAGATTTTTTTTAAAAATGAAGAATGTATTAAAAAAGGTTTAAACATTTAAATAATTATTTGTATTGGTCAATTGGTTAAGATCTAAAACAATTAAATAAAAACGAAATAAAAACAAATAAAACGAAATTCATTTAAAAATGTAGATTTTTTTTAAAAATGAAGAATGTATTAAAAAAGGTTTAAACATTTAAATAATTATTTGTATTGGTCAATTGGTTAAGATCTAAAACAATTAAATAAAAACGAAATAAAAACAAATAAAACGAAATTCATTTAAAAATGTAGATTTTTTTTAAAAATGAAGAATGTATTAAAAAAGGTTTAAACATTTAAATAATTATTTGTATTGGTCAATTGGTTAAGATCTAAAATAATTAAATAAAAACGAAATAAAAACAAATAAAACGAAATTCATTTAAAAATGTAGATTTTTTTTTAAAATGAAAAATGTATTAAAAAAGGTTTAAACATTTAAATAATTATTTGTATTGGTCAATTGGTTAAGATCTAAAATTATTAAATAAAAACGAAATAAAAACAAAAAAAACGAAATTCATTTAAAAATGTAGATTTTTATAAAAAATTAAGAATGTATTAAAAAGGTTTAAACATTTAAAAATTATTTTTATTGGTCAATTGGTTAAGATCTAAAATAATTAACTAAAAACGAAATTATCCAGCATTCTTTAAATCTGTTTGCCATTTTACAACTACAGGATCTTTTTTTTTTCAGATAAAGACTTCAAATGCGTTCATTTTTAACGTAATACTTAACTTGTGCAATAATTTATTTTTCAAAAATGTTCATTTGTCGTTTTATTTTTTTACCTAATACTTAACTCGCACTGATTACAATAACGAATCGCCTGTTACTATTGAAATTAAATTTAAACAACTCATAGGGTTGTTTTCCAGATTTCTTTGCATGCATTCATCAGATGATATGATGAAATAATAATTTAGATCTCATAATTTATGATTGGCACAGAACTTGGCGGAGTCTGCAATCGGAGGGAAAGCATTAAAGTTAGATAGACAAATTCCTTGAGCATTTTATAATAAGCATCAATCCATAATGGATTGTGATTAATGATTATTATTATTATTTTCATTTTTCAGCTTGTCTCATGCTGAGCTTTGATGTTCTGTGAATGACTTCCAACTTCTCCCGTCTGTTGCCATTTCGCTTGTGCCACGTGCCTAGATGCAAAATGGCAACAGAAAGAAAAAGTTGGAAGTCATTCACGAAACGTGAATCATGCAATATTATATTTTCTGTTCACTTTATATAAAAAACAAAACACTGATGAAAGCGTTTCTGTTTAATGCTAAGTGGAGTTTATTCCCTAACTGTTTAGCTGTATCACAGCTCTTCAGTGTGGCTAAAAAAGCAAATACTTCAAGTTGAGTCCGAAAACTGACTGTTTTGACGACAAGGGAATGTCTTACACATTACGCTATGAGCACAAGTAAATGGAATTTAAATGTTTATATTAAGAAACTTAAGCAGCCGAGAGTGCTCTACTCTTTTATGAAGATATATATAACAATATTTATTGAATAAATATAAAATTATTTTTACCTACAGACGCCGGTGTTTCAAGGTTTTTGCTATCATCAGTGTAGGGAGTGATAATTTCAGACGGTTGGAGGGCACAAACCCAGTTACAGAATCAGCCAAGACTCTGCAAGCTGGCATTTTAACACCACGCTTGCGGGAAATTACCGCGTAAAAAAGGAAAATTAAGTTCTATTCGTGCCTAAGAGAAAGCAGACAACAGACTGTAGACTATCAAGAGGGGTCAACGAACATTGTCGGAACCTTGCGTAAAGCTAAGTGACAGTCTATCTTTAACTCCCCGAACAGGGCTGATAACAATATTTATTAAATAAATATTAAATTATTTTTACCTACAGACATCGGCGTTTCAAGCTTTTTGCTATCATCAGTGTGGGAAGTGATAATTTCATATATATATATATATATATATATATATATATATATATATATATATATATATATTCAAAAAATGTAATCATCTCACTTGGATGCTTGACAATACCACAAGGTTGAAATAAATTATTGCATCGATGATTATGTAATTTCGTGTTACTATATTTAATTTTGGGCCAAATTATCACAGAAGTTGTCTATTTTAAAGTGTGTTAATGTTGTTACTATTTAAAGCGACTTTATTTTTTCCCGGTAATACTTTAAGTAAGGAGGTGATATAAAACTAAGGAGGCCTCCAGAGCACTGCCGAAACCATCTCCCCCTAGCAAGCTTGGCCCCACCCAAGTTGGGAATTTTTCAGGTAGATTGCACCGGTCCTGTCTATAATTATAGTGGAGGCATACAACATATGTGTACACAATAGAGCGTCTCTTTCTCTCTCTCTTTCTCTCTTTCTCTCTTTCTCTATATATATACATATATATATATATATATATATATACAGATATATATATATATATATATATATAGAGAGAGAGAGAGAGAGAAAGAGAGAGATAGAGAGAGAGAGAAAGAGAGAGATAGAGAGAGATCTGCTTTAGAATGACGGCTGCTTGAATTTGTCAAGTATGAATTACCTCCCTTTGTGAAACGCTTCGACTTGCCGAATGACTGATTCCTATTCATCGCTATTGATTGACAAAATCGCATTCTTAAAGTTTATTTGTAAACCAAGATTTATCTTTATAATTTTGCAAGACATGAAAATAATGATTCTAAGTTAGGAATGTTTGGTATGTTTTCAAAGACTTGAGTCTGAAGTTGGAATTGGTATTTGGTATTATTCGGAAAGGTAATTATTCTGTCTTGAATTGTAAGAAATAAAAGGAATACAAAAGATAAATGGAAGAAAAAAGAAAGAAAGAAAGAAGAGAATGGTCGGAATAATTGTGATGGCGCTAACAATAACCAAAATTTTCTTGGCTAATTTGTTCATCCAGATGACAAGAATTTGGCATGAGTGATGTCTTGGAGAAGAAAAATGGAATTGCGAGAGAAGAAGAAGAGGGGGGAGAAAAAATAGACAATGATAATAGAGAGAGAGAAAAGTAGAAAAACTATTGGAGAGAGAGATAATATCCAAATAATTTAAGGATATAAATAAGAGAGAATGAATACAAAGAAGAAGACAAAGAACTGAATGAAAAATTTGAAGAAGAGAACTTGAAGATCGAAGAATTTGAAAATAGAAGAAGATGTTGATGAAGAATTTGAAGAACAATTTGAAGAAGAAGAATAAGGAGTATTTTAAGCAGAAGAACAAATAAAAGAAGTCACAGAAGAATAAAAATCAGCAGAAGACAAAATCGATAAAGGAGAAAATTTGAAGAAGATAAGTACGAAGAAATCAATAAAGAATAAAAATGAAAAGTTGGTGAAAAAAATAAGAAAAAATAAAAGAAGGAAAAATTGACAGAGAAGGATAATTAGATGACAAATAAGTGAAATAAATAGAAAAAAGTGACAGAAGAAAAGAGGAAGAATAGAAGAAGGGAAGAAAAAAATGAAGTAGAAGAAAAATATGAAGAAACAAAAGAAGAAGAAGAAAAAGAAGAAGTAAACGAAGACCAACCACAAATAAAAGAATAATGAAGAAGAAGTAGAAGAAAATGCAACATGAGAAATAAATACAAAAGAAGAGGAAATAGAAGAAGAAAAAGAAGAAGATGATGAATAAAAAGAAAAAAGAAGATAATGATGATGAAACAGAGGAAGAAGGAAGAAGACAATTATGAAGAAAACGATGAAAGAGATGATGATGAAGAAGACGAAAAAAGAAGATAACGATGATGATGATGAAGAAAAACAATAACATGATAAATATGAAGAAGATAATTATTATTATGATAATGATGATGAAGAAGAAAAAAGAAGATAACGATGATGATGATAATGATGATGATGATAATGATGATGATGATGATGATGATGATGATGATGATGATGATGATGATGATGATGATGATGATGATGATGATGATGATGATGATGATGATGAAAAACAATAACATAATAAATAAGATGATGATGATGATGAAGAAAAACAATAACATAATAAATAAGATGATGATGATGATGATGATGATGATGATGATGATGATGATGATGAAGTAGAAGAAAAAAAAGTATGATAAGAAGAATGAATGAGCGAAAAATGAATCCCTGAAAACGTAAAAGCAAAATGTCCCAGTTCATCTTTATGCTATTTTGCAGTGAAATCCAAATAAATAAAACAATAATATTTTTTTTCCAGCAAAAAAAAAAGATTTCTTTCTGTAAGAGAAGTAGCAAGGTTTTGGGTGGGTTTAGAAGAATTGCGGGGGAGGGGATAGGTGCCAGTTTTATTTACAGAGATTATTGTCCTCGGGGTGGAGCAGAAAGTGAAAAGAGGATCAATGGCGCAAATAAATTGATCTGCGAAAGGAAGTTTTCGTTTATTGCATTTTTCATCCGAGAAAATGTCGGGTCATGATTTGGGTCGTCAGCGGGGGTGAAGAATGACTCTTTGGAAATGAAACAAAAGCCTATAAAGAAAGAATACAACTAAAAAATACTATAAAGTATACAAAACAAATAAAGATTCCAAAATACATAAAAAAAAATCCAACAAACAGCAAAGATACAAATAAAAAGATACAAAATAACAAAGGTACAAAAAACAAAACTACAGTGATTTGATTAGCACTCTGACAGTAAAAATGCCGTTTGACTTTTTCGGTGCCATTCCTATGACCAACAACTTAGGCTAGAATCTCTGTTACTAATCCATAAAAAAAGGGAAAAGTTGAAAAAATAAAAGAAATTCCCATCAGCCTCTAGCTGTTTATTACAGGAAGCCATTCAATACTTCCATTTTTAGTGGTTGTATATGCAGTCAATCATTTGTTCGGTCAGCGATGTTTTTGAATTAGGATCTCAATCAAAATGGAAGAAAAAACGCTATCACCAGTTGATTTTGCTAGACCGTTTTATTATAAATACCTTTTTATACAAACAGAAGTTGATTTAATGAAAAAAGAAATATATATATAAGTATATACGTATACATAAAATAATATGGATGGATGGAGTTGCATATATATCTAAACTAAAAGAGTGAAAGACCACATTCACACAAAGACATTTTTAAAAAGCAGACAGATCACTGCAGGAAAGAAAAGTAATGAAATAAAAAATAACGGAACGCATTTAAATGTAATGTAGAAATAAAAAAAATGCTTAAGGATCATTGCTATAAAAAGAATATAAAATAAAATGAAAAAAAAACAAAATGGCCGCGTTTCTTGTCTGCCTTTAGGAGCTTAGTGAATATCAATGGTTAATACTATGATTATGCTATGGTGCCATCAGTCATTTGATTTCATACAAAGACATCTTGTTAGAAAGAAAATTCTACAAAAATAAACCAAAGAAATAAAACAAAAAAAAAACTGTGAAAGCTTTAAAAGCCAATGTCCATTTTTAAGCATATCTTAAATAAATATGGCCGTTTCTATTGTTATTCAAAACCAATTGATAAATTTCCTCACTAATTCTCCTTTCCTTGTTTAGATGCCTCGTTCGCATCTCTATAATTGACTTTCAATTTATATCAGTCAAGAATATCCTAAAAAAGTCAATTTTTACCAAAATTATTAGAACTTTTGGTAAACGTTACTATTAGCGATATACATTATTTAAACGAAATACCATTGTGAAATTAGTCAAAAACAATTTGTTTTGGTTTACCTACTCATTTGTGACCTATTTGCCTTAAAAAAATAATACTTAATATTTAATAAAATATATAAGACTGTGAAGTTTTCGTAAATATTGATTGTGAGTAAAGTAATAAAGGTCAGACATCTTGTTTTTTTTCAGGAAGTAAGGTACAAGACCCCTTATTACTTGACTCACAATCAATATTTACAGTAACTTCGCAGAATGCAAATACGTCACAAATGAGTAGGTAAACCAAAATAAATTGTTTTTGACTAATTTCCCAACTGTATTTCCGTTAAAATAATTTATATCGTCAATAGTAACGTTTACCGAACTTTCCTTTCTTCCCCTGTGTGCCTAACATTAGGCGAAATTTCCATGAACAGTTTCTTTCCAAGAACTTTCCATCTGTGAAGCACATTACCACAGGACTGCTTTCCTACAGACTATAACATCGCCGTCTTCAAATCCAATGTCAACAAATAGTTGTCATAAACCTTGCTCGTACGTAATTACATTTTGTTCATTCCATTTATCGTTTTCAATCATTTCATAGTATTCTTTATCATTCAACTGACAATTCATCAATCTCATTAGCCCTTATCCTCAGATGACTTTTAGCCTTGATAAGTGGAGACTCATTTGTGTTGAGTTTTAACGTTGTGTCATACATGTGGAAAACTGGTCCTAAATTACAGTACTATATCAGATTTAACCATCTATATCCATTCATAGCTTTTGAGGATGTTTTAGGACCTGCAATGTCGCATGAAACCACTTTTTCACCGAAAAATGATGGATTTTGAGTCCTGAGGAGCCCTAACGGCAATTTTTGGCCTGCACCTTCTGAATTTTGCAAAATTTTTCAAAATGTTTGATTGTTTAGTGTTATTTATGTATAAATGAACACAAAAAAATACTACTCGCATGAATCTGAAATTTTCACCCATTACGCCCCACCCCTTCTAATTCTTTTTGTTAGTAAAATCACTCAAAATATTCAATATAGGTACTTATCTACATACACCCATGCAGATTACTGTATATTATTATTTTTTCTATATTTTTAATAGTTTTATATATATATATATATATATATATTATTTATTAATTTGTCTCTCTCCAGCTAACTTATAGAACTGCAAGTTATAGTTCATAAATCTCCACTTTTTATTGAGCAATTTGAAAGAATTACTTAAAAATCCATCCTGCCTCAGGGAAATTAAAAATATTTAGAGATAAATGTCATTAATCTCTCTTCTTTGAATTATGGTTATGGACATCACAGTCAAATATATTATTAATAAATTGATGATGAACGAAGAAAGACAACCCAGACCCAAATGAAAAGGCAATACACATACTGTGCAATTTACACGGGTCCAGGTTGTTTACAAGTATAATGTTTATATAATTTTATGACATAATTTTTATATGTAATGTCAGCCAGAACACATGTATAACATATATAAGAAAAGCAAACTTTGAGCTTTATTTTTTTCCCGTATTTCCATCGAAAAACACAATACGAGATGAAAATATGCTTTCAGTTGCTCTAATATTCATCTTTTTCATTTATTTTTCGTTTGTTAAACACACAATTATCAGTTCATGTTAAACGAAGGTCTCAATACCTATGACCAGCTTGGTCATATTTTAACATGTTTTCGTTACATCAATTTCTGGGATTAAGAAATGTTTAATTATTTTACATGTATACATAAATTCTACTCGTCAGCAAAGATGTTCCAGTCAAAAAGCTGAAATTATATTATTATTATTAATAAATATATATATATATATATATATATATATATATATATATATATTAATAATAGTATAGTGTCAGCTAATATATAATAATATAGTTTCATATATATATATGTTTCATGGAAGCACTGGAAATCCAGCTAGTAGTGCTAAAGATACCAAGTGTGACCATTCTTCAGTCGATGCTATTGCGGAAACCTATATATATATATATATATATATATATATATATATATATATATATATATATATATATATATATATGAATGAAAAATGAGGCAATCGTAAAACTTCCTGATGAGCAGAAAACAAATAAAACTATAAACAAAAATCAAATCAACATTTTTCTAAATAAAAGATTTTGAACGTCGAAAAAGTGTTTTTTACTGCACGCACATTACTATATATATATATATATATATATATATATATATATATATATATATATATATATATATATATATATATATATATATATGGTCCATCTTGATCCATCGTTAACCAAGATTTACGTTGAATTTTTGGAAAAACAATTGTTTTACAAAATGACCAAGCCGGCTTTTTGCACACGTTACGTTGATGAAACTTTTGCTTCCTTTCCTTCACGGAGTGAGGCTGAACAATTTCTTCGTCTTTGTGGCTTGCATCCATCGTTGCAATTTACTATGGAGGTCGAAGATGTTGGTTCTCTCCCATTTCGTGATGTTTTAGCGTCTAAAGCTTGTTTAACATTTGAAACTTCTGTGTATAGAAAACTAACATTTACCGGTGTTTATTTAAATTGTTTTTCTTTCGCCCCTAAATCAAGAAAAATAAATCTTATTGATACTCATCGAGCACTTATGATTTGTTCCCCAACCCGATTCGATACGGAACTTGGTGAAATTACCAATATTTTTCTTGTCAATGAATATCCCATCAATATAATAAAAAGCACAATTGCACGCAAAGTTGCGATATTTAATGGGGTATAGATTTATTGGCCCGTCACGATGTCTTATCTATTTGGAACTTCCATGGTTAGGTCCCGACCGCCCTGTACGTTATCAAAAGGATGTCTTATTTCACTCAACGTTGTTTTCCAGCAATTATGCTGAGAGTAGTTTACACAACTCAAACCTTTTTCTCTTCTTTTCGTAAGGATGTTTTGCCAGCTATTCAAAAAGAATTCTGTTGTTTATAAATTCATGTGTCAGTGTGGAGCTAACTACGTTGGCAAAACATCTCAAAAGTTAAAATGAGAATAGCTTAACATATACCACGTGATATTCGTTTACACAAGGTTTCGAGATCATCCGGGAACTTTCAAGCACATGAATCTGCCACCGGTATTTACCTGGTTGGTACAAATAGTTGTTCTGACCAGTATTCCGATGGATGGTTTTCTGTTTTACACAGTGCTAAGTCGAACTATCATCTCAATATTATTGAGGTGTTAGTTATTAACAATTCTCGATCTAGCCTGTGTAGACAAAAGATTTTGAAACACGATTCAAATCCCCCATTAACGTTAAGAGATTTATCCCGTTTTTTTCTCTCTATTGATTTCTTCAACTTAAACAATTTTCCTCTCATTTCTCATCCGATGTTCTTAGTTTTTACTTTATCATTCTGACGTTTCCTCTTAGAGGGTCAGACGAGAAGGCCTTAAGGAATATTTTACCATTTTTTTTTTCCCACCCTCCCCATTTCATTGATCAATAAATAATATTTCCTCTGAAATTTATCTTTCCATTTTATTGTACAAGAACTCTACTTATTTATCCAAACATTTTTTGCTACAGATTTGCAGACATATTTCAGTTATAGCTAAAAACCAAGTGAACTTCTCCAGTGCAAAGATGAAAATGAAAGAGCAATGCCTTCAAGAAGTTACATGTGATAGAGTCATGTGATTCATTAAGGTAACATATTAGAACTACAAGGCTAACCGTCAAAATGTTCCGACTAATTTTAATGTTTTTGTTTTTAATTCTTTTAGTTCTCTTCTTCAAAAGCCAGCCGTTCAGAACAGACTTCCATAAACTCTCGTCAGTCCAATGTATATATATATATATATATATATATATATATATATATATATATATATATATATATATATATATATATATATATATGTACAAAACACATATTCGGGTACCTACATATATGAAAACAGATACATACACATATACTAAATACATAAACAAATACACATATATACACATACATACATACATACATAAATATACATATATTTATACATATATATATACAAATTTTGTATATTGTACATTAGTGTATGAACCGATATGTTTCTACTTTATTTATGTCATTTATTTATTTACCTCATCTTCTTATTCTATTACTCTTCTGCCGCTGTTCCTTAGACTATGACTGCTTTAGTCTTTACCTTTTCTTCTTTATTTACATCATTTATGTATTTACATCATCATCCTACTGCCCTTCCCTTACACAGTTGCTATTACTACTACTTCTATTCCCTCATCACACAATTTCTCCTCTCATTCGCTCTTCCTCCCACCATCTTAAACATACAATGTGCAAACAAGCAAGTGATATGTGGCAGGGCCTAAAGCTTGGCAGACAGTGTGGGATCTATTCAGTTACAAATTCTTTTCTGCACCCTGTCGAAGAGGGAGAAACCAGTGGTTGGTGCACCAGCCCAGATGTGGCAACAATACTCCAGGCATGGGTGAATGCTGGCTTTATCGAGATATAGGATACTGGAAGATGTGAGAAGTTTTCTAACCCGGTAAATGGAGTTTACCTTCTTTGCAACACACATATTTTATACTATTACTGTTTCTCTTTAGAACAATTTGCAGGTTGTAGTAGTTCCACCCTTAAGTGTGGATGGCCAATAGAAGTACAAAGAAAATGGGAGAAGTTCGTTGAAGGAATTCTTTCTATTATGACTGATGAAGGTATCGCAATGTTGACGCTGTTCAAATTTAGATATTTTTCTTTTAATACATCCATAGATCAGTCCATTGATCTGTTATAGTTGAGTTTGAAATAGTATTGTCATCATTAAACATGGAATGGATGTATTTTATTTTAGATGCGTCCAAGCATCACCATAAGGGGCTCTGTCCGTCGGTTTGGGCTGTCACCTGGCACCTGGTACCTGGGTGGGCTGAGCTGGCTTCCTTCTAGAGAATATAAAATTTAAAAACAGTTCCCATTCATATGTACATGCCAGTCAGAAGAGATGACGACGTTTGTTTTTTTTGCAGGGAAATGTCACTGTGCTCTCACAAGGAGGTGTCGCCTGGTATTCCCATCTGGTACTGACCAGGCTGAACGTAACTTAACTTTGGTGATTTAATGAGAACCAGTGTGTCAACATGATTATACTGTTAAAGTGTGACAAAAAACTAGAAGAGAAAATCCCCCAGCCATGCTCTATCAGAAGCTTGGTATTGGTGGAATTTGGGATGCCTTACACGCTCGGTGTATCAGGTGGTTTGGCCATGTACAGCGTGTCACCTCCTGCATCAACTCAATAACATGCATGGATACCACAAGCAAGACAGTACGTGGAAAACCAAGGAAAACCTGGCTTGAGTGCGTATGACGTGACTTGACTGCTTGCAACATAGGTATTAACCCTATGGATCACACTGCATATGGAGCAGGCATGAGACGTTGCCTGGTGTTGCCTACCCCAGAGTCTGGGACACCCACAACACCTCAATTACCAAAACCAGATGATGATGATGAAGTTTAATTTTCATTGGTTTGTCATGATTAACATTGAATAATATATTAGTTAGTCTGTCATGCTTAAGTTTGATATAGAATGTTCACTGTTAAAAGTATCTTATTTGAGATGTGTCCATCAAGTATCTGTAAAGGAGGCTTTGTCACACATAAGTTTGAAATAGCATTTCCACTGGAATGTCGTGTTTAAGTTTGCAATAGGACTTTTGTTGGTCTTTACACTTAAGTTTGAAATAGAATCATTGTTGGTCTGTCACACTTTCGTTTAAAATAGCATATTCGTTAGTTTGTCACGCTTAAGTTTGAATAGCATTTCAGCTACTAACCGCGAATATCCGTTCTTGCTTTTATCTTATTATCTCCAATTTCCATTACACTGCTACGATCACAGCTCATGCTACCAATATCTGACCTCTCCTCTCCGGTTAGAAGGAGGAAGGTTGTTGCGGGCCTGTTACATTAGTTTTGGTTTGTATCTGCCTAGTTGAAATTTTCTCTCAAACATTATATAGAGACGATTTTAACAGTGGCAACATATAAAAAGTTTACTGTTAATATAAAGCCATTTTTAACGAAAACTCTTCAAATACATCTTCAACTACTTACGTTCTTAATAAATAAAAGGTTTTATACTTCTATATCCATTACAGCTTTAACATAAAAAATAATATATGTTTACAAGAAATAGTAAACTATTTATTTTTCAAATTATTTGTATATCACAGTAATAGGTACAATCTTCTTCTTTATTAAATTGTCTTCAATTGTGGTCTACATGCAATTATGTAAGCGGCTTTTTGATCTCATTTATATACTTATTATTTCTGATTATTATAAGTCTATTTTTATCTCCTTAACTATTTCCCCATTAATACCTTTAACATGTCTTCCTTTAAAACACATACATACACACATACACACATACATACATACATACATACATACATACAGTACGAATCATTTAAAATTAAATCCACCTTTTCTTATGAAATAAAATCAATAATGATTGAACTCACAATAGAGCTAACTAGATATAAAATTTAACGTAAATTCTTTAAACGCACTTACATTTCTAATCTACACTTTATACAGTTGCTGCAAGATATGATAAGAGAAAAACAAAGAGTGACAGTGAGAGAGAGGGTGACGACGAACAGTGTTTCGTCTCACTACAACTATTACTACTGCTAATTCTACATCGGCTGCAAAACAAAGGGCGAATTTTCCAGTTAACGAACTCCCCAATTCTTCACACATATACGAGTAAACTAAGAAATAAACAGATAGAGAAGAGATAGAGAGAGATATAGAGTACAGAGATAGAGGGGGGACGGCGAGTGATACCCAAAGCCTCCTCTCACCACGACAATTACTACTGGTAATGTTATATCAGCTGCTATATGAAAATAGGATATATTTTCCAGTTGACGAATACCAAATCTTCACATACACGAGCTAAACACAAAGTCTCCTTCAACTATGACTTCACACCCATACAAATAAAACACAAAGTATCATTTCACCACTTCACACCTATACGAGCGAAACATAAAGTATCCTCCCATCAACACTATTACTACTGCTAATATTACACTGGATGCTAAAACTTACAGTGAAAATAGGGAGATAGAGAGAGATTTAAATTAAAACAAAAATTTAAGTCTGAAAATTGAACGAATTTCTACAAATCCAAATGCAACGATTATTTGTTATGTTTACGTTTTCAAGACTTTAAAAAGGGTAAACTGCAATTTTTATTTCAGTTCTTTCAGTTGTAATTAACTAGATGTCTGAATGAACGAATAAAAAATCAAACTTACCCCCCCCCGTGCAACGTCGGGTAGGAACAGCTCGTATATATATATATATATATATATATATATATATATATATATATATAGTAAAGTATGAAAATATATTCATGACAATTAAGCTACACAAAGGCGTCCGCGTTTCATCCCTGCAGGAAATCCTCAGACTAAGTGTCCGTGTAGCTTAATTGCTATAAATATACTTTCATAGTTTACTACTAAGGACCCGACCTTGGGTCACATCTTACTTGTGGGAGTAAGATAAAAAAAACTGGCCTTGTGACTAACTCCTGGGGAGGAGTAAATTAATACTCACGTATTGAGCACTGTTGAAGTAAATACTTAAAATCTATACACAATATATTATATCACCTTATAATATTATAAGTGTATCCATGAAATAATATATATATATATATATATATATATATATATATATATATATATATATATATATATATATATATTTTGATTTTATTCCATTAGTTGCGACAAAACAAGTTTTGTTTCATTGGCGCGAATAGTGACCAACTCATCGGGCTAGCGATGGAATTCAAACCGAATTCCATCGCTAGCCCGATGAGTTGGTCGCTATTCGCGCCAATGAAACAAAACTTGTGTTGTCGCAACTAATGGAATAAAATCAAAAAATATATATTTTGCTCTGAATTTTCATTGAGCACTCTCATAAACCTGGTTTCAACTTCCTTCGGATTCATACCCCCTGGATATTTGTAACAAGTTAATTATATATATATATATATAGATGCGCATGTTAATAGATATAGGTTTCTATAAACGCAATGCTCTAATAACTCAAAATGCATAAGACCCAATTATATTCAAGATAAGAAAAGGAAACGTTATTTGTGCAATTCAATGAGCTGAAAACCGGCTTTAAATCATTTTTTGTTTGCTCTGTTTTGCATATCTTGAAAAGATTTCAATATTTGATACAAGAAGAAAATTAACAGCTGATAAAATCATTGTTTGTTGGAATCCCTAAGCGCAAGAGGCTTTACGATAATTGTTAGGACCATCGAGTTGAGAACAAGTTGCATAGGAGAAAAATAAAACTGAGAACCGGCTGATAAAACACATTTTTAAACGGTTTGATAAAAGATTGCCATCACGACTGAACTGTTAAATAAGGATTATATATATATATATATATATATATATATATATATATATATATATATATATATATATATATATATATATATATATGTATGTATGTATGTATGTGTATATATATACAACATGAAAATCAACTTCTGAAAATCAGAACCGAGCTGAATCAAAGCAGCAAACCTTATATCATTTCAATAGAGCTTCATAACAATAATAAACATTTTCTTATTTATCACTCGTATATATATATATATATATATATATATATATATATATATATATATATATATATATATATATATATATAAATAGTCTCGAAAGTTTCTCAACCATATATATATAAAAAAACAAAAACATTTTAGTCCCAAGTCTTTCAGTGGTAAATTACTTTTCTTATAAGTCAATTTATTTTTTACAGTCTCAATATTAGTTTGCTTGCAAGAATTTACGCTAGTCTTAACATTATTTAAGGGATCATCAGTTGTTTACCATGAAAAAATGTTTCGGGAATTTAAAAACAAAACAGTATTTTATTTCATGGCTTCCTAGCAGAGTTGATCAGACCCCACTTCCCTTATATATATATATATATATATATATATATATATATATATATATATATATATATATATATATATATATATATATATATACACCAAAAGAATATCCATTCCAGGATGGGTAAAATATAATAGTTTCGTGCAACACAATTTACGAAGAATCCTTACTCCAATTTTGATCAAAATCTATTACATGGTTTTGATTCTAGAAGATGTTGAATATTCAAGGTTTAAGCTTCTGGGGTCTTAAAGAAATAAAATAGAAATTCCGGGAATCTTGCTTAATTGGTGTCTAATGACTTTGGATGAAATTCAATGCAAATCTGAAATATTTGATTTTTCAAATAGGAGGTTGTGCCCATAGAATACCCTTTAGAATAATCCAAAGGAAAAAAAATCAGAGGTATCTGAATTTCCACAAAGGGCTTCCAACCTCTCTTGCCCCCTTTGTATAAAACTTAATTAAACTAAATATAGCCAACATTACCACCCCTTACGACTAGCAGCGACACCATCTACATATAAAATATATAAACATATCCTAACTTTATATAAATAGAGATATACACACTTACATATATACTTATTTTTATAATACATATTTTAATATAAATATAAATATGTGTTTCGTCTTAATTAATACTCATCAGTGTGGCTATATATAACTATTCTGCCGATCGTACAATCTGAAACCCAGATTAAAGTCACCTTTGACTTCGATCCAACACCCTTATCGCCACGGTCGTCGTAACAGTTAAATGAAATAGAAGAGAAGAAGAAAATGTTATTCTTTTAGCGAATATATAATAAGCCGCTGAGAGTGTTCGTCAACTATATATATATATATATATATATATATATATATATATATATATATATATATATATATATATATATATACCAGTACATATCTGATTAAAGACGACATAATTTTCTAACAGGATTTTGTTACATTCCAAAAGCCAAGATTTTGTTTATCTCACGAAACATTCTCAAAACTGTCAATCTTGAGTGCAACTTTTTTACAAATTCGTTTCGTTCATAGGAGACCAACCAACATTAGTATGTCAATATTGGATCTGTCTTCCCTGAATTCTTCAGAAAAGTTCTCAGTTTAAAAAATTATACATTGTGGCGTGACATGAAAGACAAACATAAAAAAAAAACAGAAATAAACTCACAGTAAATTTTCCTTACTGCCTCTAACAACGAGGCAGTCAGCCATTTTTAAAATCTCAATGCAGAGCTAATACAAATACGCATAACCCACGATCGGTAATCATTATTGTGGTATCTATGTTTAGAACTGAAAATTATTGTTTACTTATAAAATACTTAAACTAACTCAAAGATAATTCTCACTATACAACTTAGTCATTTAAATTGATAGTACCTATTCAAATCATCTTACTACGAAACTATGCTCGGAGTTAATAAAAATATATGTACTCCATTTGGCTTGGATTTTTATCCAAAGTGCATAATATGTAAACCGGCTAAAAGACAATAACAGTTTTTTTAAAACACTTTTCTTAACCTGTACATAAATCTCCTTATATAATTTGCACAATTTATATTGGGAGTGTCGCAGCATCCGTTCACTGCTACTAATGATTACAAATATTACGAACTCACACACCTCTTTCAAATCCACGCCTCTAAAAAAAAACCAGAACAACTTTGCCCTTGTACTTTTCCACTGAGGGCATCAACAGCAGCAGTGATAAATTTCCACTCTTTCTCTGACCGTTTGTCTCTGTTTTACCATCACCCACACAGTTCAGTTTTCTACATCGCTTTCTCACCCTAAGCTGGAATACTAGCATCTGAAAAGTGGCCGGAATTTATGTAAACACGGTCAACAAACTTTCCAGCTATTTTTGACCGTGATAAATTCGACCACAAATTAATTTCAGTTGTTTCTTTGCTTCATGGTGCCCGGCATTTCTCATAAATACAACAAAAAGGTGATTCAGCCAGGAGGTAAGGAGACTCCCAGAATCCGACTAAGACTCGCCCTTGTCTAGTTGTCGAGCCAGAAACAGAAGAACAGCAGCAATCAAACAGACCTTTTCAGGGTTAACTCAAACTACTAATGTGATAAACTTTCACACTTTGCTACTGCCTGCTCCCTCCACCTGTTTCCAGCCAGCTTCTCTCCAGCAGCTCCAACAGCTCCAGCTCTCTGCAGCTCCTCCCAGCGGCTCTTACTTCTGTACCAGCTCCATGCATCGCCTGCTCCAGCTATCTCTCAAACAACGCCTCCTCCAGCTTGCTGCAGCGCCTGCTCCGGTTCATTTCCAGCAACGTCTGCTCCAGCTCTCTCCAGCAACAACCGCTCCGGCTCTTTTCCTGCAGCCACTGCTTCTGTTCCTGTCGATCCACCCATTGGCTACGTCTACACGGACTGGACCTACCTCAGGTGTTGTTCTGTGTCACTTCTTCTTTCCAACTGGAAATCCTTGACCGTTCGTGCGCGTCGCCATCTTGCAACAACAACTAACTAACACAAGTCACTCTCAATGCTTTACCCTATATAAAGGAAGTGACTCAGAGACACACCTAAAGGGAAATAACTCAGAGATAACTTAAACATTGCTAGTGTCCTCTTGTGAAGACTACAGTTCCATAACAAAAACAAAACAAAACAAACAAACAAACAAGTATCATTGCAACAGGTCTCTCAGAATTTCGGAAGAGGCTCCCATCTTCGTCAGACAATCCGCAACCTGTTCTTGGCCCCTGATCCATTCAATTTGGATCTCCTCCTTTACCATCATTTCCTTCACTCTGGCTACATCAACTCTGAGACGCCGGTCACTCACAAGATTTGATGACTTTAAAGTCTCTACCAGAGACGCCTGGTCTGTTTTACAAAGAACTTCAGGCAACCTAGGTAGTCTGAATATCTCTTGAAGCATTGTGGCTATCAACATTCCAGCATCAGTCGCTTCACTAAGCGCAAGAGTTTCTGAAGCTAATGGGCTTTTTGTTACATGGTCAAGTTTTTTGATGACCAGCATATAGGAGCCATTCTGTTCATCTTGCCACACACAAAGATGATAAAACCACCCTGTAAAAATCCATCCTCCAAACTAGCATAGGTGGCATCTGAATAACAATATTCAGATCTGAAGGTTTCTAAAGCTGGGGAAAATATACGGATCCTGTCCTTGATTTTAACTTTATTAGCGATTTGTTTGCCTCGAGGAGTAACTTCACCTTTGGAGATTTTCCAATATTACTCCTTCTACACACATCAAATGATACATCTGGTCGCGTCTGGGTGGATACCCACATCATTTGACCTGTCCATCTTTTTAGCTCTGTCTTCTCCTCTTGACTCAATTCATCATTTTTCCTTAATGATCTTCTTTTTCTTATGTCTATTGGGGATAAGGCTGAAACATATGGATTTTGATCTATAATAATCCCATTTTTTGTTTGCTTAACATTCAATCCCCAAAATTTGAATTTTCCACTTTCATGCTTTCCAATTTTGAATATCTTTTCCAATTCTGCGATCACATTTTTCTTAAATAAATCATTTCAACAGAATATGAAACCATCAACATGTATTGCCAGAATGCCTATCAAGTCACCAGTGGCATCATGCCAAAGAAACAGTGCATTGTCATATGCACTCACCATTCCTTTTAAGTGTGTTAACTCATGATTAACTCGCTTATACCATGAACAGGGTGCATCGTTTAATCTATAAATACATCTTTTCAGCTTCCACACCTGTGATTCTGGACACACATCAGATGGTGGTCTAAAAAATACCTCTCTGTCCGAATTCTTTTGCTTGATTCAGCTTCAATGAAGTTTTTCCTTGCTGCATGTAGGTCATTTAAATGTATTCTAACTATGTCACTGGTTGTTGCAGTTTCCAATGCAACAACGAGTGACATGGTTAGAATAAATTTAAATATGAATAAAATTTCGTAAATGACATATATGCCATCGTGTTCTCATCCAGTAAGTACATTTCGTCTAATTTGTCCATAATTATAGTCAGTCCATTTGTTTGTGTTTTCCAAATGTCGAACACATTCTCTTATATTTTATGGCAGTGACAAAAATACTGCTGGGCCCTGTTTCCCTTTACACAATTCCGTAAATAAAGACCATATGCCGATATCTTGCTTCCATTCTGCATAAGAATCCTGATTTATTAAAATGGGTGGGATTTTACTACATGAAGCCATCTTTCTTTTAATTGTGTTTCAACGTTTGCCGAACAAGTTAACTTGTTATCACACAAAGCAGACAGCTTCTGCTACTAATGTTTATCTGTGTCACTTCTTCTTTCCAACTGGAAACCTTTGACTGTTCGTGCACGTCACCATCTTGTCTTCCAACAACAACTAACTAAGGGAAGTAACTCTCATATAAACAAAATGACTCAGAGACAAACTTAAAGGGAGATAACTCAGAGACAACTTAAACATCAGGGACATCCACGTCAATCTCAGTGTGACATCATCCCATGCTGTCCAGTTTTCCCGTTCCTGTCAACACAGCCTTTCCTGCGGCACAGGTTCTAGCTTCCTCATTCCAGCCTTTCCTGCTTCCAGTGATGTCATTCCTCATTCTAGCCTTTCCTGTTCCCAGTGACGTCACCTCAGCTTTTCTTAACACGTTGTTACCTTTATGGTAAATACACGATTCCTTTTAACTGTTCATTTGTGTTTGTACTCTCTGCTATTGCCATAATTTGCTTGTGTTCACTTTCTTAGTTGTAAGACCAATCACTCCGATGACCAGATACTGCAACAGGAGTATTAATACAAAATATCGGGATACAAAACTAAAGTTGTTTCAATATTTTTTAATATTTTTTTAAACCAAATTTATTTTTATTCTTTTCACTATCAGGTGCCATTACCTTCTAATGGATAACATTTAAACATTGGTTCAATATGTTTTAACAAAGAATATTTATTTTATTACTTCTTAAAACTACACGTACACCTAATAAAAACAATGCCAGCCGGCGAAAATTCGAGTCTAGGTGAAACAACTCCAGTCGGAAGAATATGTTTTTACTTCCCTTGATCAAAATTTCAGCGATTTGCCTGGAAAGAATCTATAACAGTTCAACAAGAATCTATCTAATGTTGGTATACTACACATTAGCTCCCTAGGCCATTCTGAACATTTAAGCTAACCATTTTAATTATCTAACAACCATATGATGTGTAGATAAATATCTATTTTCTGTAACCATAATTATCGCCTCTCATTATTTTTTTTTCCTATTTTTGTTATAGTCTTATTTTCGATTATCTAAGAAAATCAGAGATGGCCAATAATGTACGATCAACTAATATTGCATTTAGTACAATTGGAGAGATGATTTGGACTATTTTTAGAGTAGAATATATCCAGCTGGTTCATAATTTGGTGTAAATGTTTGGAACAAAAATCTTGGTGTTTTGAATGTAACAAAATCTTGTTTACTTATATATGCTCTGTTGTTGCAAGTTGACAATCATCGAGCTTTCAATTGGAAGAGGTTGGAATACATAAAGTATAGAAGGGATATGCTAAAACATATATTTTCGCACTCCTATATATATATATACTAGTTGTACTTACCAGGCATTGATCGGGAATCTTTTATTTTCACTTTTTATAAGTCTTTTTGTAAACTATGGCTTTTGTTTCTTTTTAGCAAATAATAATTGTTTTAGTAGGATTATTTTTAATTTTTAAAATGTGAATTTAAAAATGAAATTAAATCATTAAGGTATAATTTAGTCATTCATAAAGTAATTCAATTTTTTTAAAACTATTAAAACTATTAAGGACTATTAGCAAAAGATTAAAATAGCTGACTTTTTAATGAAGAAAGAGAAATTTTCAGTATTTTTTTCTAAATTCCTATTTTAGTTGCGTACATTATTAAGAGCGACATGCTCTCTACACGGATCTCTCCTTCAGAGTTAAAGTCCGATCTTAACCGTAGATCATATTTGGAAAGAACCAGTGTCGCAGATTTTGTACATGTCTAGTAAATAAAAATAATCATATATAAAAGCTCTATTTGATATTGAGAACTTTTTATAAGCCCGGTTGAAATTCTTTGGATTACTATCCTGTGGATGTTTTCCTTACCTGGATTATTATTATTATTATTGTATATATATATATATATATATATATATATATATATATATATATATATATAAGATGGGTCGTTCATTTAAAAGCATTGATGGGTCAGTATTATAAAATTGAAAATAGAAGCCTTTATCAATGTAAAATTAATTTATTTTTTAATTTTTACTTTAATCTTATTAATTTCGGAATAATATTACATCATTAGAGTGGACCAGTATTGTGTCATTTTTTCAAAAAATAGAAATAAACAAACTATTTTTTTGTTTTTTGATATAATGTCCTTGTTAATGGGTGTTAACCACGGAAATGTTCTTGGTGGTTATGAATTCAAATTCTGGTTGTAGAACAAAGAAAGCATTGGCATGCTCGAAGTTTAAGAAGATGGGTCGTTCATTTCAAAGCATTGGTGGGTCAGTATTATAAAATTGAAAATAGAAGCCTTTATCAATGCAAGAAAGTTTTAATAATATATATATATATTTATATATATATATATATATATATATATATATATATATATATAATGATTATATAGATTCCAATGACTAAAATTCAGACTTTTCTCATATCATTTATTTTCTGCAATAGCAGAATTGACGATTGTCTTACAATTGTTTCGCAATGTGCAATATGCTAAAATTAAATGCAATTACACACAGCTCTTCAGAAACAACAATGAAAGGCATTTGTAAAGATAACATATCGAGTATAAAGTTCATGAAAAAAACAGAAAGCAGATAATGCGTTAACCCCCACCCCGATAATAGGATGACAGTGTCCGTGGATAACTATTTCATATATATATATATGTGTATATATATATATATATATATATATATATATATATATATATATATATATATATTTATTTATTCTGGTACAGAAAAATTAGTACAACATTCGTACCGTCGGTTTCAAGCACGGAAGGTCTTACCCATCCGGCTCTCTTCAGCTTCTGTTGTCATCTCACAACAGAAGCTGAAGAGAGCCGGATGAGTAAGACCTTCCGTGCTTGAAACCGACGGTACGAATGTTGTACTAATTTTTCTGTACCAGAATAAATAAATATTATGCTCTTAATTTTAAACTTTAATTCTTAATTAATCGAGCACTCTGCTGGGATTTTTCCTACCATTTTACAAAGAAGAGTTATATATATATATATATATATATATATATATATATATATATATATATATATATATATATTTCTAAAGATATATATTAACTCTGGAAACTCAGTTTTTAATAATGGCAAATTTTGATTAATAATGTAAAAATTCACTCTTTCATATGGTGCTCAAATAAAGATCCTTCATAATTATTTTTCACGTTTATAAATTATGAAGCGAAGATCATATGTTTATGGTTTGCTTGTTCAGTGTTAAAAAATGGCGTCAAACATGTCTCCTTGAATTTTATGACTCCTTATGACACTTCAAGCAAGATGGCTCTTTTATATTTTTTCACCTCAAATGGATTGATAATATTTTCCGTTGATGAAAATCTTTTATCCATTATAGCAACAGACAGTTATTTTATTTTGCATTTTCTTGTTGCTTATTGACATATTTCTCGTTTTGCTTTTTTGGTTGTATATGTTATATCTTGTTATTTCAAGATGGCGTCAAAAGCTGGCCATATATCTCACTCAAGTTCATTCAGCCTGACACACAGCTCAAAATAATTTATAAAAAAAACAAAAGACAAAATGTCTTCCCTATTAAAAATGGAGTCACATTCAATGATTTTCACAGCCAAAGTTTGATAAATGATTTGGGCAAATTCATTTTTGCAGCATCAACGACATCGATTCTTCTTCCTTACTAAGAGCAAGCATTTTTGTTTCCGTTTTTATTTGTTTTGTTGTTTGTTTTGTCTCGATATTTGTTTATTTATATTTTGTTATTTTTGTTGTGAAAGGGGGAATATTTTAGGTTGCTATGAATGAAGTGATTCGTTTTGCAAAGACTACTTAATTTCATAAGCGAAATTTGATGGTCTGTCAACAGGAATTATTGTGACGCCATTCAGAAAATGGCAGTGCACAAATGTAAATGTTACAGAACAACACGGGTCAATTATTAAGATACGCCCATTTAATCTACGCGTTTAGCGATGAAAATCACATTTTAAACTTAAATGTGACAAACCGTGAACTGTTCGAAGGATGGACAGAGGTTCGTAAAGTAATAGTCAGACGCCTGTTATTTAAAATAACATAAGAGTGACAGACTGCCAAAAATGCTATTTCAAATTTAAGCGTGGCAGATTTTTTAGTGTTGGTAATTTTGACTCAGTCTAACAGAATAACAAGAGACGTAAGGAACGACGGGAAACGAACCTTTGGAATACCGACAATATCGATAACAGATAATCCAGAATTAGTGGATTACGTATATGCAGTAATCTATCATCTTGTCGGCGGAAGGTTTAAGGATCTTGTCCATTCAAATGTGTGTATATATATGTACACACACACACACACATATATATATAATTATTTAATAATAAATATTTTTTTTTAATTATTATCTACATACGGAAACGTTTCATCCTTGCAGAATCCTAAGTGTTGAGATAACTGTTAGGCCGGTTGCACAATTCGAACCCCAGGCACGAGTCAGCTTCAAACTCAAATCCGAACACTGTGGCCAACTTCAATAGCAATACAGAAAGAGGAGAATTAAACCTTATTATGTCCTTTCAAGGGGACTCATAGTCAGCCGTCTTACAGTGTTCGACAAATTACATGGAACTCACATTTTTAGTTTGGATTAGACAGCTTTTTTTTATTTATCTTAAAGGGCTCAGCCGAAAGCGAGCTATAAAGAATTATTTAATAATAAATATTTTAAAAATTATTATCCACATACGTATACGTTTCATTCTTGCGGAATCATCAGGGTGGAGATAACTGTTCAGCTGGTCGCACAGAGTTTCTTTCCATGAACCGTGGAACATATTACCACGGGATTGCTTCTCTGCACGCTACAACATGGTCGTCTTCAAATCCAATGTCAGCATATACTTGTCATCAACAATCATAAGTATTCAAATTTTGTTCATTTAATTCATCGTGTTCAATCCTCTCATAATATTCTTCATCTTCAATTGACAAACAATTCATCTTATTAACCCTTATCCTCAAGTGGCTTAGAGCCTTGATAATGGTGACTCGTTATTTAAAAACAATTCTATGCAACATCTCTGTATATATAAAGCAAATTTATCGATATGTCTGCATGTGTGTTCCGGCATCACAGTTAAACAGTTGATCTAAGAGCCAACTGCATCCGATACTGTGGCTATGACTGCCACCAATGACTGGCACGACACGTAGTCGTAATTCTATTCATAGTGTCTGGAAGAGTCCATCTATTCCCAAAATAGGGTAGATATGCATCACACCATAAAAATAACACAACCTTTTTAACGTTTGTCTTTTAAACATAACTAATATTATTCGTTAAAGGCCACCGAAATGACACAGTTGCTGTCGGACTGATTGTCGAGATTGGAACCTCGACTGGTATGTCCGTCATCGTCACCGGACGACAAATGAATGGCGCCGATGACTGGCACGACACGTAGCCATAACTCTATTCATAGTGTCTGGAAGAGTCCATCTATTCCCAAAATAGGGTTGATAAACATCACACCATAACAGAAACATATTGACCCTTAAGAAAAATAAATAAACAAAAATTTCGTCAAGATTTTTTTCTTTTTAGTCAAATCATCACACGTATTTGACATCCTTTTTTAATATTTTATTATTGGAATTTTTTTTATATTTCTTTATTTTAGACAAATGAATCATTTTGGATCTATGCAGATAGATATATACCAAACTCATAAACATAAAGTTGTTTACAAAGACAAATATTTTCGTTTGTTCGGTGGACAAAGTGTACGCCTTCAGTTTAGTTTGATGTCATCTATCAGGGTTCGAATCTCACACTAGACAATTGTTTTTTTTATAGCGTTTCAGCTGGTATCGATCATCATCATAAACCTGAATGATATTTTTAAAAATTATTTTATAGCGATTTAAAGTAAAAAAAACAACTTTTTCATTTGAACTGACGTGCAGAAGAGAAAGGTTTGAGAAACCCGGCATTGTTGGGTACTTCGACTAGTGAATATAAAAAATTGTAAATATGTTTATTTTAATGGGTTTTATTTTAATTATTTTAATTTTAATGGATTTAACTTCTATTAATATAGTTGAATTTAAGCTGATTTATAAACATTTCAAGTAAAAGGGTCAAAGGTCAACATAATTTTCTTATCAACCTAATACTAAATGCTAAAATGAATGATCGGAACTTAAAGAGACAATATTTAAATTGCATGATCCCGCAGAGAACCTAGGGAATAGCATTCTGAAATTCCTGCGAAATGTCGTCCCAGGACAGATTGATACAAGATAAAACTACTTGAACTTGAATAAATACAAAATGGAAGAATTCAGGTCCGAAAACCACCAGGGAAAAATTCGAAAATATCCTGGAACATCTTCAAGTCTGCGCATCGATAGATAATTATCATAACTAGCAATAATATGTAATCAGAGGTCGTATATTTTCACTAGTATATCACTAACCTCCCCCAAGAGAAGGTAATCCCTGGGAGGATGGTATCATGATCACAGAACACATGCTACACTACTCCCCTTAAAAAAGAAGGAGTTAACCCCTCGGAGGATGGTCTCATGACAACAGAGCAGATACTATACTACTCCCCCAAGGAGAAGGTAATACTTGGGAACATGGTCTTATGACAAAAGAACAGATACTACATTACCTCTCCCCCCTGAATTGAGTATTGAAAGGTAGTTCATTAGTCTGAGTAAACTGAATTGAGCATTAGTAGTACAATTAATAGAAGTAATAGTTCGGCTTCAGACATATGCCAAATCTCCATTAGTAATAGGTATTGAAATACTTGGAACATTTGATAAGTGCAAGAGAGCATATATTATTAGTATTTCATAATCTACTAACTGCACCGATCCAGCGTTGCCCGGGATCCATTAGATTCAAATTTGTTTTGTAAATATCTCTATCTTCTATAAGTTCAGTATCTCGACTAAAAAAAGCAAAAGGAACGTTAACTCTTACTAAAAGAATAAGAGTTATTCCCCTTAGCTCAGGTGTTCATTTAAGAATGTCTCCATATAAAAAAAAAACTGCCGAATTAGGTTAGGTATTTTTAAAAAATAAATTGTAGCAAAGTATGTTAGTTAATTGCAATTGACATGGTACAAAAATTACAACAAACATCATCATCATCATCATCATCATCATCATCATCATCATCATCGACTTAACATCTGTTTTACATGCTGGCATGTGTTGAACGGATTTAAGAAATTAAATTCCAAACTAACCTATCTCTGACCAGGTCTTTATTTATCCCTCTTTTTCTTAAGTCCATCCTTATCACTTTCTCCCATGTTTTCTTAGGCCTTCCCCTGCCAACTGATGCTGCTACCTCAATTGTTCTACTAACCCAAGAACTCTCGTCTATTCTTTCAACGTGGCCATATACCCAGAGTCTACTTTTCTGCACACATATCCCTATACTGTCCAAATCTTATCTTCCTCTGAGGTCATCAGAACTAAGCCTGTCTTTAAGACTCATATTACACATCCATTGTATCATTCTTATATTATTTCTATCTATGCACCATTTATACTTAACTTTCACTGGTCAGGTTTCACTTCCATACACGATCACACTGCGTACACATGCCTGATAGACTCTTCTTTTGCTCAACAGTGGTGACGCTTTGCTGGTTAGTAATGCCATTTAATATAATACATACCAAGTGAAAATTGGCTAGTCAGAATCAAAGTTTGATTTGTCAGCTTAAATACTATTTAGTGCCAACTTTTAAAATCTGGCCGACATAATTTCATGTATTAGATGAATAATTATCTATCGATGTGCAGTAAAGTAGTAAACACTGTGTGAAAATTAAGATCACACAACTGAAGTTATGGGTGCAGAAAAGCAGATTATTCCTAACAAATATCACCTTTCTATGTCCAGCGGTTTGGATGTCTGTAGGCTACAGATGTACTAACAGACAGACAGTTATATAATTAACTTTGTATACATGTAGAAGATAAAAAAAATTCAGAAAATAATGTCGACAGTGCATTACTTATAAATTCACCACTAAAATAGAAAACCTAACTTTTCAAACAGATTATAGCTTCGAGATTTTTTATATATTGAGCAGTGGTAAGCACGTGAGAAGTGACATACAATGGCATTTAATCATATTCAAACTACCTCCCTTTCTCATAAAATTTCTCAGTACTAGGACTTATACTTGATTTTGTGGTGCATACAATCAAGGAGTTGGCACCGGGCATTACCAGACCTCTGTATGCCCCTACATGTGAGAAAGAGGATCTCTGACGTCATGTGTGAGAAGTGAGAGTAGTTTCAGCATTAATTTCAGCCTAACGAACAAAAGAACGAATTGTATACTCTCTCCAGAGAGCTTCGCCACATAATTGAGAACAGAACTTGCGCACATGTGCTGGTGGTTCTATTGATTAGCCGGTTGTACTGAAGTATTTTCTGAAGGCATCTTCAGGGCGTATTTGTATTGGCAGTGAGGTTTTGTCTTCCTCCCACATACAGCGCCTTGTATTCCTAAATAGTCACCCATTTGGTACTGGCTAGGTTCAACGTCGCTTAACTTTGGTGATATACCAAAAACCAGTGTTTTAACCTGATTATGCTATGACATTCTAATTAGGTGCTAACAAGATATCATAACCCACACACGTCCTTAGTGGAGTTTTCTGAGCTCACAAAATAATAATAATAAGAAGAATAGAACCATATAATTTGCTTTTGTGGTTATTACAACTAAACCAGGTCGGAGACAAAAGAAATATGGCCTGCCTGTTTGTAAACAGAGACGAGTATCCAACAGGTTCACCCATAAAACTCCATTCCGAAACCATTAACCTACATATAAACACACACAACGAACACATATATAATGCTTTAACTAAGTGTGAGTTCAGGATCGTTCAATCCCCTTTTCTAACCATTAAAAATCTTTTCAATAAAAACAAAACACTGGCAGTTGTTTGTCGGATTTTCAAAGTCATTTAAGCTGACAACTCCAACTTTGCTTCTGACTAACCTTATTATGTACTATGTTATTGGCAATATAATAACATACTTTACTGCAATTTATTTTTAAAATTACTCAGTCTAGCTCAAACGACTGCTAAGATGAAGCATTTTTAAATAATCACCTAAAAATAAATTCTTAAAAATTTTTAGAGTGAAGAATATAATAGGAATTGTCTACCTTATGTGCAAAACATAAAAATTGAAAACTAAAATAACTGAACGGGATCCTGGGCAACGCCGGGTAGATATATATATATATATATACTAGAAAAATACCCGTCTTCGGACGATTAAAAATAATTCTTCAAATAGATACTAGAAGAATAGCCGACCCAGGACAGGTAGTATTAATTCCCTAAATAAAAGTTTTGCACCATTTACGAAAATTAAAATCAAGATATAATGCTACTAAATCTTTTGTCTAGAATCCTTATTCCAATGTTGATCAAAATCCATTACATGACATTGATTCTATAGAAAATGTCTAAAATTGAAGGCTTAAGCTGAAAGAGTCTTAAGAAGAAATTGAAATTCAGGGAATCTTGCTTCATTGGTATCAATGCAAATCTGAAATATAAAATATTTCAAATGGGTGGTTGTACCTATATTATGTCCCTAAAATAATATGCCTTTAAAATAGTCCAAAGAAACTGAAATTTGGGGATTATTTATTTATTTATATTTAATAGCTATTCTTAAAATAAAAAAAAAATGAATTTTCACGAAGCGTTTCCATCCCTCTTTGCCCCCGTTGCATAAAACTAAATTAAACTAAATATAGCCCACATTTGACCCCTTACGCCTAGCAGCTGTGTTCCAAAATTCATAATGATCAGTCCTGTACAAAGAAATATATAAACATATACACATACCTAACTTTATATAGAAAGGGATCTGTGTATGTATGTGTATGGCTATCTAATCCGTGTATACTCCAAAACGTCCCCCTCCCCTCCTACTCCTCTCTCTCTCTGTCTCTCTTTCTCTTTCTCTCTCTCTCTCTGTCGTAAGCTATACTTATTATGCACTCGTAAGTAATAAAAGTACTTTAGATTTTGAAATTGCAGAACATTGTTTTTTGCTTTTGTTAACAATTTTTTGTATTTTCTTTACTTATTTATGTATATTATTTACTTGATTCAAAAGTACAAAACATTTCCAAAACTTTGAGACCTTAATCCCTGCTGTGCTGATGTTGCCGGTGAAAGAACCCTGACCGTTTTATGGAATTAACATTGGTCAATGAAGATTTTCCGCAAGAGAAAATATTTGGAGCCTGGACAATGATGATAATATTAGGACTTGGTTGAGAGAGAGGGAGAGAGAGAGAGAGAGAAAGAGAGGGAGAGCGAGAGAGGCTAGAGATGGAGGTGAAGAGAGATAATAGGGCAGGTGGCTAGGTTGGTGTATTTTAGTCCGTGCGGGGTTGGTAAGTGCAGCCACGAATATCATGGGGCTTATAACATCCCGTCGACTGCCCATGAAAGAGATATTGTGAACCATAACAGTCCAATCACTTGATTTCATTACAAAAGCAATATCGGAGACCCTGAAGTGTGGGCATCTCACCGGGTGCAGCAAAAACCATTTACAAAGCTAATGACGCGGGGGGGAGAGGGGAGTAAGGGGTGAATGATAAGGACAGTGGTGGATGATGGGCCCTTGTCGCTCCCAACGGCCCCCTCCCCTGACCACTGAAAGATAAAAACTGACCCATGAAACATAGATTATCATCATTTAAGTGTTAGATAAAGCACAAGATGTTTCTAGACAACCATTATTGGAAAGAAGAAATTGCCAGAGTAATTTCAATTTTGGTCGGTGGTTCATAATATCGCGGAAATTTCACATGAAAGATAGACACCCATTATTATTATAATACTGTGCTGTCATCCATTTATGGACGGATATTCCGCGAATTATCCGGACTTTATTAGGTGCTTTCCGCAGATATATTGCTTCAATCAATGAAAAATAAAGGTTAATGTTATCACCACACACACACCCACGTAAAGGTTTATGTTATCACCACACACATGCATAAACACACACACACAAATATAGATGTGAAATTCGTCCAGCAGTAAAATTGTGAATGACGGACCTGGCTTGCCGTGTTCAAGTGATTGTCAAGCTGCTCTGCCCCTTTCAACAATAACTTTAGAAATGGTATGAATTTAGTTCACCTCCTAGCTATTGGTTAAGTAGTACAGCATACTTGGGGGCAACTAGTCGAGGAGAAGGAAAACTGAACAAAATTTGAGGCTTGTTGTTCATTGGTGTCGTGGCATGTATTTGCACCACTTCTTTGTTATCTGCATGTTCAAAACGTCTGTGCGTGTTAGGGTTAGGGTTAGGGTTAGTGGAAGCCCATGAGATGTTAAGCTCATTCAGTGGCTGACCAGAGAGGAACAATTGCAAACATCGCCCACTAGCCGAGTCGTATTCGAAATTCAGGGTGTGAGGGCTATTTGAGGAGATATTATTTTAAGTTCATTACACACTCAAATCATTTATAATATTGTTTTTTTAATTTCAGATAACCCATTCAGAGGAGGACGTTACCCCAAGAAATGAAAAGACATGCAGTCATAGTTTCTTTAGCTGCAAAACATAGCGATTTAGAAATCAGTAAGCTTTTATATCTTGCTAGATAATAAAGTTCCATTGAAGCTGAAGGGATGTGATGGCAACGTTTCCCGTAAGATGGTTATGTGTATCTTCTTCTCAAATACCCAGGGTGATGCACACTAAATATCAGGCTACTGTGATGGTTTTAACAGTTGTGAGTAGTGAAGGTCATGCCATGCCACCTTACAAAACCATTGTAACCCAGGACTGGTTATCAGAGAATTTTTACGATCATGTGACCCCCAACATGTGACCCCCTAACTCGCCAAATTTAAATCCTATGGATTATTACGTGTGGATCGTTGTTGAAAGGAAGACTAATCGACATCCTCATAATACCATAGCTTCATTAAAAGCACACAGAAGAGATGTTGCTAGTCTCTCTCTACGCTGTATCGTTATGTTCATAGTAGGTGCTCGACTGAGCTCCAATCCCTGCCCCACTCCCTGTAAAAAACTAACAATAAGAACTTGTATAACTACAACCACAGCAAATAACTTTCCTTTCTCTCTCTCTGTAGCAAAAACGAAACTTCCATGAACAAAGTTTCTTTCTTAGAACATCTCATCCGTGGAACAAGATACCACAAGACTACAGCATGGTTGTTTTCAAGTCTAATGTAAACAAATACTTGTTAAGCCGTCCTCTTAGAAAATACAGTTCTCTTAAGTAATATTCTGCTCATTTTCACCACTGCTACCAATCCTCTCATGACGGTGATCATCGTCGAACCAACAATTCTTTTAACCCTTATCCTCGAGTGGCCCCGGGCCTTGATAAGTAGTAACCCATCAGTAAAATAAACAAAAACAGCAAAAAATACATGAGTTAATACATATCATGAAAAGCAAAAGAATCTGAAGAATGGATATCACTAATCATACACCACCCAACCATATCATCACTCTACGGCTTCCCCCAAGCACACAAGTCAGACATACCACTCCGCCCATCATATATAGCATCAGTAGCCCCTCACATGATATAGATGTGTTATTTTCACCAATAACCTTGGGGATGGCATGAATCCAGTTCTCCTCCTAGCTATCATTTAGATTGTAGGGGAGAGTATACTCTAGGGCCTCAGGGTAGGCAATGTGTCTTGGAGAAGGAACACTTTGAACAAAACCTTCAGGTTTGTTGTTCTTTGGTAACGTGTCATTCATTTTCACCTGTACTGAGGATGAAATCTTCAATCCTCAGAACAGCCGATACTAAGAATATAAGAATTACTTAAGACTTCTACCCCGTCATGGTTGACGGAATAAAAACAATCTACACCCGTGGATTAAATAAAGGGTTCAGTTCAAAATTCCATATAGATTCTTAAGTTCATGAAGAAGGTCGGAGATTACATCGGCCGAAACGTTGTGAGAATAACATCCAAGATCAGTAGTTTGAATAATCCAAATGATCCAACATATTCAACTGGTGTTGCTAGGTTGACAAAAGTTAAAAAACGTCTTTTTTTATTCACTTAAGTGTAGTATCTGTTCTCATTACTCACTTTTAACGAACGAAAAAAAGCTGATTTATCCCGTGGGGTCAGTATTTGTTTGTTAGATTATTAAATATATAATTTCTGTCTTTATAATAATCATTTAATTTATCTGCTCTTGCTCTTCCCTCTAAAGAAAGTTGCCTTATTTATATAATGATACTAGAGAACACATGACCCGTTCAGTCGGTATTTGTTTATTATATTATCTAAGTAAATAAATGCGAAAGTTTTTTCTCATTCATCCGACTATATTTATATCAAAACATCGCTTATTTAATTTAATTCTACATTTCAATATTTTCAAATAACCTATATATACTTATCGGAACACTCGAAAACAAAGTTTTTCTTTTAATAATTAAATATATGCTTTATTTTTTAAACTACATTTTGAATTTGTTTTTTGTTTGTTCTGTTGTCGTTGCTGGTGGTGGTGGTGGTGGTGGTGGTGGTGGTGGTGGTGGTTTTGATGATGATCATCATGATAATAACAACCATTAAATTTGCCGTAAAGAGAAAAAAGAAAAAAAACCTCTTTACTCTGATGTTTATAAATTACAAAAATAAAAAAATAAGAAAAATAGATCATTATTTAAAAAAAAATCTTCATTAAGTTTTTCTTTCTGTCTATTAAAGACACAAAACACAAAGTTACCATTTTAAATTACTCAGGAATATATAATTGTTTTATTTGACCAATCGACGTTCCACTTTTTTGTTTATTTCTTTTCAACCATTTTTTAATTGGGAATTTGTAATTAACACCTCTTCAAAACACGACTCTCGTCAATTGAGTAACAGACACAAACGACTTTTTCTCTTGCTGAACATTCGATGTGGCCCCAACTCGTCACGTCAATTTTACTGTCTGTTCCCGGAAGGAAAGTTTCTACTCTTTTTATTTGAATGAGAATTCGCTCATGCAAAACAATGCTCATTTGCATAAGTGAACTCTTGTCGCCGCACAGAAATAACAATATTCTATCGCTCTGGATTAAATCTCCAGAGAAACAACACACCGTGCGACCCTCACTCTTTTACGTCGTGAACCCACATGATGGTTGCTACACTCACTCCTGATCTCTTGATCACAAATGATGCAGAGTGGTGGTGACCTTTTGATTTGTGTGCTTCTTTGAAGTGGAGTATGCACCCAAGTTTCCGTTTCTGAATTTGCAGCTCCATTCTTGTGAGGATTACTGGCACTGGGTATTAATAGTTCAACGCAAGACAACTCATTACATTCCTCATGATTTTCCCCAGTAGTTGAATGATCCGCCTCCAAAGCAGGGCAGAGATCGCGTATGTGATGTGGGATTCCATCAAAGGATAGATTGCTGACTGACCATTGCAGTCACTCACCCCTGTTTGAATTTGTTGAGCATCGACAGCCTGGCATTTTCACCCAGACATGATCTACTACATCATATGGCCCGTCTATCTGCTCATTGTAAAGTGACTGCACAAAGTTGATTCCTTTTACACGAGCCTGGTGCATATAGATGGCATTTGCAGGTGCGGTTGCCAGGAACATGGCATCCTTCAGCATAACATTGTACCAGTATGGAGCACTTCTTCCTGACAGCAATCCTCTTTATGCTGTGGTGGCTTCTTTGCTTGATGGTACGTATGCGCATTGCAGACACAGTTGAACTCCCGATTCACACAAAACCTATCTGATTTGCTGGCAGCAAAAAGCTGAGTCAGCAAAAAGCTGAGTCCTTATTAGCCAAAATTTCATCGAGGTCTCTTTTTTTGTAAAAGACAGACAATAGTTGTGGAATAACACTTGCCGAATCTTGTCGTGCGATTGTTCACTAAACTGCAAAACAGGTGAGTCCACAGTTGATTAAAGTAAGAAAGTGGTTGCCATTATAATGGGTGATATCCATTGCAACCCTTTGCCATGTGTCACTTGCTTCCAGTCGTCCTTTTTGCCAGCTTGCTGGTGCTGGATCAATTGACTTGACACATCTCACATGCTTAATGACTTGTTTGAACACTCATTTGGCCACTGCTTGCTCTACAAATCTCACGAAATACAGTCCTCTTAACGCCTACATGTTCTCTCTGTGCATGGATGTCTTCTATCTGCTGCTGGCTCATCGCACTCAATGTAGCACCACATCTTTAACCAATGGGCTCGGCATCCATCTTTTGGCATTGTACCATTTGCAAGGCACTCATGTCAGTTGGTCGGCAAGCTTACAGTACAATTTTATGTTGACTACCAAGTCATACTCAGAGACTAGACTCTTTAAGGTGTCTAACCTTCGTTTTCGCATCTTGCTTGCTGCCAGGTTGATGTGATGGGCGCTGTTTGAAGACCACAACCAACAGGCATCCTCCAACATGGCTCCATATTTCTCCAACAGGACTCCCAACGCTAGTGGACTGGCGTTGACCAATACATTTATTTCTTCTCCATTAACACACCACTCTCCTCGGGCCGGGTCTTTGTATGTTGCTCTCTCTTTCTGCAATCATTCGGCGAGAATTGTATCACTTGTTTAATCGTCCCATGCTTTGGTTACCACATTCACCCTGCATTTTATTACAACCACTCCCACGCTAAGCCAGCCACACACTGGCAGGTGCCCTACGAATTTTCCGCACAAGGAATAAATAGTCAGTCTTGTGAGAACTTTAGTGATGCCGAAGATCACATTTCCTTGATTAAGTTGCAGGGTATCATGCTCCCCACTGACATCCAGACTCAGCATGCATGCTCTGTCTCCAAGCCGCTTTGAGTCCTTGCACTTACAGCCAAACTCTGCCAATTTCGCTTGAATGTATGTCACTGACCTGACATCTTCATTTATGTAAATGTCACCGAGGTAAGCTGATGTTGCCTTTTTGACAGTTTCCTCCTGGGATAACACAACAATGACGATGGTCTTCATGATCTGCGGCACCACATCCACTCAAAATCCTAGTCTGGTTAGGCAGCATCTCTTGCTGCAAAATACCACCGTCTAGAATGGCCATAATATTCTGTCAATCCGCACCTGCAGATAAGCCTTCCTCAGATCGAGGAATGTTACATTCGATCCTTTCTGGCGCCACTCCCTTAACTTGTTCACACATATATCGGCATCAGCCATGTAAGCCTCTATATATTGTTTGAGCTCACAGTAGTCCATGAATGGTTGCACCTTTGACTTGTTATGTTGTACCACTGCCATTTAATGCACAAGACCTTTTGATGGTCTGAGCTCTAGGTTGGGGTACAGGATAAACCAGCCATCTTTTATCTAGGCGTCAAGCTCGTGTTCATATGCAGCCCTAACATTCACGGTTATGGAGTACTGTATGATGCACGTCTGTAGCTTAGTTGGTACTTTATTATCCGTCCATTTTTATGGTGCAGTCCAGATCTTTTGGCATTGGTCAAACTCTACCTTGAAGTCTGGCCGATCAATGTAAAGTGTAACACACACGGGTGCCTTAGGGAATTTCACAGTCCAAGCTTATGTAATGAGAACACTACTCAGTGCCTTAATAGCATCATATCAGTAAGTCGAAGCCCAGTACGTCTTTTTGTGTCACCAGGACATTGACCTTAGCGGATACACTAGAGTCTGTGCAAATCCTTACTAATGCTACGCCACAAAACGCCTGTCGTTATTTTGACGCTCTACCTACTCCATGTACTGCATAACTTTGCGCTTACTATGGTACGGGAGCAACCTGAATCCAGAAGCGCTGAGCAAGGCATTTGGTTGACATAAACTCGGATGATTACTTGCATCTGGTTTACATCTTGTTAGGGGAGCAGAGCGGCGCTGATATCTTTCCCCTGAGTCGTTTCCTGGACAGAATGAAGCCATGTGTCCGTTTCCACCACACTGGAAGCATCGTATGTGTCTCCGTCTTCTGTCCATACAATCCTTTGCAATGTGACCATTCCACCCATAGCAGAAGTAATTCACTTTGCGGATTTCTGACGCCACTCTGGTCCGACTGTGCGGCCATTACAATGTGCTCTCCAAGTTTTGCTTCATCCCTGATGATGGCTTGGGCGCGCTCAAGCAACTGTTCAATCGGCATTACATGCTACACAATGTCAAAAAATACATAATAAAAAGGATCTGTAACATACATATTTACGTGTTACAACATACATGTTTACGTGTTACAACATACGTGTAGTACAGATATATGTATAAAAACGGACAGTGATATAACAACAGATAATAACTTGATAAACATATAGTTACATGGTACACAATGTTGAAAAACACACAACAGAACAGGTGTGTAATGGGTTACAGATAAACATGTAATACAGATACAGGTTTAATGTATGAAAATAGATGATGACGAAGACGAAAAGAGAGTCACATGACTCACTAAGAAACAAATATGTCGGCAATAAGATCGCGCATCTTCAGTATACGACCTGCACATTATAATTTGGGTTGCCGCAATTTCCTTTATATACGCAATAGTTTTATCGATAGAGTTAGTTATTATAATTATTAATAACAGTAATTGAAGCGTATGTATTACATCCTCCTTTATTGTGTTATCTTTTATTGGAGGTGGGTAGTGTAGTATTCGTTCTGTTGTCATAGGGCCGTCATCCCAGGAATTATCTCCTCCTTTTTAAGACGGGTGGGTGAAACCTTCCAAGTATTACATCATCCTCTGGGGTGGGGGCAATGTATTATCTGTTTTGTTGTCATGAGACCATCTTCCCAGGGACTACCTTCTCCTTTTTATGGGGGGCGGGTAGTGTCGTTTTTGATCCATTGTCATGATAGCATACTCGCAGGCATTACCGTCTCCTTTTATGAGGGATACTCCTAAGTATTACTTTCTCTTTCTTGGAATGGGTATCTGTTCTGTTATAATACCATCCTACCAGGCCTTACCTCCTCTCTTTTTTTTGGGGGGGGGGGGTGCAGTGTAGAATATGTTCGTTCGTTCATCATGATACCATCCCCCAGGCATTATCATCTCCTTTTGGGGATATGGGAAATTAATCCTCCTAGGCTTTACCTCCTCCTTTGGGTGGTAGTGTAGTATATTTTTTATTTATCATGATGCATTCCTCCCAGGCATTAATTCCTCTTTTGGGGGAGAGCAGTATAGTATATTTTCGTTCCTCATGATACAATCCTCCCAGGATTACAGTTTCTTTCTTTTGGGAGGGGGGATGTAATGTAGTATCTGTTCTGTTGTCATGAGATCATCCTCACAGGTATTAACTTGTCCCTTTTTAGGGAAGTTATGAGCCTTTTTCAAAAATTTTTGCATGAGAAATAGAAACATAATTATGGGTGTTATTTAAAAAGATGACTTCACCAATATTCCAATTGCTCAGTTGGGAGAGACTCAGACTGATAACCTCGTGTATGCTGTTTTGATCCTGCCTTGGATTGAGTTTTTTGAAAATGAAAACAAAAAATCCTTTTTTCCATTTTTTTCTAAATATAATAAAATGTAACTGAAAACATCTTAAGTTTTGGTATATTAAGTATTTAACACCTTTCTGTCTGCCTTCTCTCTCTCTCTCTCTCTCTCTCTCTATATATATATATATATATATATATATATATATATATATCTAGATCTATATAATTAAATATAACGTTTGTCTGCCTGTGTGTCTGTATGCCCCTTAATATGAAGACAAACTAGGAATCGTACTATAAATATAAGTGTTTTACATGTAAAATTTTCCTATAATCATAAGTGAAATAGTCCTGTTTCTATAGCTGCCTTCTTTGCACGTTGAAATTCATCTATTTATAAGAATCATTTTAAGAGTATTAACATATATATAAATAGGTAAGTGGTTAAGATATCAAGCTGGCAACATCAAAGTTGCCGTTAAAGTAAATTCTCCTTAATATACTGTTGCGTATGATGCCATCCCATATTCGAACCCGCTAAACTCTGGGTTACCCTGCTAGTATATATAAATATTTATATATGTGTATATATAAAATGTATATGCGTATATATAAATGTATACATGTGTATATAAACATTATTACCTCCTTGCCTGGAGGTTAGACACAAAGTCAGGTTTTGAGAAGACAGTGCACTAGGATAAGCGCACTCTAGCCTACAAAAATGCATGAGCAGCCCGTCGGCATATCCCGGTAGAGGCGTCTGAGGCGATTTGCAATAAACCAACTATTACTCAGAGAGAAGGTAAAGCCTGGGAGGATGGACCTCCTAGGACTGAACTGAACAGCAATCCGACAGAAACAATGCCGCTGTCAGACTGATTTGTATCATAATTAAATAATACAACATGTGTATATATATAATTATATGCATATGTACACACGCACAAACACAGATTACCTACTAGATGCCCCTCTCGAGTATCTTCGGTCTCTCTGTACAAGGCACAGTGGGCTGGGGGGTGGACATTAGGCAAAAAAGAATGTCGGAGGAATTGCTGATGTTTGGTGTTTTTATAAACTACTCTATATTCCTGATTCAACAAAAAAAAAAGTAAGTCAAATCGTTAGACGGTTGAAAAAATATGCAACATTGAATTCGTGATATTTCGCATTTTTCTCCAGCTCACGCGAAACATCCATGATTTTTCCCCCCAAAATTATAATTTTCAGATTTCCATGATTAAATTCCAAAAATCAGTGTGGAATTACTTATTATTGCATATTTTTTTGGTTTATTTATAACCATTTGTGAAAATGCAAAAATAGACCACTTTGGGACCCAATTTGTCGATTTTTAGCTCTTTTTATGAAAGAAATTAGGAAAATTTGAGCTAAATTTCCCTCTTTTTTGGCTCAAATTAGCGATAAAATTCTATATTCATCAGAAAATAACTTGTAAACCGGGATAGGGCACATACCAAACCATATATGTATCTGAAAGTTATGGAGGTATACATTATGAAAAACCAAGCAGATCTATGTGCCCTATCCCAGATTTTTCAAAAAACAAGCCGGAAGTTTCTCGCTTGTGTCACGTGTGGACTTGCTCCAAAGAGCATTACCAAAATCTCTCGACTCCTTATCAGGGCAACGAGTAAGGAGTAACCCCATCAATTGGGAAGAAGTCACTTTCTCCTCTGCAGCCACTGCCTGAATTTTTGCCCAGATATCATTGGTTCTTCTCAACAACTGTTTGCGGCTGCCCAACTCTTCAGGGGGCCTTTTCCTGGATGCAGTTTGCGTCGAGGGGTTCTTGTAATAGCGGAACACAACATTTTCAACTTCACCTAGTGAGCTCAGCTCATCCCAGTTAACAGCAATCCGTTTATCTGTATATCGTCGTTTCTTCAGCGAATGGTATCTTTTGAGCGACTTCTTGACCTCGTCTTTCTGCTCCTCTGTTAACTGGATGAGATACTTTTGCTCCAGCAATTGAACACATGCGGTGATGGATAGATGGTCTCTAGTTTTTGCATCTTCTACAGTAAACACTTGGAAAAGTGCGTTATCGCTGACCGCTTCCATTTTTGATAGTAACTCTATCTAAATAAACAAAACAAAGATTTGAAAATTCTGTAGTGATTTCCTGTAAAATGCTTTGACAGGAAATTAAAGTGTGTAAAAAGGTGTGCAAATGAAAGAAAAGAAGTGTGTCAAATACTACTTCATGTCACATGTTACCAGATTTTTTTGATTTTTTAGAAAGGCCCTCAGATTTCGCTTCTAACGAGCCCTCACTGAGCTTCTATGATCAATTTTGTGCCAAGATATGGCCAAAAATGTGATTTGGGGCCGTTATGCCCAAATATGGAAATTCGGCCCCAGACCCCCGAAAAATAGATTTTATGAATTTTTCCGAAAAGCTTTTGTAATTTCGCTTCTAACGAGCCCTCAAACAGCTTATATGGACAAGTAAAACTAAAGTTATGCCCAAATGTCCTCCAAAAACCTGTTTTGGCCCACTGTGCAAGGGTTTGTCAGGACAACCTGACATGAGGATACTTCACCCTACAAGTAAAACCTGACAAAATATTAAAACTAACATAGTATTCGAAGCTCAAATAAGATCTCCTCAACACGGCTATACACTGGTTCATACGAGGAATGGTGCACCTTCTTCTAGTGAGGTTATCTGAAGTAATAGCACTTAGCTAGGTACTCCGCCAGACTAGATGAATTCTTGTCCTGAAATCCAGTAAGACCAGGAGGCTACCAGAATACTACAACATAGTAAACTGGTCGATTGGAGAGAGGAAAATTAATGTTCGTCACTTCTTTACTAACTCAACGTTTGACAGGTAAAAGAGTACTTTAATCGAATATTCGAATATCTATGTATCTCATGTGTTGTGAATATATGCACACACACATATACATATATATATGTACACACACATACATACATGCATACACACACACACACACACATATATATATATATATATATATATATATATATATATATATATATATATATATATAATGGCGGATTAGTTGGATCTCATATGTGTGAGTGTTTGCTCTCAATTTTTTGTTTATTTTTTGTTTGTTTTCAAATAAAACTGATGTATTATGTAAGTGTTTTCAAGACACCCTAATCCAAGAACTCTTTTATTATTTGTGAACTTTTTCTGATGATTTTGTAGTGTTGCAGAGATGATATTGACATACAAATGTTGTTTGGCACAAGACAAATGAAACGGACCGATAAATATATCTCACAGAAATTTCAAATTTTTAGAAAAGGTGAAAAAATAAAAATAAAAGTAATAAAACAAACCATGGTTATTGGAATATAATAAAAACTGTCCTGTATATATATATATATATACGGCACAATCCCGTTGACACACCGGTTCCAGTTAGATCACCGAAGTTAAGCGGAGTCGAGCCTGGCCAGTACTAAATGGGTGACCATTTGGGAATACCAGGTGCTGTATGTGTTCTCTGCTTATCTCGGCATTGTTTCCAGTCGTCTTGTATTACTACTTGCAATTGGAATCAAGCAATGCCGACTCAGCAGAGCGGTTGTTGGGGATTGCACAACCCTTGCAATTACAAATTCACGCGTGGGCAGCCCCTGGTGGGGCACTCATACGTCGAAATCGACGGGAGAGTCCATCATCATATATACACACACACACACATATATATATATATATATATATATATATATATATATATATATATATATATATATGCACACAATACATATATATGCACACACACACACTATATATATATATACAGGGTGGTGCAAAAGTCGCGCATTGGTTTGTTTAGGTGATAGAAACTACAACATTTCAAGTAATTTGCTAGGCTTTTCTGATAAATAATACATTTACTTGGTAATTTTGTTGTAGTAGGTTTTAAAAATAATATCATTTAAATGGGCACCATTTTCGGCCTCACTCACTCTAGTTAGGGCATTTTCCATTACAGTCCTTAGAATAACTGGCTCTAGTTCTTGGATTTCATGTCTGATATTTTTTTTAAGATTCTTGAATCGTTGTACGCTTGTTCACATATACCCTTTCCGTAAGATAACCACAAAGGAAAAGGTCAGGGGCTGTTAAATCCGAAGGCCAGTTAAAATCAGAAAATCTGCTAATTAAGCGCTTGCCAAACAATCCCCTTAAGAGCGCCATACTTTGTCGAGCAGTGTGGGCAGTAGCTCCATCTTGTTGGAACCACATTTCTGGGTTGTCCTGAACAGCTGGCCTTAAAAAATTTCAATCATTTGTTGATATAGCTGTGCAGTTATCGTCACAGCGACACCTTCTTCGTCTTCAAAGAAATATGGACCGATCACTCTTTCCGAGGTAACACCACACCATACGGTACATTTTAGTGGATGTAAATCACGCTGATGAACGGTTCTTGGATTTTCAATGGCCCATATTCTGCAGTTTTGCTTATTTACGAACCCGTTCAGATGAAAATGTGCTTCGTCGCTCATTTTCAACTTATGGATGAACTCATTTTGTTCTCTGGCTAATTGCTGAATGTGAACAGCATAAGCTATGCGTGATTGCAAATCTGTGGGTTGTAATGCCTGTACCAATTGAATTTTGTATGGATACAGATGCAATTCACGCAAAATTCTTTGAAGTTACCTTCTGGACATCTCAATCTGAGTGGCTCGTCTTCGAGTTAAGGTGTCTGGATTTTCAGCAATGCTATCCTCAACGAGTGCTACATTTTCCACTGTCCGTACTGAACGTGGTCTGCCAGATCGTGGAAGATCACTGACTTAACCCTGTTGCCGAAATCTGGCCACAAGACGATCAATTTTGGTCTGACTGGGAGATTGTCTGACATTATAATGCCGACGATAGGCTCTTTGGGTTAAGATTATTGAACGATGGTTTCCGAAGTAAAGTTCAATCATTTTGGTTCGTTGTTCAGTGCTATATTTTTCCATGATAAATTATCAATGTTTATATCTGTAATATTCTGAAAAATAAGGAGAAAATTTGATTAAATGTGAAAGTTGTTACTGATTCAAACTAATGCGTGACTTTTGCGCCACCCTGTATATATATATATATATATATATATATATATATATAGTTCGGCAGCAAGTCATTTTTTATGCAAGCGTCATTAAAGACCACAGAGTTCTCTCTCTGCACAATCTTTCTTGTTTGGGTGTTAACCGGTGGAGTATGCCACCTAGCGTTGTGCCATGACACTACGTTAGTTGCCATACTCCATAAAATTTTTAATAAGAATACACTAAAACTCAGCTATTGTTGTGGGGACAACTTAGAAAAAATCATAAAAAAGCACAACATGAAAATACTAAACACCTCAGTAACCTCAAATTCTAGAAGAACATGTAACTGTAATATTAAATCAAACTGCCCCCTAAATCAAAAGTGCCTATCAACCCAAGTGGTCTATGAGGCATCTATCTCCTCAACTGAAAACCCATCCCAGACTAACTATTATATTGGTCTGGCAGGTAATAACTTCAAAGAAAGATTCTACAACCATAAACTCTCCTTCAACAACCCTGACCATCCTGGCCAAACTGGACTTTCACTACACTACCACAAAATAAAAACAAAAAAAGAAACTCCCATAATAAAGTGGAAAATCTTGAAAAAATCTAGCACCTGCAAATCAATAAACTCTCCATGTAGATTATGTTTAAATGAAAAACTGGAGATTATCCGCTTTAAAGACAAAAACAAACTCCTAAATAGAAAACAAGAGACATCTATCAACTGTAAACATAGTAGACTCTACCTCCTTAGAAACCCACATACCCCACCTTAACCCCACACCAACTCCCCACATAATTAAAAAAAAAAATTTCTTTTTACAAAAATGAATGATAACATTAACCCCCCCATTATACACTACCTCAAAACACATTATAACCCCCTACCCACCCACCCAAATTTACCACCCAACCCCACCCCAACAAGTCCCGATGAATCTATAAATATATAACCACCCCACTAAACTATCAATAACATCAAATCTCTAAGTATTACCTATAATGCACAGCCTCAATAGCCTCTCAGTCATACTACCAATTCTACCAAAATCATCTCCCACATAAACCCATAACTGGGATAGCTCTTAACACTGATATCACTTAGACTAATCTAATCTCAATTACTTAACCCTTCGATTACTATCTTGAACACTTAATTATTGACTGGTACTTAGTCCTTGTCATTGGTAGTAAAACTATAAAAACCTACCATCACTTATAGACTTATTTCGCCCAATGACTTCACAAGTAGCAGGATGGTAATGATGGTGATAATTATTATTACTATTATTATTATTATTATTATTATTATTATTATTATTATTATTATTATTATTATTATTATTATTATTATTATTATTATCATTATTATTATTACTATTATTATTATTATTATTATTATTATTATTATTATTATTATTATTATCTTGTTACTTTTATTTTCATTTTTATTTTTATTAATGCTATTATCACTGCGACTATCGTAGGTATGATTAGCATTGTTATCATTACTGTTATTGTAATCGATTTTATTAATGCTAAAAATGGTAACACCATTAAACTTCTTTTATAAAATGATTCCACTAGTATTGATCTTAGTATAATATAATCACAATTAAAAAATATTATCACAACAAAATTCACTACAAATATTGAGCAAGCCATAAATAACTACATTAAAATAGAATAAAAATAGAATGCAGAAGTAGCAATTAATACCATAAATTAAAATTATCAAACATTTTTATCTACATAATAATTACATATTACAACAAAAATGACAGTTTTAACTGTAATTATAATTCAATTCTATTCTCATTTTAAATTTAACTCACCCTGCCCCCCCCCCTCCTCGTCGCCCCGGCTGGAATTGAGGTCACTATGGCCCAGACACGAGAAAACCTCCCACGCAATTTTTGAAAAATGACTTGTCGGGGGGGGGGGGGGTCCATCCCTCCCTCCTCATGTCTCATGTCCCTGTCATAGACAGAGCCCCACTTCTGCCCCCCTCCCCCCACCCAATGCATCTTCAATTTCCTGTTGAGGTAAATCTAAGATCTATGCCATTTGATTCCATTTGTCGCCTGACGATGTTGACGCTATTTGCAAGTGTTAACGAAACAGAATATGTTTTGTCGCAAGTAATGGAATAAAATCATCAACAAAAAATATATTTTGCTCTGAACTTTCATTGAGCACTCTCATAAACCCGGTTTCTACTTCCTTCGGATTCATACCCCCTGGATATTGGTAACAAGTTAATTATATATATATATATATATATATATATATATATATATATATATATATATATATATATCTAGGCAGCATCTTCTCTTGCAGACAAATATTGTTGAATATAAGAGACAACTCATGTCTAGATATCCTTTGGTAGATCCTTTCAATAGTCCGAATCAGGATCTTAGTTTCGGAAGGGAATTGGCTGATGAATTTGCTATAGTTTGGATTGTCTCCCAAGTACTTTCAATATATATATTTTTATAACACAAAGTTTTACAATATCCTGATAGTGTATGATTAGAGCTGTAATAAAAAATATTGCAATATTATAGAAACCACATCAAATATAGGGAACAAATTCTCACAAATCCACCAAAAAATTGGTTTTTATTTGCATACAATTGTTTTGGCAAAGATAATTATAATTTTGACCAAGATAATTATAATTTTTTTGGAGAATTTGTGAGAATTTTTCATTACATTTGATGTGGTTTCTATAATATCAAAATAGTTATATATATATATATATATATATATATATAGAGATGTAGGAAAAGAAAATAACATGTTTGTGCATACACTTTCTGGTTTTTCATAGTCCAACCTTTTCAAGATAAAAGCTCTATGATTGCTAATATATAACAACAGAGTATATATATATATATATATATATATATATATATATATATATATATATATATATATATATATATATATATACATACATATATATATATATATATATATATATATATATATATAGATATATCAAATGTATTGTCTTGTTTACCCTGAGGTAATATGAATGTCCTTTGTCCTTGCCACATCTTTGTGTGGTCATTTTATTAACAGGCTGTTGAGAAAAAGTACAATGCCCAACAGGGGGTGGGGCATCGTTTTCTTCCTTTTTCACTAATTGTTTTCTGACCAAGCGCCAAGACCAAACAGAATTAACTAAATTCAACTTAGAGCACCAGCGCCCCATTGATACAGACCCCCTACCTCAATTCTCATGCTCACGCCCACCCTGAAGCTCTTAATACTCGAGCATTATTTCAGGTATATCTATTGTTTTGAAGCTTTTCAAATTCTTTTAGAACTCGCCTTGATAGTGCCTTGCATTCTCTCTGAGCAAATCCTGGCCGTCTCCCGGGCCACCCACCTTCATACATACATTGCCTCGTTTACTTCCTTATTAGGTCGACTGGATATAACCGGCTTGTTTGCCCAACAACATGTTCCTTTTCATTCTTCTCTCCCCTTTCCTGTATATTAGCTCCCTTTCTGTCTCTGCACCAAATGAGCATGCTACGATACACGGAGTCTTTTTAACATTGGATCTGGACACCAAAATAAGACTGACCACTGGCACTGGCACTGCGCATAATGGACAATGTCTTCATGCTGAGATGGGCATTGTGAACGGCATTAAAAACGGAAGTGAAGGAAGCGTTGACCAAGGCAAAAGCGCGTGCAGTGTTGTTGATCACGGGAGTAGATGGGAGGGGAGGGCGATGTGGTGGAATAGAACACAGGAAGTGGCTCGTAATGAGGTGTGAGAACAAGTAAGGTTTACCGAGGCAGAATTGCGAAAATATTTCGGACCTGCCTGATTTTATAGCCTGTCCTTAACTTTCCGAATGACTGCAGATATTCTGAAGATTTCTCTGAATGCCAGTTTACCCTCTGTCATTTTATTAACCACCATATCAATACGTAGAGCGCTGTCATGCTGAAACGCAGGTTCTCATTCGATCACTGAAATTAAGCAATGTTGATATTGGTCACACTTTGATGGGTAACCGTTTGAACATACCAATTGCTGCAAGTTTAGAAGTGACAAAGGAAAATATAAAAAGAACCGGAAAAATTACTGCAATAATTTCAGAATGTTTCTTTTCTTAGCCTAGTCGCTCTTTCAAGGATTGAGAATCTAGTCTATCTCATTCCTAATTCATGCCTATTTCACATTGAAAAACTGTAAACAAAATTGAGCTTGGTCAGTACTTTTGGAAGTGAGAGTACGAACACATTATCATGGGACTACTTCTCTGCAGGCTACAATATCGTCGTCTTCAAATCCAATCTCAACATGTACTTGTCATAAACCGTCCTAATAAGTAATCAAATTTTGTTAATTTCATTGATTATTTTCAATCTTCTCATGATATTCTTAGTCATTCAACTGACAATTCATACATCTCATTAACCATTATCCTCTAGTGGCTTTTAGCCTTAATAACTCGTGACTCATTCGTAAAAAAGTGCCTGTAGAAAAGTTATTTTTTCTAATATTCTTGGGAAAAGTATAAATCTATGTGTCTTTCTCCAAGTTATAGGCGAATCCTCGGTAGGGCAACTATTTTATGAGAAGCAAAACTCTAAAATAATATCAGTCCTTCTCCATTTCCCCCAGTATTGCTACTTGTCAGTACTTAGATTGGTGTCGTAATTTTGGAGATGAAATTTGCTGTAAAACGTCATTTCAAACTTAAATCTGACAGACCAACAGATGAATGACTTAATCCCAAAACTGGCGAATATTTTAGCATGTACTTTGTGTGATTAAAATATATAGAAAAACTGCTTTAGAGAAACAAACGTTGAGTAACTCAGTTTTATTATAATAATAGATTTCAACCTTAAGTGTGACAGACCGACTAACAGATAAACGGATATATATAGATTCATGGATGCAAATAGTATAAACTGTTTATTCTCACCTCCATACTGATTTCATTGAATATGTGGATTTAGCAATGAAAATGCTCGTTTAAATTTAAGCCTGACAGACTGACAGATATGATAGTTCAAACGTAAATGTGACAGACCAACCAACTGACCGAGAGTGGACACATCTGAAATAGAAATATTTAAGCATGGTAAAAGAAACCATTTAAATCCTTACGCTTAAAGACAGAAGTTCTGTCTGTCAAAATCATGTCCCGGTACTAGAACCTTATCTGTGGGTATTATTTCAAACATTTTTACCTTCTTTTGGGAGTTTTAAGTTTTCTTTAATCGAAGTCAATAGTTTTGTCTCGCAGTCAACTGACAGCACTGTATGGATTTACTGCATGTACCGTGTGCATTTAGAGATGGTTGAGAAAAAGCAAATAAAAACTGAAGAGCCCGGAAGAGACCAATATCAGATGAGGAAAAGGAGAGGGTGATCAATACACATGAACAGTGGGACGATGGAGCGACGCATAGGAGAAGTGGAAAAGAAGCAGAGGTCAAGAGAATTGAAATTACGGATAAGGGTGTTAACTCTTGTATAAAAAGTATGGATTTTAGAAAATTAAGTTCTTAACGTAATGGATTTTCGCCTTTGCCTTTTTTCATTTCTTCAATTTAACGTTTTGAGTTCCTATTTATTTGCCTCCCAACGAGGGCAGATTTAAACACAAGATCGGTTTTTAATGTGGGAAAAATCGAGTTCTCCAAAAAGGGTCACTCTGGATTGGGACAAAAATTAAAATGTCCTTAGTCTAGAAGGATTTCTCATTCATTGACCGAGGACAGAGAAAAGTGTAGGATCAGAACACTTTGCTCCACCCGGGTTAAATTATGATAAATTATTTTCTTTCTTTTAGACGGCTTCACATTCTATGAGAAGTGTTTTAGCGGTCGGTTGATAGGTCAGTCGGTTGATAGGTCAGTCGGTTGATAGGTCAGTCGGTTTGTTGGTCAGTCTGTCATGCCGAGTCTCTGGTCGAATTACGATAACATATTTTCTTTCTAGATGTGTACAATTTTAGTTTTCTATAAAAGAAGGAAGCCAAGAGAGCTCAGATTGTCATGGTTGTAAATAAGAGTTACTTTCTCTTGGAAAAAAATATGGCTGCCTCTTAATGAAGATAGACACCCTCCACTCTATAATAAAGAGCAATGTGTATTTATGTCGAGTTTCGACTAGAAGCTAAAAGTATCGTGTCAAGGTTTTGGAATTAAATTATTCTTTTGTGTGTGTGTGGGGGGGGGGGGGGTTCGCTGGATTTTGTCACAGCTTTTCATGTGAGTTTTTTTCATGCATTTTTTCATGTATTTTGACTTGCTGTTACCGTTGTAAGGAGCTCATTTTGAACCGGGCAACAATTTTTTTTTACTTTTTGAATTTGACTAGATTTCTACAACTGATTTGCACTGCCGAATCAGGAAATGGCATCCGTTTCTCTCCATCAGGTCAGGTTTTTGTGTTAAGTTGATTTAAAATAAAATCAGATCTTGTGACAAAATCGATTACATTTTTGTGCCATTATCAGCTTATTTTTGTCAACACATATCATCGTAAATATGTTTTTAAGAGAAAAACATGTTTTGCCAACAACATATATTGATTGCCTGATAGAAACATCTCTTTCATGTCCTGATGAAATCTCTCCCCCTGTTCGTCACTCATTGAACCCAGGTTCTCAGGAAACCGGTCCATATGTGAAAATAGGTAGTGCATCTTGATGCTCATGTTACAACCCAGGTCTCTGAAAGCAGTCAACATGTTGTTGACAAGTTCTGCATAGTTTCTGGTCTTATTGTATCCAAGAAAGTTCTTCATTGCCAGAACAAATGCCTTCCACGCTTCCAGTTCCACTTCGTTCATTGAGTTTTCGAACTCTGGATCTCTGATGAGCTGACAGATCTGAGGACCGTCAAAAATACCAGCTTTCAACTTCTGCATGGTTAATCCCGGAAAGTAAGTGAAGCAGTCACCATCCTTGTTAAGAGGTGAACTGCTTGATCAAGCCAAGCTCGATGTGCAGTGGTGGGAAGAGTGTTCTGTCTCTGTCCACCAGTGGGTCGTTGCTGACGTTCCTTTCTTTGCAAGGCACCAATTCTTCCTACACAGGCCAGTCTTTCTTCGTGTAATGCTAAGCACGGTCCCTCCTATTCCATATGAACAGAAAACATGAGTACTTGGTGAAGTCAGACTGTGGTCCCAACAAAAACGTTAACCATCTTAAGGTCAACACAAATAACACCACTTATGCTGATCATAACCAATTTTCTCCAGCACATACTTCACCGCTTCATACATTGCCTTCGGTGTAGTCGAGTGAGCGATGGGTACAGAAGCAAACTGATTGCCGTTGTTTAGCAGAACACATTTCAGTGATCGCTTGCTGCTGTCAATGAACAGTCTCCAAACTTTGGGTTCGTAGTGTGGCACTCCAAGCTTGAGCAGAAGCTACGCAATATCAGCACAGTACACCAAGTCCTTCTCTTCAGAGAAAAAAAAAACGGAGGTACTCTTAATGCCTGTTGCGGAAGAAGCTGATGCGAGCACTGTTAGAGAGGAGGTTTTTTCCTTCAATCTGGATACCAACAGTTCGGCATAGTCCTTTGACAAGCTGAAGTTGCGAACTAGATCATTGAATTCCTTTTGGGAAAATGGATGTGGAGCATCATCTTCAAAAACCACTTCTTCTTCTTCATGTCCTTCACCATTGGAGGCATCTTCGTCACTAATGTCAGGAAGTTCTATGAAGATAGGCACTGGAATTTCATCACAATGAGCTACAGGACGACATGCTGATTGAAGATCAGGATACTTGAGGCTGATCCGGTTCTTTTTGTTGATCCCATTCACATCAACAGCGCAGTCTGTGATATGGTTTGTCGGCTTCCCCCAAACCATGGGAATTCCAAAGTTCAGACTCCTCTTGCCATTGGTCCACCCATGCAGAGTCTCGGTGCATGCTTTGCACACCATGTGTGGTGCCCAAACTTTATCATGGTTACGAAGTTTAATACAAAAATTAGCATGGTAAGCACACCTTATGAAACTTGTGACTGGCTTCCTATTAGGAGCAATAATGTATTCTCCACATATGTAGCAGAAAACGTTGGGCTTATTTGTGGACAATCTTCTTGCCGAAGCCATCTCATTCACCTGCAAAACAAAGATAAGTACAAATTAGTGTTAAATAACCCAAACCGAACCTGCTCCACACATGCGTACCTGTGAACAAAAACGTAAAGAACAACATGTGGCCATAGCTTAAAAGCTTGATTTGATTGAGCAAAACCAATGTTCTTTTTGGATTCAGCGCATCAGCTTCGTTCTAAATCAACTGAAAAAACGCAGACAACAAATTAGTTGTTGACCAATGTAGTTAATGAACAATTTCCCCGATGAGCAACAGAGTTGGGAAGAAGACTACATATTCTTCTTAATTTCTGCTGCGAAACGCATTTAGGAAATGATGATAAAAGCACTGAATTTGGAAAAAATAAACATAAAAATAATAATGAAAAAAATACAATTTAAACATATTAAAAAATTTGTTTTTGTTTATCGGCGTGACAAATAAGAATTACAGGTATTCACTGATATATGAAAGTAAAAAGATTGAAAGTACAGGGGAAGAGTTTGATTGTGGTCGTTCGACCACGTATGAGGATAAAGAAATTGTAAGATCAGATGAAAGGTATGGTTATGGATTGATTTTTCTTTTGATCATTGGAATGCAGCTATAATTTATCTATTTATCTATCTATCTATCTATCTATCTATCTATCTATCTATCTATCTATTTATCTATTTATCTATCTCTCTCTCGCTCTCTCTCTCTCTCTCTCTCTCTCTCTCTCTCTCTATATATATATATATATATATATATATATATATATATATATATATATATATTATAGCTGCATTCCAAATATTTATTTAAAAACTATACGTTACATACTTCAGAGACTACCATGGTTTTATTGAGATAGGCTGACTTTTTATTTTTGTTAAAAAGGTCGTTAGAGCTCAATTCTAATCATCAGCAACTCACAAAATAAAAACAAAGATCACCGTAACGTCTTCTGGTGTGTTCATTCAGGCGTCCCTTTTGAAAAAAGTACTGAGTCAATAGGAGCGGACCGTATGTTTACATGGGTCTTAATCGTAACAAAGTGTGATTTAGAATAAATTTTATTTAGAGGTGATGGTGTATGATGCAGTTTATTTGCCAGTGAGTGGGTTAGATTTTGGGTGGGGTTGTATTTCTGTTATTACAGGGTTTAAGTGTTATATTTATATTACTTTTTATAATTTTGGGGTAGTGCTTATATTTGAGTGTGAACTATTGTTATCATTCTAGTTTATTAGCTATGTGGGGGTGTGGTGTTAATGGAGAGGTATCTTTATCAGTAAAAAAGGTTTCCTAACGGATATCAAAATAAATGGATGGGTCAATGTAAGCTTGTTAACATCATATGTGGTGTCTGTATTGGTTAGTGTGAAATACTTGTGTTTAATCAACTCTGTTAACTAATATCTAATAACATTTATTGGGGGTTTAGAGAACAAAAAAGGATCCTACAGAGGGACAAAAAGAATAACACGTTTTTACTGTATTTCTATTAAAGAGTTTATGAAGCCTATTATATGGTGGAAAGTGTTTATCTAGTAATAAGAGGAATTATTTACTTATGTTATATTTAACACTGAGGGAATGGGGGGAGTGAACCATATAATATTTCTTTTTTATTATGTTTGTGTTGTCTGATAGGTTTGGTTGGTTTGTAAGAGATTTCTTCTTTTATAACCACTTTCGCAGAGGGCTTCATTGTAATATAGGGCAGCTTGTTAGAAAATCTTGGAGCTGGATCAAAGGTGGGAGATTCTTTTGCTTATGTTGGATATAATGTTTTTAAAGACAAGAAGGGTGGCATGGTTTGGGTGTTGACATATCTGAGCTGTTCGGTGGGGTTGTGGTATGGTGGAGTGGAATTGTTAGTTAGGTCCAAGGTTGCATCTAAAAAGTCTACACTAGTGAGATTGGTATCAATGGTGGTATTGAATCCTAGCTCTTTGAGGAATGCTGTCAGTTGTTTTCTAAATCTGTCGAGTTCTTAACCATTCTTATTGCAGGACGCTTGAGTGCACTAACTGAAAGACATTACTCCATTCTTCGATTTGTTTTTATTTCATGAGTTGCTGATGATTTGAATTAGGCTCTAACGACCTTTTTAACAAAAGTAAAAGGTCAGCCTATCTCAATGAAACCATGGTACGTCTCTGAAGTGTGTAACGAATTGTTTTAAATAAATAATTTGTATATTAGCTCTCACATTTTTTGCGATCGAGCACTTTATTGATTTCTTTTCAACATACACTGAAGCACTATATGGCAGCTGAGGAGAAAGACACAGGACTATGAGTCCGTAGCGATTTGGAAAGCGGGTTCGAGCCCTCCGACCGACATGAATTAACATTTCTACACTGAAGATGAAACATCGATGTCTGTAGGTAATAATAATTAATATTTACTTAAAAAAAAATTATATATATATATATATATATATATATATATATGTCCTGTCGCACAAAAGTTAGTGAGTGAAAAACTGACGGACGATTCCATTTCAATTATTTAAGGAAACTTAGAAAGCAAATAGCACATCAGACAATCCCGCTGCCATCAATCTATTTCCATAATGAGATGTTTTCTTTCTTCTTCTTTTCTGCTTTCTCCATCGATTTATACGTTTTTTATCTTTCCTTAACACTCACGAAGGAAAAGTTTTTTGTGTACACTCGTATGGATAAAATGTAGATGTTGACATGACAGACTTGAAGAGTTTGAATGTAAAACGCGATGAGTCCAATTTGTTTAAATTGATATATTAAACAATAAGAGGAGAGTCTGACTCAAATCTTATTTTAATTGAAAGCAGAAGTCAATCATGCCGATCTCCTATTATGTAAAACATGATTTGTGGTGTGGTCGAGTGTTGAAATAAGATACTTTTTGTAGTGATAACTTCGTAATTTTGAAAATAGCATTTATCGCGTTTTGCATTCAAACTCTACGCTTTTTTCTTGATGTGATGGTTGGTTGGATGAATTATCATGCTTCAATTATTTTCAATAAATCTAAATATTTAAAACTATACAGTCTATGCTACCATGGTTGGTGTCAAACGGTGACTATCGATATAAGTTTTCTTATAAAATACTTTGTGCTGTCATGTCTTGTGGTGTGCATAGTGAGTGAGAAAGATTACACCTGCGAATTATGAATAACCTGGGTTGAGATATATCTTAGGTGAAAAACCAATAGCTGTAGAGAAAGATGTAGAATTTGAGGTTCTAAGTTTATCTTATATTTTAGTTTGGGAATGGATCCACCGTGTTAGTTTAGTTATAATAAAGTATAATTCTAAAGATTAAATTATTCAAGTTTAATTGCTAACAGTCTCATAAGTCGGACACATTACCTCAAAAAGTCTATCCATAGATCAAGACAATACTTTCTCGGAACAAGTTAAAGAGAAATTGGTGACTGGCCAGTTACCCAAGTATTCGATTGAGATGTGTAAACACCCAAATTTCTACAGATTTATACAACATGAGTTTATAACGATTGATAGAGAAACCAGTTGGAATGCATGCGATCCTCGTAGTTTTGGACTTTGGTGCTGTGAAACCCAGGATATGATCCTAAGTGACCTCTATGGCACAGTTAGACTTCCGTGTAGCTTTATGAAAATTGGTGTGTCTATTGTCACAATGGCTCTGAATATGAGCTTACAATTGAGTATTATTTGAAAAAATGCGATTTTCATTAAGTTTGAAATAGCATTTTCATTGATCTGTTACATTTAAGTTTGAAATAGCATTTTCATTGGTCTGTTACACTTAAGTTTGAAATAGCATTTTCCTTTATCTGTTACACTTAAGTTTGAAATAGCATTTTCATTGGTCTGTTACACTTAACTTTGAAATAGCATTTTCATTGGTCTGTTACATTTAAGTTTGAAATAGCATTTTCCTTTATCTGTTACACTTAAGTTTGAAATAGCATTTTCATTGGTCTGTTACACTTAAGTTAATCTACTAATCCTATTTCACTTGATCACTCTGTTTTCATATCGCACTTGCAGGAAGACCCAGTTTGGCATGACTTCAATATCTTTCATTTTCTGTCGATTTCAACATAGATGTTCATTTACTTTTGGGAAGTTGTAGCATTTAATGACGTCAGATACGGTGTGATGCAAAACCTATTCCTTTCAGCTGCTCGAATAAGTTTGGTGTTGAATTTACACATTATTATTATTATTATTATTTGTACTCACTAGGAATTCTGTGTGGGAATTCCTAGTGATAGCTCACCGACAACAACCAGTGGTATTTCCTGGAGTCTGAGTGACAACAAGTCTCCCCAGATTTCCAGTATTCTTCACCTCTTTTCGATAACGATGCGGTATCGCAACAGCCTCTTACCATTGCTTTCTCGCTGGTAAGGACAATTGGTCTTCTCTAGGATTTGGATGCCAATCAGCCTCCCCAAGGTCCCAGCATTCTCTGCACTTTTCCAATGGAGGTCTGCTTTGTGCGGTCCCTCCTCGGTTTTCTCATCCTCCTCGACTCTTTACAAATATTTTGTCTGGTGTCAGCCTAGGGCGGAACCAGTTAAAAAATAAAAAATAAAATAAATAAATAAAATAATATTTTTTTTAATTAATTAAAAAAAAGTTTAATTTTTTTTTTAATTTTTAATTTTTTTCTTTTTTTTTCCTTTCAATTCCTTAATTTTTTCCTTTTCTCTTTCCTTATTTAAAAAAAATCATTTTTAATTCTTTTTAATTTAAAAAAAAAAATTGGGGATGGGTGAGTGGGATGAGGAGAGAGTGAGGAGCTTATAGTGTTTCTTGTAATTTCTGTTTCTTTGGTTCATTTTTGTGTAGTGATAGCTGAGGCCGGTGTAATTTATTGGGGGGGGGGGGTATTTATGAAGTGCTGTTTCTTGCAGTTTCTGTTCCTTGGCTCTTGTGGTGTTCGTGTGGTTTTGTTTTCTCCGTTGTAAATTCCTTTGTAGCTTATGCGTGTTAGTTTCCGCATTCGAGGATTTTCCTTAAGATTGCAGCTGTTTTGATCATTGCCGTCCTTTGTATGGTTTCAATAATCCCTTTGATTCCAATTTCTCCCAGTCTTTTCTCCAGGTTTTTTGGGGATTGTTCCTAGTGCTCCTACGATTATTGGTTAATACCAATAACTTTCTTCATGCTTCATGCTTCATATTACTTTCAGTTCTCTGGCTAGTTCTGTGTATTTACTTCGTTTTTCCGTGTCTTTGATCTTCACTCTGTGGTCTGCTGAAACGGCGAAGTCTACGATTTTACAAGATTTTTCCTTTTTGTCTATTATAATAACATCAGGTCTCTTTGCTTGTATGAGTTTATCTGTTTGTATATCCATATCCCAGAGGATTTTGTGTTTTTCGTTTTCCAGTACTGTTTCTGGTTTATGTTTGTACCATTTGTCTGCATATTCGAAATTCAATTGTTTGCACAGTTCCCTGTGTATTAATTTCCCAACACAATCATGTCTGTTCTTGTATTCTTTTATTATTATTATTATAATTATTATTATTATTATTATTATAATTATTATTATAATTATTATTATTATTATTATTATAATTATTATTATTATTATTATTATTATTATTATTATTATTATTATTATTATACTCTTTCTTTTCCTTAATCTTCATCCATCACGCTTAAATTTTCAAATAGCATTTTGTCAGACTGTTCATTGGTTTTTTATGGTTAAGTTTAAAATAGCATCTTCATTTCTAAATGTCTTTTATTTTTAGACTAGCAGAAAGACCCGGCGTTGCACGGGATTGAATGTGGAACACTACTGTGCCCCTTTTCACTCTGCTTATAACACCATATTATTTTCTTCTTTTTTACCACCCCTTCTCCCGGTTTGCTCTTTAATATACTGAAATTTTGGAAAACCATCTGAATTAGTGTTCTATACATATGGTTTTAAGTTTTAAGGAGGTTCTGCACCCTCCTAATTCTATTAGAGTGCCACATAGTGATTCAGCACACAGAGAAGCATATAAAGATTATGGACCACTTCCATTGTCTTCCCCATAGTATTTTATACATATGATTTAAATTTCATCAAAATAGGATATATTTTAAGTTTTAAGGGGGGTTCTGCACTCGTAGCCACCTTAAAGATGCACTTAGAGATTCTGGATCACTTCTATTGTCTTCCCTGGAAAATTTTACATAAGAATATACTTTTAGTTTTATGCAGATTCTTTAATCTCTCTTTCTATGTGGAATACACACACAGGCATTGAAATGTATATATATATATATATATATATATATATATATATATATATATATATATATATATATATATATTAGAGAGGTGTCTAAAAGAAGCTCGATATGTCAGTCAGTCGACAGGTCGATGTGTCATACTTAAGTTGGAAATAGCATTTTCTCCATCCATCTTTTAGCCGGTCTGTCACGGTTAAATTTGAAATAGCATTTTACTCATGTGAAGCTTGAATGAATTCAGTGAGGAGCTCACCGTCCACCTGCCACTCATTAATCCTCGAGTGGCCTTTGTGTCTTGATAAGTGGTGAATAAAAACATAAATAAATATGTATGAATCGGCATGAGGCAAATCTTTTTTGACCGGCTTCATTCTGTTGTTGGCATTGGTTTCCCGATTCTTTCTAGAGTCAGGTACTTACAGGAGGGACCACGTGAAGGTTGCCAACATCCATATGTGAAAGTAAGGCTATAGAACTGACTGGATTCGAACTCGGTATACTCCAAGTTCGTTAGTTCGCATCATTATCCACTTCACTACCGCCACCTCACGTGGAAGTAGGTGTTTGTAAGATGCGTCCATGTATCTCTAGTAGGCACTTTGTCTATCTATCAGTGAGTCGGTCTGTCATCCTTAAGTTTGAAATAACATTTTCATTGGTCTGTCATGCTGAAGTTTAAAATAGCATTTGTGTTGGTTTGTCACGCTTAAGTTTGAAATAGTATTTGGGTTAGTCTGTCACGTTTAAGTTTGAAATAGCATATGTGTTGGTCTGTCATGCTAAGGTTTGAAGTAACATTTTTGTCGGTCTGTCATGCTAAAGTTTGAATTAGCATTTTCATTGCTAAACGTGCAGCTCTAAAAGACACATATCAAGAATGGATCCATTCTTGGTTATTCATTATTCCGGTGCTGTTTTCATTTTTTTGGTAAAGTGAGCAGAATTCCAAGTATTATTATTTTTGGTTTTTATTTGATTTGTGGTGACAGATGCCGTTGACGAAGGTTGTCAAATTGTGAACATCTTGTGTCAATAAGCTGTCGTTTCCTTTCACCAATCATTTCAAAGAGACAGGTTTACTTTTGATGCAGATGACACATTGACAACTGCAGGCAGATGGACAACAACGATGGAAAAAAAGACTCGCAAAAAGCGAACAGAAATATAATTTTAATTCAATGTTGCTCAGCTTAAAAATAAAAACGTAAAACATGAAAAAAGAAAGTTTTAACAGAACCACACAGTTAATCTTTGGTTTGGTTGTCATGCTTTGGTTTGGTTATGTTGTTATGCTTTGGTTTGGTTATGTTGTTATGCTTTCGTTTGGTTATGTTGTTATGCTTTCGTTTGGTTATGTTGTTATGCTTTCGTTTGGTTATCTTCGAAAATTAAATTGAAAAAAAAGTTAATAAAACTAAAATGCATTGTATGGCGTTCTAATTGCTTATTATTATTTTTAATAATTAATATTTCCATATAAACAATGCTTTCTAACCAAGGACAACACCTCTCTCTCTCTCTCTCTCTATATATATATATATATATAAATGGATCAATGGTAATCGAGGGCGACCTGCAGGATCCCTTTTTTATTAGCTACTACACTGATATGTAGGAGAAAGTGCCGCTTTGTTCCCTAGATTACTTTACTTATCCTTAACCTACACCTTATAATGTTGAGTATTTAGCAAGGGGTGATCAAGTGTCATTTTTTAAGTCTTTGGTCTTCCAGCCCATTGTGACACACTCTAACTATTATGCCAAATGGGCCGGTAACTTACAGATAACATTGGCTATTTGTGTCTACTTTGCTCAACAATGAAAGATTGAAAGAGATTGTCTGTTTAATTGTGATAAATATTGTAATAAATGTGTAATCCCAACTCAAACCCTAAAGAGAATTCTCATAATCTAAGAGCAAATATGTTTTCTGTCAATCAATCGTTCTTACAAACAAAACTTTGAAGTTTTGCAGTTTTGTTTTTTTGTGTTTTCTAAAGAAAATGCTAAAATCTGTAATTTAAAGAGTGCCCCCCCCCAAAAAAAATGCCACCCATGGGATTGTTAATAAAATTTACAGTCCTTTCTGCAATCCAACCATATTTGGTACAAATATACCCTAGGTCAGACTTGTCCACCAGTTTCAGTTATAAATGTTCAACAGTCTTTGTTTTATCGCTGTTCAATATGTGTGGACACTTTGGTGATCGTCTTGTCAGTAGGTAATGTCATCCTGAATGATCTTCACACTGATCGGACCGTAACCCCACAGATTTTTATCTGTGAAATAATATCAATTATAATGTCTATCAAAATAATAGCCAGGCTAGTCTTCAACTGAAGAGGACCATCACAGTGCAAAGGGCAATGCTAAGAGAAGGGGGGGGGGGGTCAGAGTTATTGACAATTTTGCACATCGCGGCCAGGTGTGCTTATCATTGAACGATAATAAAACAAAGACTGTTGCACATTCATGCCGGAAAGTTGGTGGGCAAGTCAGGCATTGACTGAAGTTTACTTGTACCAAATATGGTTGGATTGTAGAAAAGATTATGAATTTTATTAACGATTGTACAAGTGGCATATTTCGGGAGGGAGGGGGGTCACCCATATTAAAACTTAAATTATAAACTAAAACAAGCTAAAGTATATTGTACCTTTATAGATAAGTACCGAGGGTAAAAAATGCCTCTTGAAAACGAATGGTTTAATAGTGATGTTTTTCCACTGTTTCATGTCCCCAAATAGAAACAGTAAGAAGCTGTTACCGCCTGTGTCAACCATGACATATGCAATCTTGTTCATCTAACTTCTCTACATTACTACCTGACCTGCAGCTTGACATCATAAAATCTAGAGCCAGAGTTCACGGCTTCCATATTTTTAGATTGTCCCCTTCATTTAACATCGGCCATCATTGTCTCCCCTATCCACCGACCAGCATCAGCATCTCTCTCTTTCTTCCAAGCCTTCCTCTGTATCTTTTCAGTCTCCATCCGACACCATCGCTAGATTCCCCGCCTTTTCCCTTTCGCAAGTATTCGCCTTCTCTGCCGGGTCTCTCACACATCCCATCTCTGCATACCCTAACCCCTCGCCGCTTATCACTCTCCCAACCCTGACCACTCCAATTAAAAAAGGCAGAGGCCGCGACACTCGCTGTCAATTAAGGAGTCAGTTTGTATGTTCCAAGCACACAGAGCATAAAGAGCAGGGAGACGAATCAACATGGCGTCCTGCCCCCAAACAACTCCCCCCTCCCCTTACCAAAAATGTCCGACAACGCCAATATTGCTGAAATGATGACGGCTACAATAAAAGTCCTGATGCGCAAAATCTGTTTATTATTGAATTATTTTTCATAAAGTGACTCCTTTGTCATCGGTGTTTTCTTTGACATCGGCGCTGTTGTTGTCGTGTTCCTCTTCATCATTTCTTGAATTTGCAGAGCGTTTCTTGCCCACACCCTCACCGATTATACAACCCGGCAGATGGTGCTTGTTTCTCTGATAAAGATTGGTTCGTTTTGGTATGTCTGTTTTACGGCATATCAACCGTTTGGAGAGTTGATAACATTCCAAAATCTAATACCTATTCTAAGCGATTTATTTATTAATCAATAACTGTTTTACGGCATATCAACTCTTTTTTGGTTAAATCGAAAACCCTATACTTACTGTAACTGATACATTAGGTTTCTTTGTATGTCTTACAGCATATCAACTCTTTTTTAGATTAATCCAAAACCCAATACCCATTGTAAACGATATATTGATTGATTTTCTTTGTATGCTTCACGGCATATCAACCTTTTATTGACCATGTAATGCTAAAGCACAATAAATATTGTAAAAGATTTATTGATTGATCTAGTTTGTCTGTTTTACAGCATATCAACCTTTTTCTAATTATTTAATGCCAAAAAGAAAAGCCTATTGTAAATAATTCATTGTTGTGTTTTGTTTTTCAACTTTATGGATTATCAACCAACCTTTTTTGAGATATTTAATAATACAACACACTTTCTAAATCTTGTAAATAAAGCCGAGAAGTTGAATGTTTATAAAATTTCAAATGTAACCCGCCGATAACATTAGCCATTTGTGCCTATTTTCTCCAATAATGGAGGATTAACAGAGATCATCTGTTTAATTGTGACAAATGCTGCTAAATTAATGCTAAGAGAAGACTTTCTAGGCAAAATAAAAAATCGACTTGGCAATGTAGTGGCGGCAGTGGGAATTTCTTCTCTCTTCTACAGTCTCTTGCTACCGAAAATGTTTGGTTTATTCTCCTAACTCTTGATGAGATCCTCTACTTATATAAGAGTGAGATACGTCCTCCAAATGAGTATTGCTGCCACATCTGGGGAGACGCTGCTCAGAGCACTCTTTCTTACTTTGACAGAGTACAAAATCAACTTCACAATCTAGTGGGAGGTGATCTCCCCTGTTCTCTACAGCCCCTTCCTCATAGAAGAGACCTTGCTAGTCTTTTTCTACTCTATCGTTATTTGCGTAGAAAGTGCGCGACTGAGCTTCAATTTCTCCTTCCTCATTGTAAAACTTTCACAGCAAGAACTCGACCTCTACCACAACTGAACAGAACTTTCCTTTCACCCTCCGTATGACTAATATCGAACGAAATGTTTTTTAAATGATTCATTGATTCGTATCATTTGGATTATTCAGACTACTATTCTCATCTTGGATATTATTCTCACAACGTTTCGGTCTATGTAACCTCTGACCTTTTTCAGATGCATCTTGACGAACTCAAGGATCTTTATGTCGAACTCGGGAATCTGTATGGAATTTCAAATGGAACCCTTTATTTAATCTATGGGGGAAGTTTGCTCTCATTCCATCAACCATGATTGGATAAAAGTCTTAAGTAATTCATGATTGTATTCTTAGTGTCACACATACTCAGGATTTAACCTTTAACCCCAGAAGAGTGTCACTTAGAACTGATTATTACTTAGCACTTTTATCCATTCCTCCATAGGTAGGTCCTTGATTCATTGATTTGTTTGCTTGTTTTATGGCATGTCAACCCTTTTCTGTTATTTAATACTGAAACATAATACCTATTGCGAAATATTGATTGATTGCTTTTCCATTGTGTTACTGCATATCAACCCTTTTCAAAAGCAATACCTATTGCAGTGAATTGTTTGGTTTGCTTTATAAGAGAGATATCTAATACTAAAATACAATACGAATTCTTGATGATTAATTGTTTTTTTTAAGGAATACCAAGTAATGTGTTTTTTTAAATATATTTATTGAATGAATAAAATCATTTTTCTTTAAATACATATCGGAGACTTTCGGTGTTAAAACACATTTTTCAAAGAGTACTTCCTTTTTTTTGTTTGGCTTGTATTAACCGCAAGGGGCTGCCCCGAACATATAAAGGTTCGGTTGATTTTACTTCCTAATAATAAATAACTAAAAAGATAAATAGATAAAAAAACTAAACTAAGCTAACACCTAAAATAAGAATACAAGCAAGCACATGTTAAAATAAGATCACCTATTAATTTGACACAACAAAGACACAGGGATGTGGCACCCTATAGAAAACAGAACAATAGAATAGGAAATAAAATTAACCGAACCGTTATTTGTGAGAAGCCCAACGATTGGCTGATGGAAATATTAACCCGTGGGAGAGAATAACAAGGAATTTTATTGGTAAACTAGCTAGACTAAACCTCACGGGTATATATAAAAACACACAGCAACACAAACTCCATGCATTTTAGCCTGATGATTCCCTATAGGGATGAAACGCGGAAGCCTCTGTGTAGCTTAATTGCCATAAATATATTTTCATAACTTACTACCTAGCTCTACTCACGTATTGAGCACTGTTGAAGTAAATACTGAAAATCGATACATAAAAATTATATCTCCTTACAACATTTTATGTGGATACATGAAATAATAATAATAATAATAATAATAATAATAATAATAATAATAATAATATATATATATATATATATATATATATATATATATATATCAAAATATATTGATACATATTGTAAGGATATTTTCAAGTATTTTTTCGATAATAATTATAATATTGAAGCATTAGGAATGCTTACATAAATGCAATCACATTGTTATCGCCACTTCGATATTATTTTCTATATTCATACACTTATATTTGATAAATGCATGCTGAAACAAGATAAGAACCAAAAGAGCTGCCATGATTCCGCAAATGTTTTCAGTAGAAAGACATGATTCTTTGGGGATTATTTACATCACTCTCTCTCTCCGACCACAGTTTATTAATACACACACACACACACACACACACACTCACACACACACACACACACACACACACACACATATATATATATTCTATCTTTCTCTCTATATATATGTATTATAAGGGAATATAATATACTGCGAACTATGAACCATAATTCAATTATTTGTAACTTTCAACGAAGTAAACCATAATTCCATTATTTGTACCTTTCAACGAAGTGAACCATAATTCCATAGTTTTACTTTGAAAATAACTTTTAATTCAACTTTCCAACTGACGGTTTAAAGACTTCAAAATGGTTTTTGAATTTCGCACGTTAACAAAGAAATTACCATTTTTATATTCATGATAATGGTGGAAACGACTAAAACAAATATTTTACAATCTTCTTTAATTTACAAAACAAAATGTGGTTTTATTAAAAATCGAAACTCTACTAAAATTTTACTACGATCGTGTAAAAATATAAGATTGTCTTTGTTGACACTGACGTGTATTTTAATTGATAGCTACTTACAATAATAAAGTTAAAAAGTATAAAATCAGATTTGTTTTAACTTTTTGAATCTCTAAAGATATGAAAAATAATAATACATTACACGATTCATTTCATTTTCAATGACGGCTTCAAATCACATGCAATTGTTATTATTAATTAAAGCAAAAATGTAATGTTAATTAACATTTTCTAAATAATTGCGCTTGAGTTTCCTACATAAATACATTCAAAGCATTTATCTTGTTTTCTCTTGTCGAGAGGCTGCAACACATTCATCCATTAGTTAATTCAATACATCCATTCTCTCGCTTTCTCTCTCACAGGTACTCTCTCTCTTTATCTCATGTGTGCACATTCGCATGCCCTCTTTCAAACAATGGATTCTTCATTATATTATTGATGAAATAAAATGCAATGAAGTATTGTTAATAGTATTTAACATTATTAGTTAAATTTACTGTCAATAACGGAGATAGCGTCCAGTTTACTTTACAGTAGGATAAGTATTTTCTGAAAGAAATTAAATCGTATTAAATTTTAGTGTTCTTAATAACATGGATCAATGTTTAAGAAAAGAAAAAAATAGCTATTCAGAATTAAATATTGATTTTGTAGGACGGAAACTATTAATGACAAAAGTCGAGAAATTAATTTACTTTACTTTATTATGCACACACACATAGTTGGAGAGTTTGAATTACCTACTAGACACCATCCTCGAGTGTCTTCAGTCTCTCTGTACAAGGGTTTGTCAGAAAACTTTGACATAAGGATACTTCCTCCTACAAGTAAACCCTGACCAAATATTCAAAACAACATAGCATTCACAGCACAAATAAGATCACCTCGACACAGCTATACACTGGCTCATACGAGGAATGATGCACTTTCTCCTAGTAATGTTACTTCAAGTAACAGCACGTAGCTGGATACTCCACCAAACTAGATGAATTCTTTTTCTGGAATCCAGTAAAACCAAGAGACCGCAAGAAAGATATACTCTAATATAGTTTATTGGTCAAATTGGGAGAGGAAACTTAATGTTCTTCACTTCTTTTACTAACTCAACGTTTAAGAGGTAAAGGGGATCTTTAGTTGAACACTCGGATATCTATGTATCTCATATAAAGATCAAGTGTTAGTTGCAGGAGGGGCCCCCTTGATTTCTGAAGTAAAATGAAAACGAAACTGAAATATATAATCATTATTTTTATAATAATCATTTTTTAATATCCACATAAATATATATATATATATATATATATATAGATATAATACTATTCATAAATAAATATTAAATTATATTTACCTACAGACGACATCGTTTCGAGTTTTTGCTCTCACCAGTGCAGGGAAGTTATGATTTCAGACGGTCATGAGGCGCAAACGCGGTTCACAGTCACCTTTGACTCTGTATGCTTTCACTCAACCCTCTCAGTCATAGGAAATTATGACGGTATACGGAGAATTTAAGTTATATTCATGCCAAACACTGTGTAAACGTCAAGACAAACTAGAGGACTCAACGAATTTACTCAGAGCCTTGTTTTGTAGCTTAAGTGAATGTCTATTTTTTAATATCTCCTAACAATGCTCAACTTTCATTTTTGTAAAGGGGCGTTATAATAATATTCATGAATAAATATTAAATTATATTTACCTACAGACGACGTCGTTTCGATCTTTTGCTCTCATCAATGCAGAGAAGCGATAATTTCAGACAGGCATAAAGGGGGACTCTCTAGAAACCTACTATGTTCATTAAAATGAATAATGAGAATCTCTCTCTTCTTTTTCACTGTCTCGGCGCCCGTGTGGACAAGGGTGTCGGATATAAGTCAAAGGTGAGTCCGGTGCTCGAATCCCGTGATTGCTGGCACAGTTATAAATAGCCACACTGATGAGTCATAGTGAAGATGAAACATATGTATGTGGATATTAAAAAAATATTTATTATAAAAATAATGATTACATATTTTAGTTTTTTTCTTTTTCTCTCTCTTTCTCTCTCTCTCTCTATATATATACATATATATATATAATATATATATATATATATATATATATATATAGAGAGAGAGAGAGAGAGAGAGCGAGAGAGAGGGGGGAGAGAGAGAGGGGAATAAGGGGAGAGAGAACAAGGGGAGAGATGGAACAAGGGGAGATAACCAGTAAGGGTAGATAAAGAACAAGGGGGGGAGAGAGGGAGAGATATATGAATGTGCAGCAATAGGTAGATATGTATGAACAGACTTACATATAGATAGATAGACGTAACTGTTCACTTCATTTCCCGTCGATTCTTTGAGATATATTGGTCATCTGTTGGCTGGGAAAGCTTATCACTTAAAACGAAATGGACGGATAAGGGCATTAGAATTCCATGCTGGCTACAGGTGTCTATTGTCCCCCTAAAATGTCGGTCCACACTCGAACCCAATAACTTGTTAAGGGAACCACAGAATGAACAACAACAACAACAAAAAGAAAAGACGAGTAAGCCATTTTCTTTCTTTCCGGCCAGTACAACATTGAATGAGCCGAAGCCAAGAAAGGAGCTGAGTGTCTCACTGCATTAAAATCGAAGCGCACTTTTAACGGCTGAAAAGACGCAGAATGAGTCAATGGACGTGGAACACTGACTTGCCATTCTTAATCTTCAAGAATGGCCAGAAAACGGATTCATTAATCTTTATAAAATTCAAAAGTGCTTTCAGATTTTTTTCTGATATATATATATATATATATATATATATATATATATATATACCTTTTTTTCTTATTCTCATATAGTGATGAGTGACTTGGAGAACAGTCGAAGCTATGCATGAAGATAGCAAAGAAATGAATAGTTCACAGTTAACTAAAACAAAAAGTGCATGGAGAAAAAAACATACTTTCCAAACTATTATATATATATATATATATATATATATATATATATATATATATATATATATATATATATATATATATATATATATATATATATATACTTAGGCAGCAAGTCATTATTTAAGCAAGCGTTGTTGAACGTCACGGAACTTCTCATGTGTATATCTTCTTCGTGAGGTTCTCAAACCGTCGAGCTATCCTTCTGGTTTTAGGTGGCAATCCGTATAGTACTTCTCCGATTGTTCTTAATTCGGCCATTTTTTTCGATACCTAAAAAACATTAACTCAAGTCTTCTAATTTAAAAAAAAACTTAATCCTGAAGACGACTATGAAAGTCGGAAGCGCTCGAAAAAAATGGCCGAATTAAGAACAATCGGGAAAATACTCTACGGACTGCCACCTGAAACCAGAAGGATAGCTCGACGATTTGAGAACCTCACGAAGAAGATATACACACGAGAAAGTTCCGTGACGTTCAACAACGCTTGCTTATATATATAGTTGGGATGGCCGAATGTATTGACTCGGTTTGATTTAGTTCTGTTCAGATCGGATTTAGCAGATTTTCCATTCAACCAGCGAATTTTGGTTTGTGCTGCTCCGGTCAAATCATTTGAATCCTGAATTTTGAACTTTATGATTTCAACACAAAGTGAGTTTATTGAACTTTTATTTGATTTGGTTCATTTATCATTGTACTAGTTAACATAAACATTGGATGCATTTTTCGCTGTAATTTACTGCATCGATTGCGGACGCTTTTCCCGACTGGATAACCTTTTCGGTTTTTCAGTTCTTTCAATTTTTTCGCCTTTGGACTGTTATTCAATACCTGGATCAATCTTATATCAACATCTTGGATTCCTTTCCTGAATATGTTTTAATTTGTATGTCTTTGATGGATTTTATAACTTTAACAAATAAGTATGTTTTTGGCTTGATATATTTGATGTGTTATGTACTCTTATGTATTTTTGTATATATTTTTATATATTTTCAAAGTGTAATTTCATCACGTGCAGTAACGTCACTGCGGTAATGGTCCTCTGAGGAGAAGAATTATCTTTGAAAACTCATGAGTTAAGGACATTGAGATACTTTGCCTGAACTTTGAACTCTAATAAAATTGGATTCGCCCCTTATTTTATTATTTCATTTAATATTATGCTATATATATATATATATATATATATATATATATATATATATATATATATATATATATATATATATAACAAAGTTGTCTGTATGTGTGTCGCGGCATCACAGTTAAACGGTTGATCTAAGAGCCAAACTAACCACAGATTTGAAATCATCACATTTGATCCGATATCCTTATCGATATCAGAAGGTATCGAAGCTTTAAAACCCATTATTTAAAATTAAAAATATGTAAAAATAACATCAGAAAAAAAATGTTTTGACAATTTTAGTGTTCCCTTTTTCCAGTTTAATATTTTCTATTACCAGCCAACCGAACAATATATAATAATCTGAACCAATCAGAAAAATACCTAAATTTATAAATAAACATATATATTTTTCAGTTAAATCATCGTACCTATTTAACATCCTTTTTAAAAAAAATTTATGATTTGAAACTTTCCTTTATGTTTTTTAATTTTATTTTAAACAATTAAACAATTTTAGATCTATGCGGAAAGATCCGTATGCCGAACTTAAAAAAACACAAAATAATTTTGTTTGTTCGGTGGCCGTGTGGATAAAACATTCGCTTTCAGTTCAGTTTCATGTCTTCTTTCAAGGTTCGTATCTCACACTAGACGCTTGTTTTTTGTTTATTGCTATAACGTTCCAGTTATTTTCTAGCCAATCCCGATCATCAATGTTTAATTAATTTATTGCGATTCAAAGTAAAAACAAACAATTTGAACTGACATGCAGAAAAGAAAAGCTTGAGAAAATCGGTGGTGACGGATACTTCAGCTACTAGCTTATATATCTTTTAGCTTTAATAACGAAAAGGTAGATACAAAGAAATCTTATTTGTCTGCGATTTCAGCCAATTTTTAGATCATACTTTAAAAAAATTAAAATTTTATTTTAACTTTATTTCTTCATTTTAAATATTTAGTCTTGCTCATTATCTAATTTTCTAGTCATAAATAAAGAAAGGCGGAGAAATGTTCACCATCTCATTTACATCTACCCACCCTGACACTCATTTCATCGGTATCGAATATTTAGTAAGAGATGTATTTTCAATTTCATCGTTTTCAAAAATAAGGTTTATGACATTACGAAAACAACATTTTTACTTTTAATCTGAGTATGCCAGCTTTCGGATAAACACTTACATTTGTTTAAAATAAATTTTTTTCATACATGTACTTGTATATCGTAAGATTATATTTCATATTTCGTCTTTGATTGCATTGTTGTTTTTCAAACATTAATATAAGCGGCTTTGCTTTTGAACATACACAAACAATAATATTACTGAATTCCAATTCATTATTATTGGATCATATTTTTCCTAATTTTAAGATTTTTCCTTTTTATTTTTTATATTGTTTTTTTTTCTTTTTGACTTACAACTTTCTTATTTAACTTTAAAAAATCATACTTAAAATAAAACAAATGAATACAGACCTATAAAATAAACTTCTGATTCACCCTAAAGCAACATTGAATAAAAATACTTATATAGAGATAGGGGTAGGAGTTTCTTGGATTATTCAATTTTTCTTAGGTAACGCGAGAACACAGGTCCCGCCAGTATATTTACATATAAAAAAATTTAGACAGCCAGCTGGAAAAAAGAAGCGAATATGTATAAAGCTGTAAAAGTAAATCCCCAAATTTACTCAATAGATACAAATATAAAAAATAAAAATATTCAGAGTTGATATATATATATATATATATATATATATATATATACATACTATGTTCATATATGCCAAATACAAAAGAATTACAATTTAAATTTGTTGATGCTTAAACTTTAAATATATAACGCTGTTGATCTTGTTATCCTGTTATTTGGTTGCACAATGGATGACGTCATAAAGGATAAGTAGTAAAGGAGATATCCAACTCCTACCCACAATAGGAATATGTGACACAAGGTCGGAAAGTGAGATTTGAAAATCCAGCGCCCGAGAAGGTGAGCACTCTGGCCTACAAAAAATGCCTGGGCAGCACCGTCGGCATTCCCCGGTAGGGGCGCCTCAGGCAATAAACTTACACCTCCCCAAAGAGGGGAGGCAAAGCCTGGGAGGGTGGACCTATAACTACACAGGACAAACCCATAGACCTGCGTAAATCAAGCCCTGAAGGCCAAGACAATATCGGTCTATGGGGTGCAGTATCCATCGGAACAGATACTACACTTTGATCCCAGCCAAAAGGCCGAGAAGGACACTCACAAGAGGATGATGTTATAAATAAAGACGTTACTAAAAAATGTTGTCATCCATTAAAACTGATGGGAAACAACCATGCACAGTTGATGACATCATGAAATGATGACGTCATCGTTATCGATATTAGAGAGAGATGTTTGAAGGGATCCTTTATTATGTTTTATCTAGACGAATGTCGAGATGCTGGTGGGGGTGATGCGCTATTTTATTTTATTTTTTGCAAAAGTAGGTTTGTAAAATGATTAAAAAAAAACAAGACCAGATCCATTCTTAAGATGCATCCATTCAATGTGCACATATTTGGCGATGAAAATGCTATTTTAAACTTAAGCGTGACAGACCAATGAAAATGTTATTTGTAAAAGATCGACAAAAATGTCATTTCTAATTTAAGCATGACAGACCGACACAAATGCTATTTTAAACTTAAATATGACAAACCAATGAAAATATTTTAAATTCTTGAATCAATTGAGCCCAAATTTTAGTCTCTAAATTCACAAATCTCATAAAGTTTTTAAAATATTAAGATTTATCAAAAGAAAAATGTAACAGACCAACCCACCGACGGAACTTAACGATCGGTCGACAAAAAAGCCTCTCAAATATCTTTTTAAAAATGTCATAACAATTAGATATATATTGTTTCGTTTTTTTTATGGAAAATTTTTTGTGAGACGAACAGTGACGTGCGGAGGTCTGGTAGTTCCCAGGGCAAACTCCTTCATTGTATGCCCCAAAAGACTCAAGTATGAGTCCTAATATTGCGAAATATTATGAGAAAGAGAGATAGTTTGAATATGATTGGATGACTCCCTCTCCCAATTTGGGTGCCGCCCCCCCCCCCCCTTCTGCATGGCACTGGAGATGAACTCCACGTTTTTAAATGGAGTTCATCTGTCGACCAAGGGAAGAGCTTACCAGATATGTGTACACAGTGTAATGCTGTATGGAAGTGAAACCTGAACAATGGAGGTTGAGGACATGCGTTGCATAGAAAGTAATGATATGAGAATGATATGATGGATGTCTCATGCAAGACAGTCTTAGATATGATGACTTCAGAGGAAGATTAAATGGTGTGCAGAACCAGGGACTTCGGTGGTATGGCCACATTGAATGAATAAATGAAAGTTATTGGGTTAGTAGATGTAGAACAATTGAGGTAGCAGGGTACAGGGGAAGGCCAAGGAAACATGGGAAGAAGTGAAAAGCTGCTCAACACATGCCAGCATGTAAAACGGACGTTAAACTGATGATGAAAAAGAGGAAGTTTGAAAGAATTTAAATGTGAGCCAGATTAACACAGATGTGAAGTGGTATTTATTTAAAGAATTTTTTCTCACAATATTTTAAGTAAGGAGACACCAAATAAAACAAAGTCATCTGAATTCTCATCTTCTTATCTAATCCAGTGGTCACCAACAATTTGAAGTTCTTTCTTTCTTTCTTTCTTTCTTTCTTTCTTTCTTGTGCCAGCTCCCTCAAAGCTGCAGCTCAGTCTTGGCAAGCCAGGTTCTCGTCTCGTCATCAAAGTCCGCTATGCCTTGCTCGCCATTGGGTGGTTTGAACAGCGGGCATTCCTCTATGACGTGCGTAACTGTCTGTTCTGGGTGGCCACATTCACAGGCAGAACCCTCTCTCAGGCCCCAATTTCTCATTGTGGCAGAAAAACGACCCACACTAGGCGGTTCAAATTGGTCCATTGCTTTCGTGGCAGCTCATCCCCTGGTATGTCGTCTGGGTCGGTGATGAACCTGTGCAGTCGGTGTTGGTCAGTCTGCTGCCAATCTTCCCTCCAGCGGTTCTTGGTCCACATCTGCTTTGAGGTGGTGTCTAGGACAGTTTCTAGAAGCTGATGCACATGCTGGGAGAGTGCGTGGCATGATTTGAGGCGTACTGGTGGAGGGGGTTTGCTCATGATGTCGTGGAGCAGATGTCTCTTGTTGATCTTGGCCTTGCGTGACAGTGCCAGGACAGTCGCTTTGAAGTTCATGGACCACTAAATGACTAATTTTGAATTTGGTGCTTAACTAATGAAATTTGAGAAAACCTAATTTCTAAATTAAAGCAATTATTCAATGCATTCAAAATGTATTCAAAATTAGTTTCATCCCATTTGGATTCTTCCTCATTAACTACTTGTGCTTATAAGAGTATTTGCAAGAAACCATTCACTAACAAATATTGAACATGACTTTGCAACTCATGTGAGGTTATATTATGGCTGGATGATGTTATATTGTGTACTTGTTTATTACAAAATTATATAAGATATTTAACAGATATACTATCCATAATATGTTTTGTTAGTTGTCAATTTTTTATGTGAAGCTTCATAAAAATTGAAATAATGTTCCAATTTTTCTGTTGAAAATCAAATATTTTGCACTAACGAACCAGTCGTTCGTGGGCCATTAGAACATGTTGACAAAAGATTTGGGGATGACTGAATATAGGAATTAAAGTTTTTTTTATTTACATTACTAAGCATTACTAAGCATTTCGAAATAAATAGATATTTGACTCGGTAATTTTAGGGTCAATTTAGCTTGTCAACTGGTACTTGTAGGTCAATTCGTAACGTATTCTGATCTGTATTGCTTGTTTTTAAAAGGTCACCTTCATCAAAGTCATGCTCATCTGAGAAGATACTCAGTCATCAACCGTCAACACCTGCTTCTCTGTCACCCCGACAAATTCCAAAATGGAGGCGCCGGTGAGGAGGGACAATAATGCCACTAATCTCTGAAGTGGACCTTTTACTGACAGTCTGCCATCTCATTGGCTGACAATTGTGTACGCAGATATAAGGTGGAGTGATATTGGTTTTTAGTTTATTTTTACACTTATTTGGATTACTTGGCATTTTCGCCTTTATTCCCACACCAATTTTTCGGTTGCTCACCTCTCAGGCCTTCTTCTGGAACCTGTCAAAATGAGCAACACACTTACTCATGATTTTGAGATTCACAGAGTGCATACACAACTGATGTAAGATGTTTTAACAAGAGCTTTTACAACGTTATTTCTGATAATGCCATTTTTATCATATCGCTCTATTACTCCATCCATATAAATAACTAGAAGTACCCGTGACCCGTTGAGTCACAACCACTACCACTATGTATTCTACTTTAGGTGAGAGGAAATAAAATGGGAGTTGTACACTCAGTGAGTGACGTATTTGCAAACAGTCAGCATAGAAAGTTGGAATTAATCTACAGTTTATGATGTATTTGCAAACATGTACAATATATATATATATATATATATATATATATATATATATATATATATATATATATGTATATCTGGGTTGGACAAAATAATGGAAACACCTTGAAATCTTCCCATGAAATCCAGCCTTGTGAAACTCTTGGCGAGCAGTTTTTGTTGAAATGAGATTATTTAGATGATTGTTAAGCTCCGTTGTAATTTTGGGTGCCGTGGTTTTCTGCTCTTTTTTCACAATCCTTACAAGGGCTCTACAATCCCTTTCAGACAGCTTCGGCTTTCTTCCAGAATTTTGTTTAGAAGAGGATGTTATCCCTTTCTGTTTTATAGGCTGTCATCACCTTCGAGACAGTTCCTCTCGATACGGCCACCATCTCAGTCACTTCTGTTACAGTAGCACCTGCCATAAAGGCACCATCAATCTGCCCTCTTTGGAAATCGGAAATATCTGTCATTTAAATGTTTCTAATATGCACTATCTGAAATAAAAAAATAAATATAACCAATTAATTCTGAACAACAATAACCATAAATAAAAAAATGAAACTAACATTTTGGTAATTTTTTTCAATTTTTATAGGTGTTTTAAAATTGATACAAAATTCACAAAATGTTTCCATTATTTTGTCCAACCCCTGTATATATACATGTGTACTTGTGTCCCATCACACAAGTAAATGTACTTCCCTTCCCTCCCGTCCTGAAAGTAATCTGATCACGTGAGTAAAAAATGTACCAAACGAAACTGTTTAGGGAAGGGAGAAAGCAAATAGCAAGTCAGAACACTGCCGTCTAATCCCAACCCGTTCTGCTCAATACACATTACATAGAAATGGACTTACAACCTTTGTTAATTTTACTCTCAGTATTTTTAAATGTGCATTCTCATTCTTCTAGGCTTTTGATAGTCGACCATCGTTTCCTTGGATCTGTTATGGAGGCTGCCATTTTAATCCGGACTTTTGTAAGTGGGTCTCCATTCTGTATCGTCTACCGACGGTAGCGGTGCAAGTCAATGGTAAGTTTTTGGAGACGTTCATAGTTTCTTGGTCGGTGCGTCAATGTTGTTCACTGGTGCCTACTGCTGTACATCCTGGCTTAAAGCCTTTCCTCCACAAATTAAGGGATGGGATGGCAAGACCAGTCCTACGTGGAATCGCTGTAGCTGGTGGAGGGCATGTTACCATTTTTGTGTCAAGTCGCACTGACATTCGAATGGTGGTTAAGGTAGTTGCTCAGTACAAAAAAGTTACAGGTGCCGTAATCAACCACAGAAAGTCCAACAACCTGCGATTGGGTGTCTGAAGTGACAAAGCTGCACGCACTTCTAGGTATATTTAGCTCATTGGTTGTCCCAGTTTGGATCCTTGGCATTTGGTTCAAACCGGGCATCCAGATGGAAAAAAAATTGGTTAGAAGTACAGTCAAAGGTTGAATCATCAGTCGTGATTTGGATTCGAAGGAAACTTTCCTAAAATGGTAGAGCTGAAGTCTGTGCCACTTACATCTTTCCTCTCATCCTTTACCGACTGGCTGTGCTACCCCTGCTTGCGGACCGCTTTTTAGAAGAGAGGGAAACCGTATGTCCATAGACAGGTCTGTACTCAACATCCGAGTGAAGGAGGCTTGGAAATGCCGGATCTGGCAAGTCATAGACATGCCAAAAGATTGGCTTTTTTGAGTCGCTCTTTGAGAGAGGCTGTTCTTGAGTCTCTGCGGTTAAGAGAGCCTTTCCCAACCTCATACCCGATCCCTCGGCTGAATCACGTCATAGACCGAGGGAGGAACAAAAGTTCTACACCGAAGGCTGAACTACGCTTAAAGCGCTGCCAGGGACCATGCCCCTTATACGGCCCAAGAAGAGACTATATCGGGATCTATTGGAGGGTACCACTTCGGATCCACTTGAGGAGCGTCTGGGATGGTCAGAGGAGGAGATTTGCTCTCAGTGGAGTTGAACACCAGATCAGTTATCTCAACAACACTGCCCCTTTACGACAAGCTGACCAGAGATGGAGTGAAGACGGATTCTTACTGCCCGTGCTGCGAAGGTAATGAAAGAGAAACGGCTGAACATGCCTTTTTCACTTGCAGCAAACTTCAGCAGCTCTGGAAGTATGTCAGTGAGGTAACGGCTCACATCAATGCCAATCACCGGATGGTCTGAAATGAGGCATTGGTCATCTACATGGTCATGAGTTAGAGAGAAAATAATGTTTTTTCTAGCCATTCTTTCATTGCGAGAATGGTGACATGGTTTTCACGTCTTGACGAGGTCTATTGGGTTGAATCTGCTTCCGATCGAGATCAGGTCGTCTACTTTAAACATCAGCTTAAAGTGAAGATCAGATGCGATTGGAGGAGATTACATTGCATGGAGTTTGGTAGGAGGTGGGTGTGTGACACTAGTTTGTACATCCATCTAGAAGCTGGGTATGAGTTTGTGTTCCCTGCATAGGCATGGCACATGCAGCCCTGGGTTCTGCCGAACGAACCCTTCAAATTTAAAAGACCCTTAGCTAATGAAGTAAATTAGTCCTGGCCTTGTTTAGTTTTTTGATACTAGAGAACCTCCAAAGATGTCCACTCCCTACATTTATTTTGTCCTCGGTCATCCCATAACTGTTGTATTATATCTTGGAAGACACCATTCATTCCCATATTCCACCCTGATCTGTTTTATTTTTGACATCACACATAGCCCCACTCCCATTTAGAGACCGACCTACTTGTTTTCGGAGCAGCTGGAAAACAGTGGGCAGCCTAACACTTAGCAGAAGCTGGCTCTACTAACCTACATTTTTTCTTTCTTTTTTGAATATTTGTAAATGTTGCCCCACTCCCCACGCTGATTTTTTTGTAAATAAAATCCTTTTTAAACAACTTGGGGATCATATAAGTAAGATCAAGCCACAGAGTGAATGTGGTATTTTGGTGTTAGTGTTAAACGTAGGGTAAGCCGAACAGTTTTTGACAAATTGGATGACCATCGACTCCCCGCTCCCCAAGAAAAAGATTCGGGCTTCATGCCTAAGGCACAAGATGAACTTTATGATTATTGTTTTTGTTTGAAAAAAAAACTTGTTGTGAATGTATATTTTTTTGCTTGAATAAAATAACAATGCAAAGAATACACACATCGTTTTGGGACACTCTGTATATATATAAACAATGGATGTTGATAATTATGCACATATACCCTTTGAGTGAAATCTAAATTAACATGTTCATAGACATGGGCGGCGGCACCGGGGGGGGGGGGCAGGGGAAGATCAACCCCCCTCCCACTTTACGGTCATCAATAATGAAGTTATATATGCATGTGTTTAACCGCTCCCCCCCACTTTTATAACTGTCCCGCCGGTCCTGCATAGATAATAACACCCGGACAATAATTCTAAGAATTGGAGTTTTTAAAAACAATTTTCAGATATTCTTTCGATTACACAAACATACTACAGCTCTTCATTCTAATAGGTGTATTATTATTATTACTATTACTATTATTATTATTATTATTATTATTATTATTATTATTATTATTATTATTATTATTTGATAAAATGATTTCATAGCCATTTCAGATAAGTCCCAAATGATAAAACCTAACATTCAAAAAGAAAGAGAAGAAAAGAATCTAAAATAAATAACAATTAAGATGCACACATGTTACCATGCTTGTGTTAAGAGGACCAACTCATTACTCTATCTATTATTATACTAAAGCTGAGTTAATCAACGTTTGTTTCCCTTCAGCTTTTTTTTCTATGTTTTAATCACACAAAATACATATCAAAATATTTCTTTAGTTTTGGGTTTAAGTTATGTTTTTTAAAAAATCCTATTCTAATTTTTCTAATAAGTCGTAATTTGCAATTAACTCGCCAAGTGACCCAACTCTTACTAAGTTTCTATCTATCACTCTCACCCTCTCTCACTGTATCTGGTTTTACTCCTCCCTTCTTAATTTATACTGTTTCTATCGATGTGGCTTCCGGCTCGCTCTCTCTCTCTCTATTATGTATGTATGTATATATATATATATGATTATTTTCACTCTCATTTAAACATAATAATGCTCCATTTTCAATATTCAGCATAAATTATCGTATTAAGAATTTTTCATGTATCCTTAAAAATATATTTATAAAAACTTTTTCTATAATACCTTGAATGTGTACATGTATATATATATATATATATATATATATGTATATATGTATATATATATGTGTATATATATAGGTATATATGTATATATATGTATATATATATATGTATATATATGTATATATATATATGTATATATATATGTATATATATATATATATATATATATATATATATATATATATATATATATATACTTATTATTTGTAGTCTGATATTCAAGGTTTAAGTTGAATAGATATTAATTTTTAACTCTTGATCATGTATAAATAAATAGTAGAAACATTAGATACCAGTCCTTATTCATTCTTAAAGGGATCCATTTCTTTATGGACCGTGTCATTATCACTCAGACAAGCAAAATACAGACTTATATATCTTGGATTTTCAATAAGTGTGAAGCATCCGAAGGAAACGCCAAAATCGGTCTAAAACATCAGGAATCAAAAATTAAACTCACATCGTAAAAGCATTTATATATGCAGATTCATCATGCTTACTTTAATGAATCTATGCCATATTCCACACTGAGAAAGCAAGCAAAAATACATATACTTTTCCTGGTTAAAAGGTTGTATAGAGTTCTGAACATAATGTGATAGAAAAATTGTGAAGTGGCAATAAATATTGTTTTCTGTTGTTGTTTTTGTTAAATATTAGTAACTTTGGAACAATTTCGAGTTAAAATCTAATTAGTTTACACATGTAAGCTTATGAAGAACACACTTGAAATGTGTAAATAATCGCTAATGGAGTTGTCAGAGAAACGGTATATGCATATACCATTTCTTCTCCAACTTCCGTTTCTTCGACGACTCCATTAGCAATTATTTTCACATTTTATATGTTTTTTGGTCTATTTCTATTTTAACTTAACTTACCTGCAGTTGGTTGGCACTACCTGGTTATAATGGTTGGTTTCCGCCCCCAATGATTTTCCTTAAGATTTCAGTTGTTTTCATCAGTGCCATGATGCCAATCCTATTATTATCATTTACACACTAGAAGTTTTCCCACAAGTCATTATCAGTGATTGCATATTAAAAATAACACGTGGTGTTCCCTGGAGTCTGAGTGACAAGATGTCTCCACAGATTTTATTATTATTATTTAGAGACGATTTTATAAAAATCACTTCAAAGCTTGAAAAAGCTTTGAAGTGATTTTTTATGAAGTGGTTTTAAATGATAAACAATAACATTTTAAAATCGAAAAGTAAAAAAATAAATTAAAATAAAAAGCGATACGCATATGGTACCATGTTTTTGTCAGGTGCACTCTGCCATCCATCGCGATGAAAAATGATGTTTTCAGGTAAAATTGCTAAATCATTATGCAGTGCTCATCTCCGTTTTGACAATAACCTTTCGAAACAAAATGTCCGATTCTTTGTAATTTAGCGAGCTTTTGTCTTTTTTCCCCCGCTAATACAAAGGAACACCTGCTTTGTTTTCCAGCTGAGCAAGCCGTCTTCATTTGCGTCCATCATTTTCTACCCTTGTCATATCAAAAGAGCAAAGTGTCATATCGTAATATTTCTTTCGACATGTGCACAGGCTGAAAGGTGTCTTGGTCAAACGGCTGTCCGCCCGCCTGTCTTTCTATTTAGCAATCGATCAATCTTTATTTATGTGTATGCTATGCATAACGCTGCTTTCTGGTGAACACACGTGTTTGCCTCGCAGGACCATTATTAAATTAAACACTTCATTTATCTACGGGACTGGCATCATAGAAATTCCAAACAGAGAGAAAAAAGTTAGATCAGGACTACATTTTTGTTCACCCCAAACAAGGCACAATGCCACTGAGACGTAGGGGCTACTGTGAATTAGGGTCATTCTATATGGGGAGGTTTGCAGTTAGATGCTTGTTCACATTACATTTAAATGTCTGCATGTTAGTATGGTCAGGGAAACAAGAAGGGAATTTCAAAGGCTAGTAGTACGAGGAAAGTAGCTATTAGAGTAGAAAGCTCTCTAGCATCTGGGGACCCCAACAGTGAAGGGGTGGGATCTTGCTGACTGATGGGTTGATCAGTGGTATTGACGCAAAGGAGACGCCAGTGCAGCACATTCGTTGGAGCACATTTGATTAAAGTATTTGTAAAAATAAGCGCAGGGATGCAACACTGCAGCGATGGGACAGAGGCTGGAGCATGCTTGATAGTGAGGGGCCAATTAGATTAGAGACTCTTTTTTGGACCTTGTCCAAGAGGGAGAGGCTAGCGTTTGGTGCACCAACCCAGATGTGACAACAATACTCCATGCATGGTGTCGGTTTAACTACTCGTCCATCAGACATACGGCTAATTGAAAATCGAGTTTGTAAAGATAACTCAAGTCCCTATTTACTTGCCTCCCCACGAGGATAGAGTTAGAAACAAGGTGGGTTTTTAATGTGGGGAAAACCCAGTTCCTCAAAAAGGGGCACTCTGGATTGGGATAAAACTTAAAATTCCCTCAGTCTAGAAGGATTTCTCCTTAACTGTCCGAGGACAGAACAGATGAAGTGTAATATCAGAACAGATACTACACCTTGTTCCTAGCCAAAAGGTTAAAAGCCAAGTCTCTTGTAAAGCACAGCTTGAGTAGCTGTGTTCTTACCAGTCGGGGATATGTCCTCTACATCAGTCCGAAAGTGACTTCGCTGCTGTTGGACAGTCTCAGGAGGTCCATCCTCCCAGGCTTTACCTTCTCTTTGAAAAGGGGTTAATTAATTGCTAATCGCTTGAGGCACCCCTACCGGTGAATGCCGACAGGGTACTCAGACATTTTTTCTAGGCCAAAATGCGCTAATCCTAGTACGCTGGCTTTTCAACACCACACCTGACCTTGTGTCTAACTTCCTGCAGAGGAGGTAAATAAAATACATAATGCAGCGTACCCCCCCCCCACTCTCAAAAAGAATTGTCACCCATAGAATCGTTAATGAAATTCAAAATCCTTACTGTAATCCAACCATATTCGGTACAAATTATTATTATTTACCCCTGCACCAGAAAGAGGTCTACGTGGACACCACAAGAAATTATTTCACCGCCAATTTCGATTGAACCAGAGGAGGGCTGCCTTCTCAATCATGATCCCTGGACTTTGGAATAGTCTTCCAAAGGAGGTAATAAATGCGCCAACAACTCAGCAATTCAAAGTGAACTACTTTATCCTCTTCTGTGTAAATTTCTATCACCCTTTCCCTACATGGCAACTGAAACATGCTTGTCTTATTTTTTGCCAAATTAATTGAATTGAATTGGAAAAAGTCAGCAAGGGGAATAATTCATATTCTGTGTAAATTTCTACCACCCTTTCCCTAAATGGCAACTGAAACTTATTTTATTTTTTGCCAAATTAATTGAATTGAAAGAAAAAACACTTGAATCTATGCCTGACTTGTCCACTGAGCTTCTGTCATGAATATCTAAAAGTTTTTTTGCTATATCGCCTTTCTTTGATATAGAGGCCAACTTTGGTGATCGTATCATCAGTAGGAAGTGAGATCCTGAGTGGGTTTTACACTCACTGGACCATAACCCCTAAGATTTTTATCTGTGGGTTTATCTCAAAACAATCCCCAGACTATGCCTGAATTGGAGAGGGCCCTGACAGCACAAATCAGTGCAATGCTGAGAGAGGAGTATGTCAAAGTTATTAAAAGATTTTCACATCGTATCCAAGTGTGCTTATCATTGAACGCTGATAAAACAAAGACTGTTGGACATCCATGGTCGAAACTTGGTGGACAAGTCAGAAATAGACTGACATTTATTTGTACTAAATTTGGTTGGATTGCAAAACAGATTGTGAATTTTATTAACGATTCCATGGGTGGCATTTTTTGGGAGGCGGGGGGAGCACCCTGTATATTGTTGAAAATATCTTGAGGCGATATAGTTTAATAATCTAAACAAACCAAAAACCAGCAAATTATAATATTGATGAAGAAGGAGATTTGGATGAAAAATCTATTTGAGTAGCGGTTCACTTACTTTTACAAGCTTCTTCAGAGTTGAAAATAGATATACAAGTGTGTAAGCATGTTGAAAAAGCTTTCAAGTGATTCAAACGTCACTGAACATATACACTAAGAGATTTTTCATCATTATACATTTTGAGCGTTTTATTGTCTAAAAAACTTTCACATAGTCGCATATTGCATGTATATACATATATATATACATATACATATACATATACAAATATACATATATATATACATATACATATACACATATACATATATATATATACATATAAATATACACATATACATATATATACATATACATATATATACATATATATATACATGTATATCTACATATACATATATATACACATATATATATATACACATATATATACATACATATATAAACATATATATATGCATATATATACATATATTCATATATATATACATATATATATATACATATATATATATATAGATACGGATCTATACATATATAGATACGGATCTATACATATATAGATACATATATATATATATACATATATATAGATACATATATATATATATATATATACATATATATAGATACATATATATATATACATATATATAGATACATATATATAGATACATATATATATATACATATATACATATATATACATATATATATAGATACATATATATACATATATATAGATACATATATATATATATATAGATACATATATATACATATATATATATAGATACATATATATATATATAGATACATATATATATATATATACATAAATATACATATATATACATATATACATATATATATACATATACATATATATATACATATATATATATATATATATACATATATATACATATACATATATATATGCACATGTATATATATATATATATATATATATATATATAAATCAGGTTAATTTTATATTCCAATAACCATGTTTTTATTTCTTTAATTTTAATTTTAATTTTTTCACATTTCCAAAAACCATAACATTTCTGTGAGATGTATTTTTTACAGTCCGTTTCTTTTGGCGTGAGCCAAACAACATTGTTATGTCAATTACGTCTCTGCAACACTACAGAATCATCCGAAAAATCCACAAAGAATAAAAAGTTCAGGATTGAAGCGTCTTGAAAAAAACCTACTCTATACAGTGGGTCAGTTTTTGGCGAAAACAAATAAACAACAAAGAAAAGAGCAAACTCACATGTGGGGAAACTCACTAGTACACGTTTTAAATTTTACAGTTCAGAGCTAGTACATCCTAAATGTTGTGCAGACATTTATAAATTTTAATTCAGTAATATTCCTTAAAATAGTTAATAAATTCTATCATTTATTTATAAAAATTCGAATTCATATGAGGCTTATTTTTTACTTTCCTAAAGTTACATCAATTTGCTTGAAAAAAGAGCGTCACTCTTTCTCTAAATGCTTACAGACATTAAGCTATATGAGAGAGTGGTTGATTCAACACAAAGTAAGAAATGGCTAGAGAAATGCATCGATAGCTAAGAGAGAGAGATTGGTGACTTGTTCAGTTAATTATGAATTATGGCAAAAATGTTTTCAAACTTAACTCAGTCCCAGAACTAAGTTATATTTTAGCATGTATTTTGTGTTATTCAAATATATAGGAAAAATCCCTTAATGAAACAAACGTTGCTGAACTCATATTTTGTAGAATAATAGATAGATATTGATCGAGGATAGCACACTGAGCATATGCATCAGCAGCAGATGACGGATTTGCTTCTGCTTTCACGGCTTTTCAAATGTGGGACTGACAAAAATTACAATTTTCTTTTGTTTATTAATCGTCAGTTTAAATAGCATTTCCTTTAGTCTATCGTGCTTATGTTTTAGATAGCATTTGCATTTGTTTGTCAAGATAAAGTTTGAAATGCCATTTTCTTTGGTCTTTTTTGTCATACTAATGAGTCACCAGTTATGAAGGCCAAATACCACTCAAGGATAAGGTTTCATGAGATTGTCAGTTGGATAATGAACAATACTATGAGACGATTGGAAACGATTGGTGGAATGCGCAGAATTTGATTATATAAGAGAACGGATCGACAAGTATTTGTAAGCATTAAACTTGCAAATGACCATGCTGTAGTTAACTGGAAAGCAGCCCCACAGTATGATGTTTCAGAGATGAGAAGTTCTTGGAAAAAAATCTGTTCATGTTTCATTTTTTGTCATGCTTAAGTTAATTTTCTTTGACCTGTCATGCTTAATCTTGAAATAGCATTTTCTCTCGTCTGTTATGCTTTACTTCCAAATAACATTTTCTTCGAACTATCATGCTTAATCTTGAAATAGCATTTTCTTTGGTCTGTTATGCTTTACTTACAAATAACATTTTCGTCGAACTATCATGCTTAATCTTGAAATAGCATTTTCTTTCGTCTGTTATGCTTTACTTCCAAATAACATTTTCTTCGAACTATCATGCTTAATCTTGAAATAGCATTTTCTTTGGTCTGTTATGCTTTACTTCCAAATAACATTTTCGTCGAACTATCATGCTTAATCTTGAAATAGCATTTTCTTTGGTCTGTTATGCTTTACTTCCAAATAACATTTTCGTCGAACTATCATGCTTTATCTTGAAATAGCATTTTCTCTCGTCTGTTATGCTTTACTTCCAAATAACATTTTCGTCGAACTATCATGCTTAATCTTGAAATAGCATTTTCTTTGGTCTGTTATGCTTTACTTCCAAATAACATTTTCGTCGAACTATCATGCTTTATCTTGAAATAGCATTTTCTCTCGTCTGTTATGCTTTACTTCCAAATAACATTTTCGTCGAACTATCATGCTTTATCTTGAAATAGCATTTTCTCTCGTCTGTTATGCTTTACTTCCAAATAACATTTTCGTCGAACTATCATGCTTAATTTTGAAATAGCATTTTCTTTGGTCTGTTATGCTTTACTTCCAAATAACATTTTCTTCGAACTATCATGCTTAATCTTGAAATAGCATTTTCTTTGGTCCGTTATGCTTTACTTCCAAATAACATTTTCTTCGAACTATCATGCTTAATCTTGAAATAGCATTTTCTTTGGTCTGTTATGCTTTACTTCCAAATAACATTTTCTTCGAACTATCATGCTTAATCTTGAAATAGCATTTTCTCTCGTCTGTTATGCTTTACTTCCAAATAACATTTTCGTCGAACTATCATGCTTAATCTTGAAATAGCATTTTCTTTGGTCTGTTATGCTTTACTTCCAAATAACATTTTCTTCGAACTATCATGCTTAACTTGAAATAGCATTTTCTCTCGTCTGTTATGCTTTACTTCCAAATAACATTTTCGTCGAACTATCATGCTTAATCTTGAAATAGCATTTTCTTTGGTCTGTTATGCTTTACTTGCAAATAACATTTTCTTCGAACTATCATGCTTAATTTTGAAATAGCATTTTCTTTGGTCTGTTATGCTTTACTTCCAAATAACATTTTCGTCGAACTATCATGCTTAATCTTGAAATAGCATTTTCTTTGGTCTGTTATGCTTTACTTGCAAATAACATTTTCTTCGAACTATCATGCTTAATTTTGAAATAGCATTTTCTTTGGTCTGTTATGCTTTACTTCCAAATAACATTTTCGTCGAACTATCATGCTTAATCTTGAAATAGCATTTTCTCTCATCTGTTATGCTTTACTTCCAAATAACATTTTCGTCGAACTATCATGCTTAATCTTGAAATAGCATTTTCTTTGGTCTGTGATGCTTTACTTGCAAATAACATTTTCTTCGAACTATCATGCTTAAGTTTGAAATAGCATTTTCTTTGGTCTGTTATGCTTTACTTCCAAATAACATTTTCGTCGAACTATCATGCTTAATCTTGAAATAGCATTTTCTCTCATCTGTTATGCTTTACTTCCAAATAACATTTTCGTCGAACTATCATGCTTAATCTTGAAATAGCATTTTCTTTGGTCTGTTATGCTTTACTTGCAAATAACATTTTCTTCGAACTATCATGCTTAATTTTGAAATAGCATTTTCTTTGGTCTGTTATGCTTTACTTCCAAATAACATTTTCTTCGAACTATCATGCTTAATCTTGAAATAGCATTTTCTCTCGTCTGTTATGCTTTACTTCCAAATAACATTTTCGTCGAACTATCATGCTTAATCTTGAAATAGCATTTTCTCTCGTCTGTTATGCTTTACTTCCAAATAACATTTTCTTCGAACTATCATGCTTAATCTTGAAATAGCATTTTCTTTGGTCTGTTATGCTTTACTTCCAAATAACATTTTCTTCGAACTATCATGCTTAAGTTTGAAATAGCATTTTTGTTTTTCTGTCACGTTGAAACGTGACAGAAAAACAAATGATTTATATATAAGTGTGTCTGTCTGTCGGTCGATTTGTCATGTTTCAGTGTCAACATGAATTTCCATTGTGGAACACACAATTCGAATGAAGGCATCTTATTTAATTCCACTTTCTCCTTATTTTTTTAGCTAAACAAGGAATTTCTTTCGAAACAAGGAATTTCTTTCGAAAGTCAAGTGCCTATATCATGCCTCCAAAGTTGTGAGACAAATGTCTTCCGGTCAGCTGAGGTGTTTCTCTCTCTGGGCTATTAAAAATGGAGACGACTGGGTGGAATTGGTTGATGGCGGCAAGACCAAGTTAGAATCATTTCCTCTGCTAAGATCTTCAATTTCCTCATCTTCAATTGTGAATTGTTAGTATCAGTGGCACTAAAACAATGCGCCCAACAATCAAAATCGAAAGAAGGAAGAAAGAGAAGTATACAAAGATAATCATCCTAAAAGTTGTGCTACACAATATAAAAAATAAAAAATAAAATTTTAAAAAGAAATATTTAGTTATTTTATGATGGTAAACAAAAAAAGATTTAAAAAATTAACTATTAATACTAACAGGAAATTAATTATTACATTCAGCATGCGAATAAATAAAATAAAATTATTTACCTAAACTTACATTGTAAGTTAAAATTATTTAATTAGTATCAGTTTTATCTTTTTGCCAGCATATATGATGTAAGTGTTGAGTTTGCTAATGAACAGCCGATTGTGATAATTTGTTGTTGACGTACGCTACCACTTCCCCAAAGGGAGGAGATAATGCCTGATAGAATGGTTTCAGAACAACAAAACATATCACACTACCCTTTCCCAAGGATAATGTCTAGGATGATGGTCACATCAACAGAGCAAAAACTATACCCCCAAAGAGGAGGTAATGCCTGGGATGATGGTAGCATAACTACAGAACATATACTACACTACTCTCACTCACTTCCAAAGAAGTAAGTAATGTCTGAGAGGATGGTTCTATGACGAGTAAACATACTGCACTAACCCCCAAGCAGGAAATAATACCTGCGAGGATGGTCGCATGACAACAGAACAGATACTACACTACCTCTCCCTCCATTAATTGAGCATTTAAAGATAGTAAAATAGTACACTAATAGAAGTAATAGTATAGTTTCGGTTTTAGACAGATAGATACTAAATCTCCATCAGTAATATAGATAAATTGTATAAAAATGTGTTGTTTTTAGGATGGATTAGATAGAACGATGTTTTAGTAAAAGAGGATGCCATGCAGCATCATTGGTTCAATGTCCGTTTTACATGCTGCCATGTGTTGGACGACTTTTAGAAATTAACTTCCAACTAACTTATCTCTGGCCAGGTCTTTCACTTAAATCTATCCTTATCGTTTGTAAGGTGATGATGAGTGGGGTTAAAGGGGTTATCTTTTTATCTTCTCGTAAAGAAATGGAACAACGAAAAGTATTTCTGTAACTATAACAAAAAGGGGTTTTATTAACTCAAGGTTACCTATACCGTTTGGTATAGGTAAAAGAGAGTGAGACAGTGTCCGTCTGAGGAAGAGGAAGAATCTAAGAGTTCTTAGGGCCGCCCGTGGATTTCTTCAGGTGAAGATGGTAGTAGTCGTCAAGTGGCGACGGTGGCGGGAGAGAGAGCGTTTCCTGCGATGCGTCCAAGCTGCTGCCAGGAGGTCGTCTGATCTTTTTCCTCGAACCCTAAGGGGACATAAGTAGTAGTCCCTTAGGGAACTAACGATATTACTGTGCCCTGTGATTTGATTGGACAAACCAGCTCACAGGGACAGTGATTACGCATTCAAAAGTAGTCCCTATAGGTAACTGCTACACGTTTCCTCCCATGTTTTCATTGGCTTTCCCCTGCTAACTGATCCGTCATATATATTAGTAAACTTCAGAATACCTCATATCGAGAATTCCTCATATTTTAAATTCTTTCTATCTGAACTTCCTCACATTGGACTTCCTTATATTCGGATGTTGTCATATCCAGATTTCCACATGTCTAGACTTGCTCATATACGACCATACTTACATTTTGAATTCCTCATATCCAGACAACATCGGTATATAGTATTTTTATATCGTGCCTTCCTCATATCTTTGTTATATGCAGACTTCCTGATTTTAGAACTTGTCTGATACAGACTTGCAGAAATAAACAAAGTGAAAAGTAATGACAAATCTATCAATACACAATATATCCACTTTGGACAACAAAAATTAAAGAGTTAAATATTCAAAGGTCTAGATGTGGAAAGTGTTATGTGCGTGTTTGCTGAGATGCCGGTAGCAAGGGGTTACGGCCAAAGTTTGTTTTACCGTGAAGAATATGTGTAGCAGTTAGTAACATTGGATTGTGATTGACATAGGTTCTTGTGGCTAGTTGGGGCTCTCACTGCATCTCCATTTTTTACAGTGCTCGGGCTTTCACTTCTATGTAAAGTTCGGTCAAAGTCGAAATTTTTACGTAATTTCAACTTCCGATATTTTATAAATCGGATGCTGTTTGAGAAACCACCATGCAAAACCCCAGATAAGTTTTTGAGTTATGAACGTTTCCATGCCATAACTTCGGTAATACTTCATAAAATATAGAGAAGACTTTACCCCATCTTTACGTTGTCAGGCAGAAGTATGAAGTCTCACGAATGACTTATGTTGTTGTGTTCAATTTATATTTTGACGACACTCCCCTGATGCATGTCAAGTGAAAAGAAAACATACTTTGGAGATAATTGTATTAAACATGAACTTGTTTTTCCAAAATTAAAAAGCATATAGCTTACAAACGTTTCTTCTTGAAGAAAAATAATTTCGAAATATCTAAAAATAATTATTCACAATATTTTTCTATTTTTTTTATTAATATTAATCAATATAGACAAACTCTATCAATTTGCTGAAAGTTATTTAAAATCTAATGAAAGTTGGACAGATGTGTTGATGGAGGTTCAAATAAACTATGGGGAAGGGAGTAGGAGCGAAAAGGGGGTCCCAGATGTTATTGCTTTACATTGGTTGGTGTGTGTTCTTGGTATTGTCATTGAAAATGCGTTTCTAATTAATAGGAAGGATTTTTACCCTCCCCCATGACTTTTGGGACGTCTGCCCCCTCGACCCTCTCTTTCAGTCTATGCCATTGTGAATGAAATTTAAAAAATAGTTTTTGTTGCAGAATGTAGTTTGGATTATGTGTTACACGAAGGGATTTAGTGGATAAAGTAGAAAAGGAAAAGAAGAAAAAGAAATGAAATAAGAAGAAAATATAAAGGTAAAAGCAGAAGTATAAACATAAAAGACAAAGTAGGAAAAATGAAAGAATACAAAGGAAAAAAGACGAAGGAAAAGAAATGAAAAATAAGAAATAGAAAAGAAAAAAGAAACAAACGAAATCAAAGACAAAGGGAACGAAAGAAAAGAAATAAATAATGAAAGAATATGAAGAAAAAAAAGAAATGAAGGAAAAAATCGACGAAGAAGAAATAAAATAGAAAATAAAAGTAGGAAAAGAAGGCAGAGAAAGAGAAAAAGAATAAGAAGGAATAAATGAAAAAGAGAAGAAGAAATCAAAGAAGAAATCAAAACAACAAAGAAAGAGAAATAAGCAGAGATTAATATATATATATATGCATTTATATACGTAAATATGCATCTATGATTACATTGATATTTTTGTATTTTCATCGTCTATTTCTAAGAATTGTTCTGCTGAAATATTACAAATAACACAAAAAGCATAGAGTGTAACTGTAGCGACAAAAGCAACTGCCCTTTAGATAGCAAGTGCCTCACAAAGCTGCAGTTAGAGAAGATGACACCAATAACAGAAATGTGTATGGTTGAGAAGAGTACGCACACCCCACAGTTGGTCCTTCATCATAGTTTTATGATTTGTGTTAGTCTATGAACTTACTTGTGTGTGAAATGTCAAAATTGGAAGAAGGATTCTAGACATAAGGCTTAGTAGCATTATATCTTGATTCTAATCTTCGTAGTGTGACATAAAAGTGGTGCAAAACTGTTTTGCTCAAGGAATTAATTTTACCCATCCTTAGACAGGTATTTTTCTGGTTTATATATATATATATATATATATATATATATATATATATATATATATATATATATATATATATAATGTCAAAGGTCAAAATTGTCAGAGATAAAAAAAATACATCCACTCTCCTCTCCAGGATATGTCACCATACTTAGGTCTGACCCGTTACTGAAATCTCAATTTAAAATACACCGTTTGCATTTACAATTATTTGAATTTAGTCACGTGATTATTTTGAATTGAGGATCTGTCCATTTTGTTATAAATGTATATATAAAAAAACAGACATTTATCTTTGTTATTTGCCGGATTTATAAAAGTTTCATCTGAAACGTGTATGGCCGTGTAGACAGATGTTTGTGTAAATAGAACTAATATATATACATTTATATATATAAATATATATATATATATATATATATATATATATATAGAGAAAGAGAGAGAGAGATACATATACATGCATATATATAAATATACATACATATACATATACATATACACATATATATATATACATATACATATACATGTATACATATACATATACATATATATATATACATACATATAAACATAAATTATGTGTATTTAGGCAGCATTTTCTCATTTATGCAAACATTGTTAAAAATAACAGAATTCGTCTGTTAAATTATACCTTTCTTATTCTTTCAATTTTTCTGATGGTCTTTTTGATATTATAATAAAAAAAAAAATAAATTTCCTGAAAAAATGCAGAAAATGTTCTATGCGCATTTCTCCGCCGTCTTTTAAAAATTCTCTTCTTTCTCCAGCTTTCTCCAGCTTTTTTGTTCATTTGCTTTTGACACCTGAGGATGATTCGACAAAGAATCGAAAACATTCGTGAAACCTGTGAAACCTATGGAACATTTATTAATCTTTTTGATTTTAATAAAAAATATAGCACTGAACAACGAACCAAAATTTTTGAACTTTACTTCGGAAACCATCGTTCAATAACCTTAACCCAAAGAGCCTATCGTCGGCATTATAATGTCAGACAATCTCCCAATTGATCGTCTTGTGGCCCGATTTCGGCAGCAGGGTTCAGTCAGTGATCTTCCACGATCTGGCAGACCAAGTTCAGTACGGACAGCGGAAAATGTAGCACTCGTTGAGGATAGCATTGCTGAAAATCCAGACACCTTAACTCGAAGACGAACCACTCAGATTGGGATGTCCAGAAGGTCACTTCAAAGAATTTTGCGTGAATTGCATCTGTTTTCATACACAATTCAATTGGTACAGGCATTACAACCCACAGATTTGCAATCACGCGTAGCTTATGCTGTTCACATTCAGCAATTAGCCAGAGAACAAAATGAGTTCATCCATAAGCTGATAATGAGCGACGAAGCCCATTTTCATCTGAACGGGTTCGTAAATAAGCAAAACTGCAGAATATTGGCCATTGAAAATCCAAGAACCGTTCATCAGCGTGAATTACATCCACTAAAATGTACCGTATGGTGTGGTGTCGCGGTGACGATAACTTCACAGCGATATCAACAAATGATTCAATTTTTTTAAGGCTAGCTGTTCAGGACAACCCAGAAATGTGGTTCCAACAAGATGGAGCTACTGCCCACACTGCCCGACAAAGTATGGCGCTCTTAAGGGGATTGTTTGACGAGCGCTTAATTAGCAGATTTTCTGATTTTAACTGGCCTTCACGTTCATCGGATTTAACAGCCTCTGACCTTTCCCTTTGGGGTTATCTTAAGGAAAGGGTATATGTTAACAAGCCTACAACGATTCAAGAGCTTAAAAACAATATCGGACATGAAATCCAAGAACTAGAGCCAGTTATTCTAAGGACTGTAATGGAAAATGCCCTAACTTTGTGAGGCCGAAAATGGTGCCCATTTAAAGGATATTATTTTTAAAACCTACTGCAACAAAATTACCAAGTAAATATATTATTTATCAGAAAAGCCTAGTAAACCACTTGAAATTTTGTAGTTTCTATCACCTAAACAAACCAATGCGCGACTTTTGCACACCCCTGTACATACATATGTCTCCATATATATATATATATATATATATATATATATATATATATATATATGCATATACATATACATATATATCCATATATATATACATATCTCTCCATATATATAGATATAGTATATGAGAAAGGGGGAAAGGTGAAAAGTAACAGTTCAGTTGAGATTTAAACCGGAGAAGATTTAAAGAGACATAAAAAATTAAAAAATAAAATAAAAAGTAAAAAAAAACATTTCTATATAAATCCCCCTTTTTGTCAAACCTTATTAAACCTTCCTTACACTAAATTTAAATATACATACATAACACTCTAAGCAAATAACGCGTCCAAACGAGAGTGACACGTGACTTCACATTTCTGAAACAGATGACAACAGAAGCTGAAGAGAGCCGGAGGGCTAAGTCCTTCTGTGCTTGAAACCTACGGTACGAATATTGTACTAATTTTTCTGTACTAGAATAAATAATTATATATATATATATATATATATATATATATATATATATATATATATATGCCTTACACAACTGCAGTCACGTTTCATTCATAACACATTAGCAGAGCCAAAACTGATTATGAAAAAGTAAATTCGGACAATGGGTAGATAAGAAAAACAAACCAGTATTACAAATGTATTTTCTTATAATCATTTCTAGCCCAGTTGAAGTGTTATCACTGAAATTTGACTTCAGTTGCATAACCCAGACAAATTTTTATATAATCAATATTTATAAAGCTTTACCTAGTATTGAACACTTTTTAAAAAATGTTCAATATTATTTTAAATACTTAATACTAAATAGATTTTTTTATAAATAAATCTGAACTTGTTTAATTATATATATCAAGTATAATAAAAAATGTTAAGTTATTCTAAATTGATAATCGAATAAAAAATGAATGAGATTCCTTAGGCTGGCTGTGAAATAATGTAAAAAAAAGCCAACCTTAATTTTTTTAATAAAATGAAATTGAAAAGAAAAGTTAAATTACCGACTGATAATTGAGTTGAAGGGAGATAGAGACAGATAGATGGAGATAGAGAAATAGAGACAGAGACAGATAGATAGAGAGAGGGGAAAGTGGAGAAAAGGGGTAGTTCGAGAGCGAGACAGGGAGAGAAAGAAGGAAAGCGAGGCAGAGAGAGAAAGAAAGAGAGGGGAGAAGAGGAGAGAGAAGGGCAGAGAGAACTTGGGGAAGAAAGAGGGAGAGGACAAGAGAGAGGAAGAGAGAGGGAATGAGAGAGGGGGAAGAGAACGAGTGATAGAGAGGGAAGAGAGGGAGAACGAGGGGGAGATAAAGACAGAGAGAGAGAGAGAGAGGAGGAAAATAATGAGAGAGGCGTAAGAAAGAAAGATAAAAAAATATAATAACGGATGCTTTCATTGAATCTGAGTGCTTAGCGCTGAAAATGCCATTTCAAAGGTAAGCGTGGCAGACCGACAGAGCCTCTTATACGACAGGCCGACGAAAATGCTATTTCACATTTAAGCATGACAGACCGACTAAGTGATGCCTCTATGAATATGTGTGGTCGCCTCTAAAAAAAGGTCAAAAAACTCCCTTAACATTGCTAAACCATAATCCCCAAATGATAACCTTCAAAATTGCTTCTAACAATGGCCAAGTTTTATGATTCGCTTTTAAAATGTTTGCAATTCCTTTTAATATTTCTGTTTTCATAAATTATTTTGTTTTTACTTTTTTCCTCTTGTACTTTTTCTCTCCTCGCTTTCATTTTTGTCTTTCTTCCTCTTTTACTACATTTTTTCTTTTTACATTTTCTTTTTTCTCTCTGTTTATTTCTTTCTTTTGTCTTCCACTCTTTCACACCTTTTGTAGCTGTTTCTTTTAGTCTTTTTTTAGTTTTTCCTTCCTTTTTCTGTCACCTTTATTTTCATATTTCTTTCTTTAATTCTCCCTTTCAAAATTTCTTTTTTTTCATTTCTCTCTTTCAACATCTTTTTTCTTCTTTCTTTTTTTCTGTCGGCTTTTGATCTATTATTATTTATTTTTTCCTGTTTCTTATTTTCTTTCTCCATTTTTTCTTTGTCAATCTTTTGCATTTCCTTTCTTTTTTTTATTTTCTTACGTTTTATTTTTTCTCCATTTTTCTTTTACCTTCTTTCTTTCTCTCATTTTTCCATTCTGCCTTCGTTTCTTCTTTCTCTCTCCCTGTCTTTAACCTTTCGATTTTTTTTTCTCTTTAAATTTTTTTTTATCGTAGTTCACCCCAAACAAGACAAGTTGCCACTGTAGACGTAAGGGATACTGAGAATTAGGGTGAAAGTTTTTTGGGGGTCATCCTAAATTGGGAGCTGTGCAGTGAGATGTCTGTTTACACTAGTTTTAAATTGCTGCATGTCGGTACAGTCGGGAAACAGGAAACAGGGAGGGAGTTCCAGAGACCGGCAGCACGAGGAAAGAAACTATTGGAGGAGAAGGCTCTCTGGCATCTGGAGACCTCCAAAGTGAATGGATGGGATTAAGCTGATTGTCAGGTTGGTCCAGTGTATTTATGTCGAGGGGGCATCAGAACAGCAAGTTCATCAAAGCACATTCTATTGAAGTACTTGTAAAACAAGCACAAGGATGCAACATGGGACAGTGGCTGGAACTTAGTGGATAGTGAGGGGGGTTATTTACCTCCCCGGGAGGTTAGGCACAAGGCCAGTTTTATCTTACTCCCACAAGGTAAGATGTGACCCAAGGTCGGGTCGGGAAAGTGGGACTTGAAAAGCCAGTGCCCGAGAAGGTGAGCACTCTGGCCATTAAAAATTGCCTGGGCAGCCCCATGGGCATTCCCCGGTAGGGGCGCCTCAGGCAGTAAGCAATAAACTTACTCCTCCCCAAAGAGGGGAGGAAAAGCCTGGGAGGGTGAACCTCCTAGAACTGCATAGGACCATCCCATAGACCGGCATAAATCAAGCCCCGAAGGCCAAACGATACCAGTCTATGGAGTGCAGTATCCATCGGAACAGATACTACACTTTGATCTTGGCCAAGTGAGGGGCCTGTTAATTTAGCGACTCTTTTTTTAACCTTGTCTAAGAGGGAAAGACTAGTGGATGATGCACCAACCCAGATGTGGCAACAATACATCATGCATGGGCGGATGGTGGCCTTGTAGAGATATAGGATATTGTCAGGTGTGAGAAGTTTACTAGCATGGTAGAGGGAGCCCACCTTCTTTGCAGCAGCCTTGGCAATGCCTTCAATGTATTTGTTCCAATTCATGTTACCTGTGAATGTTAGCCGAGGAGTTTGAACGTTGGAATTTCAGAGTGTTATTTGCCATGGCAATCGGTGGTTGAAGAGGTTTCTTGTAGTTATTGAGGGAAAGGAGCTTTGTCTTTGTGGCATTAAAAGTTACCATCCAATTATGACCCAAATCCACTACAGCCTGGAGGTCATTTTCTAAAGATTCAGTCAGTGCCTCGGATATGTGCGCATCCGTTTTGTTCACATGACGAGAGTAGAGCATGGTGTCGTCAGACAATATACCTATCTCAGTCTCAATGACACAGGGAGGTCGTTTATGAAAAGCAGGAACAATAAAGGTTAAAGGATAGATTCCTGGGGTACACCAGCATTTATGTCATGTTGTTTGGATGAACGGCCATCGAGGACAACCTAGATCTTTCTTGTGGTTCAGTAGGATCTAATTATATTAAATATTCGTCTAGTAATACCATATGAATGAATTTTTATAAGAAGACCTTTATGCCAGACCTTGTCAAAGGCTTTGGATATATCAAGCGATACCGCCCAAGCTTCACCTGCCTTCTCCAGTGCATGGCATATGCGTTCAGAGATGACCGTTAGGATATCTGCAGTAGATCTTGCTTGCCTAAATCCATACTGGCGGTCAGAAAGAAGTTTAGCAGTAACGACGTGCCGGAATATTGCTAGATTGATTAAGGATTCAAAGATTTTAGCAAATATTGGGAGTAGACTGATGGGACGATAATTCTGAGGATCAGTTCTATCTCCAGAATTCTTGAAGACTGGTACCACAGAGGCAATTTTCCAGTTATCAGGGAAGCAAGATTCAGTGAGGCATTTGTTGTATAGTTTGGAGAGGACAGGAGCCAGTTCAGCAGACCATTTCTTTATTACTATTACTGGTATAAGATCAGGCCCACATGCTTTGGAGGTGTCAAGGTTTTTTATGATGTCCCGGACATGAGATGAGGTGATGACCAGCTTATCAAGTGTGGCTTCTGTCCGCAATAGGAATTTAGAGAGGGGGTGGTTTGCTGAGTCCAAAGTGGAGTTTAAGGCGAAACGCTGGGCAAGTAGTTCAACCTTATCAGTTGCCGTGCAAACGACATCATTGTGGTTTGATAGTGGGGGAATTGTTGATTGTCCATTGTTCACCACACTATTGAAGATTTTCCAGAAATCACGAGTACCTAATTTCTGCGACTGAATGCGTTTTCTAGTCATCTCTGTATACCTTCTCTTTGCTTTACCTATCACTGCCGTACAATTATTTCTTGATGCTATAAATTTCTGTCTATTCGCAGTTAACTTATGGCGGCCGAATTGTCGGAATGCTTGCTGCCTCTGTGCAATAGCAGCTGCACATTCCGAGGTGAACCATTGAGGAGAGTGGGGCTTGCTGTAGAATTTTCCAATGGGGACATATGTTCAATGCCTGCTTTGACCCATTCAGTTAACTCATTTGCATACTGATCAGCATGGAGTGAAATGGTTTCACTCCATGGGGCATCGTTGATGTGATCTCTGAGGGAATCAAAATCAGCCTGCTCGTAGTATCTCGTCGTTTTGAGCAACTGCTCATCAGCTTTGGGAGGAGATTTTAGGGTGATATCAATCATTACCACAAGGTGATTGGCTTTCCCAAGTGTTGCACAAGCCTCGGCAGTGAGGTCAAGAACAGGTCGAGAAGTAAGGCTTGCTGGTCCACACTATCAGGGAGGTGGGTCGGGAAAGTGACAATCTGTGAGAGGGAGTATGCTAAGGTGAAATTATATGTGGAGTTACCAGCTGTGTCTGTATATCTGGAGAATCCAAGCCAGTCACGGTGGTGAGCATTACAATCTTCAAATACATATACATATATATGAGTCAAGAGACAGAGTTATGCAGGGGACAGTCCTGCTCGAAGGAGAATTGCTTCCTTTTGTTTGTCTTTTCTTTTCTCTTTTATGCTGTTTTTCTTTTTTCTTTCTTTCTAATTGTTCTCTAATTGTTCTCTTTTCTTCTTTTTCATTTTCTCTTTCCTTCTATTTTTCGCCACATTCTCTCTCACACCTCTCTCTCTTTCTCTCCAGAACAGTTTCTTTGTTTCTCTCTCACTCTTTCTTATTGTATACCTTTCTCCCTCTTTTCTATTAGTTCTTTCTTTCTTTTTTCTAGTTTCTTCTATTTTGTAGATCTTTCTTTCCTTTTCCTTTTCTCTTTCCTTCTATGTCTTTTATCTCTCTCTCAGCATTTATCATATTCTTTCTCCAATTATTTTCCTCCTCTTTTCTCTTTCTTCCTTTATTTGTATTTTTCTTCTCTCTTTCTTTTTCGTTTCTTTCTTTTTTCCTGTATCTCCCCCCCCCCCCATCCTTCGTATTGTTCTCTACTTTCCACCTCTTTTTTGTCTTTCTCTCTTTCTTTCTCTAAGTATTTCTTTCTTTTTTCTTTTAAACAGCTTCTCATCGTTTTCATTTTTTTCCTCTCACTCTTTCTTATTTTTATCCTAACTGTAGTTCTTTTCTCGCGTTTTTAACTTTATTCTCTTTCATCCTTTCTTTCTTTCCTCCATTTCTTTCCTCTGTTTTATATTTTTTGCTTCTTTCTTTCCTTTTTTATTTCTATCTTTCTATCTTCAAATTTTGATTTCTGTTTTACTTCTTCATTATTTTCGTCCTTTCTTTCTTTTTTTTCTTCCTGTCGTGTTATCCTTTTTCTTTTTTTTTATCTATTTTGTCCTTCTTTATTTTTTTCATACTTTCTTTCTTCCATTCCTGCTTTCTTTCCTTCTTTTTTTCTATCTTTTCTGCAACCTACCTTTCACCCATTTTTTCTTCTTTATTCTCTTTATCCTTTCCTTTTTATTCCTTTATTTCCTCGTTTCGTTTTTTTCTTTTCTCCTCCTTTCTTTCATTCTTTCTTTTTATCTTTTATATTTTCTTTATTTCATGCATTCTCCTCTCTTTTTCTTCCTTCCCTCTTTCTTTCATCTTTTTTTCATTTAAAATTCATTTTTCCTTCGGTTTTATTCAAATTTGTTTTATCTACTTTTAGTACTTCTTATAAAATCCCATATTTTTCATTACACACAAAAAAGATTTTTTTAAAATCAAATAAATGTTGTCTTTGCACATTCTTTTAAATGTGAATAAAATTCGTGTCTGTTTCGATTAAGGATGGAACAAATTACTTTTGTTTAAAAAATAAGAAATCGTAAAAATATTAAGAAAAAATATATTTTCTAAAAAAAATGGATTTTATTTATGTAAATGGAAAATGTTGAAAAGGTTAGAAAAATAAAACTTAACCATCAATTTTTGTACATGCATTAGGATATTTTCTTATGTAAATGTTAACATAGGTTTTGCATATACTGTTTAGTGTTTGATTTGTATTCTTTAAAAAAGATCAATACCTAGAAAAAATGTTTGAATTAATAAAAGAGTGGAAAATGATAATATATTGATATATTTTTCTGTCTCTCACTCTCTCTCACACACACACACATATATATATATATATATATACAGGGCCGACAGGACAGTTATGAAAGTAGGGGGGGGGCTTCTCCTAAAAAGTGGGGGGGCCGGTTAAACACATGCATATCAACTTAATTATTGATGACTGTAAAGTGGGAGGGGGGCAAGTCAAAAAGTGAGTGGGCTTCAGCCCCCACCCCCGGTGCCGCCGTCCATATATATATATATATATATATATATATATATATATATATATATATATATATATATATATATATATATATATATGTAGCACCTAGAAAACCCGTCTAGATGGGCACTGCAAGTGTAGTATTAACACAGCATGACGTCGCTAGCTATACATGCATCGTCCTTTTCATTAAGTTGAACGCTCTTATGACGTAAAGTCGCCGGATAAAGTGTTAAAATTATCACTGTTTATTCGCTATTCAGCGTTGGCCGAGTGGTTCTAGAGTGATTCTAGACGTCGAGATTTGAGTTGCAAAATACTCGGAATCCGGGGTTTCGAATTGCATGACCAGTAGTGAATAGTCATATCTCTATGCTGATGAGTCCCGATTATAAAGGACGAAACGTTACGTACATAGATAATAAACAAAACAATCAGCAACATTTTTCGCTACCACGACAATGATAGTCAGCAGCAACAGCAGCAACAGCAGCTTCGCCCTCTTATTCAACAGCACCACTACAATGACTGCTATCATAATCACTATCGCCACCTCAATTACAGCAACTCGTTTCAAACTAACAGACTAGCTTAAGCCGGCCATCATCATCATCATCATCATCAAAATTTGCAGCTTATTCACCGGAAAAAGTTCTACGGCAGCTACGCCCAAAAGCTACAGCTCCCAGCAAAAAGACCCAAGGACACTTCAGCCAGGATAACTATCACCACTATCCTACAGTAACAACCCGTCATCTTTCCTGTCAACTCACTTAATCATGAACTCTTCTTAAACGGTCACATATTTCCTTCTTTGAAATAAATGCCACTTTTATATTTTACTGCAGACACGAGTTTGTTTCTCTTTATTTGCCATTGCTGTATTTATGTCTGTGTCTCCTTTTTGAGTTGTAAGACAGCCCCTTTCAACAGTAGTCTGTTGGCGAAAGCTCTATTGAATATGGGGAGGGCATGATTTGTTAAGCTTCCATAAAGTGATATGTGAGAAATTTCTTTGAACAGTGTACTGCAGCAGTATTGCACCTTTTATCTTACTGCAATTTCTGGTGCATATTTCTTCAAATTGCTGCAAATCACTGGGGTTCAGGAAGCATACATTCACCATCATTTTCGTTGATACAACCACTGAACTTATTGTTAATATTGGTGGGGACATCTACTAGTATAAACGTTACTTAAAATATATATTCGTTCAGATCGATGTATTATTATGTTCTAAAAAGAATATGTTCTAAACTGGAGGTCACGATAAGGTTACAAGGTCGACTATGTCAGAAAATAAGCTAGAGATTTGTGAGAATATAAAGTGATAATAATAAGTTGGAAATGGCGTCAAGCAGGTGATTGAGAAAGTGATGGTGGCAACCTCAAGAGTCTGAATGGAAGCTTCGATAATAATAAATCTATGCTCTTAAAATAAGTAATTGTCTCTCTCTTTCTCTCTCTGACTTTACAGCTCATTAGATTAATAAGTACAGCACTATGAATAAATCATTCCTCTTCTAAAAGATCCTGTGTTGAATCAATTAATTGAATAATTGATGTGATAAGCATGTGAGATGAATTTCTGCTACGAAATTGTTCCCAGTCAACAGAACAACACACACGCATAACAACGACGGAGAAGACAAGTTATGATTTATTAAATGACTATGTAAATGATTACATGGGGTTCAACATGGAGACAACTCCTTGGGTTATGGAACTTCCATGAACAAAATTTCTTTCCTAGAAAATCCCATCTGTGAAACAAGATACCACAAGTCTGCTCCCCAACTGACTACAGCATGATCGTCTTCAAGTCTAATGTAAACAAATATTTGTTGAGTTATTCTCTTGGTACATCTGTCTCTTAAGTAATCTTTTGCCCATTCCACCCACTGTGTCTTATCCTCATGTGACGGCGATCATCGTCCAACCAACAATCCTTTTTATCCTTATCCTTTTCATATTACACCATCTGTTCACTCACTTCATATTAATCACTTTCCCTATCAAAAATCATGTGTCCTATAAAAACACTTTCCAAAGTCAGTTTCCAGATTATAAATAATAAAAAAATATCCACAATCTTCTTTCTCATTACATTCTTAGAATATATATAACAAAACGTCTCCTAGAATTCTTTACTTTAAACTCAAACTTAAAACATTGTGAATTATTTTTCACTATCGATTGTAAGCATGAATGTTTCTATTCTTGGTTTACTTACTGAGAAAAAAGGAAGGATCGTAATAGCAGTCAGCAACTTCTGGCTAGCAAATACTGGTTATTACCAGACAGTTATTATAGAAACCTAGTGTTGCATGAGCAAGTATGTCAATTACCGTAGAAACGCACGATGATTATGGATATTCGTTTTTAGTTATATCGTAATACAAACGCTTCAATGTTCATTTTTGTTTATAGATTTCATTTCTGTTTATTTTCATTTCATTTTTCATTTTATTTTAAATTTAATTTATATCTTAATTATTATTCAAATCAAGAACCGGTGTTGTACAAAATATTCACTTACTCTTCTAATTAAATGCTGATCTTCTTAAAGATAATACCTATAAAAATTACTTAATTAAAAATACATTTATTCTTATAAAATAGTATCTTCCTTCTAGTGTTTGTATAGACACAATTATTTACAATTCCCCTCGCCCCAAAATGTAAAAACACAAACAAACCTCACTTCTACATGAATACATTGCTGCGATGACGCTTTTCCTTGGTTATTAAATAATATGAACACTTGAATGTTACTAATTATTTAGAAATTTAATAATTACAGAACACTGCTATTAATATTTATAGATAGTTAAAAGAAATTGAATAAAACTACTTCTATGGGGTTTAGAGGTAGGAGCAGGAGTTTCTTGGGTTCTTCATTTTTCCCAAGCAAGTTGTTATATTTATAAGGAGACAGTGCTCAATATCAGTGATAGGATGTATACCTAGGTTGCAAGAGTGTATGCATAGAATCGATGGTACATTGCATTCAGCAGAGTCCAATAGACTTTGGTCTGATGAACACAAGGAAACAAACATTCGTCATGTTCTATTGATTCTGTGTGTGTGTCCACTAGACTACACTTTCTCTTTTCTTTTTTTTTTATCTCTCTATCTCACTTTTTATCTCTCTTACTTTCTCTTTCTCTTTCTCTCTACCTGTCTTGCTGTCTAAGCCCCTCCAGTGTTGTGGTCCTTCATCCACAATAAACCCTTCCTGCAGTTAATACCTGGCCCCCACCCTTTACTGTTGCCAGTTGTGACATTCTCCATTGGATCAAGTGTCATAAAAGTGAGCAGTTTTACTTCACTCAGTCATTTTAATTCGATGACAAGAAAATTGCATTCATCGTGAACAAATAAAAAAGACAACAAACCATTTCCCTCCATTTTCGGCTGCGTCTTCCAATCATAAAATGGCAAATAAAAATATCACTCAATTCTTTCATTCTTTGACATCACATTTATGCTGAATGGGGAAGAAGTTATATCCAAACAATCTTTTAAAATATATATCTCTATTTAGTTATGCAGATTTTCAAAACCTACTTTTGTTAACCATTACTGTCTACTAGCAGACTTAGCCGGAATTATCCGAGTGTTGAATACATTAAACACATTTATTTTTTATATTTTTATGAAAGGATTTTTCCCGAAATATTATGCGATCTTGATTTCACCATCAAGTGACACTGAAAGCAAGATTAATAATAATAATAATAATAATAATAATAATAATAATAATAATAATAATAATAATAATAATAATAAATAAAAAAATAAAAAAATAATAAAATAAATAAAAACATGTGAACCCAAGGGAACTGAAACTGCTAGAAATCCCATAAAACTGCTCCCAAGTGATGGCACCAGCCTTGGTTGATACCACACAATGGTCATGAAGGGTACAGGAAGATGGAAGGACCGAGGAGAGAGAGCACTAACCAGACCTCCACTAGAAGTGTGCAGAGGGTACTGGGACCTTAGGGAGGCTTATTGCCACCCAAATCCCAGAGAAGACCAATTCCAATGGTCGTTGCCAGCGATAAATCAATGGTAAGTGGCTGTTACCATAACGCAAAATCATTTGCAATGATTATCAAAATAGGTGGAGATTACTGGAAATCTGAGGAGACTTGTTGTCACTCAGACTCCATGGAACACCACTGATCTGTGAGTAATCACTGATTAAGACCTGTGTGAAAACTCCTAGTGAGTAAATAATAATAAAAAGAGAAAAATAGAAAAAAACTTATTTTCATTTTTGCATTGGTCTTGTCTTGTATTCAGCTCCACTTCTATTCGATACATCTCCGTATTAGAATCTTTTTCTATAAAACATCTATGTATATATTACACAAATTTTTTAAATGGAAATCGCTCCAGACAAGGCATGAAGCCACTTGATATAAGGACCTAAAAATAAATACTACTTCAAGGTAAAAACTAGCCAACGGTAAGTGTTAGATTATTATCCATCTAACACTTATTGTTGGTTAGTTTATGAAGACCCAGAAAATAGCAATTTTTCCCCCTTTGTCAGAAACATTGCTCATGGAATGTGAGGACTAAAGGACAAAATAAGAGAAGCAGGAATTACTAGGCTGCCGAAAGTAAACCCAAGGTCCACTTTTTACTCTCCTGATGAAAATGCTCCAAGCATATCATGCTGTTAACTTTATTTTTATACGTTAATTTTTATAAAACCTAAGGAAATCGGCAATAATTTTGGCAAAAAATTCATTACAGAACACATCATTTTCTAGTAAATTATCTACAATAATTGACAATAGTATCTAACCATTAACTTAAAAATTAGAAAACAATTGAAATGTGTGTGTTTGGAGGGGGGGGGGGGGGCTGGACCTAAGACTAAAAATAAATTCGCCTGGAAAAATGAGTTTTACAACAAAAAAGGTACTTCTACAGATTAGGACCCGAGCTAAATTTGACCCCGACCCTGACTATAACGCTAACCATGACCCTGACCCTAACGACGGGGTAAAAGTTAGATCGGATCCTAATCTGAAAAAGCACACAAACAAATTACCTGCCAGTCGTGAGCAGTGTGAGCACGCACTATTGATCTACTTTTGTGGCTCCTGTCTAAACGTGTCGGGTTAGGGTTAGAGTTAATGTTAAGTTAGGTCAGGGTTAGGTTAGGCTGTACAAAATGCAGAATAAACGCCACTGTGAAATGCATCGTAGAATGGTGGACAGCTATCTGTGTGAATTTATGTAGAGGCAGAAATATAAAGAGTAACGATCTTTTTATGCAAATACTTAATGACATGAATGGATTTCATCTTCTTGAGTTACTAATAAAAAGATTTTTTTTTCTATAAACCGCATTTTCCCTTTTATTTGGGTGGTGGGGGTACTTCTGGCTTTTCTATAAAAGATCTATACATTTTTTTGACTCAAAATCCAATATCGAAAATGTATTTATGAATAAAATACGTATTACGATTTTATTTATTTAATTTCATATTTATTTTTTTAATGTTTTATTAAACAATACATTGATAACTTATTATTCTGTTTTAGTTTTTTTTAAATGCTGTTTCATGTTTTTCCAATATCCAATAATTACCGTCGTTTCTTCAAACAACTTTGTTGATCAATATTAACTATACTATTTGCTTCCTCACACAATTTTGACTTCTACTATAGTTCTTATGGGGATCTGCTATCTGCTACCAAATTGATTTATATGACAAACAAACACACCTCCTAATGTATATATAGATATTATATATTTTAGTGAGTAAGCAATAATAATAATAATCTAATACGCTAAGGCATTTCATGTTCGTACGTACGTTATCACCTTTCAAACACATTTACAAAAATTAGATCTTCCGATTAGCAAAGATGGTGATTGGTGATTAATCTGACGCTGCTAACGTAAAAAATTCCGACTTTACCTATTTTAAAATGAATTGTTCCAAAATCCAATTATGTCATCCTTATCGACTAAAACAGTAAAATTTCAAATAAATACATTTGTTTTATTGACGTGAAGAATATTTAGCTGAAATGACAATCATTTTTAGAGAAGAAGAAATAGTGATGTTTTCTTAATAGTATAACCTTGAAAAACATTATTTCAAAAGGAATATTATTATTTATAGTAAATTATTCAAATGGATGTGGAAAACACTGTGGAATTTCCACAAAGTCTCACAAGTTATTATTTCTTCTTCTTGTTTCTTTTTATTTCTTCGTTTAATTATTATTTCATCATAATTTCCAGTGGGAGTATTCCGTTTCATCAGAAAACATTATCGCTTTTCTTTTCTTCCTCATCCTCCACTCCATAATAAAGACCAATGTGTATCATTTGTAATAAATAAATATAAATATGTATAAGAAAATAACCTTTGAATTTCTTTGTTAAAACATTTTATTCCTCATCACCACTATTCGTCATCACCAGACAGCTGTTTCGCCCGCATAAAATTATAATTACTTTTTGCTAATTGCATACAAAAAGAAATATTAACCCAAGGTTTTCAGTGTAGATGATATGATAGATGTAAAAATCTATCATATCATCTCAAAGATATAAAATAATAAAATACGATAATCTGTATGAGAGTGTGTGTGGAGAGTGCATGTTGATTAGTACCTATATTAGGTATTTTAAGTAATTTTGCAAGTCTAATGGCACATAAGAACAGATAATGACTAAATAAATTATATACATATATATTTTTTTAAATCCGAGTTTATCTCCCCTTGATTAAAAGTAGATTAGAGTTAAGCCCCTTTTTTTTCGAAATACAATCTACTAGATCTTGGTATCTCTTAATTCTTTTTCTTGGGTAAATAAATAGGAATTTTAATATGAAATTAATTTAATAACTTACCGAGGTATTTAACAATAAATCTATTCTTGTGATTTTTGCTTTGTTTTTGAACTATTTTGTTTATTGTTTATTCGTTTTTCTGGATACTTAAGTCAATTCTGTTCTGAAGATAATCCGATATTTGAACTCTTTAATGTTTCATTGTATGACTTAAAAAAATTTCTTTATATATATATATATATATATATATATATATTAGTAGAGAATGGTAGTTTGCTTGAAGCATTGCTGGGTATAGTAGTAGTAAGTTTTTGAAAGGCTGTGGGCAATGCAATTCCGGGTAAGATGCAAGTTGAAAGGAAAGGAACAAAAACAATAAAAATAAATCGAATACGATATAAGACTTACTATTTATTTTTCCTTTTTTTTCCTTTTTTTTTTTTTTTTCTTACATAACAGCAAGAGTGTTTTAGCTGTCCGGGTGATTAAAAATCACTATTTGATATTTCGGGAAAAGACATCCCTTTTTCAAAAATAATTAGACCAGAAGAAGAATAATATTTTATTCTTCTCCGACTGTGTAGAGAATAATACAAAACAAAATGGCTGCCAGATATAGACCGCAGCAAAAAAACAGTTTCACAGGGAATATAAATTAAGTTAAGTTTTATTTTAATATTATGTTAAATATATGATTGGTGTTTAGAATATTAGTGTAATGTTGGTTAGGTGTATGGTGTTCGATAAACTAGGGATGTCTTTTCCCGAAATATCAAATAGTGATTTTTAATCACCCGGACAGCTAAAACACTCTTGCTGTTATGTAAGAAAAAAAAAAAAAAAAGGAAAAAAAAGGAAAAATAAATAGTAAGTCTTATATCGTATTCGATTTATTTTTATTGTTTTTGTTCCTTTCCTTTCAACTTGCATCTTACCCGGAATTGCATTGCCCACAGCCTTTCAAAAACTTACTACTATATATATATATATATATATATATATATATATATATATATATATATATATATATATATATAAATATATATATAAATATATATATAAATATATAAATATATATATGTATTTATATAAATATATACATAATATAAATATATATATAATATAAATATATATATAAATGTAAATATATATAAATATATATATATATAAATATATATAAATATATATATAATTATAAATATATGTATAAATATATATACATAAATATATATATATAAATAAATATAGATATAAATATACATACATATATAATATATATATATATAAATATATATATATATATATATTCATATATATATATATGTTAATATATATATATATACATATATGCATATAAATATATATACATATACAAATATATATACATATATAAATATAAATATATATATGAATATATATATATATATATATATATATATATATACATATAAAATAATACAACAGGCCAGTACATGCAGAAATTTAGACGACTTGTGTAGATTATGTCTGAATGAGCTATTTGATGTCCTAAACTTTAAAGACACCCAAAATGTATTAAACTGTAGAAGTAAGATGGCAAACTGCTGCCTGCACCGAATAAAATTTACCTTCGGCCACCAATATGTAAATAAATTAAAAATAAACAAACAAACAAGTAAAAAAAAACTAAATTTAAACCGAACAACTTAAAAATTAAAACCTAAAATAGAAATACAAGGAACCACTTGTTAAAATAAGTTCACCCATCATATTTACACCACATATGTGTATACAAGTTTCAACTGTGATTTCATTCAGAACCCAGCTTCTTCAAAACATTTTAAAAACCTAACTCAGGTTTTAAAATGGCAAAAAAAGCTGAATTTTGAATGACATCGCAGTTGAAACATGTATGTACATATGTAGCCAATAATGTTTGTGTAAATAAACAAATATACTATATATTTAAATATATATATATATATATATATATATATATATATATATATATATATATATATATATATATATATATATATATATTACAGCTTCTGCTTGCTTTTCTATGTCAATATCTATTATTTATTTTATTTTATGATCGACCATTTTTAGAAGAAACAGAAACGGAAAAAGGGAAGTAATTTTTTTGTTGCATTTCCTTAAAAAAAGTAATCACTTTTATTTCTTTTTTTCGTCGGGAAGTCGTAAATAAAATATTATGACTTTGCTGTACCGTGTCGCACTTTTGCCTGCGGATTTTAACGGGATGATCGAAACCTGTTTTCCTTTATTATTTAACACTTATCCATTATTCCTTCAGCCCCTAACCCTACCCACCGGTCCTCTGCATACTGGGTAGCAATGGTGGTGGGAGCGGGGAAGAGATTAATTCTTGGGTGCTGCTTTTTCTCTCTCTTCTCCTGCCGAGAGTGAAATCGATGCCAACCAATTGTTTGTGATTCCTGCAAATGTATTCCAAATTTGTTTTCTTTTTGATTTAAATGAAAACATGATTTTAATCTTTTATTTAAAAGGAGGTCAAAAAATGATGCTGTGCAGAGAACAAATCATAAGTAAACACGAAGCAATAACCATATCATCTCAGTCTTTCAAAAAAAAATTATTGGGTGCTCACAGATGAGATATTTTTACTGGAAGTTATATTGATGAGATGTGTTACAGAAAGCAACGTAGAAAAAAAATCTAAAAAATAAACAATTTTTAATGTTTTGATATTTATTTAAAATACTAGCAGGAATGCCCGACGTTACCCGGGATTTACTCTGCTCATAAAACAATATTACTTTATTTTTATACTGCCTTTCACTGTTTTGCCCACCCCCCCAATATAGTCAATGGAAACTGAAATTTGAGAAAACTCTCTGAATTAGTGTCCTATACATATGTTTTAAATTTCATTAGACTCGGATATACGTATTTTAAATTTTAAAGTGATCTTGTCTTAATATTTTCTTAGAAAGGGGCACATAAAAATTTGATATATTGAGGGGCACATAGAGATTCGGGACCACTTCCATTGTCTTCCCCGGATAATTTTATACATATGAATTAAATTTCATCAGAATAGGATATATTTGAAATTTAAAAAAGAGTTCTGCCTCCATAGCTTCCTTTGGGTGGCACTTAGAGTTTCAAGATTCTATTGTATTTCTCAGAGAATTTTACATATTAATACACTTTTGGTATTTATGTAGATTCACTAACATTTCTTTCTTTGGGGAACACTCACACACATTGGCATTTATATATAGAGAAAGGTTTTAATTTTTTTTATTAATATTAAAATATGATTATACAGTTTTATGCATTGTGTTTCTATTGAGATACGGAGGAATTAACAAATCTAACGTATAAAGTTATCTTCTTGAATTTTCACAGTCAGACCTAAATAGAAATCTTACTTGATTAGCACTAGCTTTAATTTTTGTTTATTAACACAAATATATTTTATTTTGCCACAGTGTTTTCATGAAAATATTTATTATGGCTAAGAAGACTGTTAGAGTGGAGATATTTTGGTGATGGTGGTTAACGACACGGACTGACGACCTGGGTATGCCAACTTCGAATCAAGTCGATTCCATAATATCACTTTCACTTCGGGATGTTGGCAACCATTACGTGGTCCCTCCTGCAAGAATGCCGACAACAGAATCAAACTGGTCAACAAAGTTGTACCATTCTGATTCATACGGATTTACTTTACTGAAACAGATTAAAGGGAAGTTATTATGTGCAATTATACTTAGTTCTCTTAGTATGTTGGAAGTGAGTCTGCAAAAACAGTCAAGGTGAGGAATGCAAGCATGTCTCCACTGCGGTCGAAATCAGTGGTGAAATTGAGTATGCACTTTTCAAAATGATGAGTGCATGTGGATCTACATAGCAGTTTGTGCACTTTATTTGCAAGCTGGTCTGTAAATTTAAAGAGAGGGGTGAAAGTGTGTCCGCACTATTTTCAGAGCGCATTGTTCAAAGTTGATGAGTCCTTTCATTAAGGAGTTAATCAATGAATGTTTGTTTATCGAGATTGATGGTGCAAATGGGCCGGAATGCATCACCTGAAGTGGATGAGTTCTTTGTCAAAAGATTAATCGAACGAACATCTAATTGTTGAGTAATTAATTAGCACACATATATGTTTGTACTTTTCATACTGGATGAATGTCCGAAAGTGATTGGTTGTTGCATCATTGTTGGAGAGAGTTGTTAATTCATTTAAGTCTGATGTCTACGTTCATAGAGTCTGACTTTTATCCATCAGTTTGGTACACACGTGATCGTTGCTGCTTATTTTAGTCATCGTAGACTGGCATCGAACGGATACTACTATTGCTGTTGAACCTGAATGCTGCATCGAACATGGAGATGTCAATATCATCTGCTTTTAATCAAAATCCTTCTCGTAGATTTGGACCACTTCATGTTCCTGAAGGATTTCAGGTTACTCTGATATCAAAGTCAACAAGTACCAGTGGTTGATCCAAGTTGTCCCGGAAGGTCGTCATCTATAAGCATTGAGTTGTGGTTTAACATGCGTTAACACAAGGCTGTTATCCTGACTCTGCATTGCGATCGATGACAGAAACTTCTTGTTTGCCATAGATTGCCGACAGATACATTGGCAAGAATGACCAGAGGTCGCCAAATCCCGTCATTTCATCAAAGCTATTTTTGTTGGGTTGTGGCCTTAATACTGCTGGGTGACAGACCAATCCATCTTAGGTGCCCTGCCAAGAACCAAAGTTCCTGAAAGCAAAGCTCTTATGCTATCCGTTTACACACCCCCTGCGGCATTGTGAAGGAATTGGACTTCATGCTGTGCTACTGCTGTTGAAGTTTCTTTGTTTATTTGTTTATTATTTTAGCTAATTGGCATTTTACACAGAGCCCATGAAGATCGTGCCTCAGTATTGCCTGGTCTACATGAAGTCCTTGGTCACAGTTATTCAGTAAACCTGCAATCTTGCGGGTTCATCCCCAACATCGATAAGCCAGGTCATCGATTGTATACAAAGTTGGGAAGGTTTGGCTGAGAACTCATCAAGGAGTAACGGTTGAAATTTTGTTATCCTCACTTCATGGATATGCGGTTCCGTGGTTGACACCTCCTTACTTGTCGCATACAGAGGCAGAGTCAACCAGAGGAGAATGGATCTCGATACTGACTCCTCCTGGATTTTCACCAGAGCCCTATTAGCCGGGTTGCAGCCCTGATACTGCAAGGCGCCAGACCTGTCCACCATGTGTGACCCTGCTAGGTACCGGAATTCCAGATGGCATAACTGACACTACTGTGTTGCCACCGCCCCTACCATGGTGAGGAAGAGCTGGGCTTTAATGGGGTGCTGTTGATACTGGATCACTATCTCATCTAATGGTGAATCTGGAAGCAAGCCATGAAGTCACTTGGTGGATTATCATGTCATCTTAAAGTGGGGTAAACTCAAAAGTGATGCTGGGTGGCAAAACTGCATCTCTGTTTACAGGTAGCCAGCTGCTGCTGATAGTGCTGTGTATATATTACCTGATTGGTCAGGCAAAGGAAGATGCATGTAGAGAGACGAGATTATGTCTACTTCTATCAAATCTGTCGAAGTTTAGGAAAACAAACACACGAATTTAGATTTAAACAATGTGTATTAATTATAAACGGATCCAAGATATAAGCATGTGTGGGTCTTCATCTGTGATGTGGGTTCAGCAGGATAGATGGTTCCTCAGTATCAACCTGGTGTCGTCATTGGCACTGGATTGCTCGTCAGTCTGGTATCAAGTGTGACTGGAATGTGATCAACAGGGATCGGTGGCAAGCTAACGGCCTACAGGGTGGTGTGAGTTATTCGCAATTTATGGTAGTAGTTGAAAGGACAGGTTTGTTGTTGAAAAGATCGATTGTCATGATAACAAGGATAGGTCGTTTTAGTGTTATGAATTTGGGTCAATACAAGATGACCTCCCACTGGTTTGCTTCTGACTTTAAACTTATGTGAGATTCAAACTCTGGTATTGACATAATTAAAATATACTGCCTTAGTAATGTGTACTCTGCCTATTCCCTTTTTGTCAACCAATCACATGTTTCTATTTGCATACGAACCAACAAACTCGCAAAACACTAGAACTTTTTAATATATTTTACTATTTTTCAGAGGTAAATGAGCATCCCAGCAAAGTCTCATAAAAACGTTGTCATGGCAGATTACAATTTTTTCTTACTCATCTTTTTTAAAGGTTCGCTGTATTACTATTGTTTCAGCATACATTTTTCAGATCATCGAATGAAAATATATTTGAAAAACTTATTTGATATTTATATGATTTACAAAGAAAGATTCATTTTGCCATATTTTTTTTATTGTGAAACGATCAGCCATCTAATACATTTTGGAAGTTACATGTCTTCCTTCCATATCACGTGACCCATTTTCTTTTGAATTCCTTCACTTAATTTTTAGTAGTAACTTTCAAATGTTCGCACCGGTTCTGAAATCGGTGATGGTTTTATAATAGACTTATGACAAAATAAACGTCACATGAAAATATCAATTTATTCATTTTTTTTATTTCTGATAATCTGAAAAATTGCTGCTTAAATTTTTTAGCATGGCTGTGTCTTGTTTACATCGTTACTGTTGCATCATAGTAGTATATTTGTTATTTTGGTAGAGATTTTGTCTCGAAATAGACTTATTTTACACATATTTTGGATACCATTGATTGTTGGTCTTAAATTGTAGTCAGGAAATAAAATTGTAATTTTATTTGTCTCCTCACAAATTATTCGATATTAATGTATCAGTTATCATGTAAAAAAGACAGTCTTGTTGAAAAATGGCCTCTCACGGTCAGTCAAACAGCAATAGTAATTGTTTTTATTACATTATAGTACACATATGTTTTTGTCAAAAAGTATTAAATATTGGTTGTGTAACCTATCTATTTATAGACAATACACAAAAATGACTCTTAGAAACAAATAAAAATGTCTTTTTACTGAAAAATATTTTTGAGGATAAGAAGAAATATATTATTTTGTAATTTTATCTATTAACGTCTCCGTCAGCTTTTAACAGATAACAGCTTTTATGTGAGGTATGAATCGCTTACACGCTCGGATCAGGTGATCCTTGTTCAGATTGGACATTATTCTAAGTATCTAAGTAAGTCTTCTAGGGATTATTTAGTGATGAGGTGCTCATTAAACGTTTTCTCGAATATGCTCTATACATAGTAGTCCAATATATTGAGATCTGAGGATCTAGGAAGCCACATGTTAGGGGTCATGTGATCATGCAATTTCTCCACCATTCATTCCTGTGTTTCATAAGTCTAATAGCTCTGAATAAGCAATTTTCGTTTACCTTTTCTGAAGTAAAGTTTGGGTTACTCATCGCATCAGACTTATATCTGATGTCTTTGTTGGCAGTATTTCAGATTCTTGCTTCTGACACAGTGTTTTTTTTTATAATAACACTCATGTATCTTCTAGGATTACAACTAATGGTGCGCTGTACTTGTCGAATAGATTCAGATGTTCTAATGTTACCACTGTGTCTAGAATGTTTCTTAGGCTTTGATAATGCTAATACCTTCCCACTTTAAGCCTTTAACTCTATAAGGGCTGCCATTAATCATTCTGAAATATGAAAAATATAAAGTCAAATAATATTCCGGTTTTAGTAAAAATAACGTATGTTCTTAAATATCTTTCTGTATAATTATTTTTTATACAATAAGGGGTTTTGAAATAGTGCCGAGCGACATTTTTTTTTATTCCTCTAAAGTTAATATTAACCTATAAGTGAAATATATTGTTAAAAATAGCAGAGGCAGCGAATGCTCTTTTCACGTATTGACTTTCCATTGGACAAAAGCTCAATTCAGCAGTTTTTTTCAACCAATCAACAGACGCAAGAAAATTCACTCTGATTTCCAGCACGTAATATAAAAACTCAAACCCAGCGTTTTTCTCTTTATTTCCTGGGTTTTCTTTATCAAAACACGTGCATACAACACAATACTGCATGGGCCTTTTGGGGCTGAACACCGTTGACAAATGCAACTGGAAACACACACGAACTACCAAACACAGCGACAGCATATACATACTGCTAAACGAACGCATATACACAGTTCATACATACACTCTCACTGGAAAAACAGGCATACTAATATACGCACACGCATCTACAATGCCTATTGTTTTTACATACACTGTCACATGCAAACGCACATGACACCGGCTGAAACAAACATAGCTACTCAATTTCTCCTTACAGAAAAAACACCTTTCTTTCAATGAAAAAGTTCTTGGACTCTTTGAACTCTCAGCCATTGCCGAACTATTTATCTTTCGTTGTCTCAACAAGTTGTCAATAAAAATTATTTTGTATGGATAGACTTTGTCATTTTTTCTTTTGATAATGTCCTATCTCCAACAATATTTTTTTTTTGTCCAACAATATTTATTTAAATAAATGAAGAGCAAAAATATTAAATTGCAAAACAATCTAACTTTAATTGATCCATTACTTGAGTGATGCAAATTACTTATATTCTTAGATTATTCAGACTACTATACACATCTTGAATGTTATTATCACAACGTTTCGGCCGATGTAACCTCCAACATTATTCAGGTGTGTCTTGTCGAACTCGTAAATTTACACTGAATTTCGAATAGAACCCTTTATTCAATTCATAGGGGTAGCTTGCTCTCGTTTCGTTAGCCATGACCGTAATGACAGGGCAATGGTCAGATGGATCTGTTTGGTGAGGCCTGAACAGTACGTTTCTTTTGAATCCCTGCTCTCACAGGTCGACTTGAAAAGCCTTACGGACATCATGCGGAAGAACAGACTGCGTTGGTTGGGTCACATTGAGCGTAGCGATGGCTGGATTGCTAAAGTCCGAAAGTTGAATGTGCCAACAGAGAACATCACCACTGGCAGACCCAAGTTGACTTGGGAGGACGTAGTCAAACATGATAGGAAGGCTATGGGTATGGATTCCATCAAACCTTGCCAAAGACAGGAGTGGAGAGGAAGACTTAGATTTCGAGACTAGACAATCAGGCCCCACCCTCATCAGAGGATTAATTGTGGCCTGATTCAACAAATAAACCGGTTGATGATGATGATGATGATGATGATGATGATGATGATGATGATGATGATGACCGGGTAGAAGTCTTAAGTATTATTCACCTCCTCGGCAGGAGGTTAAACACAATGTCAGGTGGGGTTTCGAAAAGCCAGTGCACTAGATGAAGTGAACTCTCGCTTAAGCTGGGATCGTCTTAAGCAATTAGCAATAAACTAACCCCTTCTTAGAGAGAAGCTAAAGTCCGGTAGGGTGGACCCCCTAGGACTGAAAAGAATCATACCTCAGCTCGACAACAACAAAGTGTTGGACTGATTGTCAAGGATGTATCTCCGACTGGTATGAAACAATTCCAGCTATGTCAGGTAATAGGTAAGTAGAAGTCGTAAGTAATTCGAAATTATATTCTTAGTATCACCCATACTAAAGATTATTTACCTTCAACCCTCAGAAGACTGTCACTTGATGAGAACTGTAGTCCGAATAATCCAAATTATCAATCCTCATCTCAAAAATTCTGAAACGCTTATCATATTCTCCCTCTAAACTTTACAACGTTAACAATGAGATATTCCCTTTTCTTTTTCATCACTTACATTATTATTATTACTTATACATTATTACTTATACAATATTATTATTACTTATACAATATTATTATTACTTATACAATATTATTATTACTTATACATTATTACTTATACATTATTATTATTACTTATACATTATTATTACTTATACATTATTACTTATACAATATTATTATTACTTATACAATATTATTATTACTTATACATTATTACTTATACATTATTATTATTACTTATACATTATTATTACTTATACATTATTACTTATACAATATTATTATTACTTATACATTATTATTATTACTTTGTATAAGTAATAATAATAATGTTATAATAATAATATAATATAGTAATAATATTATTATTACTTATACAATATTATTACTTATACATAATTACTTATACAATATTATTATTACTTATACATTATTACCTATACAATATTATTATTACTTATACAATATTATTATTACTTATACATTATTACTTATACAATATTATTATTACTTATACATTATTACTATTACTTATACATTATTACTTATACAATATTATTATTACTTATACATTATTACTATTACTTATACATTATTACTTATACAATATTATTATTACTTATACAATATTATTATTACTTATACATAATTACTTATACAATATTATTATTACTTATACATTATTACTTATACAATATTATTATTACTTATACAATATTATTATTACTTATACATTATTATTATTACTTTGTATAAGTAATAATAATAATGTTATAATAATAATATAATATAGTAATAATATTATTATTACTTATACAATATTATTATTACTTATACATTATTACTATTACTTATACAATATTATTATTACTTATACATTATTACTTATACAATATTATTATTACTTATACAATATTATTATTACTTATACATTATTACTTATACAATATTATTATTACTTATACAATATTATTATTACTTATACATTATTATTATTACTTATACAATATGCAAGCGATGCCGGGTAGATGTGCTATTCGTTACATAAAAGATAAAATTAAGTTTTTTTTTACAATAAAGTGTCCTTTTTCATTGTGTACCCTACCCCCACCCCAGTCATTTCTAAGGTAAACTTGGCCAAAATACTTTTAATACTTCTTAATGGTATTAACAGAATAATGGAGTCATTGATATCCTTTTGATGTATACATTACATCATAAGCTTTGGAGCAAAGCTCTATAAAAAAAGCGCGAATGTATTTGCTAAAACCTGATATTCTAATATGATTGTCTTTGTCTCTGTATCAGATGACGTTTTTATCAATTTTGTTTTCTATTTCAACTTAAAGTTTACTTCTGTTCACTCAACGGCTCTCTTTATTGGAAGGCGAATGAATGATGGAATCCGCCGGCCGAAACAGGTTATGGCTTTGAGATTCTTGGAGAGAGAGAGAAGGGGTTGTCTTGTGTAACAAGGAGGGGGCAGGGGTCCATGGTGTCGCCCTGTTGAACCAGAGAAATGATGGCATCCAAAGCCTTTTAATGTTTTCATGTACACTTTAACAGCCAAACAAAATGTAAATAAATAAAAAGGAAGCTTCCACAAGAAGTCGTTAAAGTTTTTTGATAAACTGGAAGAAAGAAACCGGAAGAAATGCAGAGAAAAACAAAAGCAGAAAAACCAAAAAGCTAAACGCATGAAAGTCATAAAACTAAAATGCAAAAAAGTGCAAGGAGATGGCATTTCTGAGCAGCAGGGTGTCGCAGCAGATTTTATTCTTATTTTACCATCAAATACTGAGATGAATCTTCGAAATTATAAAAACAAAAATGAAGATTCTTAAGATGCGTCCATTCAATGCATTTTAAACTTAAGCGTGACAGACAAACGAAAATGCTATTTCTAACTTAAGGGTGACAGACCGACAAAAATGCAATTTAAAACGTAAGCGTGACAGACAGACGAAAATACTATTTTTACTTAAGCGTAACAGAGCAATAAAAATTCTATTTCTAACGTAAGCATGACAGACCGACAAAATTACTACTTTTACTTAAACGCGACATATCGACGAAAATGGATTTTAAACTGATAGATGACAAACAAACGCAAATGCTTTTTAAACCTACCGAAAATGCTATTTCCAACTTCACAGTGACAGACCAACGCAATACAATTTCAAACTGGAGAATGACAGACGACTGAAAATGCTATTTGAACGTAAGCATGATGCATTAAGCAAATGCTATTTCAAAATTAATCTTGACAGACCGACGAAAACACTATTTAAAACTTAAGTGTGACAGACCAAGCAAAATGCTATTTTGAACTTATTGACCTAGGAAATGTTATTTCGAATTTTAGTATGACAGACCAACAAACATGTTATATCAAACTTAAGTGTGACAGACCAACTGACGGACAGAGCCTCTTATAGAGATACTTGGGCGCATCTAAAATATGATCTGTCAATTTAATCTGCACATTTAGTGTTGAACATATCATTTTGAACTGAAGCATGACAGACCAACGCCTGACTGACAAAGCCTGCCATAACGATGCAAGGACACATTGAAAAAAAAAAAGAGAAAAGTGATCTACCCCCATAAAAAGGGAGGAAAATTGGGATAAAAACATATTAACCCCTACACTGAACCTACAAAATAAAAAAAAATGGTAGATAATTAAAATGAATGCCTGAGTTCACAACGTAAGCATAAAAAATCTCCTTAGCCCTTGATTTCAACACGATCTCCCTGCCACAAAGGAGTTATGAGATTTAAAAAGGAATATCTTTGACGTTTTATAAATTGATCTCATATAATCTATAAACTTGGATATCAACCAAGTTTTGAATTTTATCTCCCCTCCCCCAACCGATACATCTCTATAATTAAGGATTTCACTTAGTTTGTCTGTTTTGTGGCATATCAACCCTTTTTGGATGGTTTCCGGACAAAGCATGATACCTTTTGTAAATGATTCATTAACTTTTTTACTAATAGGTTACCATTTATCAAGGCCAAAAGCCACTCGAAGATAAGGGTTAATAAGATAGATGAACTGTCAGTTAAATGATGAAGGATATTATTAAATCATGAACGTAATGAACAAAAATTTAATTACTAATGAGGATAGTTTATGACAAGTATTTGTTAACATTGGATTTGAAGACGGGTCGTTTGAAGACGGGTCGTTGTAATCTGCAGGGGAACATGGTTTATCTGTTTTGTGGCATATCACTATTTATTTATTTATTTAACCCATTATTGCCAATTGTTTTTTCTTTAATTTATTACCAAAAATCCTTTGTAAATTGTTATTTGATACTAAAGTTACTTTCAAAAATTTACTTGACTTTATAGGATAGTTAGAGCATTCATTTATACTATCTAAATAAATTTGTTTTGGTAACTAGTCCTTATAACAATAAGGACTAGTTACCAAAATTTGATGGTATAATAGATAAAACTGATTGTATCCTTCCACTTTAGATGTTCACAGTGTATGAAAACTGACACATCAATGTTTCCAATCAGGCAGTCAAACTAACTACAGAAATCTCTAGAAAATACAGAAGTTGCTGAAATATTGTTAATTATCCTTCTCCTCCCTAAAAAAGGACGCTAATGAGCTAATGTTAAAATAGAATACTTATTATCTGAGATCAATCTCTTATTACCGGTCAGTATCTAGTGGGCACAGATCACAAATAACGGCACAGGATTGTTTAGTTGCAGATTGGTTGCTGGCTATCGGCTTGCCAAACTATGAGGACCGGGTTTTACCTACAGCATCTGGTATTTCCAAATAGTCACCTATCTGAATACTGACCAGGTTTAATGTTGCTTAACTTGGATTATCTTACATGTGTAAATATGATTATAACCGTATATCTATGATAAATGATTTATTGATTGGTTTGGTATGTCCCTTTCAGGGCATATCAACCCCCTTTTTGGTTTATCTAAGTCCCAAACATAATGCCTACTGCTAATGATTCATTCTTCTTTGCGTATCTTGGAAGCACGTGGTCATATGACAGTTTAAACTTTTCATGCAGTCCTTTACATCATTGTTGTACTCTGCAAGATCTTTCAAGCTGCACCGCTTGGGCAGTAGAGGGCAGACAAGCTAGTGTTGCATCGTATGGTCCTCCTCTTCATATTCGTAGATGGTTGGATCGGTTTTGTAGCCCTATTTAGTCATAGCAACTTTTGATCGCTCCATTCCCATTCTCAGGCGGTTGAGTGTTTTCCACTGGACCGAGGGTGCTTCTGATCTAGGAGGGAGGACCTCAGAAGAAGGCATTCCAATGTCAGTAGAAGGGGACGCATTCCCTAGCCGTCTGATTTCTTTCTAAGATGTTAAGGGTTCGAAATGGCTGAGGAAGCTTCTCCTTGACTCCAGACGTTGGTCCATTGAAGGAGATAGTATTCATCACTGGTAGTCTTTGTCATTTACTCAGCTGGCAACTTCGCGTCTCACATCTGCAAGTTCATTGATTGGCATGGTTTGGTTTGTCTTTTTTTATGGCATATCATGCAGATGTTCTTTGTTGAGGTGTGCTTTTAAGATTAGATGTGTGAATAATTACTCAAGTGCAACGAACTCTTTGGTATAATTCATGAGGTGATGACATTTCGTACAACTATATGAAAAATAGATAGTTGATTTGTTGGCTTAGTTTGGCTTGGTTTTGCTTTTACGGCCTATCAACCTTTGTTTTTCCTTGTAAGACATCCACAACTCGTCTTCTTACCACAACTGCAAATAACATTCCATGTACTTAACATCAAACGGAATTTCCATGAACAGAGTTTCTTTCCAAGAATTTCCCATCTGTGGCACACATTAACACAGGACTGCTTCCCTGCAGGATACGACATGGTTGTATTCAAATCCAATGTCAACAAATATTTGTCATAAACCGTACTCATAAGTAAATAAAGTTTATTCATTCCATTCGTCATTTTTAATCCTGTTATAATATTCTTTATCATTCAATTGACAATCTATCCGTCTGATTAACCTTTATCCTCAAGTGGCTTTTAGCCTTGATAAGTAGTGACTCATTAATAAAAAAGGGTAATTTAATTCTGAATTCAGATATTTTTATAAAAGTTTTTATTCTTCAAGTTCTTAATGTATTCAAAAATAAAGATTAATTTGTTTTGTAGGCCATATTTTGTATATAAAATCATCTGCAAATGATTATATTTAACTCATAAACGAGACTCTGACAGATTGAACCTGGGTGTAATGGCAAGTAAGGGATGACTCCACACCCCCAAGGCTCCCAATTTAGTGTCTGACCACCGGATGTAGTTTAACGTTATAACCAACACTAAATTGGGGTAGACAGATTTTGGATCAAATAGATGTGAGGCACCCCAGAATGAGCAAAAAAAAAAATAGACACATTTTGTCTAAACAGATTTTTTACTTTCACTTTCCGGTGTTATGACCTATGACAAATTAAAGATGTGTATAGCAAAAAATCCAATGTTTAAAAATACTCTTTTTTAATACAATTCAATATTTAAAAAAAAAAATTCAAATTGCATCACATCATCTTTTTATTTAAACATATTTTTAAATATATATATATTTTTTTTCTGTTTTTAGCTAACCCCCACCGCGGTAAGATGTGACACAGGGTCAGGAAATTGGGATTGAAAAGTCAGCGCCCTAGAAGATGAGCACTCTGGCCTACAAAAATGCCTAGGCAGCCCCATCGGCATTCCCTAGTAGGGGCGCCTCAAGCGATTAGAAATAAACTAACACCTTCTCAAAAGGTGAGAAGGCTAAGCCTGGGAGGGTGCACCTCCTAGAACGGCACAGGGCAATATCCCAGACGAGTGGTATCAAGGCCCGAAGGTCAAGATGGTACCAGTCTACAGATTGTAGAATCCATCGGAAAAGATACTACACTATGATATTAGTCAAAAGGCCAAAGAGGATTCTTTTAAATGTTTGTTCTATTTGTTTATACATTTTTCTTAAATAAAATGTTCTGTAAATGAAACTATGTATTTTCTTATTTTTTTATAAATCTCCAAAGTTACAAAACGAAACGTTTTGGTAAATAAAACAATTTTTTCTTAATTCAAAATGTGCATATAACAAACAGTTTTTTTCTTAATTCAAAATGTGCATATAACAAAACAATTTTTTCTTAATTCAAAATGTGCATATAACAAAACAATTTTTTCTTAATTCAAAATGCGCATATAACAAAACAGTTTTTTCTTAATTCAAAATGTGCATATAACAAAACAGTTTTTTCTTAATTCAAAATGTGCATATAACAAAACAATTTTTTCTTAATTCAAAATGTGCATATAACAAAACAATTTTTTCTTAATTCAAAATGTGCATATAACAAAACATGCTTGTAAAAAAAATAATGTATTTGTGAATTAATCCCTTTTTAAATGCGTTGTTTTGTTTCCTCAGAATCAACCGGAAGTAAAGAAAAAACGGTGTTACGGTAAAGTGTGTTCTTTTGGTCGATGCCCATGCAAGGGTGCCTCAAATTTATTTGATCCCAGATTTAAAATAGTTGATAGGATTAGAAAATTAGGTCGGCAGTAGAATTTTTTTAATAAAAAAGGTAGAAAAGGATGAGAAAGATGCATTTATGTATTGCTAAGTTAAAATACGTTTTGCGTGAAGACCTTGGAAAAAGTTTAGTGCTGTATCTAGGACCAACTGGTTGATTTGATCATATGCCATAGGATACCTTTAAAAGATTGAACTTGGATCCAGTTGCTGCTAAGACTTTAATGATGTCATGTAAGGTCCAGAGAGAGTGTGTCACTTAGAGCCTCTGTGGCCAAGAGTCCTCGAAATAGTATAGTGCTGTATCTAGGGCCAATTGGTTGATTTAATCATATGCCATAGGATACCTTTTAAAGATTTAAGTTAGCTCCAGTTGCTTCTAAGATTTTAGTAATGTCATGTAAGGTCCAGTGAGAGCCTGTCACTTAGACTCTCTGTGGTCAAGTGTCCTCGAAACAGGGTAGTGCTGTATCTAGGGCCAATTTGTTGATTTGATCATATGCCATAGGATACTTTTTAAAGATTGAACTTAGATCCAGTTGCTGCTAAGACTTTAATGATGTCATGTAAGGTCCAGTGAGAGTGTGTCACTTCGAGCCTCTGTGGCCAAGAGTCCTCGAAATAGTATAGTGCTGTATCTAGGACCAATTGATTGATTTGATCATATGTCATACCATATATGTAAAAGATCGAATTCAGATCCAGTTTCTGCTAAGACTTTAATGATGTCATGTAAGGTCCAGTGAGAGTGTGTCACTTCGATCCTCTGTGGCCAAGAGTCCTCGAAACAGTTTAGTGCTGTATCTAGGACCAATTGATTGATTTGATCATATGTCATACCATATATGTAAAAGATCGAATTCAGATCCAGTTTCTGCTAAGACTTTAATGATGTCATGTAAGGTCCAGTGAGAGTGTGTCACTTCGAGCCTCTGTGGCCAAGAGTCCTCGAAATAGTATAGTGCTGTATCTAGGACCAATTGATTGATTTGATCATATGTCATACCATATATGTAAAAGATCGAATTCAGATCCAGTTTCTGCTAAGATTTTAGTGATGTCATGTAAGGTCCAGAGAGAGTGTGTCACTTCGAGCCTCTGTGGCCAAGAGTCCTCGAAACAGTTTAGTGCTGTATCTAGGACCAATTGATTGATTTGATCATATGTCATACCATATATGTAAAAGATCGAATTCAGATCCAGTTTCTGCTAAGATTTTAGTGATGTCATGTAAGGTCCAGAGAGAGTGTGTCACTTCGAGCCTCTGTGGCCAAGAGTCCTCGAAACAGTTTAGTGCTGTATCTAGGACCAATTGATTGATTTGATCATATGTCATACCATATATGTAAAAGATCGAATTCAGATCCAGTTTCTGCTAAGACTTTAATGATGTCATGTAAGGTCCAGTGAGAGTGTGTCACTTCGATCCTCTGTGGCCAAGAGTCCTCGAAACAGTTTAGTGCTGTATCTAGGACCAATTGATTGATTTGATCATATGTCATACCATATATGTAAAAGATCGAATTCAGATCCAGTTTCTGCTAAGACTTTAATGATGTCATGTAAGGTCCAGTGAGAGTGTGTCACTTCGAGCCTCTGTGGCCAAGAGTCCTCGAAATAGTATAGTGCTGTATCTAGGACCAATTGATTGATTTGATCATATGTCATACCATATATGTAAAAGATCGAATTCAGATCCAGTTTCTGCTAAGATTTTAGTGATGTCATGTAAGGTCCAGAGAGAGTGTGTCACTTCGAGCCTCTGTGGCCAAGAGTCCTCGAAACAGTTTAGTGCTGTATCTAGGACCAATTGATTGATTTGATCATATGTCATACCATATATGTAAAAGATCGAATTCAGATCCAGTTTCTGCTAAGATTTTAGTGATGTCATGTAAGGTCCAGAGAGAGTGTGTCACTTCGAGCCTCTGTGGCCAAGAGTCCTCGAAACAGTGTAGTGCTGTATCTAGGACCAATTGATTGATTTGATCATATGTCATACCATATATGTAAAAGATCGAATTCAGATCCAGTTTCTGCTAAGATTTTAGTGATGTCATGTAAGGTCCAGTGAGAGTGTATCACTTCGATCCTCTGTGGCCAAGAGTCCTCGAAACAGTTTAGTGCTGTATCTAGGACCAATTGATTGATTTGATCATATGTCATACCATATATGTAAAAGATCGAATTCAGATCCAGTTTCTGCTAAGATTTTAGTGATGTCATGTAAGGTCCAGAGAGAGTGTGTCACTTCGAGCCTCTGTGGCCAAGAGTCCTCGAAACAGTTTAGTGCTGTATCTAGGACCAATTGATTGATTTGATCATATGTCATACCATATATGTAAAAGATCGAATTCAGATCCAGTTTCTGCTAAGACTTTAATGATGTCATGTAAGGTCCAGTGAGAGTGTGTCACTTCGATCCTCTGTGGCCAAGAGTCCTCGAAACAGTTTAGTGCTGTATCTAGGACCAATTGATTGATTTGATCATATGTCATACCATATATGTAAAAGATCGAATTCAGATCCAGTTTCTGCTAAGATTTTAGTGATGTCATGTAAGGTCCAGAGAGAGTGTGTCACTTCGAGCCTCTGTGGCCAAGAGTCCTCGAAACAGTTTAGTGCTGTATCTAGGACCAATTGATTGATTTGATCATATGTCATACCATATATGTAAAAGATCGAATTCAGATCCAGTTTCTGCTAAGACTTTAATGATGTCATGTAAGGTCCAGTGAGAGTGTGTCACTTCGATCCTCTGTGGCCAAGAGTCCTCGAAACAGTTTAGTGCTGTATCTAGGACCAATTGATTGATTTGATCATATGTCATACCATATATGTAAAAGATCGAATTCAGATCCAGTTTCTGCTAAGATTTTAGTGATGTCATGTAAGGTCCAGAGAGAGTGTGTCACTTCGAGCCTCTGTGGCCAAGAGTCCTCGAAACAGTTTAGTGCTGTATCTAGGACCAATTGATTGATTTGATCATATGTCATACCATATATGTAAAAGATCGAATTCAGATCCAGTTTCTGCTAAGACTTTAATGATGTCATGTAAGGTCCAGTGAGAGTGTGTCACTTCGATCCTCTGTGGCCAAGAGTCCTCGAAACAGTTTAGTGCTGTATCTAGGACCAATTGATTGATTTGATCATATGTCATACCATATATGTAAAAGATCGAATTCAGATCCAGTTTCTGCTAAGATTTTAGTGATGTCATGTAAGGTCCAGAGAGAGTGTGTCACTTCGAGCCTCTGTGGCCAAGAGTCCTCGAAACAGTTTAGTGCTGTATCTAGGACCAATTGATTGATTTGATCATATGTCATACCATATATGTAAAAGATCGAATTCAGATCCAGTTTCTGCTAAGATTTTAGTGATGTCATGTAAGGTCCAGAGAGAGTGTGTCACTTCGAGCCTCTGTGGCCAAGAGTCCTCGAAACAGTTTAGTGCTGTATCTAGGACCAATTGATTGATTTGATCATATGTCATACCATATATGTAAAAGATCGAATTCAGATCCAGTTTCTGCTAAGATTTTAGTGATGTCATGTAAGGTCCAGAGAGAGTGTGTCACTTCGAGCCTCTGTGGCCAAGAGTCCTCGAAACAGTTTAGTGCTGTATCTAGGACCAATTGATTGATTTGATCATATGTCATACCATATATGTAAAAGATCGAATTCAGATCCAGTTTCTGCTAAGATTTTAGTGATGTCATGTAAGGTCCAGAGAGAGTGTGTCACTTCGAGCCTCTGTGGCCAAGAGTCCTCGAAACAGTTTAGTGCTGTATCTAGGACCAATTGATTGATTTGATCATATGTCATACCATATATGTAAAAGATCGAATTCAGATCCAGTTTCTGCTAAGATTTTAGTGATGTCATGTAAGGTCCAGAGAGAGTGTGTCACTTCGAGCCTCTGTGGCCAAGAGTCCTCGAAACAGTTTAGTGCTGTATCTAGGACCAATTGATTGATTTGATCATATGTCATACCATATATGTAAAAGATCGAATTCAGATCCAGTTTCTGCTAAGATTTTAGTGATGTCATGTAAGGTCCAGTGAGAGTGTGTCACTTCGAGCCTCTGTGGCCAAGAGTCCTCGAAACAGTTTAGTGCTGTATCTAGGACCAATTGATTGATTTGATCATATGTCATACCATATATGTAAAAGATCGAATTCAGATCCAGTTTCTGCTAAGATTTTAGTGATGTCATGTAAGGTCCAGAGAGAGTGTGTCACTTCGAGCCTCTGTGGCCAAGAGTCCTCGAAACAGTTTAGTGCTGTATCTAGGACCAATTGATTGATTTGATCATATGTCATACCATATATGTAAAAGATCGAATTCAGATCCAGTTTCTGCTAAGATTTTAGTGATGTCATGTAAGGTCCAGTGAGAGTGTGTCACTTCGAGCCTCTGTGGCCAAGAGTCCTCGAAACAGTTTAGTGCTGTATCTAGGACCAATTGATTGATTTGATCATATGTCATACCATATATGTAAAAGATCGAATTCAGATCCAGTTTCTGCTAAGATTTTAGTGATGTCATGTAAGGTCCAGAGAGAGTGTGTCACTTCGAGCCTCTGTGGCCAAGAGTCCTCGAAACAGTGTAGTGCTGTATCTAGGACCAATTGATTGATTTGATCATATGTCATACCATATATGTAAAAGATCGAATTCAGATCCAGTTTCTGCTAAGATTTTAGTGATGTCATGTAAGGTCCAGAGAGAGTGTGTCACTTCGAGCCTCTGTGGCCAAGAGTCCTCGAAACAGTGTAGTGCTGTATCTAGGACCAATTGATTGATTTGATCATATGTCATACCATATATGTAAAAGATCGAATTCAGATCCAGTTTCTGCTAAGATTTTAGTGATGTCATGTAAGGTCCAGTGAGAGTGTATCACTTCGATCCTCTGTGGCCAAGAGTCCTCGAAACAGTTTAGTGCTGTATCTAGGACCAATTGATTGATTTGATCATATGTCATACCATATATGTAAAAGATCGAATTCAGATCCAGTTTCTGCTAAGATTTTAGTGATGTCATGTAAGGTCCAGAGAGAGTGTGTCACTTCGAGCCTCTGTGGCCAAGAGTCCTCGAAACAGTTTAGTGCTGTATCTAGGACCAATTGATTGATTTGATCATATGTCATACCATATATGTAAAAGATCGAATTCAGATCCAGTTTCTGCTAAGACTTTAATGATGTCATGTAAGGTCCAGTGAGAGTGTGTCACTTCGATCCTCTGTGGCCAAGAGTCCTCGAAACAGTTTAGTGCTGTATCTAGGACCAATTGATTGATTTGATCATATGTCATACCATATATGTAAAAGATCGAATTCAGATCCAGTTTCTGCTAAGATTTTAGTGATGTCATGTAAGGTCCAGAGAGAGTGTGTCACTTCGAGCCTCTGTGGCCAAGAGTCCTCGAAACAGTGTAGTGCTGTATCTAGGACCAATTGATTGATTTGATCATATGTCATACCATATATGTAAAAGATCGAATTCAGATCCAGTTTCTGCTAAGACTTTAATGATGTCATGTAAGGTCCAGTGAGAGTGTGTCACTTCGATCCTCTGTGGCCAAGAGTCCTCGAAACAGTTTAGTGCTGTATCTAGGACCAATTGATTGATTTGATCATATGTCATACCATATATGTAAAAGATCGAATTCAGATCCAGTTTCTGCTAAGATTTTAGTGATGTCATGTAAGGTCCAGAGAGAGTGTGTCACTTCGAGCCTCTGTGGCCAAGAGTCCTCGAAACAGTTTAGTGCTGTATCTAGGACCAATTGATTGATTTGATCATATGTCATACCATATATGTAAAAGATCGAATTCAGATCCAGTTTCTGCTAAGATTTTAGTGATGTCATGTAAGGTCCAGAGAGAGTGTGTCACTTCGAGCCTCTGTGGCCAAGAGTCCTCGAAACAGTTTAGTGCTGTATCTAGGACCAATTGATTGATTTGATCATATGTCATACCATATATGTAAAAGATCGAATTCAGATCCAGTTTCTGCTAAGATTTTAGTGATGTCATGTAAGGTCCAGAGAGACTGTGTCACTTCGAGCCTCTGTGGCCAAGAGTCCTCGAAACAGTTTAGTGCTGTATCTAGGACCAATTGATTGATTTGATCATATGTCATACCATATATGTAAAAGATCGAATTCAGATCCAGTTTCTGCTAAGATTTTAGTGATGTCATGTAAGGTCCAGTGAGAGTGTGTCACTTCGAGCCTCTGTGGCCAAGAGTCCTCGAAACAGTTTAGTGCTGTATCTAGGACCAATTGATTGATTTGATCATATGTCATACCATATATGTAAAAGATCGAATTCAGATCCAGTTTCTGCTAAGATTTTAGTGATGTCATGTAAGGTCCAGAGAGAGTGTGTCACTTCGAGCCTCTGTGGCCAAGAGTCCTCGAAACAGTTTAGTGCTGTATCTAGGACCAATTGATTGATTTGATCATATGTCATACCATATATGTAAAAGATCGAATTCAGATCCAGTTTCTGCTAAGATTTTAGTGATGTCATGTAAGGTCCAGTGAGAGTGTGTCACTTCGAGCCTCTGTGGCCAAGAGTCCTCGAAACAGTTTAGTGCTGTATCTAGGACCAATTGATTGATTTGATCATATGTCATACCATATATGTAAAAGATCGAATTCAGATCCAGTTTCTGCTAAGATTTTAGTGATGTCATGTAAGGTCCAGAGAGAGTGTGTCACTTCGAGCCTCTGTGGCCAAGAGTCCTCGAAACAGTGTAGTGCTGTATCTAGGACCAATTGATTGATTTGATCATATGTCATACCATATATGTAAAAGATCGAATTCAGATCCAGTTTCTGCTAAGATTTTAGTGATGTCATGTAAGGTCCAGTGAGAGTGTGTCACTTCGATCCTCTGTGGCCAAGAGTCCTCGAAACAGTTTAGTGCTGTATCTAGGACCAATTGATTGATTTGATCATATGTCATACCATATATGTAAAAGATCGAATTCAGATCCAGTTTCTGCTAAGACTTTAATGATGTCATGTAAGGTCCAGTGAGAGTGTGTCACTTCGATCCTCTGTGGCCAAGAGTCCTCGAAACAGTTTAGTGCTGTATCTAGGACCAATTGATTGATTTGATCATATGTCATACCATATATGTAAAAGATCGAATTCAGATCCAGTTTCTGCTAAGACTTTAATGATGTCATGTAAGGTCCAGTGAGAGTGTGTCACTTCGAGCCTCTGTGGCCAAGAGTCCTCGAAATAGTATAGTGCTGTATCTAGGACCAATTGATTGATTTGATCATATGTCATACCATATATGTAAAAGATCGAATTCAGATCCAGTTTCTGCTAAGATTTTAGTGATGTCATGTAAGGTCCAGAGAGAGTGTGTCACTTCGAGCCTCTGTGGCCAAGAGTCCTCGAAACAGTTTAGTGCTGTATCTAGGACCAATTGATTGATTTGATCATATGTCATACCATATATGTAAAAGATCGAATTCAGATCCAGTTTCTGCTAAGATTTTAGTGATGTCATGTAAGGTCCAGAGAGAGTGTGTCACTTCGAGCCTCTGTGGCCAAGAGTCCTCGAAACAGTGTAGTGCTGTATCTAGGACCAATTGATTGATTTGATCATATGTCATACCATATATGTAAAAGATCGAATTCAGATCCAGTTTCTGCTAAGATTTTAGTGATGTCATGTAAGGTCCAGTGAGAGTGTGTCACTTCGAGCCTCTGTGGCCAAGAGTCCTCGAAACAGTTTAGTGCTGTATCTAGGACCAATTGATTGATTTGATCATATGTCATACCATATATGTAAAAGATCGAATTCAGATCCAGTTTCTGCTAAGACTTTAATGATGTCATGTAAGGTCCAGTGAGAGTGTGTCACTTCGAGCCTCTGTGGCCAAGAGTCCTCGAAACAGTTTAGTGCTGTATCTAGGACCAATTGATTGATTTGATCATATGTCATACCATATATGTAAAAGATCGAATTCAGATCGAGTTTCTGCTAAGACTTTAATGATGTCATGTAAGGTCCAGTGAGAGTGTGTCACTTCGAGCCTCTGTGGCCAAGAGTCCTCGAAATAGTATAGTGCTGTATCTAGGACCAATTGATTGATTTGATCATATGTCATACCATATATGTAAAAGATCGAATTCAGATCCAGTTTCTGCTAAGATTTTAGTGATGTCATGTAAAGTCCAGAGAGAGTGTGTCACTTCGAGCCTCTGTGGCCAAGAGTCCTCGAAACAGTTTAGTGCTGTATCTAGGACCAATTGATTGATTTGATCATATGTCATACCATATATGTAAAAGATCGAATTCAGATCCAGTTTCTGCTAAGATTTTAGTGATGTCATGTAAGGTCCAGAGAGAGTGTGTCACTTCGAGCCTCTGTGGCCAAGAGTCCTCGAAACAGTGTAGTGCTGTATCTAGGACCAATTGATTGATTTGATCATATGTCATACCATATATGTAAAAGATCGAATTCAGATCCAGTTTCTGCTAAGATTTTAGTGATGTCATGTAAGGTCCAGTGAGAGTGTGTCACTTCGATCCTCTGTGGCCAAGAGTCCTCGAAACAGTTTAGTGCTGTATCTAGGACCAATTGATTGATTTGATCATATGTCATACCATATATGTAAAAGATCGAATTCAGATCCAGTTTCTGCTAAGACTTTAATGATGTCATGTAAGGTCCAGTGAGAGTGTGTCACTTCGATCCTCTGTGGCCAAGAGTCCTCGAAACAGTTTAGTGCTGTATCTAGGACCAATTGATTGATTTGATCATATGTCATACCATATATGTAAAAGATCGAATTCAGATCCAGTTTCTGCTAAGATTTTAGTGATGTCATGTAAGGTCCAGAGAGAGTGTGTCACTTCGAGCCTCTGTGGCCAAGAGTCCTCGAAACAGTGTAGTGCTGTATCTAGGACCAATTGATTGATTTGATCATATGTCATACCATATATGTAAAAGATCGAATTCAGATCCAGTTTCTGCTAAGACTTTAATGATGTCATGTAAGGTCCAGTGAGAGTGTGTCACTTCGATCCTCTGTGGCCAAGAGTCCTCGAAACAGTTTAGTGCTGTATCTAGGACCAATTGATTGATTTGATCATATGTCATACCATATATGTAAAAGATCGAATTCAGATCCAGTTTCTGCTAAGACTTTAATGATGTCATGTAAGGTCCAGTGAGAGTGTGTCACTTCGATCCTCTGTGGCCAAGAGTCCTCGAAATAGTATAGTGCTGTATCTAGGACCAATTGATTGATTTGATCATATGTCATACCATATATGTAAAAGATCGAATTCAGATCCAGTTTCTGCTAAGACTTTAATGATGTCATGTAAGGTCCAGTGAGAGTGTGTCACTTCGAGCCTCTGTGGCCAAGAGTCCTCGAAATAGTATAGTGCTGTATCTAGGACCAATTGATTGATTTGATCATATGTCATACCATATATGTAAAAGATCGAATTCAGATCCAGTTTCTGCTAAGACTTTAATGATGTCATGTAAGGTCCAGTGAGAGTGTGTCACTTCGAGCCTCTGTGGCCAAGAGTCCTCGAAATAGTATAGTGCTGTATCTAGGACCAATTGATTGATTTGATCATATGTCATACCATATATGTAAAAGATCGAATTCAGATCCAGTTTCTGCTAAGATTTTAGTGATGTCATGTAAGGTCCAGAGAGAGTGTGTCACTTCGAGCCTCTGTGGCCAAGAGTCCTCGAAACAGTTTAGTGCTGTATCTAGGACCAATTGATTGATTTGATCATATGTCATACCATATATGTAAAAGATCGAATTCAGATCCAGTTTCTGCTAAGACTTTAATGATGTCATGTAAGGTCCAGTGAGAGTGTGTCACTTCGATCCTCTGTGGCCAAGAGTCCTCGAAACAGTTTAGTGCTGTATCTAGGACCAATTGATTGATTTGATCATATGTCATACCATATATGTAAAAGATCGAATTCAGATCCAGTTTCTGCTAAGATTTTAGTGATGTCATGTAAGGTCCAGAGAGAGTGTGTCACTTCGAGCCTCTGTGGCCAAGAGTCCTCGAAACAGTTTAGTGCTGTATCTAGGACCAATTGATTGATTTGATCATATGTCATACCATATATGTAAAAGATCGAATTCAGATCCAGTTTCTGCTAAGATTTTAGTGATGTCATGTAAGGTCCAGAGAGAGTGTGTCACTTCGAGCCTCTGTGGCCAAGAGTCCTCGAAACAGTGTAGTGCTGTATCTAGGACCAATTGATTGATTTGATCATATGTCATACCATATATGTAAAAGATCGAATTCAGATCCAGTTTCTGCTAAGATTTTAGTGATGTCATGTAAGGTCCAGTGAGAGTGTGTCACTTCGATCCTCTGTGGCCAAGAGTCCTCGAAACAGTTTAGTGCTGTATCTAGGACCAATTGATTGATTTGATCATATGTCATACCATATATGTAAAAGATCGAATTCAGATCCAGTTTCTGCTAAGACTTTAATGATGTCATGTAAGGTCCAGTGAGAGTGTGTCACTTCGATCCTCTGTGGCAAAGAGTCCTCGAAACAGTTTAGTGCTGTATCTAGGACCAATTGATTGATTTGATCATATGTCATACCATATATGTAAAAGATCGAATTCAGATCCAGTTTCTGCTAAGACTTTAATGATGTCATGTAAGGTCCAGTGAGAGTGTGTCACTTCGAGCCTCTGTGGCCAAGAGTCCTCGAAATAGTATAGTGCTGTATCTAGGACCAATTGATTGATTTGATCATATGTCATACCATATATGTAAAAGATCGAATTCAGATCCAGTTTCTGCTAAGATTTTAGTGATGTCATGTAAGGTCCAGAGAGAGTGTGTCACTTCGAGCCTCTGTGGCCAAGAGTCCTCGAAACAGTTTAGTGCTGTATCTAGGACCAATTGATTGATTTGATCATATGTCATACCATATATGTAAAAGATCGAATTCAGATCCAGTTTCTGCTAAGATTTTAGTGATGTCATGTAAGGTCCAGAGAGAGTGTGTCACTTCGAGCCTCTGTGGCCAAGAGTCCTCGAAACAGTGTAGTGCTGTATCTAGGACCAATTGATTGATTTGATCATATGTCATACCATATATGTAAAAGATCGAATTCAGATCCAGTTTCTGCTAAGATTTTAGTGATGTCATGTAAGGTCCAGTGAGAGTGTGTCACTTCGAGCTTCTGTGGCCAAGAGTCCTCGAAACAGTTTAGTGCTGTATCTAGGACCAATTGATTGATTTGATCATATGTCATACCATATATGTAAAAGATCGAATTCAGATCCAGTTTCTGCTAAGACTTTAATGATGTCATGTAAGGTCCAGTGAGAGTGTGTCACTTCGATCCTCTGTGGCCAAGAGTCCTCGAAACAGTTTAGTGCTGTATCTAGGACCAATTGATTGATTTGATCATATGTCATACCATATATGTAAAAGATCGAATTCAGATCCAGTTTCTGCTAAGACTTTAATGATGTCATGTAAGGTCCAGTGAGAGTGTGTCACTTCGAGCCTCTGTGGCCAAGAGTCCTCGAAACAGTGTAGTGCTGTATCTAGGACCAATTGATTGATTTGATCATATGTCATACCATATATGTAAAAGATCGAATTCAGATCCAGTTTCTGCTAAGATTTTAGTGATGTCATGTAAGGTCCAGTGAGAGTGTGTCACTTCGATCCTCTGTGGCCAAGAGTCCTCGAAACAGTTTAGTGCTGTATCTAGGACCAATTGATTGATTTGATCATATGTCATACCATATATGTAAAAGATCGAATTCAGATCCAGTTTCTGCTAAGACTTTAATGATGTCATGTAAGGTCCAGTGAGAGTGTGTCACTTCGATCCTCTGTGGCCAAGAGTCCTCGAAACAGTTTAGTGCTGTATCTAGGACCAATTGATTGATTTGATCATATGTCATACCATATATGTAAAAGATCGAATTCAGATCCAGTTTCTGCTAAGACTTTAATGATGTCATGTAAGGTCCAGTGAGAGTGTGTCACTTCGATCCTCTGTGGCCAAGAGTCCTCGAAATAGTATAGTGCTGTATCTAGGACCAATTGATTGATTTGATCATATGTCATACCATATATGTAAAAGATCGAATTCAGATCCAGTTTCTGCTAAGACTTTAATGATGTCATGTAAGGTCCAGTGAGAGTGTGTCACTTCGAGCCTCTGTGGCCAAGAGTCCTCGAAATAGTATAGTGCTGTATCTAGGACCAATTGATTGATTTGATCATATGTCATACCATATATGTAAAAGATCGAATTCAGATCCAGTTTCTGCTAAGACTTTAATGATGTCATGTAAGGTCCAGTGAGAGTGTGTCACTTCGAGCCTCTGTGGCCAAGAGTCCTCGAAATAGTATAGTGCTGTATCTAGGACCAATTGATTGATTTGATCATATGTCATACCATATATGTAAAAGATCGAATTCAGATCCAGTTTCTGCTAAGACTTTAATGATGTCATGTAAGGTCCAGTGAGAGTGTGTCACTTCGAGCCTCTGTGGCCAAGAGTCCTCGAAATAGTATAGTGCTGTATCTAGGACCAATTGATTGATTTGATCATATGTCATACCATATATGTAAAAGATCGAATTCAGATCCAGTTTCTGCTAAGACTTTAATGATGTCATGTAAGGTCTAGAGAGAGTTTGTCACTGTGACCCTCTGTAGGGATGGTTCAGCTAGAAGCATGACCTTGCTAGTTACTAAATGGTTACTATTTATTATTTAAGTCGCATCAAATATATTTTAACCCTTTTTGATTTTATTTCTCATATGCTATATTAAAAATGAAAATATCACTTGACTATATTTTAAAAGATTAATAAGCTTTCACCTATAAACAACCAGAAAAAGACATTGGCATTTACAGAAATGATATTTTATAATACATCTAGTAGAAATATTTAAAATGCCAGACTTTTATATACAGATACAAATTAATTTTAAAAAATTGTATTTTGGATATAACTTGATTGCAAGTTAATTAAACCAATGAGCTTTACAGGTAACAAAATAATATCCCATTATCTAAATGAATAAATACAAAAGATTTTTTTATCTTATATATTACTAGCAAAATTGGTTACTGTTATTTTTATCAATAATACAACATATTATTTACCTCCCCAGGAGGTTAGGCACAGGGCCAGTTTTATCTTACTCCCACAAGTAAGATGTAACCCAAGCTCGGGTCGGGAAAGTGGGGTTTTAAAAGCCAGCGCCCGAGAAGGTGAGCATTCTGGACATTAAAAATTGCCTGAGCAGCCCCGTCGGTATTCCCCGGTAGGGGCGCCTCAGGCAGTAAGCAATAAACTTACTCCTCCCCAACGAGGGGAGGCGAACCTGGGAGGGTGGACCTCCTAGAACTGCACAGGACAAACCCATAGACCGGCGTAAATCAAGCCCCGAAGGCCAAGACGATACCAGTTTATGGCGTGTATCAATGATACAACATTTTTATTTACCTCCCCAGGAGGTTAGGCACAAGGCCAGTTGTATCTTACTACCAAAAGGTAAGATGTGACCCAAGCTCGGGTCGGAAAGTGGGGTTTGAAAAGCCAGCGCCCGAGAAGGTGAGCATTCTGGCCATTAAAAATTGCCTGGGCAGCCCGGTCGGCATTCCCCGGTAGGGGCGCCTCAGGCAGTAAGCAATAAACTTACTCCTCCCCAAAGAGGAGAGGCAAAGCCTGGGAGGCTGGACCTCCTAGAACTGCACAGGACAGACCCATAGACCGGCGTAAATCAAGCCCCGAAGGCCAAGACGATACCAGTTTATGGCGTGTATCAATCAATGATACAACATATTATTTACCTCCCCAGGAGGTTAGGCACAAGGCCAGTTTTATCTTACTCCCACAAGGTAAGATGTGACCCAAGGTCGGGTCGGGAAAGTGGGACTTGAAAAGCCAGTGCCCGAGAAGGTGAGCACTCTGGCCATTAAAAATTGCCTGGGCAGCCCCGTCGGCATTCCCCGGTAGGGGCGCCTCAGGCAGTAAGCAATAAACTTACTCCTCTCCAAAGAGGGGAGGCAAAGCCTGGGAGGGTGGACCTCCTAGAACTGCACAGGACAGACCCATAGACCGGCGTAAACCAAGCCCCGAAGGCCAAGACGATACCAGTTTATGGCGTGTATCAATGATACAACATATTATTTTGAAATACGGTACATACAGTAGAGATGAAAGACCCAAATACAGCTCTTTGTATGTCTTATTTGCATAACTATTTTAACAGTTCATAATGAATTAATGTTTGATTATTCATTCGTAATTTTTTTCCTATATATATACATGTTTTGTTGCTATTAACAGTAATTAATTAAAGTGATTTAATAAAAAAAATTACAAAAACGTTTCTTAAAATGTATGTTCAATATTTTTCAATTGGTTAATATAAATTAAACTAACATTGCTAGCTAGAGAGAAAGATATACCGAAGGGCGATTTGGAATTCAAACGTTACTAAGGCGCGATTGAAGAACATCGTTAAAAATAATTTTAAAAAAACAATGACAAACGTATATTTAAAAGAAAGGAAGATTTTTTCTTTCATTAGGTCGATGGATTTGGGCTTGATACACTCATGACGATTGGATTTACGGTGAAGCTGAAGTGGGATGTTGGGATAAGTTCCTTTTAAATACCTATTATTGTTAAATATATAAGAGTATATTATATGGTATACTAAAATAAATAATAAAGCAAACAAAAAAGAGAGTCACTCTAGTTTAACATATGTGGGTATGTAAATACTTCAGGGAGCTACCCCCCCCCTTCTCCCGTCTTGAATTGTTCTTGCTAACTCTTGCCCTCAAGACTCTTAAAATGACAGGCTGATGTCTTACCTCTTGGGGAGAAGGCCATCTTTAGCCTTTGTTCGTGAATGATGGTGTCACGATAAAAATACCGGTTCCTGGTTAGTCACGTAACTAGTATAGGGACAGACTTCTTGGTCAGCCAGCCTAGGCTCTTGAAGGGCTTATTTTTTAGCTATCCTGTTTGGATTCCAGGGGATTGGATGCTGGTGGTTGGGTCTCTTCAGGCTTGGTTTGTCTTTAAATGATACTACCTTTCTCTTCCTTTTTATTATTATGCCTTCTAGAAATCCATACAACAAACATCTTACTATTTCCTATAGTAACATCAAAGGTCCTAGGTCAAACTTTTTGAGACTAATCTGGATGCTTCTATTAATAGCAACAATCTACATGTGGATGGTTATTTGTCTCTTGTCCACTTAGACTCTTCCACGCATTTGCATTACAGGGTCTTGCTTTTTTTCATCACAAGGATCTCCTCATTGCACATGTCCCAGCCTTGAATCTCATGGGTGTCCTTTTATCTGTCTGAGGTTGTCTTTGCTGCACTCCACTTCCTATTAGTTCTTTGTGTACCGTTCCCCATTCTGACAATGACTGCTCTGTTGTTGACGCTATATCCAGCAGTATTGATGATGCATTGCAAATTCATTCATCAAGTTCCATCTTTGTTTTTGGTGACTTCAATGCTCATCATTCTCACTGGCTCCCTTACTCTAACCACACAGATCTAGCTGGTGAAATCAGTCTTAACTTTTCTGTCTCATGACTTGCCCCAAATTGTCCCCTTCCTCACACGTTTTCTTGATAATGATATTTATCAACTATCCTTACCCGATCTTTTTCTGACTTCTGTCCTTGACTCATGTTCTATTTTCTCTTCTCCTCCATTGGGTTCTTCTGATAATGCTGCTGTTAATGTTGAGGTTGATTTTTCGATGAAGTCTTCTATTGATCGTCCCTTCCGTAGGAAGACGTTACACTACAGGAAAGCTGATTGGGATGGCTTTCACAGCTTCCTCTGTGACGTTCCATCGGGTCCTATCTTTGGTATGTCTCCGAATGATGCTGCTAAGTTACTGACTGGCTTCTTGTTTGAATTAACACCTTTTTATTTAACAATAGTTCAACCCAAACAAGGCCAGTTGCCACTGTAGACGTAAGGGGCTACTGAGATTTCTTTATACTTAATCGTAAGTTTCAGACCAAACCTCATTCTCTTCCCTGGTGTTCATCTGTTTGTGCTTCTGCCATTGCCCATCGTAACCATTACTTTAAACAGTATCGTTAGGATGGTTCTAGACAATCAAACAGAAGAGCTAGCAATGCCTACAAGAGATCAATCTCTGAGACTAAGTCTAGCTATTATCAAAATATTTGTGACTATCTACTCTCAAAGGGTTGGCTCTTGTGATTTTTGGAGAATCTACAATAGTGTCATTAAAAGTGGCAAGTCTGCTATTCCTCCTTTTTTAATAGTCTTCAGGTTATTTCATCTTCTAAGGATAAGGCTGATCTCTGCTCATCTTTTTGTTGACAATTCTTCTCTTGATGATTCCGGTGCTGTTCTTACTGATTTTCCTTTGAAAACTGATCAGTCTCTTGATTCTGTCATTATCACTCGAAAGATAATTGCTATGGTTATTTCTGATTTTGATCAGTCTAAGGCTTCCGGTCCTGATTCAATTTCTGTTCTCTTACTCAAGCGTTATGCTCCTGAACTTTCTTCTATCTTCTCTAAATTATTCAATCTCTGTTATTAGGAAAGTTTTTGAAAGGTTGGTCAACAGCAAGCTTGTTCATTTTCTGGAAAGTCTGGGCCTCTTTAGTGATGTTCAGTATGACTTTCATAGTTTTCGTTCAACTGATGATCTGTTAACTGTTGTAACTGAGCAGATCTGTCGGTTTATGGATAATTCAGGTAAGGGCAGAGCCATCGTATTTGACATTTCGAAAGCGTTCCACAGAGTGTGGCATTCTGGTCTCCTACATAGACTTCAAAGTTATGGTATTCGTGGTGAGGTTCTTGACACTATTAGGTCTTTTCTTTCTGATCGAAGCTTGCGAGTAACTTTGGATGTTGTGTCTTCATTCTCTTTTCCTATCAATGCTGGTGTTCCTCAGGGCTCTATTCTAGGCCCAACACTGTTTTTTTCTCTATATCAATGATCTTCCAGAGAATATTGTTCAGAAAATAAACATCTATGCTGATGATATCACTCTTTATTCTGGTGTTGCTTCTCGCCCATCTCCTTCGGATCAGTCGAAATATGCAGTTTATCTAGAAGTTGGCCTAGGTTCAGTTGTGGATTGGGGTACGAAATGGCTTGTTTAATCCAGTTAAGACTCAGCTCGTGTCTATCAATCGTAGACATGTCTCTTTTCTTCCTGAGATTCTCATGGATGGTTCTGCTCTTGAGGAGAAATCGACTCTGAAACTTCTTGGTTTTTCTCATCAAATCTTACTTGGAGTTCATACATTAGATCCATTGCTCTTTCTGCTTCTCGTAAAGTCGGTTCTCTCTATCGCTCCAAGCACTTTCTAACACCTGAAGCTATTCTCTATCTCTACAAATCTACTATCAGACCATGCATGGAGTACTGTTGTCATATCTGGGCTGGTGAATCTCTGTTCCATTTGAGTGTTCTCGATAAGATGTAGAAACGTATCTATAATTTGATTAGCCCCACTCTTTCTTCTCTATAACCTCTCTCTTAAACCGCGATGTTGCTAGTTTCAGTCTTTTCTATAAGTACTATTATGGCATGTGTTCTTTGGAATTGTGTGATCTATTACCTGCTTCTTTTGTCTCATCTCGTTTGACTCGTTGGTCTAGTGGTCTCCATCAATTCGCTGTTTTGATACCTCATTTTAATACAGCTTTCTATTCCAGTAGCTTCTTTCCAAGAACTGCAGGCTTGTGGAACTCTCTTTCTGCTGACTGTTTTCCTCCTACCTATAACCTTGGTCTTTTCAAGACTAAGACCAATAGGTATCTCCTGTATCATATTTTGTTTTTGTTAGATCTTACATCAAGTGGCTTCATGTCTTGTCTGGAGCGATTTCAATAAAAAAAAAAGCAAGTAGAGTTCAGAGACAAGAGAGAGGGTGCTTGCTTGCTCTCTATCTCTCCCTCTGCCATTAGCAGCGC
>OY744547.1:43735888-43745888 GCA_963556195.1 Sepiola atlantica | reverse complement strand
TATATATATATATATATAAATTCAAAGTGAGACGCCCCTCTCCCCACTTACGACGAAAAACGGAGTAAAAATAAAAACCAATCATTGGAATCTTTGATAGGGAATAAATAAGGACCAATTTGATTTTTTTCCTCCTTTATTTTCATGTTTTCCCTATTTGATTTTTTCTTTTAAGTTTTTTGTTTTTTAAACTATAAAAGCAATTCATAGTAAATCCTTAACAAAAGGTTGAAGATGCCATATTGAGAATTGTGCATGATTTTGATTCCACTTGGTTCCATCTGTGTCTCCCATTTTAATTTTCTTCCCCTTTTCACTCTTTCATCTTTTATGACTAGATAAAATAGATAAGAGTTTAGGAGAAAAAAATGGCTGCTCAACCAACCAAAAATCTAATAATAATGAACCGAGAAAAAAGAGAGAAATAATAGGGAGAGAAAGGTAGAGAGAAAGAGAGAGAGAGAGGTAGAGAGGCAAACAGAGAAACAGAGAGAGAGAGAGATACACGTAAGCAAGAGAGAGACGGAGAGGGTGAGGAGAGAGAGAGAGAAAGAGAGAGAAATGGCTGTTCAACCAACCAAAAATCTAATAATAATGAACTGAGAGAAAGGACAAAAATGAGGAGAGAGAGAGAGAGAGAGAGAGAAAGAGAGAAAGAGAGAAAGACAGAGGCAGACAGACAGGAGATAGAGAAGAAACAGAGAGCGACAGAGACAGACAGAGAGCGAGAGAAAGAGGGAGAAATAGGGAGAGCGAGTGTAAAAGAGAAAGTGTGTGTGTGAGAGCGAGAGAAAGAAAGAGAGAGAGAGAGGAAAAGAGAGAGAGAGAGAGAAATGAAAACTTTTCAATAGATTTGATAAAGCCGTGCAACTTTTGGCTATTGAATGAAAAATCAGTAAACATCATTATCATGTAAAATACTGACAAGAGAAAAAATAACACAAATGAATAAACGACACACGGGTTTAAATAATGGCGGACAAAATCGTGTGACTCTGAATTCGAAAAAATCTAATAATTATTTATCGAGTTGATATATGTCTGTCCATAAGCACATTCATGCAGTCAAGGCTTCATTACTTTTTACGGCATATCCACTCATTTTTTGTTAAACACACAATACCTATTGGAGAAATGAATTTCTGCTACGTGTCATCTACACAACATAATCCCAATTGCTTGCATAGGAAGCCGGCATCCGGATAATCTACTTGGATTGAAAAATAGATTCACTGTAGTGCTACAATATTCTTGGACATGATCATCTAAGTTTGTTGTATGTCTCAGGAACGTACATTTCTGTTTAAGATGCCATGTTTGTTTCCACTCATGGCTGGAAACTGGATGTGAATTAAAATAAAACTGCGACAACACTTTAAACTTAAAATTATTTTATCGTTTTACGTTAAATTTGTTAATATGTCAAAAATCTGTGGAATCAGTAAGAATTATTGACATTTGGTAACAGAACGAAGTTGGTGGAATCTGGTTCTAGCATAATTAAGAAACAAAGATGAGGTTCGTTTGTTTAAATGACATCCAACATTTTTCATGGATACTGTTGTTGCATAACAACAAATAGAAAAGTGGTCATCAATTTTGATTTGACTAATTATATTTGTTTTTTTTAGACTAAGGAACATCGAGGAATACGTTTTGCCTCCATTATTTGTCGTTACTGGCCCTTTCTGAAGTCGACTCAACTTGAAGACACATGATTCAAGAACAAATTGATATGTAGAATTTTTATACAAAATTAATGCATGAAAGCGTTAATTTTCAAAAGTGAAAATGTTTTGGGACTTAATAGAAATTCGTTTGTTTGCCTTGTATCAATTAAAAATATAGTAAAAAGGGTGTTGTAGTTTGCTTGAAGCATTGTGCGCAGTGTGTAAGAAATTGATATTTTAAAGAAATGACAATGCGATATTCGGTTGAAGACACTGTTTCATGGAAACTCATACGAGGCAAAACGACACTATTGAAGAATTCAGTAATTATCAATTAAATATTTACCAACGTATTGTATCGAATCAAAGATGATATGGGTTCATATTTTTTGTTACTTTTATATTTCGAGGTATCACCTCCTTCTCAAAAAGTAATACTGAGAGTGTTTTTCACCCGTTTGTTTTTTTTTTACTTTTATCTCTTATCTTTAGATTGTTTCATCTAGTTAAGTTATGACAAAAAATAACGCCAAAGAGCTGTGTCATGTGTCCCATTTTTACTGTTACCACTATACTCTCTGTCTCTCTCTTAATTAGTCTCCTAACATGTGACCCTGTCAGCGAATACAAAACGTAATATGTGTTCATACCTTTCCCAACAGTATTAGTGCATTATTGACCATGATGCATCCAGTAGGATTTAAATTCTTCATAATCGATTCCATAGGCTCAAACAGTATTCATTAGGCCAATAACAAACATCCATTTACCATTTCAGGCCCGATTAAAAAAATATGTTAGCAAGTGCTTAGTCATCTGTAAAGCTATAGCTGTAATCTTTCAGTATAGTTAGCACACCGAGAAATCGAAAATGAACAAAATATACAAAAATAAATTTTATCAAACGCAATAAAATTTAATTTTGTACCAACCTGAATACTTTTAACGTTCTGAAACTGTTATAAAGTGTTGTTTTTTTGTTTTTACTTTTTGCAAAATAAAATTTCGTTCAAAGCTCTCTTTTAAGCCCAGTAACAACTTAAATATGGAGGTTTACATTTTTCGATATTTTATAGTTAATAACGAAAAAATTTAAACTAATAACTTTCAACAAACGCATTAAAATTTAATTTTCTACCGACCTGTATACATTTAACGTTCTGAAACTGTTAAGTTTTTTTTAAATTTCACAATAATTTGCAGCCATTTTGTTTTTCGTGTATCGAAAGAGAGAGAGAGAGCTTTGAACGAAATCTTATTTCGAAATAAAAAAAAACTTTAAAACAGTTTCAGAACGTTAAAAGTATACAGGTCGGTAGAAAATTAAATTTTAATGTGTTTAGTGAAAGTTATTAGTTGTAATTTTATTTTTGATTTCTCGGTCGTTAACTATACTGTAAGATTACTCATAAGGCTGTAACATTTCAGATCTAATATTAAAAACCAATTTTCAGGAATTATTATTATTATTTGAAGAAGACGACAACGATTTAAATGTTAAACTAGATGTTATTCATTTAACTAAATGGGTCTTAAATTCCTTAACTTTTGTTTCAAAACTCTTTTATTTCTCATGGTTAACCTAAACAAACAGCTCGCTACGTTTCATATGGAGTTCTATCTCCCATCAGTCATCTAGGATAAACAACCCCACTTGAAAAAGTATCTCTATACTTTATTCATAAAGTAGAGAAGGAAGGCACAAAGTTTACAAAAATTCTATTTCTTCCAACATATAAAGTTATCTTGCCAGACCCTAATAGCAATCCGTCTGAATACTGATCTCTGATCCAGACTCGCCTATGTTTTTATTTTATTTTTCCATTATGTTATTGGTATGAATATAATTTATTTCGATTCGTTTTTTTCTGATAATACTTCAGCTGGGTAGGAATAATGTTAAAGTGGAGATATGTTCCTTACTGTTATAGACAAAAGAGTTTTCATCTTCATTTTTGCTTATTTTGTCTATTTATCATCATCCCATATTCCCCAGTTTCTTAAAGCTTCTTTTCCCCAATCTTAGCCACAAAAGTCTAAAAACAGACACAAAATGTCCCAGTTTCCAATAAGAAGGAATAGCAGTACTTTGTCAGTAATATCTGCAAAATATTGCACTCATCACGCATTATACTGCTAAGAGACCGTGTGCAAAAGCAGAAAAACAGGGAATTGGGAGAAGGAAGTAAAGCAGCAGATGAGGTTGGTTAATTCGATTCATTTTTTTTTTGATAATACTTTGATCGGGTAGGCATAATGTTTATGGTGAGACATTTTTCTTTACTGATCCAGACAGAAGCATAAAGAATAGAAGTTTCGTCATTTGTCTTCAGCTATCTGATGGGAGGTGACGGTGGTTAAGTGGATATCGACACGGACCTGGGTGTTCCAAGTTCGAATCCAGTCGGTTCCACAGTACCACTTTCACTTAGGGATGTTGGAAACCTTCTCGTAGTTCTTCCTGTCAGTACCCGATGTCTTTCCAAAAAGATTTCTAACTAGCAAAACATCGGGGAAACTAATGCCAACACCAGAATCATCTGATTTACACGAAAGAAGAAGAAGAAGAAGCTATCTGATAAACACGTGTTTAAAATAAACGTTGAACTATTTCTTTCCTACCTTCATACGAGTTAACATATCTTTTCTTCTAATTTCCACTTACACGGTTGTTTTTAGTAGATGCTACGAGGAGTAAATTATTTTGAATAATGTATTTTTAAGGATATAAGGAGCCTTGTAATTTCTTCAAGAAGAACAATTCACTGTCGCCATCTTGAATATAAAGATTCTGATGTGTTTTCATTTAACAAATACAAAACGATTTGTGTGCTAATTACACGACCATTTTTCCGATCATTCAGGGATGTAATTATTTCATAATAATAATATTCATAAAATACAGTTTATAAAAATTCTCTACTTCTTCAGTTTTTGTGTTCATCTTCCGACGTGTGGGGTTTAACGTAGAATTTTTACCAATACTCGTTGCTTCTGTAAGCATACTATTTATACATAATGATATATAAAACGTCTGCGTAAAATTAAAGTATAAATACTCCCGGGTAACGCCAGGTTGAGTCAGTTAGTTTACAATCAAGTCATTAACAAATCTGGGACATAACGATTTTCATAGATACATCCATTTATTACAGATACAGCTAAAAGAAAATTGGTCAAAGGGATTTGTAGATTGCTGTAAAATTGTACTTTTGCCCGTTCTTTATCGTGCGTGTACAAACGATTATACCCCTGTCGGGAAATCGGGTTCTGGATCGTCTGCTGACAAAACCACTGATGTTAGTTTATAAAGAGGTTTATTAAAAAAGAGAAGGACAGCAGTCTAAAAAATTAGAGAGACTGGTTATATGCATGCTTGCGAGAAAGAAAAACAGACAAATCGATGGATAGCTCGTTTTGATACACCTGGCTATATTGTGCGCCCTTATTGGAGACAGCGCCTTTGATACGTTTTCTCTGTTTGAAATATCGTCAGAAAGGAGATAGAAAATTTCTGTCTGTTACATTGTTTTGTCGACTTCCGTTTTGAGGTCACCTCTGAGATTTAAGGTGTAACTCAAATAACGTATTTCGTTATGTAACAATTCTTTTGCTCTCTCTCTGTCTCGATTTTCCAAAATACCACACTTTCGAGTCTGTTTATCTGTCCATAGGCTATATTAGAACACACAATTAAATTATACAAAATAATTATTAAATTCAAGAATTATGTTGAATTTAAAATTTCAATGAATTATTTTAAAAGAACTTCAACTTGGCATACTTTGCTTTTGAATATTTGAGATTAATAATTTGTATTATTTTGATTACTATTTTCATCTTAGTTGTTATTTTCACAACGTTTCTTATTTTGCTTTTTAGGTGCTTATTTAAGAATGTCTGCCTATTAGCAAACTGCCGGGCCAGATTAAGTATTTTTGTAATAAATAAATTGTGCTACTAACATCGTACAACAATAATAAATGAAAATTCGCTAATCAGAATCAAAGTTTCATTTGTCACCTTAAATGTTATCTAAGTCTAATTTTTTAAATCCGACTACCACAATTTTATATATTAGATATAGTGCAAACTAGCAGACATACAAGTATTGCAAAGCTTTTGTTTCACCTTTGAATTAAATGGTAACATTTCTCCATATTAAACTTTATTTTAAGTGAATCTTCACTATAATATATACGTTTTAAAACTTGTATTATAATCTGGGACAACTTATTTAAATTAACGTACTGAATATATATGGAACAACTTTATTTAATATAGAAATCTTTTATTACATTAACTTAGATTATTTTTTACCTGCTTGTTAAAGAGGAGCTGGATCTCAAGATCTGTGAAGGCATACATCTGAGATGGATTGAGTCAGCTCCAAGTGAATTTGCAGCATCGTGAGGCCAGCCGGTCAGTTCATGTCTTTCCAATAGCTGATTCCTCAGCATATCGCAGCCAGTCACGGTTCCATTGCTGCTTTGACCGTTCAAATCTAAGTCCTCAGTTGACCTTGCATCCTCTTGCACAATCCTGATAGTGGGTCCGGCACTATTACCTTGTGAATCAGGTCGGTTGGAGAATGATGATAGGTGTAACCAAACCATTGGAGTTTCCTTGTTAGAAGGGTTTCCACGAGTCTAGGTATCTGGCATCTCGAGTGGATTGTGATTTTGGGGATGTGAAGACAAGTGATCAAACAATACAGGCTTCTGAATGTCAGTTGTATGGAATGGACAAGTTTCGGACGAATAGCACAAAATTGTGTGAACAATCGTCTAATATATTCGGCATTTAATTATGAGCTCAATTTCTTGACTTGACCATAGGCGTTGTTGTGAATGGCCGTATGCAGAACATGCCTTGTTGATTCTCAAGGACCCTGTATAAGAGAGTAATGAAGCACAGAAGCAAAGGTGAGGATTTGGAAAATCCGGCAGAGCCCCCCCCCCATTCACAGAAAGGGAGTGGTCCAGATAGGTATGGACTTGTAGCCACAAGGAACATCGAGGCACAAACGGCTCAACTAAGTGGGGGTGTTTGCCCAGATTTATAGGGCTCAATTGTGTGAAGCATGGCCAGTTTGGACCCGACACCAAGTGGTGTAGATTTTCCCAGTCAAAAGGAGAGGCCTTCCCCAGAAAAAAATGATGTATAAGGCCTCAGGCCTAGGGAAACGCTAGTGGGTCATTCATTAGAAGATGAATGGTGAAGTGGCAGGACGTAGCAGTAAATTGCTAGAAGTATGAACAGCAAAGTTATTTCTTGGCCGGCTGTCAGAAAAAATGCTGTATAGGGCCTCAGGCCTAGGGAAACGCTAGTGGGCCATTCATTAGAAGATGAATGGCGAAGTGGCAGGACGTAGCAGTAAATTGCTAGAAGTATGAACAGCAAAGTTATTTCTTGGCCGGCTGTCAGAAAAAATGCTGTATAGGGCCTCAGGCCTAGGGAAACGCTAGTGGGCCATTCATTAGAAGATGAATGGCGAAGTGGCAGGACGTAGCAGTAAATTGCTAGAAGTATGAACAGCAAAGTTATTTCTTGGCCGGCTGTCAGAAAAAATGCTGTATAGGGCCTCAGGCCTAGGGAAACGCTAGTGGGCCATTCATTAGACGATGAATGGCGAAGTGGCAGGACGTAGCAGTAAATTGCTAGAAGCATGAACAGCAAAGTTATTTCTTGGCCGGCTGTCAGAAAAAATGCTGTATAGGGCCTCAGGCCTAGGGAAACGCTAGTGGGCCATTCATTAGAAGATGAATGGCGAAGTGGCAGGACGTAGCAGTAAATTGCTAGAAGTATGAACAGCAAAGTTATTTCTTGGCCGGCTGTCAGAAAAAATGCTGTATAGGGCCTCAGGCCTAGGGAAACGCTAGTGGGCCATTCATTAGAAGATGAATGGCGAAGTGGCAGGACGTAGCAGTAAATTGCTAGAAGTATGAACAGCAAAGTTATTTCTTGGCCGGCTGTCAAAAAAAATGCTGTATAGGGCCTCAGGCCTAGGGAAACGCTAGTGGGCCATTCATTAGAAGATGAATGGCGAAGTGGCAGGACGTAGCAGTAAATTGCTAGAAGTATGAACAGCAAAGTTATTTCTTGGCCGGCTGTCAGAAAAAATGCTGTATAGGGCCTCAGGCCTAGGGAAACGCTAGTGGGCCATTCATTAGAAGATGAATGGCAAAGTGGCAGGACGTAGCAGTAAATTGCTAGAAGTATGAACAGCAAAGTTATTTCTTGGCCGGCTGTCAGAAAAAAATGCTGCCGTTGTGGCAGAAGGAGGCACTCAAAGAAAGACAGCCCAGCACGAGAATACTAGAAACAGACTCCCAATGGATGGGTCATCGAGTACTGCTTCAAAGAATTCGGGTATTCCCTGGGATCATAAGTTTTAGTGCTGACACTTATGTCACTAGCAGGAGAAGACAGTGCTGGAAAGGAATAAAAGAAAGGCTCGAGCATTTTCCTTTTTTAGCGAAGAGGGAAAGAATGAAGCAAAACGTTAGTAGAGAATGAAATAGTATTGCGCATACAACCATTATTTATAATTTTTTCTTCTTTTTTTAGATTAGAAAACCAATTGTCACTGAAGCATAAGAGGCTACTCTGACAGATTTATAGAGGGGCAAACTGAATAGGGAGTTGGCTGCAAGATTTTGGTTTACATTACAGTACAATTTCTGCATGTTGCTATGGTTAGGGAAACAAGGAACAGGGAGGGAATTCAAAAGACAAACGATCTAAGGAAGGAAGCTATTAGAGTAGAAAATCTTCCAGCATCTAGGAATTTTTACAGTGAAGGAGTGGGATTTTGCTGCTAGTCGGATGGGTCGGGAGCATTTTCGTTGAAGGGGTACAAGTGTAGTAAGTTCGTGGAGCACATTCCGTGGAAGTACTTGTTAAATAAGCACAGGGATGAAACACTGTAGTGATATGATAGGGGATGGAGATTGGCAGACAGTGCGGGACCTTTAATGTTAGAAATTCTTTTTGCAACCTATCCTAGTGGTTGATGCATCAGTCCAGATTTGGCAGCAATACTCCATGCACAGGCGAATGGTGGCTTTATAGATATATAGGATACTGGTAGTTTCAAATTTATCCTGTTATTATTATCCCGAGTGTAGGAATTATACACACACACACACACACACACACCCACACCCACACACACACACATATATATATATATATATATATATATATATATATATATATATATATATATATATATATGCATACAGAATTGAAGAAAAAAATAAAAGATGTATAAAAAGAGTTATTAGTAGGAAAGAAAAAAGATAATAATATGTAAACAAATAACTAAAACTTAGTTAAAAAAAGAAAAGGACTGATAAACTAACATGTGCACATGCATGCACGTACACGTGAATGATAGCGCTATATTGTTTGACGCGTTTGCAATGCAATAGGAAAGAAGAATAGAGAAAGAAAGAAACGAAGTGTTGACAGTTTTAACGAATGAAGCAAATCTCTGAATTGCTACATAAGCATAAAAATGGAAAAATAGGAACGAAGTGATGACAGTTTTGGTGAATGGTTTTGCGGGAGATTAGGGTTAGGGTTAGGGTTTTGGGGAAGATTACTAGAGGAAACAGAAACAGAGCGAGAAAGAAAAGGAAAAAATAAGAATCTTCAAAAAATACATTTCTTGCTAAAGAGCAACACGCGTACGAAATATTACAATTAAAAAAGTATAACACCTATGAGCTGCATTATTTTATGTTTGCTAACACTACAATCACTGATGGTCACTTTGGTTAAGCAATTATCACTTCTGAGACCTTTATTTTTCATAGCATTCCTTCAAGTCTTGAACTTAACAAGTGGAACTTCCATTGTTTCACAGACAAGTACTAAATCATCAGAATTTCTTCCGGACAACCCATTACGCAATTCCCTAGACAATGCTTCTAATACACAAATGAAAAGGTATATCTGTAAATTGGCTTGCTCAGTCTTTTTCTTTGCTTTCTATATTACCCTTCTTCTTTCCGCTTTACCACCAAATAAATATCCTTATTAACTAAACCTTTTCTCCACTGACCCCTTCAGTTCCACTTTTCTTGAATACAATGTTCAACTTCCTCATTTAACCAACATGTCCCCCTATGCCTTAGGGGTCCTTCCGTCCATCTGCAAGTATGTTACCTTTAATAGCATATCCTTCAACTTCTTCCACTGTACTTCCACACTTTCTGAAGTGGCTCTTATAACCGAACAATCCATCGCTTGGTCCTTAAACTAGCGTTTCATATGTTCTTCATTCAAACCCTACACATTTCTGCTAGGGATGAATCTTCTCT
>OY744547.1:43643388-43730888 GCA_963556195.1 Sepiola atlantica | reverse complement strand
ACTTGGTCCATATTGGAGGCAATAAAGTCCCGCATTCTAGTTAACCTTGACCTTGGCATTTAACCGTAATTTTGTCAAGTTCGGTCGTTGTCTAAATCTTAAAGGAATTTCGACTTCCGATTTTTGCAAATTAAATGTATGGATTTGACTCTATTTGATAAGAATACATACCCTGCTAAATTTCAGCTTCATCAGATAAATAGATTTTGAGTTATGAACGTTTCCATGGTATAACTTCGAGAATACTTCATCCCATATAGAGAAGTAAAGCCCGGATAAGACTTTGGCTCATCCTTACGTTGTCAGGTAGAGGTATGAAGTCTCATGACCGACTTATGTTCTTGTTTCATTATGCGGTTTCTGTAAACGTATCGTTTGTATTATATACGAATGGTTTCCAGATTAATTGGTGTTGTAGTTGCATAGTGATGGCCGTGTTTTAGTGGAAAAGTTTGAGTGACATTTTTAAAGATCAGGGGTCCTCAGAGCGGAAGTCAACGAAACCACGTGACTCCCGACTAGGAAATTTCTATCTCTTTTGACTGGCGAAATTCAAGCAGAAAAGACGTGTCTGGGTGCTATCCTTAATGGATGTGCAGCAGATGCTAAATGGGTGTACAGCGCACATAGTGTGGCATGGCATAGTGAGACTAGCTATCTGTCTATCTGCCTGTCTTTCTCTCTTTCACATTCGTGCACAAGTGGTCTTTTAAAATAAATCTTTTTTTAAACATCGGCGTCCGAGTGGATTTATCAGCAGACGAACAGGACCTGGTTTGTATTATTTGGACTACTATTCTCATCTTGGATATTATTCTCACAAATTTTTCGACCGATGTAAACTCCCACCTTTTTCAGGTGCATCTTGTCGAACTCGAGAATCCGTCTGGAATTTAGAATGGAACTCTTTATGTAATCCATGGGGGTAACTTGCTTTCGTTCCATCAGGACCTGTAGCATAACGGATATAAGTTATAAATAATGATCAGTTCTAAGTGACAGTCTTCTTGAGGTTGAAGGTTCAATCCTGAGTGCGGCGATACTAGGGATAAAATTACAAATTACTTAAGACTTCTACCCGGTCATGGCTGACAGAACGAGAACAAGCTAACCCCATGGATTAAATAAAGGATTACGTTCAAAATTCCGTACAGATTCCCGAGTTTAACAGAAATATTCCCGAGTTCGACAAGATGCACCTGAAGAAGTTCGGAGGTTACATCGGCCGAAACATTGTGAGAATAACATCTAAGATGAGAGCAGTAGTCTGAATAATCTAAATTATATAAATTATTTATCCTCATCTAAAAAAATCCAAAACAGAAACTGGGTTCACGACGACATTGACATGGGTGTATAACGGTTTATACACTCATCGGTAAGTGAACGTGTAACACGTATATCTCTTTTTCCTACACTAGTGCGAACCGCATAGGTTCTGTTTAACCTATAGATGCGACTACAGAACAGGCTTAAGATAATTGACAACTATGTGGTGATTCCACGCTCCACAAAGCCCTTATGCAGTCTTACTAAGAGCGCTCGGAGAGACAGAAACAAAAAGTAGAAAGGGCTGTTATGGTTGTGTGTAAATATTATGGGGATGCATATATGACGAGAAACGAAATCATATTACCCCATAACGTGTCAAAAGTAAAAATACATCCCTTTCCCCCTTCACGATGTCATCATACTAACAGCTTATGTCTGACACATTTTTGAAGTTGAAAATTCTCATATTAACAAAAAAGCGTTTGCATGTTCAAGGATTATATTTTGAATTCAGTCATGTGACTCTATCACATTCTTATATATAAATATGTGAAAAGCAGATATTATTTTTCTCTTGGTCTGAAGATACCGGGTTTACAAGAGATCCAGTTGAAACATGTCATGATATGTAGCCAAATGTTTGTATAAATAAAACTAGTATATATATATATATATATATATATATATATATATATATATATATATATATATATATTAAAAATGTATTATTACTGATTATCGTTATAAAGCTCTTTCCGAAAATATATTGAGCCATTCAAAAGTACAAAATCTGCTGTCTTAATTTAGCTCAATTGTTATTTTTATTATATATATATATATATGTTTTGGCATATACTTTCAATACTTTATATTTATCAACCTCTTCCAATTTAAGCTCGATGAATGTTAACCAGTAACAACAGAGCATATGTAAGTAAGCAGAGTTCAATTACATTCCAACAGCCAAAGTTTTTAAAATTTTTCTTACAAAGCATTATTCAAAGCAAACATCCTTCAGTGTAAATTATTTTTACGAATTGTTTCGCTTAAAGTAAACCAAACAACATTTTAGAATGGAGATTCTTAATCACAGATGTAGTTTATAAATGTAACGTAATAGAAAGAAACAGAATTAGAACATATATTGGATCGACAGAGGTAGTTTTAAGGACAGATTTAGAAACCATGTACGCTCATTTAAGGAACCTAGTACTAGATCAGTGAAGACACCTACAACCTTAGCTAAATATGTTAGGGAACTACGTAGTAAAAACATTCAGTTCCGCCTGAAATGATCTATATTAGGTAAAGCATGGAAGTACAAACCTAACAAATCTAAGAGATGTAACCTCTGCACTCTGGAATCTTACCATATTGTTATGTCTAAGGAAAATTTATTGAATAAGAGACAGGAAGTGATTCAGAATTGTTTGAATAGAACTGCATATATGCTCTCGCGTCACAGACCTATATAGATGCTTGGGGTATAAATTCTCCATCAATGTAAATTCATAAAATATTAACAGTATTAGGAATTTTTAAGATATGGTAGGTAAAATAAACTGAAAACCGAGGAGTAGATCAGGAACAATGAACATCGGGGTTATGTGATACTAAATCTGGATGTGACCATATACAGAATAAATAGAGACAGTTGCATAGGTTAAAGAAATCCTATGTATAAGCAAAGGGTAGATTATAAGTAAGATTGGAGGGGGATAATCAAGGTAGGTCCCTATTAGAAGTGAAATAGGGTACAGCTGGCAATTCAGATAGATAAAAGGATGATGTTTAGGAACCTAGAAACAGATAGCGCTTCATATGAACACTACCTAAACGTTGAATATAAATAGGGAGGCATAAGGCTATAAATTGAATACACTCTAATATAGAATGTGTATTTAGGCAGCATATTTTCATTTAGGCAAACATTATTAAATAATACGGAGTGTTTTTGCTTTATAAGACTTTTTTTATTCTTTCAATTTTCTGAATATTCCATTTAGTGTTTCGGTCAAATTGGAGTATGTAAGTCCCGTGGGTTTCTTGTTCAATTTTTCTTCCTTTTTTTCGCGAGTACTTTCGATTTGATTCGTCAAATTATCTTCAGGCAGTGTTAGTCTTGGTGTCTTTAAAAATATGTCTTTACTGTTGAGTTTTTTTTTATTATTATAATAGCGGCTAGTAATTTACAACTTAATAAAGAGAGTCCATTTGCCAATACCTTAAAAAAAACATGACTGCCCCTTCTGAATATAGATACATACGAATTAACAATACTAAAATAATACACCACGATACCAACATCAACAGATTAAAAATTCTTGAAGCCCTTTACGTAAAAAAATTAACATCCCACAATCAATAATGTGAATTACGAAACTAGTCACATTTTAAAGTGTCTACCATAGTAATTAATCTTACCAAATTCTTAGCCATTAAGTAATTATAAGTTTAAATCTTGAACGCGCTTAGAACGTAATCACATTCTTAGCGGTTAAGCAATCAAACTTTTGAATCTTGCATACTCTTAGAACGTAATCACGCTCCCATGTAACATCTCAATATCATAGATGCTCCTTTTAAGTTGTAAATTACTCGCCGTTATGATAATAATAAAAAAAACTCAACAGCAAAGACATATTTTTAAAGCCACCAAGACTAACACCGCCAGAAGATTATTTGACGAATCAAATCGAAAGTAATTGCGACAAAGGAAAGAAAATGGAACAAGAAACCCACGGAACTAACATACACTAATTTGACCGAAATACTAAATGGAATATTCAGAAAATTGAAAGAATAAAAAAAGTCTTATGAAGCAAAAACACTCCGTGTTATTTAATAATGTTTGTCTAATATATACATGCACTTGCCGTATTAAGATTATTACGGTAGGGTAAGTATGGGAAACCCCCTTAATTTTCTGATTACTCGAGGTATCTCCTAATTTCGACTGTAAACATCTATGGAATAAAAATAATCTGTTAAATTTTAAGCTAAGAAAAGTATATAATCTCTTCACAAATACATTTATGGGGGTCATTATCATTTTTTTTCATTTCTAGACCTGAAACTAATAGCGGGATAAATCGCTAACTAATTTAATAGTATCTATGAATACATAATAATAAAGTGTACTAGAGTGGTTGAGGTCCGGTAATGTAAGTAGAAATGTTTTAAAAAGCGGGGGCGGGGCTGATATTTTAATCCAAACCATATTCTCCAACTTACGAATTACCTCGACATTCACACCTAAATAGCCCAAACCATTTCCTCCAATGGTTATACATACAACCATTGTTGACCTCACAGTGATGGGCATATGTAAGGTTTTTACTTAGATTATCTGCCATAACATTGAAAATAAGACTACAACATAAAGAATAAGTAATGTGAGGCGTTAATGAAAATAAGACTACAACATAAAGAACAAGTAATGTGAGGCGTTAATGAAAATAAGACTACAGCATAAAGAACAAGTAATGTGAGGCGTTAATGAAAATAAGACTACAACATAAAGAACAAGTAATGTGAGGCGTTAATGAAAATAAGACTACAGCTTAAAGAACAAGTAATGTTAGGCGTTAATGAAAATAAGACTACAGCATAAAGAACAAGTAATGTGAGGCGTTAATGAAAATAAGACTACAGCATAAAGAACAAGTAATGTGAGGCGTTAATGAAAATAAGACTACAGCATAAAGAACAAGTAATGTGAGAGGTTAATGAAAATAAGACTACAGCATAAAGAACAAGTAATGTGAGGCGTTAATGAAAATAAGACTACAACATAAAGAACAAGTAATGTGAGGCGTTAATGAAAATAAGACTACAGCTTAAAGAACAAGTAATGTTAGGCGTTAATGAAAATAAGACTACAGCATAAAGAACAAGTAATGTGAGGCGTTAATGAAAATAAGACTACAGCATAAAGAACAAGTAATGTGAGGGGTTAATGAAAATAAGACTACAGCATAAAGAACAAGTAATGTGAGGCGTTAATGAAAATAAGACTACAACATAAAGAACAAGTAATGTGAGGCGTTAATGAAAATAAGACTACAGCATAAAGAACAAGTAATGTGAGGCGTTAATGAAAATAAGACTACAGCTTAAAGAACAAGTAATGTTAGGCGTTAATGAAAATAAGACTACAGCATAAAGAACAAGTAATGTGAGGCGTTAATGAAAATAAGACTACAACATAAAGAACAAGTAATGTGAGGCGTTAATGAAAATAAGACTACAGCATAAAGAACAAGTAATGTGAGGCGTTAATAAAAATAAGACTACAACATAAAGAACAAGTAATGTGAGGCGTTAATGAAAATAAGACTACAACATAAAGAACAAGTAATGTGAGGCGTTAATGAAAATAAGACTACAACATAAAGAACAAGTAATGTGAGGCGTTAATGAAAATAAGACTACAACATAAAGAATAATAAATGTTAGGCGTTAATGAAAATAAGACTACAGCATAAAGAACAAGTAATGTGAGGCGTTAATGAAAATAAGACTACAGCTTAAAGAACAAGTAATGTTAGGCGTTAATGAAAATAAGACTACAGCATAAAGAACAAGTAATGTGAGGCGTTAATGAAAATAAGACTACAGCATAAAGAACAAGTAATGTGAGGCGTTAATGAAAATAAGACTACAGCATAAAGAACAAGTAATGTGAGGCGTTAATGAAAATAAGACTACAGCATAAAGAACAAGTAATGTGAGGGGTTAATGAAAATAAGACTACAGCATAAAGAACAAGTAATGTGAGGCGTTAATGAAAATAAGACTACAGCTTAAAGAACAAGTAATGTTAGGCGTTAATGAAAATAAGACTAAAGCATAAAGAACAAGTAATGTGAGGCGTTAATGAAAATAAGACTACAGCATAAAGAACAAGTAATGTGAGGCGTTAATGAAAATAAGACTACAGCATAAAGAACAAGTAATGTGAGGCGTTAATGAAAATAAGACTACAGCATAAAGAACAAGTAATGTTAGGCGTTAATGAAAATAAGACTACAGCATAAAGAACAAGTAATGTGAGGCGTTAATAAAAATAAGACTACAGCTTAAAGAACAAGTAATGTTAGGCGTTAATGAAAATAAGACTACAGCATAAAGAACAAGTAATGTGAGGCGTTAATGAAAATAAGACTACAGCATAAAGAACAAGTAATGTGAGGCGTTAATGAAAATAAGACTACAGCATAAAGAACAAGTAATGTGAGGCGTTAATGAAAATAAGACTACAGCATAAAGAACAAGTAATGTGAGGCGTTAATGAAAATAAGACTACAACATAAAGGATAATAAATGTGAGGCGTTAATGAAAATAAGACTACAGCATAAAGAATAATAAATGTGAGGCGTTAATGAAAATAAGACTACAACATAAAGAATAATAAATGTGAGGCGTTAATGAAAATAAGACTACAGCATAAAGACCAAGTAATGTGAGGCGTTAATGAAAATAAGACTACAACATAAAGAATAATAAATGTGAGGCGTTAATGAAAATAAGACTACAACATAAAGAATAATAAATGTGAGGCGTTAATGAAAATAAGACTACAGCATAAAGAATAATAAATGTGAGGCGTTTATGAAAATAAGACTACAACATAAAGAATAATAAATGTGAGGCGTTAATGAAAATAAGACTACAGCATAAAGAACAAGTAATGTGAGGCGTTAATGAAAATAAGACTACAACATAAAGAATAATAAATGTGATGCGTTAATGAAAATAAGACTACAACATAAAGGATAATAAATGTGAGGCGTTAATGAAAATAAGACTACAACATAAAGGATAATAAATGTGAGGCGTTAATGAAAATAAGACTACAACATAAAGGATAATAAATGTGAGGCGTTAATGAAAATAAGACTACAACATAAAGGATAATAAATGTGAGGCGTTAATGAAAATAAGACTACAACATAAAGGATAATAAATGTGAGGCGTTAATGAAAATAAGACTACAACATAAAGGATAATAAATGTGAGGCGTTAATGAAAATAAGACTACAACATAAAGGATAATAAATGTGAGGCGTTAATGAAAATAAGACTACAACATAAAGGATAATAAATGTGAGGCGTTAATGAAAATAAGACTACAACATAAAGGATAATGAATGTGAGGCGTTAATGAAAATAAGACTACAACATAAAGGATAATAAATGTAAGGCGTTAATGAAAATAAGACTACAACATAAAGGATAATAAATGTGATGCGTTAATGAAAATAAGACTACAACATAAAGAACAAGTAATGTGAGGCGTTAATGAAAATAAGACTACAACATAAAGAATAATAAATGTGAGGCGTTAATGAAAATAAGACTACAACATAAAGAATAGTAAATGTGAGGCGTTAATGAAAATAAGACTACAACATAAAGAATAATAAATGTGAGGCGTTAATGAAAATAAGACTACAGCATAAAGACCAAGTAATGTGAGGCGTTAATGAAAATAAGACTACAACATAAAGAATAATAAATGTGAGGCGTTAATGAAAATAAGACTACAACATAAAGAATAATAAATGTGAGGCGTTAATGAAAATAAGACTACAGCATAAAGAATAATAAATGTGAGGCGTTAATGAAAATAAGACTACAACATAAAGAATAATAAATGTGAGGCGTTAATGAAAATAAGACTACAGCATAAAGAACAAGTAATGTGAGGCGTTAATGAAAATAAGACTACAACATAAAGAATAATAAATGTGATGCGTTAATGAAAATAAGACTACAACATAAAAGATAATAAATGTGAGGCGTTAATGAAAATAAGACTACAACATAAAGGATAATAAATGTAAGGCGTTAATGAAAATAAGACTACAACATAAAGGATAATAAATGTGAGGCGTTAATGAAAATAAGACTACAACATAAAGAATAATAAATGTGAGGCGTTGATGAAAATAAGACTACAACATAAAGGATAATAAATGTGAGGCGTTAATGAAAATAAGACTACAACATAAAGAACAAGAAATGTGAGGCGTTAATGAAAATAAGACTACAACATAAAGGATAATAAATGTGAGGCGTTAATGAAAATAAGACTACAACATAAAGGATAATAAATGTGAGGCGTTTATGAAAATAAGACTACAACATAAAGGATAATAAATGTGAGGCGTTAATGAAAATAAGACTACAACATAAAGAATAATAAATGTGAGGCGTTGATGAAAATAAGACTACAACATAAAGGATAATAAATGTGAGGCGTTAATGAAAATAAGACTACAACATAAAGAACAAGAAATGTTAGGCGTTAATGAAAATAAGACTACAACATAAAGGATAATAAATGTGAGGCGTTAATGAAAATAAGACTACAACATAAAGGATAATAAATGTGAGGCGTTTATGAAAATAAGACTACAACATAAAGGATAATAAATGTGAGGCGTTAATGAAAATAAGACTACAACATAAAGAATAATAAATGTGAGGCGTTAATGAAAATAAGACTACAACATAAAGGATAATAAATGTGAGGCGTTAATGAAAATAAGACTACAACATAAAGGATAATAAATGTGAGGCGTTAATGAAAATAAGACTACAGCATAAAGACCAAGTAATGTGAGGCGTTAATGAAAATAAGACTACAACATAAAGAATAATAAATGTGAGGCGTTAATGAAAATAAGACTACAACATAAAGAATAATAAATGTGAGGCGTTAATGAAAATAAGACTACAGCATAAAGAATAATAAATGTGAGGCGTTAATGAAAATAAGACTACAACATAAAGAATAATAAATGTGAGGCGTTAATGAAAATAAGACTACAGCATAAAGAACAAGTAATGTGAGGCGTTAATGAAAATAAGACTACAACATAAAGAATAATAAATGTGATGCGTTAATGAAAATAAGACTACAACATAAAGGATAATAAATGTGAGGCGTTAATGAAAATAAGACTACAACATAAAGGATAATAAATGTGAGGCGTTAATGAAAATAAGACTACAACATAAAGGATAATAAATGTGAGGCGTTAATGAAAATAAGACTACAACATAAAGAATAATAAATGTGAGGCGTTGATGAAAATAAGACTACAACATAAAGGATAATAAATGTGAGGCGTTAATGAAAATAATACTACAACATAAAGAACAAGTAATGTGAGGCGTTAATGAAAATAAGACTACAACATAAAGGATAATAAATGTGAGGCGTTAATGAAAATAAGACTACAACATAAAGGATAATAAATGTGAGGCGTTAATGAAAATAAGACTACAACATAAAGGATAATAAATGTGAGGCGTTAATGAAAATAAGACTACAACATAAAGAACAAGTAATGTGAGGCGTTAATGAAAATAAGACTACAACATAAAGAATAATAAATGTGAGGCGTTAATTATGACGACAGAAAACAAAAACTTACACGAAATATTGATTATAGTATTGTTTAATAGTGAATCTTTGACGTTCGGAAAAAACAAGAAAGCCTAAATGTAATGTTTGATGTAGCCTTTCGAAGTAATCAAATAAATATGCTTTATTAAAAAATATTCATCCGACACCCAAACGTTACCTTTTAGTAGGTAATTGGCATCTGACAGAGAAAATATCTAAAATAGATTGATTTCGTTATAAATAATTTTATTTTACATTGTGAAGAGCGCACAATCATGAAGAGATTTTTACATAAAAGTTAGAAAATGTACCTTATTTTAAATAGTAATGAATATGATATTATAACCAACATTATCGTTTAGAGAATGAGAAAATAAAAACTCCATTTAAATGGAATACAAAATCTATATTAACTCTTAGTTTCGTATTCAAGCGAAGTAAATATACACTCACAATACTAATAAAGTAAATTTTGCAATGAAAATGATTTTTTAATGAAGTATTTTATAGATAAACAATAAGTATCACTTGCTAAAATAGAAGAATTAAACTAAATTAAAATTGCTGGAATAGGCTGCTTCATTTATGTTGCTCACCCTGAAGTGTCGATTCTAGATAGCTGACCTCTGTCGGTCGCACGTGAGTTCAAAGTTTTTCTTCTGAACGTTTGTCTTCCATGTCAAAATACACTGTAATTTTTTCAAATTGAAAACTTTTCATGCATTCCTTCTGATGAACTTGAGGTGAACAGATCCAATATTGACATAATAATGTTATTTGGTTTACTTTAAGCGAAACGATTTTTAAAAATAATTTACACTGAAGGATGTTTGTTTTGAAAACTGCTTTGTAACAAAAAGAAAAATGATCTTGTTTTTTGGAATGTAATTGCATTTTGTTTATATATATATATATATATATATATATATATATATATATATATATATATATATATATATATATATATATATATAAGTGTTGTTGAATATGACACACAACTTTGTCTGGATATCCTTGTGTGGATCCTTTCCATTTGCCGAATCAGGGTCTTTGTTTCGGTGGGGAATTGGCTGATGAATCTGCCATAACTGTAGGTACCCCAAGTACTTTAAGCAATATTAGAACATACCAATAATAAACGAAAACTCTATATTTTAGAAGCGTTATACATCAAAACCCCCCAAAACAGCCATTAACGAAATAAATGTTAACACTAGTGATAAAGTTCTAAAATGTTTATAGTTCTAACTTTAGTTCCATATTAATAATATAATTCCCGCCAAAACTATCTATTAATATTAACATTAACACCATGGTCTTTACTTGATTCCCCTGAAGATAGACCCGGGTGGGCCTGAAAGTACTTGGGGCACCTACAGTTATGGCAGATTCATCAACCAATTCCCCACCGAAACAAAGACCCCTATTCAGTAAATGGAAAGGATCCACACAAGGATATCCAGACACTTATGTCTGTAATATTCAACAACACTTGTTTTACAGAGAAAATGCTGCCTAAATATGCATATATACATGTATTCCTTTTTTTCATTTTACTTCAGTCGAAGTTCTCAGAAATCAAAGGGTTCCTTTATGGGGCAAACACTTGATCTCTATATGAGATACATAGATATTTGAGTGTTTTATTAAAGTTCTCATTTACGTCTCAAGCGTTGATTTTATAAAGAAGTTAAGAACATTAAATTTCCTCTCCCGAATTGACCAGTTGATTATGTTATAGTATATATTTCTTTTGGCTGCTTGATTTTACCGGATTCCAGGACAAGAATTTATCTGGTCTGGTGGAGTATCCAGCTAAGTGTTGTTACTTGAGGTAACATCACTAGGAGAAGGTTCACTCTTCCTCGTATAAGTGTGTAGCAAAAAACGAGATCTTATTTGGGCTTCGAATACTATGTTATTTTTAATATTTGGTCATGGTTTACTTGTAGGGTGAAGTATCCTCATGTTAGGTTGTTTCACAAACCGTTCTTCAGAAAGAGAGCGAATACACCTGATGATGCTGTCTAGTAGGTAATTCAAACTATGTATATGTGTGCGTATGTGTGATGGTATACCTAGCTATTTTCAATTTTGTAATGTGAAAGTTTGTGGACATCCTGGAACCTCATAACAGAACATTAAATAAACAACAAAGAAAAAGAAGAAAAAAATTTGAAGACACAAGAATATTTGGTGTAAGAATATTTATTTAATGCCAAATATATATGTTTTTTAATTTTAGAGTTTTTCTTTTTGGTTTCGAGGGACAAAAAATATAATAAGTGATCATCTCGTACACTTGGCCGAGAAAGTAAAAAAAAACGAAGACATTGGTCCACCATCATCTTCATTATTCAGTTGGGCGTGATGCCAACGTTGACAGTTTGTGTCAACTACAGGTGGGAGGGAGGCATGTAGACAGACAGGGCTTCAGTCTTTATTTTCATTCAAATATTTCTTTATATATATATATATATATATATATATATATATATATATATATATATATATATCGAACATATTGTGTTTTCTTGGCATTTGTAAATATCACCGATGTTGGAATAAATTTGGAAAGATGTTGCGTATGTCGCAAGTCGTGAGGGACATAGGATTTACATGGAATGGTTTGACCGACCACAAGAATTCCTCAAAACACTCAAAGGGGACAGAGATAACGGTTGATAAAGTAAATTATGCCTGCCAACAAATAATTTGTGGCAGAATATGTGCATATATATATTATAGATAGATATTATGTTACCAATAAAATGAAAGTGTGCATATATATATATATATACATATATATATATATATATATATATATATATATATATATATATAATATTTTTTTATTTAATTTTATACCATATCAATGTTATTAAGGACAGATTCACATAATTTCATAAAACTTGTTTTTTTATTAAGCATACAATTGTTTCGGATTACACCAAGATATGTGTAAAATGATCCTGTGCATTTATTTCTTGTGCCAATCTTCAGTGCTAATTATATAAAACAAAAAAAAACAAGTATTGACCAAAATATTCCTGAATTAAGACATATTTGCACTGATCGTCTTTTGTTGTTTCGCCCAATTATTACCTGTTTGCCTCGGGTTTTTAGCCATCGATCTTTCCTTATTTTATATCTTCTTTCTTACATTATACTTTTTATATTTGTAAATTTAGGTGACTTCCGTTTTGCCCGAGTCACAGGAAGTACACAGACTTATCAATTTCTAGTCCATCAATAACTAATTACAATAATAGTATTTACAAGATTATCAGTAGTATTTAAAATATTTTTAGAAAATGGTTTTATATTTGATCATAAACACTTTTTATATAATTAATGAAATTAGCTATCGTATTTAGCACTGACTTCTTTCATTACATATTTTTTTATTTTCGCCGTCGCTTAGACTATTGAGCTATTATACTTACTTTATGTTATAAAATTTATATTTGAATATATATTTAAAAAATTCTAAATATAAATAAAAATACATACATATCAATTAAATGTAAAACTGTATCTATATAAGTCCTCTCAAATCGGAACTAGCAGTAATATAGAATAAGATATTTGGATAAATAATCTGGAAACTTCAAAAACGCATAACCGTACAATCATATGTTCTAATGGAAACATTAATTTAGTACACGAGCCAATATTTCTCAAATAAAAAATGCTTATCGCGTAGGTAAATAAATAAATAATTAAAATATGATTCCCGATAGGAATTTGTTAGGATGCTGGTATATATCTGGCAAATTAGCGTTGATTCTTATGTGGATAACAGGATATTAATCCATTTTATCTTTGATAAATCCGAGGAAGTGTTTTTTATAGGTTATTTGAAACTGGGAGAACTTCACGATTGTTATTTCAGGGGAACGTCGGATTTGAGGTTTTTGTAGACCGTATTCCTGGAGCAGATAAAGGAAATAACTGCCTTAGCCTTATTAATATTAAGTTGCTTCCCATGGACCATTTCGTCTGTAATGTCCTCTACGATATTTATATTCAACCTTTCTTTTGATATCTATTTCGGCTACTAATCTGATTTAATTAGTAGTAATTAATTTTAATTAATTCTAATTAATTGTAAATTAAGCTAAACTATAAATTCTCATGCCTTTAGATTATTCCATTAGATTTATATCAATTCAAAAATTGTAAACAAGTCAGCAGCGAAATTTACCGATATGGAAACTAAGGTACAAAGAAAAACCATTACTTTTATAAGACGAATGTTGAATTCACTACCATAAACCGTATCTTCGGATTTTATCGTACGCAATGATCGTACTTATAATAATAATAATAATAATAATAATAATAATAATAATAATAATAATAATAATAATAATAATAAATCTTAATTTCAATGTTGCTATTTAAAATTTTTGTCATTATTGTTTTCCTATGCCTTAATAATCGCGGCTTAATTGGGATTTTATCACGCGTGAATGTTTGCTTTCTGTTTTTTTTCATGAACTTTCTTGTGGCCGTGTAGTTAGAACGCTTGCTTGCGGAGTCTCAAGTGATTCTGAAACTGGGTTCAAATCTTTCGACCGTCTGAAATTATCATCTCCTACACCGATGATAGCAAAAAAGCTTGAAACGCTGGCGTATGTAGGTAGAGATAATTTAGTATTTACTTATATATATATATATATATATATATATATATATATATATATATATATATATATATATATATTGGTACAGAAAAATTAGTACAACATTCGTACCGTCGATTTCAAGCACGGAAAGACTTAGCCATCCGGCTCTCTTTAGCTTTTGTTGTCATCTGTTTCGGAAATGTGAAGTCACGTGTCATTCTCGTTTGGACGCGTTATTTGCTTAGAGTGTTGTGTATATTTGTTTAAATTTAGAGTAAGGAAGGTTTTATAAGGTTTGGAAAAGTAACAGTTGAGATTTAAACCGGAGGAGATTTAAAGAGATATAAAAAAATAAATAAAAAATAAAAATATTTCTATATAATTCCCGTGAGTAAATATTATGAGTATCGTATATTTGGCTGTTACTGTTTTGGGGTTTAATGATGCGTCTTCTAAAGGAATTAGGGAGAGAAAATAGGTTTATGGATTAAGGAGGTTAAAAGGGACAACATTAATTAAATTCGTGTTTAAATCCTAGATTAAAGGACTTTAAATCAATCCCGAAGGAATTTAAATAAAGGTATCATCCGGGCGGTCTAAGGGCAGTAACCCTGTAGGGGTTTTAAATCGTTTGAAACCGTTTAAATCAATTAGGGAGGTGATTAAAACTGGTTAACAGATAAGAGTAAGGATTGGGTCGGCAAGATTGGATCTGTTTGGGAGATATGGGAGATTAGCATTATGACCGAGAAATGGTGGGGACTTATGGGAGTAATAATAATGTTGTGAAATGGGGGTGTTACCCTCTTAATGACTGGAGAAATATTTTTGGGAAAGTTGAAATTATTGCTCTTGAAAAGTAGTGTGGATATGGGTTGATTAAGGTATTTGTTCGTATTTTTTAATTTTATTTATATTTATGAGGGGTGATAGTTGGCAAAATTTTCTGGAGTGGAAGTCGGTATTTAATGGGGCAATTATGGGGTTATGTATTTTGCAGATGGGGAGTAGCTAGGCTTTTATGTGTATCGGTAAGTCCAGTTTATGAGTAGTGCTTGTCTCCTGTGGATGCATCCCTTAAAGATTTCATCCCGAATATTCAAACAGACTGTATTTGGGTCAATGATGGCCCTTGATATATGGTATTTTTCAGCGTATATATATATATGAGCTGCTCTTTACTACTTCGTGGTTTGAGCTCTCTGGTAAATAAAATCGCCGGCTACCATTAGCGATAATGCAAATCTCTTTGTAAATGAATAGAGCGCTCTTGGCTGCTGATATTGTTTATTTAAAAAATTAGATCTCCCTTCCTCGTGGCTTCTGTTTATTGTTGTTGCTGGTTGTGTTGAGCGAATTCGACTTCTGCACAGAGCCCACGAAGATTCTGCCTATGGATTTTTTTACATAATTACATCCAATTTAAAGATAACAATCTAGAACATCTAAATAATTAATTTCCCATTCTACATATGGACCGATATATATATATATATATATATATATATATATATATATATATATATATATATATCATCGTAAATATTTATTTAAATTCTTATTCACATACGTATGTGTTTCATCTTTTTCCGGAAATCATCAGTGTGGAGGATAATTGTTCTGCCGGTCACACGATTCAAAACTCTCATATCAAGGTCAACATTTTAAAATTTTGGTCTGAACGCCTAGGACCATTCAGCCAAGAGAACAACCTTGGTGAAAGGAAGAGAATTAAGCTCTATTTATGTCTATGAAAGCGGACATATCTAGAAGGCTGTCATAAACAGTATATATATATATATATATTTATATATATATATATATATATATATATATATATATATATATATATATATATAAAGCTATTATTCGAAATATTAAAAATAAACATTTATTAGAATTTCAGATATTTGAATTGAGTCCGGAAATAAATACTCAACTTGTCCTCTGTATGTATGGAACTCAATTTGAATATAGAACACCCCAACGATTCCGGCTCACTCTCTCTCTTTCACTTCACCATTGACATCACTGTAGATCGCTCCATACATACCAACTTCTATAGGAATCTAGCGGGCAAAAACCTCTTTATACATTTTAAGTCTGCCCTGTCCCGCATACAAAATAAATGGCCTTCTACTGCTGACAACTTCCATCAAACCCTTCTGAATTAATAGCTACCCCACTTCCGCCATAGCCTACCTAAATAGGACCAACACATGCAGGCACTGCACACTATTCAACACCTGTTTCTAAAAACTCCCTTTTTTAGTGATAAAATTACTACCAACATCCGCAAGGCCATACACAAAGAAAACCTTGACATACAACTAACCCACACCAGCACCTCCTTATGCCAGCATCTATCTAGAAGACATAATAACCACACACCCGAACCTTGCTCCCTGGCTAATTGTCATATCCCTAACACTGATCTATGTCACCGCACCATATATACAACTTACAGTGTACTAAATGCAACAAATTCTACATAGGAAGCACTACAAGACCGTTACACCTACGCATCAAAGAACATATGAACGCCCGTACATCCTCTTTCCCCAAACATACAACACTATGTAACACTACTCAATGCGATATCGGCGTCTCTATCCTTGCCTCTATCAGAAAGTTTGGGGACTGAAGAATTACGGAATCGATCCTCATCTCCAGATTAAACCCCTCCCTTAATCAACGTCACGAGCTCTACTCACCGTTCATTCTATAATCTACCCTCTCACCCACTAACCAACCCTCATATCTTACACTTATGTTATTCACATTTAACCATTTCACCCACCCCCTCAATTTCATCACTGCTTAACTTCTATATTGCGCCATTCACTACTACCACCACCACCACACACCCAATAATCAAGTAGGCCCCTCCCCATACAAACATTTATCTCAACACACCCTCAGTCACAGGAGGAATAACAACCCCTAGCAACCAAAAATCATAATTGACCTACTCTTACTATCCCACCAAAATAATTCACCTCATACCCTGGCATTATTAATTAAGTAAACAATTTGCTTCCAATCTAAATACATATACAATATTACCCCACATCTAAATACATATAAAATGTATACAAATAAATATACAATAAAAATTAAAATAAATAATAAATCAAAAAATAAATAATAATACACATATATATAAATAAATAAATAATTTAATACACAGACTTCTATCGATTGAATGACTTCTCATTTAAGACCTAATTTAGTATACGTCACAGTTATCTCCCTTACACCGGTTTAAACCCAAATTTAACTAGACTCAATTACGCCCAAAACTAAATTTAAAATCCTATAATAAGTAACAAATTTAATTAATTCGATTATCTAATTTAAGGAAACCCACAAGTAATAATACTTCTTGAATGTATGATAACCAATGAAAATTTAATAAAATTTAATAATTATAAAAAAAAACAATATTAATCAGTTACTTTATATTAAAAACAACAAAAAACGAAAGAAAATCAAAAACACACAAAAACAAATAAAAATATATCATTAAAACAAACAGTTAATTAATGACGATACAATACCCAATTAATTAATCTAATATTACACACCTATTTTTGAACACCATAGTATAGAAAACATAATTTTAGGAAATTTAAAACTTATTAATTATTATTCTTTGCGGGACTGGTTTGTTCCAACCCTACTGTCTGGCATCCATTTTGGTGAATTCTCCACACAGTCGGATTTTCTTTTGTGTCTATTTTTGACAAAGAGGATATTTTCCTGAAATATTAAATGATTCTTAATCATCAACACACACAGCCGACACCACACTTGCTGTTATCTAAGATTATAAAGGAAATTAATAAGCAATCCGGCACTCTGCATTGCCCTCAGCCTTCTTAAAATATTACTACTATTCCCAGCAATGCTTCAAGCAAACTACCATTCTCTCTCTCATATATATATATATATATATATATATATATATATATATATATATATATATATATACATTTTATACGTAAATATTTATTAATCTTATACGTAATCCATGGATACGTGTTTCTGGCTCACAGGATCTAACCTCGATATTGATGTTTATAATCTGGCGTTTTACCCCTGAAATATGTACAATTTTTATCACCTAAATATTTAATGTATTTTTATGTAAGTGATACACTTCGGAAGTGAACGACAGAAAGACAAGCTGAATGGTACAATCACCAATAAAAACAATTACATAAAAATACATTATATATATATATATATATATATATATATATATATATATATATATATAGTTATTCATAGAAACGTGTTTCATCGTCTCTACGACTAGCGAGATTCGAAACCAGGACCCCAGTGACTGATGCCCAGCGTTCTACCACTGAGCCACAAATCCTGCAAGTAGTAGTAGGAGAGATGTATCGCATAAATGTTGTCATTTATTTATATTTTTACTTTTGTTTATGATACTGATAATTGAAAGTATTCGATTATTTTTACAGAAAAGCATTACCTTAATGCTAGGTGGCAATCATTATTCCCTTCAGAAGAGTGATGCCTTCATATGGGAGCATAAATATATATATATATATATATATATATATATATATATATATATATATTGCTCCACAGACACGTGTTTCGTCGTTTCTATGACCCGTTGCTTTTCGTATTCGTTCACTCTTCATTCTTTCGTTTTCTGCTGACTTCTTTTTGCCACTCAACTTTTCTTCACATCAGTTGGGTTGCATGTCTTAGTGTCACTTATTTAAATTAATACTTTATATTCTACGCCTACACTCCTGTTGGTTTAGCATTATTAAACTCAGCTTGTGTTCAGATGAGATAGAAATCATAGGTTATTTAGACTATTTCTAACTATAAAAATCTTATTTTCATAAATTGATAGTTTTAGTGTTATGTGCTTTATGCCTGCACACCGAAACCGACAACCATTTTGGTGAAACCGCGATTAGTTTTAACTCTTGCATTTATTCCTGTTGACATGCTGAGATGGAGTACATTTATCAGTTATCTAAATATAAACGAATCTGATTTTCATAAGTAAATATTGGTTAATCTGTAGATAAACACCCTCTGCTGAATCCCACCATAAGTAAGATCTTACTTTTATAAGCTATTATGTGTGAACACCCTGAAAAACAAACAATTATTTTAGAATTTAGAGTGAGGGATCAATTTCGTATATAAATTTACGATAAAATGATCCCCCATATCCGGGTCATTCCTGCTTTTTAGAACAGTTAATCAAATGTGTTATCACTTATCCTAAGTCCGAGTGGCAAGGTCGTAAAACACGTAATCACCTAAAAAAATAGAACTCTTTCACAAAAAAACAAACGCACAGGATTTATCTCCCATAGAACAAAAATGGTTAAACTTCCTAAAATGCTACAAATAAAGCATCGTATTATGTTAAATTTATAAAATAATTTTCTATAATTTTTTGTTATTTTTTCCAAGTTTTTCAGTGAGTCACACGTAATCGCTTAAGAAAAGTAGAATCTCATTTTTTGTGGGGTTGATTTAGCAGGGGATGTTTATCTACAATAATGCCTAAATGTTTGGAGGGAAATTTCAACTCAATATTCATTAGAAGGATAATATTAATTTATTAGGCTTGAACTTAACAAAATGGAATCTTAATAAATATATAATAAGCAATACACAATTGCAATTGTTCCATTCTTTAATGTGTGTAATCGTAAGGGATCATTTCGTTTTTACACACATAAGTGTATGAATGCTTGATAAGGTGTGATAAGATTGCCAAAAATATGTACAGCAAGCTCCACCCGGAGTTCGGGGTTTTTCACGATAAAAGAATGGCAAACATAAAGAATGGCAAAAAACTCTAAAGAAACAAACAAATGCTGTTTATTCTTATCTGATTGTTTTGGGTCAATTATAAAATTCTGAGACGTTTGTATGAGTCGTGAAAGAAAGCTTTATTAAATTGAAGATATCAGACCTGCCATTTTCTAACTCTGTCTCAGATCATCTTAAACAAAGATTAGACTGGAGCCACTTAATTTGAATGATTTATATATATAACCAGCTGTACCGACCTGGCGTTGCTCGGGATCCATTACATTCAAATTTGTTTTGTAAATATTTCTATGTCTTATAGCAAAAAAAAGCAAATAAGAAACAGTAAGTTTTACTACAAAAATAAGAGCTATATCCTTGAGCTGATTTTCTTTTTTAGATGTTTATTTGAGAATGTTTCCATATTAGTAAATACCGAACGATATTAAAGATTAAAAAAATTGAAGCAAAGTACATTAATTTATTGCTAATAACATAGTACAAGAATAACAAAAAAAGTACAGGCTAATCAGAACCAGAGTTTGATTTGTCAGCTTAAATGCTATTTAGGTTCAATATATATATATATATATATATATATATATATATATATATATATATATATATATATATATATATATATATATATATACATATATACATGTATATATATACAGAGAGAGAGGGGGGAGACAGAGAGAGAAATAAAACCTGCAACTTTATACACACCCATTCGTACAATATGATATATATATACTGATCAATATCTACATATTTCTATCGAAAAATGCATCTCTATCTAAGTTTCCATATTCCTATACATACATTCATAGGGTAAATAAACACAAACTAGCATTAAATAAACGAAAATACAGGTCCAATATGAACATAAAGGTTAAGTATAACATAAGAAACAAAGAAAAATAAAGAAAAAATAAAGACAAAAATTGATCAAATCAAAACTTACACCAAGGTAAGATATAGTAACCTAGAATAACATAAAATAGTAAAATAAAAAAAATAAAAATAAAAATAAAACCAAAGGTAGTACAACAGTAGGGTTGGAAGCAGCGTAATTTCAGCTATTAGTGGACAGCAATGTTTATAATTCAAAATCTGCACAGTGTATATTCCTTAAAATGTCTGCAATTCAGAGCCGTTTCTTGTCTTACATTAAGTATTTTTAAAATTATTTATATATATATATAACTTTTACCATTTGAGTGGTGCGTCCTCCCAAACTTGCACTCTCTCCTCTGCCAAAAATTGTTATTAAATAAGTTGGATGAAAAATTTAGTAGAGAAAAGAATTGCTCTACATCCAATTTTAAGTTATATTAAGTAATGGTGAACAATGTGAGCACATTATTTTGTAAAAAATTACTATTTAGAGGGGTGCCACCGAAAAGAAAAAACAATAAAAAATGTTAAACTATAACTCGTACCCGCATGTCCGATGTTCTACATTGAGGAAACGTCCAGAAACCTGAAATCTCGCATTTACGAACACAAGCGGGACCTCAAACACGACATTTCCGCTAACGCTCTAGTGATACACAGGAACCCTTTCTCCCACAATCTAAAATTTTCAGACTGCACTCTCGTCTCAAGGGAACACTCTCTCTCTCTCACGCCGCAAATGCATTGAAAGCGCGACTATACTCCTTTCATCACCATCAAACATCAACCTCAGGCTCGGTTCTTATACCCTAAGCAGGCACCTAGCAAAGATCGCACTAAAACAATGCAATATATTACACCACTGCGACACTGATTATATATCTCTCTCTCTCTCTATATATATATATATAAAAAATTAGTTTGTGATAATAGCAAGCTCTCATTGCTAATCAAATCAGTTTAATACATCTCTGTCAAACTTCACACTTATTTTCTATTTTCTGAAATGTATATATATTTTTGTTTTTCTCCTGCACTTTAACCTGTTTTCCGTTTGTCATTTTTCACACATTTTGTCTACCACGGCATTTCACTACAAACATCCAAGTAGTATTCAACATTTAACGTCAATTACTTAAGCTTTTCAGAGTGGACATATTTTTTGTTTTCACCGGTTCATTTTTCGTATCATATGTTGGAAAAGATCCAACGTCTGGTCTCTTGAGTCAAAGAACACACTTTGCCAGGAGGATGGTACAATCTGAATATATAGGTTTTGTAACTACTTTCCACTATACTCCTCCACCTTATTCCTGACCATAAATCCATCTGTCTATCTTCGTTCTTGTTGGTCATATTTGTCCGAAGACCGAACCCACAATCAACAAGTACATCTCTCCTCCATCTTTTTACACCCCCAACAAAAAGCAGTCAGAAGAAAGGAAAAAAATGTATCCGAAATCCTCGATTTCCAATATTCAAACCTCAATTTGGTATGTGCGAAAAATAAAAACGTAAGTCACGCAAAACAGTTCCCTCGGTCACTTTCGTAGAAATAAAAGAAAATTCAAGCCTCGCGTACGTCCCAAATTTATGGAACTTTATGGTGTAAGAACAGAATAGTTAACAATCCCCCCCCCCCGTTAATTAGCCTTCAAATGATTTCGATTTCATTTAGAAACCTCTCCTTAAGAGGGTGTGGGCTAGTTATACCTTCTCCATTGAGTATGTAGCTTTCATAATAGAAAAGTAAAAGAGTACTGAAAAATGTCTGAAGAGCATAAAACGATAATAACCAACATCGCTAAATGAGGTTCGATTGGTGTTTTCAATAGTTCTTTAAAATATGAACTTTACATAGAGGTAGATGATGTGACCGATTCAAATATGCAATTGTATGTATTACAATAAAAGTAACCTAACATCTATAAAAAAAACAGTCCTATTTAAACTACTTCCAGTCTTATCGCCAGTGTACAACTGATGTTCAGGTTATATTGTCCAATTAGTTTACACGTTATGAATGGTTAAATCCCGCATCATTACAGTCAATCTAAAAAAAAAAACTTCTATAGAAGTGAAATACTGGAAAGATTTCAGTTCACGTGCAATCTTCAAAAAAAGAACGTTCAGGATTTTTAGTTATCAGACCGAACGGCTTATAAACTTAGTGTCACAAGCATAATGGATATATGACCAAGCAGTCAAAAATATCTATACACCCGGGACGGCTAAACTATAGAACTTATAAACATTAATATAATAGAGAGCTACTAAATTACATGGTTATTTAAACGTTAAGACACAGGATCACCTGTGTTAGCAATAATAAAGAGTGAAGTCAGGTGTCTATTAGAAAGCAGTAATCATTGAATATATTAAGAAATACATTACTAAATTGGCTATAATATTTCTTTTAAATAGATTACGTTCATTAAATTATGACTTTTCCGTCATGTTTAGTTGTAATTTAAAGTTCAGTAAACTAGGTTGGAATAAAGTCGAGAAAAAGAATCACTCGAAATAATAATATAAAAAAAACGAACGTAAAAAATTAAGTCTAGTTTGTGCCTAAAAGGTTCCGAAGCATTACATTATATTTAATCTTACGGAGAAACATTTGTTGGTAATTTAACATACAATTTAAAATAGCCAACAGGCGCGGTTTTAAGTTAACAAGTTAGAACTATCAGTTTCGTAAAAACAAAATCGTCCGTTTGTCGGTAGGAATTGTAAATCGCAGACAAAACTTAAAATAGAAAATCAACCGAGTATTAGTCAAAGTTTTAAAGTCGTCAGTGTAGTGATCTACTACAATGTCCTTTTTATTTCGCAGGAAAATAAGTCCCAATAGCAGGAACAGGTTAACGGTCTCAAAGTGAAAGAACCATTCTCAGGGGGAGGGGGCAGTCGTGTGCATGACAAAAGAAAAAGTCATGGATTTCTCCTCAGATTCTCCTTCAGGTACTTTTATCCGCTCGCCCCGATGACATCACTTTCTCCCAAAAACCTTCCCCATACGCATGCGACCGAGACTAATGCCTCTTAAAAAGGTAACGGTTGCGTCGCAGCCTTGAAAATGGTTACCGTCTTTAAATTAATGTCCTGTTGCCATACATGACGACATAATATGGAGACCGTTCTATAGAAGTCAGAGTTTAGGAATAAAGTTGGTCGAGTGCCGTCTTGCTCTGCGGGAAAATAAGTCACCTAACAGGAACAGGGAAAGGTCTCAAAGAGAAAGGACAATCCTCAAGGGTAGTCGTGTGCTTGACAGAAAAAGGCATAGAAGGAATACGGTAACTGTGGAATTCCTTGAAAGTTTCTCCTTAAGGAGCTGCTGTCCGCTCGTCCCGATGACATGACTTACTGTCACCCCCCCCCTAAAAAAACGCATGCGACTGAGACTCATTGCATCGACACCTCCGATATATATATATATATATATATGTTTTGTAATTACCCCCAACCATCACCCACCACATCTCTGACCATAAACCCATCTGTCTGTCTTCGTTTTTGTCGATCATATCCCCCCACGAAAGCCAAATCCACAATCAGCAAGTACCTCTCCCCCACCCTTTTTTCACACATGTAGAACGTCCAAGTGAGTTGTTTGCAGTTTAGTATTGTTATTATACAAGTAACATACGTATTAGGTTCATTTATTTCTCGGTTATTGACCACTTCCCTGGGTACTAAAAATGTATATATATATATATATATATATATATATATATATATATATATATATATATTGTGAAATGTATAAATCTCTTTGTAAATTAAGTGTTGTTTAATATTTGTTTTTGTTTGTTTTTTTTTTGCAAAATAGAAGTCTATTCGTTTGAACGCGGTAGATGGAAAAGCGTTTTGTTTGGTTCCAAAAATTCTAAAAATACAGCATTTTAAGTATTCGTATTTTGTCCTAATGTGTTATTTTTAGTATTTTATTTGTTAAAATAACTTTTTTGTTTCATTTTACTTCAGTCGAAGTTCTCAGAAATCATGGGGCACCTTCCTGTGGCGAACACTTGATCTCTATATGAAATACATAGATATCCGAGTGTTCAATTAAAGTTCTTCTTTACCTGTCAAACACTTAGTTAGTAAAGAATTCAGAAACATAAATCTTTTCTCCCCAAATGTTATAGTATATCTTTCTTGTGGTCTCTTGGTCTCACCAGATTCCAGGACAAGAATTCATTGAGTCTGGTGGAGTATCCAGCTAAGTGATGTTACTTGAGGTAACATCACTAGGAGAAGGTGCACCATTCCTCGTATGAGCAAATCTATAGCCGTGTTGTGAGGATTTTATCTGGGCTTCGAATACTATGTTATTTTGAATATTTGGTCGGGGTTTACTTGTAGGGTGAAGTATCTTCATGCCAGGTTGTCCTGACAAACCCTTGTACAAAGATATTGAAGACACTCGATGATGGGGTCTAGTAGGTAACTGTGTTTGTACGTGTGCGATTGAAAAGCAGTTTTTTGGTTGTTTTCGACGAATTAGTACTTATCTTTTTAAGTATTTGTATTTTGCGCAAATGTTATTTAATGTAATGAAGTGTGTGTGAAGCTTTGGTCACCATTTAATTTTGCCTTTGCAAATAAGATAAAGTACTGTTTAATATTTGTTGGCAAATAACGTGTGTTTGTAAGGATGTGATTGAATTTTAACCGAAAATATTGTGCTTCATGCCGAAACCCATTTAACTGAAAAAAGGCGAAAACGAAACGCCATAGATGCTTGTATGACTGTTAAGTTAAAAGCATGTTTGTTGGGAGATCATTACTCTTAGAAAACCGGGTTAGTGAGCTAAATCGATTACTTGTGTTATTTTTGTGGTTTAATATTTCCAGTGTTAATTAGAAAGATTACGAAGATTTTAGATTGTTCATAGTAGTAAAATAATAAAGAATGAAGATGATATGTAAGATTGTAATGGAGGAGGAAAGGTACGAAGGTTTAGGCAACTCGAAGTAGAGAAAAAGAACTAGAACTCGATGTGAAAGGAATAAACGATAAAATCCTTACCTGCTTTGGCAGCTTCTTCGCCAATATAGTTGGGTTGCAACAAATTATCCGTTGCTTATAAGCAAACAAATAACCTTGTAAAAGTAGCAAATTGGTAGTTTTCAATAAAACATGGTAACTGATAACAAAAGAAAGGTAAATCTGGTGTGAACCGACTTTCTCCACTTCAATGTGGAGAACATGAGGTTAGGGTTAGGGTTCAATTCATTGAATTGTATAGTATTTCTAATCTAGTTTCATCCAACCAAATGGGACGACTCTAATATAAATACAGCATTCAAATTAGTTACAGAATTTCATCGCTTCCCCGCTCCACAGCGAGTTCTGGCAAATAAAATTCCTACAAATATGGCGGTAAATTAAAGAGTACTTACGAAGACCAGAGGACCGGAGGTACAGACTTGCATAAAATAAAGGATGGTATATTTTCCGCAAAGTATGTACGATTTAAATAATATTCAGTTTATTCAGTAAAGTATTAAATATATTTTGCTGTAGTAAATTTATCACAGTATTGTTAGAATTAAATTCTATATTTCTGAACCAATTAGATACGTTCACCTGATGAAAATGAAATGAATTCATTCTTAAAAGGTGTCCATTTGATCTCGTGATCAAAAAGTAATTTCAACGACAGATCAAAGCAAAGGGTTGGTGCATAATTATGGCGGCGTTTTGTTAACAAATTTTATTCAACAAAAAACAATTTGTAGAATTTTTTTTATCAAAAGAATCCTCTCTTTTGAGAATACGTATCGAAAATCATATCTACATTCGTCATATGATGAAAGGTTAGAATGCAGCAGAGTCATTTCGCGATCTCAAAAAAACATTTTGGTGACGAAATGATCAGCTTTGGCTGATCATTTCGTCACCAAAAAGTTGAAAAATGGTTCAGGAAATTAAAAAGTTGAAAATGGTTCAGGAAATTCAAAAGTTGAAAATGGTTGAGGAAATTCAAAAATTGAAAATGGTTCAGGAAATTCTTACCTCGCAGCTGAAGAAGGATGAAGAGATCGACCATTAAATTCTGACAACCAGGCATTTTTGGCAGCTGTGGAAGAGGACGAAACTTTGATAACGAGAATGTTGGCTGAAGACTTCAATGTGGATCATTCGACCATCGCTTGTCTCAAAAAGATCAGAAAAGTATGACCGCTCACAAACGAAATGTTGTTGTGTTGAAAAGAGCGGCAATAATTATGCAATAATCAAATATATCTAGTATCAAGACGATTAATCAGAATTAAAAAAATCTGAACTTTGTGGGGCTTCGAAATCGGAAAAAGTTTAGACTAATTTCCGATTCCCAAAACGATTCTTTTATTTTTATCTTTTGTTTTAAACTTGCTGGTACTAATGATAAAATGATAAATATTTATTGATTTTAAACTACCAGTAAAACCAAAATTTATAGATCATAATTATGAATTTAAGTAAAAATGGCACCGGAAAAAATGGCACGAGTGAATAAATAGGAAAAAATGGCACAAGTGAAAAATAAAGATGAAAATCTCACAATGAGTTTACCAAAATCTTAGATACAATGCATAAATGGAAAACATTAAGAAGTTTGTAAAATCTAAAAGAAAATTATATCTACATTTTAAGTAGATAAGAACTCTCCGCTAAATTCCCGCCCTCAAAATTAAATTCTACCTTTTTAGACGATTAGGCGATGTTAGAACAGAATCGGTAATTGTATCGGAATCGGGTAAAATATAGAAATCGTCCCATCACTAAATATATCAAACTTAATGGTGACAGACCGAGTAAAATAATATTTAAAACTTAAGCATGACAGACTAAAGACACATTTTATTTCAAAGTTAAAGGTGACAGACAAACGAAATTCTATGTTAAGCTTTTGAGTATTGAGACTGACAGACCAATAAAAATCTATTTCATGACTAAATATGACAAACCAAAATGTTATTTCAAACATACATATGACAGAGAAAGAAAATTCTATTTCAAATTTAGGATAACAGACCTGTGAAAACGCTATTTAAAACTTAAACATGGTGCATAAACAAAATTGGAATTTGAAACTTATGCACCAGAAATCAACTAAAATGATCATTCTAAATTAAACATGACAGTCCAACGAAAATGCTATTTAAATCTTAACCGTAACTGACCGACCAACGAACAGAGCCTCATAGAGTAGCTTAAATACATAACATGAACACATAACATGAACGGATAACATGAACACATAACATGAACACATAACATGAACATATAACATGAACGCATAACATGAACGCATAACATCAACGGATAACATGAACACATAGCATGCTTCTGTTTAATCTGATAAAATGCTATTTCAAACTAAAGTGTGACTAACTAAACTCACAACCTTCCAACTGACAGACTGACGGACATAGATACAAGGCTGCGTTTAAAAAACACAGTCTCATTAAAGACTTATGATTAACAGTAATAATAACTATAAATGTTATTCTGTATTTAACCAATCAATTCAAAGCTTTGTGGTCATGTGACAAACATGGAGTCTGATAACAGCAACAAAAGGCAATATGATGATGATCATCATCATTGTCATCATGAATAATAACAACAACCATTCTTAACAATGGCCCCCTACCTTTCAAGCTGGAATGGCTCGGACAATGGGTGCTAATGCAGATTTTTTTTACAATAACCAGAGAAAAGAGCTTGTCGTTGCATGTAAGCATCGCAGAAAAGGGCACTGCTTCTTTGCATTGTAATGCGTTTCGGAAACCGATTGCATGCATAACTCGCATTTGTTTGTTATAAACTCTGCTAAAATGATCTGGAAGAAAAGAATGTGTTGTGTGCGTATTTAAAATATCAGCGCAATATCAACAGAGGTTGATGCCCGAGGGCCACCCCTCCCCCCCTTCACGTACACCAAAATGCCAGTAAAAGGGAGTGCGGGTGGATTGTCGCAACGATCTATTCAATATGTATTTTCCGAACTCTTTGTGGCGATTCTGGTTGCCCCCGCTCCCCATCTCCCCCTTCCTTTCTTTCTATCCTTATCTCACCATCTCCCTCTTATCCATTCTCTCTTTATTTCTCTTTGTCTTTCTATCTCACACGCCTTATATATTTCTTTCTTTTCATCACTCTATTGATATATTTATTTATTACATTCGAAACCAGATAGCTAGTACATAAGCCAGAAATCTTTCTCGTGTGCCCTCTCACTACAAGAGTAAGAGAAATATGCTAATTACGAAGAATAATGCTTTACGGCAAGTGGAAACCCTTACTTCTTGTTAGTTGCGAGCATTCTATGTAATCTTGATTTTTTTATGTACCAAATTTTTATTATATTTTTTAAAATTTTCGGACGTTTACCCCCTTACAAATGTCCCCTAAATTCTTATATACAGATATAAGTAGCGTTCATTTTCTGTCCTCAAGAGAAGTAACTATGTCTAAAGGAATTCAGAATTCAGATAGTTGCTACAAAAAAGAAAAGTCGAGTCGGATAGAGTATTTTTTGAAGGAAACAAAACAAATAACAATGTTCTTTTCTTAACATGCTGCACCGATCAGCAAGACAAACAGACGAATCAGAATAAAATATAGACTTTTTAGGTTTCATCGGTGATAAAAGTCGAGAATCTGATAAGATAATTTCATATATTAGATAATAATAATTACTTAATAATTCACACCATTTAGTAATAAATAACACATATTGTATATGCATAGTCACATTTAAATTTAATAAATAATCTCATAAAATATTTGAATATTTGAAAGGAATTAAATATGTATAATTTAAAAATAATAAATAAGAGAATATAACGCACTATACATTTTTACCAATCGAAAAAACTAGGAACATCATGAAATGACATCATGTAATTTATGTTTGAAAAAAGGGTTACTGATAACTGAAAGTACTCAATTTTTTCGGAAGGCTATTGTTTTTACGCTAAGTAAAAACCATCACTTCCTCCACCAGAGCGCACTACTCATGAGGGAGTGTAACTATATATATATATATATATATATATATATATATATATAATTAATTAATTTTCAGTCAGCCTTCTGAACTTCTTGATATATTTCCTGATTATGTCTTTTAAACTCTATGACATGGATGGATTGTATAGATTCAACAAAAAAGTATGTTTTTGGGTTGATATATTTGATATTATATATTTTTATGTATTTTTGTATATATTTTTATATATTTTCAAAGTGAAATTTTATTACCTGTAGTGATGTCACTATGGTAATGGTCCTCTGAGGAGAAGATTTATCTTTGAAAACTCATGAGCTAAGGACGTTAAAATAATTTGCTTGAACTTTGAATTTTAATAAAATTTGATTGACACCTTATTTTATTATTTCATTTTATATAATATTAATGCTCTATCCAGTATATTGAGCTTCAGTTTTTATCCGGATGTTTTCACTAATTATAAGACGCTTATATCTTTTGTTGGATTACTTTATATATATATATATATATATATATAAATGAAGGAGAATGGAAAGGAATTAGAGAAAGCAAAAGCCAAATCAAAATTCAATTCAAAAGTTCAAAGCAAGGTATATTCCGCAAAAAGGCAATTTATTCAAGTTAAATTTTCCTTAAGCCAGGCTTTTCAAAGATCAGAATCTTATCATCAGAGGAAAACCTCTAACAATAGGAAATTCAAACATATCCAACAGCAACCACCCACCACATCCCTCACCACTTGTAACTGCCGTAAACCTAGAGATTGTCCCCTTAACAACAACTGTGTACAGAAGGACGTAATATACGCTTGCACTGTTAAACAATTCCCCCGCTCCACCAATGTTGTGAGTAATCACAGTTCCCATACTCCACCCGAACTCCGGATCTCCCCGCAACCCCAATCCGCTTCTACTCTAAACTCCCGCTTATACAGCCATACCTCTAACCAAGCACCCCCAATAATAAATAGTGCTCATGGGCCAACTCACATTTCCCCCATATCCGCTCCACCCCACTTCTCCAAACAACTTTCCTCGCATAACTTGGATCTCCAAACCCAAATCTCTTCTAATACCATTAGTAATCTCAATGCAACTATAGCACCACCCTTCAAGATACACACATATATTGGGGCGTCCTCTTTCCCCATTAAGACCCGGATCTCTAACCATAAATATTCCTTTAAAAATAGCAGCGATAACAGCTAACAATCTAATTAGAAACCTCAATCTTAAATACTCCCTATTCACTTCACTGGTCAATACTTAAAAAGTCCAAATCATATACTCCTGGAGCATCCCATTGCCAACTTTGTACTCTGGAAACCTTTATGATAGCTACTGCTACTAAATCTAAAAATATTATTAATTCTAAGAATGAACTTATCTCCAGTTGCAGGCATAAACGTAAATTCAGGTATAGCAACCATAATAATCCCCCAGACACCCCTCCCCCATTTGATTAAATACCCTCCCTTCATCTCTGATTTTCCCTCCTTACATCTCGAAACTCCTTTCTGATAGTTCTAATTCCTGTTGTTATTTAATCTCTACTTATATCTCCCTCATCCCTTTAACCTTCTCTTAACTTAATAAAATTACCCATTAACTTCGTTAGCTTCACATTTCCCTTAGTTTTAACACCTTCTTCCATTACCCCCAAAATCTTTCCACATAACCTCCTTAACTGTATAACTTTATTTGGCTTTCCACTTTCTTTCCCGTTTAACTTCTTTTAATGCATTCGTCCGCTTCCCTTCAACACTTCCATTCTTCATTCTTTTCCCTTTCAACGTGATAACTAACCCACTCTATTCATATTATATCCTAGCCCTTTTATTTACTTGTTGATTAGCCTTATCTACTCCATATCCCATTTGCACACCTCGATATCGAACTCCTTACTGTTTCCACTGTGCACTCTAATTATTCTTCCCCTCCTGTTTTTAATTCTTCTCACTTTTTTAATAGCCTCGATTATTCCCCCCTTGTTTTACCTCGCCCTTCGCACATCTCTCTCAAACTACTCAACCTCCAACCCGCCCTAGCTCTACATCTTTTAACCCCTATAGTATTTACTTGTAACTGCGATCTCCATTCTCCCTCTGGCTTAATCCTTTGTCACTTTTTTAACCTTGTATATCTCTTACTTCTTCCGGCCTTCACTAACCTATTTAACAATTTTCTTAATTAACCTCCATATAACTTTTTTAAAATAAAATTTCAAAGTTTATATTTTCCCATATCTATTTGAACTAGCATCCCGTAACTGCTTATTTACTTCAACCCATAATTTTTTCCACCTTGGAGACTCCCATTCCGGATATCCTCTCTAGGTCTTGTTTTCCTTCTTCTTTTTCCTTATTCTATTTTTCATTCTTGAGCTCCAATCTTATCGACTTTTCCCTCATTCTATTATTAGTATCTTATTTTTATTATTTTTTTATTTTTTTATTTTTTATTTTTTTATTTTTTATTCTTTCGGTCATTCCTCAATTTTCCCTGCGAGCTTAAGACTAATCTTATTATCTATTTTTTATTCTTATTTCTTTTATTTTCTTATTTCTACTTTTTATACTATTTTTATCTTTATTTTTTATCTTTACTCTTTTAATTTTTAACTCATTTTCCTAGTCCTACCGTTCATATATATTTTGCCTCATTGTTTATATCTAAGGTCATTTGATTAAACTCCTAAACCCCCGAACTCTGTTCTTATACATATTCTGATATTTTAACCCCTTATCCTAACATTCGTTAACTTACCCCCACTCCTTTCTTCCCCTTTTCTAGTTGAATCCTAATTCGCGCTAACTCCCAATTTCAACTTTATGTTTCACCCCCCCACTTTCACACTCTTAATTTTATCCGCATTCCTTCACCGCATCGCTCCCTTTCTCCTCCCCCCTCTCTTTCCTCGTACCCGTCCCTTTCTCCTCCCACACACCACTTACCCGTTTCCTCCCTTGCCCACTGGTCGCATATTATATCCTTGTTTTCACTGTCTTTGCTTTTCTTCATTTATAGCCGGCTTTCTCAACTGGGCAGACTTTAAATATTCTCACTGCCCCTTTTTTCCACTTTAAAACACTTTCCTTTGTCATCTCTGCCCGGGAAGTTTCTTTAATGGCGAATATTTTACATTTTAATCTCCTCTGACGCCTGCCTGCATCATCGAATGTACCTCTTATTGGACTTTTTACCCTTTTTGGATCTTCTATTTTCGCCGTACCTGAAGTTGTGGCTTCTTGGAATTTAACTTTGAAACTTCTCTCATTACTTCTCGTGCCTCTAACGACCTACCTATCTACATCGTATTCTCTCCGCTGGACTCTTCGACACCGGACTTTGGCAATCGGACATTTGCTTGCACCGTGGCACAGTTTTGCCCTACGTTTCTTTCCCTACAACTTTTATTTTATTTCATTTTTTCAAATTTTAAATCTTGGCCATTGCCAACTTATCTATCCCAGCGACTTCCTCTGATGATAAGATTTTGATCTTTGAAAAGCCTGGCTTAAGGAAAATTTAACTTGAATAAATTGCCTTTTTGCGGAATATACCTTGCTTTGAACTTTTGAATTGAATTTTGATTTGGCTTTTGCTTTCTCTAATTCCTTTCCATTCTCCTTCATTTCTACCTGCTCTATCCTGGATATTGAGCTGTATACTCTTCACAATAGGGTTTTACCTTTCCTAAAAGTTCGCTTTTAGTGCACCTCTTTATATATATATATATATATATATATATATATATATATATAGAGAGAGAGAGAGAGAGAGAGAGAGATAGGTAAAGAGAGAGAGAGAGAGAGAGAGAATGGTAGTTTGCTTGAAGCATTGCTGGGAATTGTAATAATTGTATTAAGAAGGCTGAATACAATGCAGAGAGCCGGATTGATGAGAAACTGGAAATAACAAAAATAAACGAGAGGACTTACAACTATCTATTTATTTTTCTTTTCAATCTTACATAAACAGCAAGTATGGAGTTAGCTGTGTGTGATGTCCGGATGATGATTAGAAATTATTTGATATTTCGGGAAAATTTCCCCCTTTGTCAAAGTTAGACAAAAATATATACATACTTATATAAAGCAAAGTTTTGTGTATGTGTGTCATGGCATCACTATTAAACTGTCCTCTATTATTAAACTAAGATTCAAACTAATCGCAAATTGTTAAATTTTTAAAAACTCATTATTCAAAATTAAAAGTATGTAAAAATAACATTAGAAACAAATAATCTGCCATTTTTTAGCGTTCCCTTTCGAAACCAACCGAATAATTTACTTTTCACGTCAAATCATACTTTGAAGAGAAAACATTTATCCCTTTTTTATTAATAATGGACAAAAAAATATTTGATAAATGTTCAATAATATATTTTTTGCTTTAATAAGAATTTTTAAATTTTAAATCTATATTTTGTTGCTTTTTTATTAATTTTAGGTATCAAACTATTTTAAATCTATGTGGATATGTAAAAATTCCCTATGCTGAACTCATTTAAGACAAACTATTTTAAATCTATGCGGATATGTAAAAACTTACTTTGCTGAACTCATTTAAGACAAACTATTTTAAATCTATGCGGATATGTAAAAACTTACTTTGCTGAACTCATTTAAGACAAACTATTTTAAATCTATGCGGATATGTAAAAACTCCCTATGCTGAACTCATTTAAGACAAACTATTTTAAATCTATGCGGATATGTAAAAACTCCCTATGCTGAACTCATTTAAGACAAACTATTTTAAATCTATGCGGATATGTAAAAACTCCTTATGCTGAACTCATTTAAGACAAACTATTTTAAATCTATGCGGATATGTAAAAACTTACTTTGCTGAACTCATTTAAGACAAACTATTTTAAATCTATGCGGATATGTAAAAACTCCCCATGCTGAACTCATTTAAGACAAACTATTTTAAATCTATGCGGATATGTAAAAACTCTCTATGCTGAACTCATTTAAAACAAACTATTTTAAATCTATGCGGATATGTAAAAACTCCCTATGCTGAACTCATTTAAGACAAACTATTTTAAATCTATGCGGATATGTAAAAACTCCTTATGCTGAACTCATTTAAGACAAACTATTTTAAATCTATGCGGATATGTAAAAACTTACTTTGCTGAACTTATTTAAGACAAACTATTTTAAATCTATGCGGATATGTAAAAACTCCCTATGCTGAACTCATTTAAGACAAACTATTTTAAATCTATGCGGATATGTAAAAACTCCCTATGCTGAACTCATTTAAGACAAACTATTTTAAATCTATGCGGATATGTAAAAACTCCTTATGCTGAACTCATTTAAGACAAACTATTTTAAATCTATGCGGATATGTAAAAACTTACTTTGCTGAACTCATTTAAGACAAACTATTTTAAATCTATGCGGATATGTAAAAACTCCCTATGCTGAACTCATTTAAGACAAACTATTTTAAATCTATGCGGATATGTAAAAACTCTCTATGCTGAACTCATTTAAAACAAACTATTTTAAATCTATGCGGATATGTAAAAACTCCCTATGCTGAACTCATTTAAGACAAACTATTTTAAATCTATGCGGATATGTAAAAACTCCTTATGCTGAACTCATTTAAGACAAACTATTTTAAATTTATGCGGATATGTAAAAACTCCCTATGCTGAACTCATTTAAAACAAACTATTTTCGTTAGATCTGTGGCATTGTGGTTAAAGTGTTCGCCTTTAGTTTCAATATTTTTAGTCATCGTGGGTTCGAATCTCAGACGGAACTTTACTTCTACTCGTGTCTACTTCAGCTAGTTTTTCATATTTGCTGGAAAGAATGCCGAGAATCTGTGAGGGTAAGTTTTATGAATCAGATATTTAAGTAGTTTAAAAAATATATATTTTGGTTTCATTTGTAATCAATACAATAAATAAAACCATTTTGGTTATTAACTTATTTCATTACAAACTAGAAGAATACTCGTCCCAGGATAGGTAAAATTAATTCTCCGAGCAGAACAAGTCTACACCCCTTTTATGTCCCCTTACGAAGATTACAGTCAACATATAATGATGCTCAAGCTTCGGCTCTCCTCTGGCAATTCTTACAGGAAAGCTAGAAAGAACTATCTGCAGTCTACTTCCAATCTTTGGTGGAAAAATGCTGAGAATCTGTGACAGTGACCAAAGGAGGTCATTTTGATGAATCAAAAGTTCAAGTATTTTTTTTTTTAGTTTTTTGGTTAATTTGTTTTAATGTCGTCCAGAAAGAGTTGATTTAGTAAAATAAATAAGAGTTGATTTAGTATAATAAATAAGAGTTGATTTAGTAAAATAAATAAGAGTTGATTTAGTATAAGAAATAAGAGTTGATTTAGTATAATAAATAAGAGTTGATTTAGTATAATAAATAAGAGTTGATTTAGTAAAATAAATAAGAGTTGATTTAGTATAATAAATAAGAGTTGATTTAGTAAAATAAATAAGAGTTGATTTAGTATAATAAATAAGAGTTGATTTAGTATAATAAATAAGAGTTGATTTAGTATAATCAATAAGAGTTGATTTAGTATAATAAATAAGAGTTGATTTAGTATAATAAATAAGAGTTGATTTAGTATAATAAATAAGAGTTGATTTAGTATAATAAATAAGAGTTGATTTAGTATAATCAATAAGAGTTGATTTAGTATAATCAATAAGAGTTGATTTAGTATAATCAATAAGAGTTGATTAAGTATAATAAATAAGAGTTGATTTAGTATAATAAATAAGAGTTGATTTAGTATAATAAATAAGAGTTGATTTAGTATAATCAATAAGAGTTGATTTAGTATAATCAATAAGAGTTGATTAAGTATAATAAATAAGAGTTGATTTAGTATAATAAATAAGAGTTGATTTAGTATAATAAATAAGAGTTGATTTAGTATAATCAATAAGAGTTGATTTAGTATAATCAATAAGAGTTGATTTAGTATAATAAATAAGAGTTGATTAAGTATAATAAATAAGAGTTGATTTAGTATAATAAATAAGAGTTGATTTAGTAAAATAAATAAGAGTTGATTAAGTAAAATAAATAAGAGTTGATTTAGTATAATAAATAAGAGTTGATTTAGTTTAATAAATAAGAGTTGATTTAGTATAATAAATAAGAGTTGATTTAGTATAATAAATAAGAGTTGATTTAGTATAATAAATAAGAGTTGATTTAGTATAATAAATAAGAGTTGATTTAGTATAATAAATAAGAGTTGATTTAGTAAAATAAATAAGAGTTGATTTAGTATAATAAATAAGAGTTGATTTAGTATAATAAATAAGAGTTGATTTAGTATAATAAATAAGAGTTGATTTAGTATAATAAATAAGAGTTGATTTAGTATAATCAATAAGAGTTGATTTAGTATAATCAATAAGAGTTGATTTAGTATAATAAATAAGAGTTGATTAAGTATAATAAATAAGAGTTGATTTAGTATAATAAATAAGAGTTGATTTAGTAAAATAAATAAGAGTTGATTAAGTAAAATAAATAAGAGTTGATTTAGTATAATAAATAAGAGTTGATTTAGTTTAATAAATAAGAGTTGATTTAGTATAATAAATAAGAGTTGATTTAGTATAATCAATAAGAGTTGATTAAGTATAATAAATAAGAGTTGATTTAGTATAATAAATAAGAGTTGATTTAGTATAATAAATAAGAGTTGATTTAGTATAATAAATAAGAGTTGATTTAGTATAATCAATAAGAGTTGATTAAGTATAATAAATAAGAGTTGATTTAGTATAATAAATAAGAGTTGATTTAGTATAATAAATAAGAGTTGATTTAGTATAATCAATAAGAGTTGATTTAGTATAATCAATAAGAGTTGATTTTGTATAATAAATAAGAGTTGATTAAGTATAATAAATAAGAGTTGATTTAGTATAATAAATAAGAGTTGATTTAGTAAAATAAATAAGAGTTGATTAAGTAAAATAAATAAGAGTTGATTTAGTATAATAAATAAGAGTTGATTAAGTATAATAAATAAGAGTTGATTTAGTATAATAAATAAGAGTTGATTTAGTATTATAAATAAAGGTTGATTTAGTAAAATAAATAAGAGTTGATTTAGTATAATAAATAAGAGTTGATTTAGTATAATAAATAAGAGTTGATTTAGTATAATAAATAAGAGTTGATTAAGTATAATAAATAAGAGTTGATTTAGTATAATAAATAAGAGTTGATTAAGTATAATAAATAAGAGTTGATTTAGTATAATAAATAAGAGTTGATTTAGTATAATCAATAAGAGTTGATTTAGTATAATCAATAAGAGTTGATTAAGTATAATAAATAAGAGTTGATTTAGTATAATAAATAAGAGTTGATTTAGTATAATAAATAAGAGTTGATTTAGTATAATCAATAAGAGTTGATTTAGTATAATCAATAAGAGTTGATTAAGTATAATAAATAAGAGTTGATTTAGTATAATAAATAAGAGTTGATTTAGTATAATAAATAAGAGTTGATTTAGTATAATCAATAAGAGTTGATTTAGTATAATCAATAAGAGTTGATTTAGTATAATAAATAAGAGTTGATTAAGTATAATAAATAAGAGTTGATTTAGTATAATAAATAAGAGTTGATTTAGTAAAATAAATAAGAGTTGATTAAGTAAAATAAATAAGAGTTGATTTAGTATAATAAATAAGAGTTGATTAAGTATAATAAATAAGAGTTGATTTAGTATAATAAATAAGAGTTGATTTAGTATAATAAATAAGAGTTGATTTAGTATAATAAATAAGAGTTGATTTAGTATAATAAATAAAACGATTGTGGTGCTTAACGCGGTTCATTAAAAATGAAACTTAAAATGAGAAATAAATTGTTTTAGGCTGGCCAAATACTTTTGACTGGTAGTGTACATATCTGTATATATAAATCAAAGTGTTCTATATGTGTGTATGTATGTATGTATGTATGTATGTATGTATGTATGTATGTGTGTCGCGGTATCACAGTTAAACAGTTAATCTAAGTGTCAAAACAACTGCAAATTTGGAATCAGCTCCTTCAATGCGATGTTGTTATCGATAACAGAAGTTCTTAAACAATTTTAAAAACTCATTATCCAAAATTGAATCCACGTAAAATATAACATAAGAAACAAATGTTCCGACATTTTTAGCATTCCCTTTCCAAGCCGACAGAACAACAGACTTCGGAACCTTTTCACTGATACCAATAAGGAAAATAAATAAATAAACATATCAAAATAAGTCAATATTGTTTTTTAGCCAAATCATCGTGTACGTATTTACTATCTATATTTTTAAATTAAAAATGGAACTTTATTTTACGTTTCTTTATTTATTTTAGACAATCGAATTATTTTAGATCTACGTGGAGTATCCAAATACACCAGGAACAGTTTAAGTAGGTTACAAGAACAGAAAAGGTTTCGTGTTATCGGTGGCCGTGTGGATAAGCGTTCGTTTTCAATTCCAATATTTTATGCTGTCTTTCCAGGTTCGAATCACACACTAGACATTATGTTTTTGTTGTTGTTTTTAATTGCTATAGCGTTCAAGCTATTTCTGAGCTGATACCGATCATCATCATAAACCTGAATAATGCACTTGTTTTTTTAAAAAATTTTTTTATCTTATTGCGATTTAAAGCAAAAATAACTTTTTCATTTGAAATGAAGTGCAGAAGAGAAAGTTTGAGAAACCCGGGGTTGACGGATACATCCTCTAGTCAATATATAAAAGTAAATGTAATCTATGTATACATACAATATGGCGGTCATTGTAATATATATATATATATATATATATATATATATATATATATATATATATATATATATATATATATATATATATATATATATATATATATATATATATATATATATATATATATATATATATATATATATATATATATATATATATATATATATATATATATATATATATATATATATATATATATATATATATATATATATATATATATATATATATATATATATATATATATATATATATATATATGTATATATATATATATATATATATATATATATATATAAGCTTGGTCTATAAAAAATAGAAAGTATATGCAAGAACATATGTTTTCCCACGTCTCTCTCTCTCTCTATATATATATATATATATATATATATGTATATATATATATATATATATATATATATATATATATATAGATAGAGAGAGAGAGAGAGAGAGAGAGAGAGACGTGGGAAAACATATGTTCTTGCATATACTTTCTATTTTTTATAGACCAAGCTTTTCAAGGTAAAAGCTCGATGATTGTAAACATATAACAACAGAGCATACATTAATAAACAATATTGTGCTACATTTCAGTGACCAAGATTTTATTCACCTCATCTTTTGAAAACAAAAACTTTGGTACATTTACGGACTTTTGGGTTTGTTATTGTTTACTGCATCGCTATGTTGTCTTTTCTGAAGAACTTTTGGGGTTTCTGAGGAATCCATAAAAAAAAGAAGATTCGGGATTGACCTACAAATGTCGAATGTTCTGTAAACGAAACGGTCCGTAAATGTACCGAAGTTTTTATTTTAAAAAGATGATCAGTAAGATGAATACAATTTTAGTCTCTAGAATGTAGCATAATATTGTTTATATATATATATATATATATATATATATATATATATATATATATATATGGGAAGATATATATATATATATATATATATATATATATATATATATATATATATATATATATATATATATATACATTTATGGAAGGTTAAGTAACATCTTCTGTACGAATCTGTGGTACCCTTCCAACAAACAGTGGGTGGCCGAAATGTAAATATATAGTTACAAATGACAAATGTAATAATGTTTTCTTTTTTATCTGAGGGTAGGAATGGGGAGATGTGAGTAGGTGGGTTGATAGGTGGGATGTTACTCTTCTCATTACCGATTTCCCTCCGGATAATGACAGTGGTTGATGTGACAAACGGCGAGCGGAAACACTTGTTGAAATATCTCACCACCTGTGAGATAAACTTTCCCATAAATTTGTGTCAATCTGAGAGAAATAGATTTACCGAATTTATCAATTGTATCCTCTTCTAGGCCACCCGCTCTCAAGGCAGGTGGTTACGGGCTTCAATTATATAAACACACACATGCATGCAATTTATATATATACATATATTTATATATATATATATATATATATATATATATATATATATATATATATATATATATATATATATATATATACTTGTATCAAAACTCTGAAACCACTACCCTTATTCTTCTGAAAGTTTGTAAAAAATGGTATGCATACTGTAGACTAGTATATATATATATATATATATATATATATATATATATATATAAGTCATCTACAAAAACTTTTTCGCTGTATCACATCTCTTCACTGTGGCTATATATGCAAGTGCTTCAAGATGGGATCAAAACTTAGGCGTCTGGTCGCCAGTCGACCCTCCTAACCATTCGCCTGTCACTTTGTGAATAAGCGAAATCTGAATGTTTATATAAACACTGTCAATTGCCAGGGAGTGTTCCATTTGTTTACACAAGGAGCTTTGCATTTACGTTGATGGAGTTGGCGATTTCAGTTACCAGAGTGCTTAATCCAAGAAGGGGGGTGCATATGTAGTTATGTCCTTTTTTCGCGTTTGTCTAACACCAGTCAGAATTTCTTCCAAGAATTTCCTGTCCGTGGAACACATTACCACGGGACTGCTATCCGTGCAGACCACACTAGGGTCGTCTACAAATTCAATGTCAACAAAAACTGTCACAAAATGACCCCTCTTGGCCTTTTGGCTAAGATCAAAGTGTAGTATCTGTTCCGATGGATACTGCACTTCATAGATCAGTATTGTCTTGACCTTCGGGACTTGATTTACGCCGGTCTATGGGTCTGATCTGTCCTGTGCAGTTCTAGGAGGTCCACCCTCCCAGGCTTTACCTCCCCTCTTTGGAGAGGAGTAAGTTAATTGCTTACTGCCTGAGGCGCCCCTACCGGGGAATGCCGACGGGGCTGCCCAGGCAATTTTTAATGGCCAGAGTGCTCACCTTCTCGAGCGCTGGCTTTTCAAATCCCACTTTCCGACCTTGTGTAACATATTCCTATTGTGGGTAGGGGTTAAATAACGCCTTTTGGCTAAGATCAAAGTGTAGTATCTGTTCTGATGGATACTGCACCCCATACTGATGTTGTCTTTGCCTTCGGGTCTTGATTTACGCCGGTCAATGGGTCTGTCCTGTGCAGTTCTAGGAGGTCCATCTTCCCAGGCTTTACCTCCCCTCTTTGGAGAGAAGTAAGTTAATTGCTTACTGCCTGAGGCGCCCCTACCGGGGAATGCCGACGGGGCTGCCCAGGCAATTTTTAATGGCCAGAGTGCTCACCTCTCGGGCGCTGGCTTTTCAAACCCCACTTTCCCGACCCGACCTTGGGTCACATCTTACTTGTGGGAGTAAGATAAAAAAAACTGGCCTTGTGCCTAACTCCTGGAGAGGAGTAAATAAATACTCAACATTGACGTTTCTTCCTTTCTTTCTGGGGATTATACTAAAGTATTGCCGAAACAAAAGATCACCCTTACAGTATATGTTTTTAGTTGAACGTCTTCTATGTCAATTAGAATGAATTACTTGGTCTCATTTTAAGTAACATTTAAAATCTAGATCATTCTTATCAGTAAATAACAAAGGCTAAAAAACGATATTCAAAAAGTTAATTAGATTTTTAAAAATCCAATCGACTTTTGTTTTTGTTTATTACATGAATAATTTTAAATAAAAAATATGATCGTATTTTACCTATGAATATAATCCCTGTGAAATGTTTAGTAATTAACATAATCACTGCAAAATTATTAGCAATTAAAATAATCCTTGTATTTTTTTTTAGAAATTAGTATAATCCCTGTAAAATTCTTACAATTAACATAATTCCTGTAAAATTCTTACAATTAACATAATTCCTGTGAAATTCTTACAATTAACATAATCCCTGCAAAATTCTTACAATTAACATAATTCCTGTGAAATTCTTAGCAATTAACATACTCCTTGTAAAATACTTACAATTAACATAATCCTTGTAAAATTCTTACAATTAACATAATCCCTGTGAAATTCTTACAATTAACATAATCCTTGTAAAATACTTACAATTAACATAATCCTTGTAAAATTCTTACAATTAACATAATCCCTGTAAAATTCTTACAATTAACATAATCCTTGTAAAATACTTACAATTAACATAATCCTTGTAAAATACTTACAATTAACATAATCCTTGTAAAATACTTACAATTAACATAATCCTTGTAAAATTCTTACAATTAACATAATCCTTGTAAAATTCTTACAATTAACATAATCCCTGTAAAATTCTTACAATTAACATAATCCTTGTAAAATACTTACAATTAACATAATCCTTGTAAAATACTTACAATTAACATAATCCTTGTAAAATACTTACAATTAACATAATCCTTGTAAAATTCTTACAATTAACATAATCCTTGTAAAATACTTACAATTAACATAATCCTTGTAAAATACTTACAATTAACATAATCCTTCTAAAATTCTTACAATAAACATAATCCCTGTAAAATTCTTACAATTAACATAATCCTTGTAAAATACTTACAATTAACATAATCCTTGTAAAATACTTACAATTAACATAATCCTTGTAAAATTCTTACAATTAACATAATCCCTGTAAAATTTTTACAATTAAAATAATCCCTGTAAACCTTTTAGAAATTAATATAATCCCTGTAAAATTCTTAGCAATTAAGATGATCTTTGTAAAATGCTTAGCAATCAACATAATCCATGAATTTTTAAAAGAAATTAACATAATCCCTGTAAATGTTTTAGAAATTAACATAATCCTTGTAAAATTCTTAGAAATTAACATAATCCTTGTAAAATTCTTAGAAATTAAGTTGATCTCTGTAAAATTCTTAGAAATTAACATAATCCTTGTAAAATTCTTAGAAATTAAGTTGATCTCTGTAAAATTCTTAGAAATTAACATAATCCTTGTAAAATTCTTAGAAATTAAGTTGATCTCTGTAAAATTCTTAGAAATTAACATAATCCTTGTAAAATTCTTAGAAATTAAGTTGATCTCTGTAAAATTCTTAGAAATTAACATAATCCTTGTAAAATTCTTAGAAATTAAGTTGATCTCTGTAAAATTCTTAGAAATTAACATAATCCTTGTAAAATTCTTAGAAATTAAGTTGATCTCTGTAAAATTCTTAGAAATTAACATAATCCTTGTAAAATTCTTAGAAATTAAGTTGATCTCTGTAAAATTCTTAGAAATTCACAACATAAACAGCATAATTACCAATTTAAAAAACACATTCATCTCATTTCGATTTGATCGGCTCGTATGATGAATGTCGTTTTTGTCAACTCTTAGAGCCGGACTGAAATTTGGAAATATATACATTCTACCATAAATTTTTGGTGTGAAAATTAAGCTTTGAATCATTTACGCCGTTTTTTCATTTCTTCCGATTAAGTTGCTCGTAACAAAATTATACAATCTCAATGGAGAAATGCCTTCCATCTATTTGGAAAACCTTGTTGGTCTGCTCAGTATTTAAAAATACTGGGATCAGTCGTTTTATCTCCGTACAGACTAATCAGTCTCCTCTGTATCATGAGCAAGTTGCTTTATTCTGTGATAAATCAAGAAATTGACAACGACTTCAGCAAAAACAGTCTTCTTAATGACAAGCAATATGGATTTCGTTCCAGATCTAAAATGGAAGATGTATATTCAGTCTGTTTCTAAGGCCGCTAGAAAAATGTTTGGATCATTCTACCACTCCAGAAAGTGTGTGACTCCAGATGTAATCCTCTACCTGTATAAGAGTCTGATACGTCCTATATATTAGTGATGAAACGATTTCAATATTTTTCCCAATTCCGATACGATTGACGATCTGTTCTTAATTCCCGATTCTGATTCCGATTCTAATAAATATTCCAAAGTTATGTTTAAAAAATCAACCAACAATTTGTTTACATCAGTTTTTTTAATATAATAATATTGCACTAAAATTTTACTATAATATTGCACTGGAACAAAATCTATAAAAAACAGATATGTTCATTTTTTTATATCTCACCGATAATTTATAAAAACATTGGTAAACTTTTTCTGGATTAAAAAGAAACTTAATAATTATTTAGTGAATGTTGATATTCATTTTAAAGAATCAAACATTTTTTGTAAATTAATTTACTTAACTATTTTCAATGAGAAAAGAAACAAGATTAAAATGCTTAAATTTAAAATATTTGTTTGAAAAAATACATTTTTTTCAAGAAAAACGTGTTTGTTTTTGTTTACAATTTTGTTTTACGAACAAAACTATATTGTAGGTATTATTTTACAAAGAATGACAAGAATGATATCTTAATTATAGAGAATAAAATTACAAGGGACTCTTATTGGCCATCTCAAGTGCTTTCGTCGTCAGCAGTTGGTTTTTTTTTCGGTGAGGTTGTTGTCGTTTTTTGTGTTTTTATTATTTTCTCTGAAGTTTCGACAGGAGAAGAAGAAAGAAAAAAAGAAAGGGGTGTGATTGAGTCTGTTGCCTATTTCGTATTTGTGGATTTATTGTTTTTATTAATTTTGTTTAGTTATTTTATTTTACTTATTTATTTTATTTTGTTTTTTTAAATTTATTTATTTGATTTGATTAGACTTTTAAAACATTAGTACCGATATGTTGTTAATATTAGGTTGTTTCCTTTTTATATATAGTGCTTCTAGGATTTTTAATCGGAATGTACAATTATTTTTGTGTATTATTTTAGTGTTAGTTGGTAGTATTTTTCTTATTTCGGCTGACTGTAGTGTTTTGTTTGGTGAAATGATGTGGCCTTGAATTTCAGTGATGTCATATATATATATATATATATATGTATGTGTGTGTAAATGTTTATATTTAAATCAAACTTTTATATATGAATTTTTATAACATAAAGTTTTACGGTGTAAGGCTAAAGCTGTAATAAAAAATGTTTTAATATCAAATGTACGAAACAAATTCTAACATTTAAACAAAAAAATCAGTTTTTATTTGCATACAATTGTTTCGGTCTACCACCAAGATATATGTAATGTTCAAAACGTATAGGGCATTTATTTTTATTGAAGAGGCTATCATCAATGCTAGTAAAAAAAGAGGGTAACCCCCCAGACAGGAAAAAACTGTATTGCATTCAGCATTCATTTTTTATATTTTTTGTCACTATATATTTTTGCATAAAATATCTTGGTTGTTTTTTCATGTAAAAAATGCACTGATGATGAAAATAAATGCCTTCTACGTTTTGAACATTACATATATATTGGTGGTAGGCCGAAACAATTGTATGCTAATAAAACCAGATCTGTTTGTGTGGTGTCCGGATGATTAAAAAATCATTATTTTATATTTCGGGAAAAGAAACTTCCCTTTGTCAAAAATAATCAGCTGTTGTTCTGCTTTGGCAGCCATTTTATTTGGTCAGATTCTCTGCATAGTCGGGAAATTCTTCTGGTATTGATTATTTTTGACAAAGGGAACTTTCTTTTCACGAAATATTAAATAATGATTTTTTAATCATTTGGACATCACACAAACAGCTAACACACTCTTGCTGTTATGTAAGATTTTAGGAAAAATAAATAGTAGGTCATATTACGTATTCGATTTATTGTTTTTGTTTCTTACAACTTGCATCTTACCCGGAATTTGAATTGCCCACAGCCTTTAAAAACATACTACTAATATATATATATATATATATATATATGTATTTGAAGTTTTAGTTTAGTTTTTTGTTTATTTATTTGTTCATTTTTTAAAATTTATTTATTTATTATGTATTTTTAACCTACGGTAAATGTTATTCTGTGTAAGCAGTTGTTTGCTATTTCACTTCTAAAGTTTTATAAGTTTTGGGGGTCTTTAAAGTTAAGCATTTCAAATTTTTAATTCAGACATAATCTACATGGGTCGTCTAAAGTTCTACATGTACTGGCCTGTTGTATTATTTTCCATTCGATTATTGTTGAGCGTCTGCTTTCTTTGAGCTCCCAATAATGGTTTGCTAGTGCTGTTTTAATTTGGCGTTCTTTGTTTTTAAATGTGCTATTGAGGTTGTAATATCTGTTTTTTTTTAATCTAGGGAGGTCATACCCACGTAGTACTTCTTGTTATTCGGTCTTCCTTTGGCAAATATTGTGGCTTGGTAAACAATACTTTTTGTTAGGCATTTATTTTGTACTGGACAAGGTGTACGAGTCATGCAGTTGCAGATTTTCTCTTCATTACTAACTTTTTCATTTTTATTTGTGTGATTGCTATTAGGGTTTGGGTTATTACTATTTGTATTGCTTATATTTTTGTTCTTCTTAGTGTTAGTTTTGCTATATCGGTCACTTTTTTACATAACTTGTTATTTTTCTTCTCTACTGTTCTCCTTAATTATTTTGTTATTGTGTGCTTTTATTATCATTGCTAGGTTTTCGCAGCAGCTGTAGGACAGTTTTGAGTTATTTTTATTGAATATTTTATTCAGGGTATTTTTTATGGATAAGTGTTTTCTAATGAGATTTATGAATTTCTTGCCCAGTTTTGTTTTTAACATCTGATTATAGGGTGGTGCATACCAGATTATATTTCTTTTTCTTTTCTTTTTAATGTTATTATAATTATTGGTGTCCTGTTTCTTATATTTAATTTCGATATTATGGTACCCACTATTTTTAAAGCTGCATTGTAAATGTTGCTTGATTTTTTTAATACATTTTCGTTGCTAGTGTTATTGATAAGTCTACTTTCGATAGAATTAGGAATCTGTTTTATAATTAATGGGAGGGGGGTGATTGGACTTTTGGTTTACGTCGTATATTGGATTAGCGGTATCTTTTAAATATGGCTCGTAAGTGACATCTAAAAAGTGAGTTATTTTTATGTTAGCCAGTACTTCTACTCTTAGGCCTGATTTTTTCATTTCCATATGTATCATTTTCTTGAAGTTTTCTCCCTTGACCTTGTTGAAATCCTTTATTATAGCTAATCCATCACCTCTATTTAGGCCGATATCTGTATTATCAAATATATTTGTAAGTGTATATAAAATAAATAACCCCACAAGATCTGATGCCTCGTAGAGTCAAGGGCACCCATGGCCAAATCAAAAGAGTTTGTCATTTTTGTTTTAATCAATTGGTCATTATCATTGATTAAAACTGATCTTCTACATTTTTGAATGATGTGCCTTTCATCCTTGGATATATCGGTATACAGCTCGGCAAACACTAGGGCGGTGTTGAAGAGTTCTTCGGATATGGATAAATAGAAATCCACTATGTCAAATTGTAGCTAGGTACATTTATTTTTATTTTCGATATTATAAAACCAAATGATTGCTTCGGCAGATTTCACCCAAAGGTTTAAGTCTAGGTAGAATTGTTTTACTAATTCTTCCTATTTCTGGTTTGTGTCGTATTAAGTAAGCGAGTGCTTTTGTGGTCTTTAAATAAGATATAGGCTTCCTTAGGTTTTAATTTACTAACTGTGTCACTAATTTTTAGTCTATCAGTGATTTGTTTACTTTCAGTATTTATTATATTTATGTAGTTATGTTCGCTTTTTATAGTTTTTTGTAATGTCTTCTGTGAGTAGTTTGTTATATTCTTGTTTATTTATTTCATAAAAATTCCTAGTTTTATCCGATTTTACGAAGATTCTGTTAGAGTTGTTTATGTTTCTAACAATGTTGTGTAATTGTTTTTGAAATTTATTATGTTGTTTGTGAAATTCTAAATCTTTAATTACATTTAAGAGGTCATTTTCAAAGCTAATCATGAGATCTATTGGTTTTGCGGTTTTTAAGCTTTTGAATCCGTAGGATTCTTTTGTATCTAGGTGTTTTTGTTTATTATTAAGGAAGAAGTGTGCCCGCCATATATATATATATATATATATATATATATATATATATATATATATATATATATATATATGATTTGAAAATGAATTAAATTCTCAAAAGTATACACACACATGCATATATATATATATATATATATATATATATATATATATATATATATATATATATATATATGAAATGCGATTTTTCCAGATAAGTCTCTTCATTGTGTCTTATATAATATGTGAGGATTTTAAATGTCAAGCTTTTAACAATCAAAGTGACTAATATGCTTTTGTAATGAATAATTTGCCAGTTCCGAAACCAACTGCGACTCCTGCGATCAGGTGTGATTGCACCGATCACTATTGTACACTCTCTGTGGATTTGCTAAGAGACAGACGTAATTTAGGAAAGGACAAACCTTTTATAAACACCAGATGGTTACCAGTGACCAACTGCATTAGTGACCACTTGGTAAGTGCACTTCAAGTGACCATCATCTAATTACATTTGTATTTCGACTGACCGTTGTATTAATGCCTTTTCATTGAAGTGACAATTGTATTAGAGCATTAGAATTAGAGTGACCACCAGGAACACAGCGTTCGCCTTTAATGACCACAAGGGGCCCTCGTTGTAAAGTGACCATTCCAATAGACTTATATTAATATTAATGTATTTGTGTGAGAGTAGAAGTTTAGATGAAGTTAGTATTAGTTGATTGCCTAACAAGACTATGATAATAATAATAATAATAATAATAATAATAATAACAATAATAATAATAATTTAGAGCAAGATGTGGGAAAAGCGTCAAAAACACAACAAAGATACCAAGTGGCTGAAAAACATGAAAGATGAACAACAGGAAATTGAAGAAGGAACAGAAACAGAAATTAATGAAGAAACGACTAAGACAACCCTAAAGAAAATGTCAAAATGGAAAGCACCAGGCCACGATGGGATACATGCATACTAGTTTTTAAAAAGCACAACCCTACATGAAACGCTAGCACAGAAACAGAAGTACTAGAGTGGATGATCAAAGGAAGGCTATCGCTAATACAAAAAGATGACAAAAAAGGGAAGGATCCCAAGCAACTACAGACCAATAACCTGTTTACCAACAATGTGGAAAATCCTAACGGCACAACTGAAAGAACAAATCTACCAATCCCTGAACAATCGTGGACTGCTCCCCGAGGCACAAAAAAGAAGCCGGAAAGAGAAACGAGGGAGGCATGATCTGCTATATCAATATCGTAAAGGAGTTAACAAAACAGAAAAAAAGAACATAGCCATGGCATGGATTGACTACAAGAAAGCTTACAACAGATGCGTAGGCGCTTTATTATTTTTTACATTGTACATTAAAACGAGGCAAAAACTAGTGTACTACTAGTATTGTTTAGATTATTCGGACTACTATTCTCATCTTGGATGTTATTCTCACAACGTTTCGGCCGATGTAATCTCCAACTTTCTTCAGGGGCATCTTGTCAAACTCGGACATTTTTATGTCGAACTCCTGTGTTTATATGGAATTTCGAACTGATTTTTTAAATTTCATCCACAGGGGAAGTTTGTTCTCATTCTGTCAGCCATGACCGAGTAGAAGTATTGATGAAGTCATTTTTGTTTTTAGTTAGTATAGCCTGTAGTGAGGATTAAACCTTCAACCTCCAAAAGACTCTGACTTAGAAGTGATTGTTACTTAACACCTTTATCCGTTGCTCTATGTCCCCAAAGTTTACCTTCTTATCAATAATTTGCGCATTTTATCTGTATGGAAACAATGTGTTTAATTATATGTTTAATCAAACGTATAAATGCCTCATTTCTGGTTGGTATAGTTTGTTGTAGATAAATAAATGTTACATGCGTGTTAACTCTAATTGTACCACTATCCCTAATTCGTCTTCTTTTGCTTTTATGACGCTGAACAGATAAGTCTTCCGCTTTACAGAAAAAACATTTTTGTCTTTGAGTTTAGCATATGCATGCTTTGCCTTCTGATCAATAACATGTGCATTTTATTTGTATGGAAACAACGTGTTTAGTCGTATGTGTAATCTATGTATACATGTCACATTTATAGTTTTTATAGTTCGCTAATACAAACTATGAATAAACGTTATGTTTTTGTTATTTCTTACATGTGCATTACTGCCAAAATAATACATGACTACTCTTGGCCACTTCATGTGTGCATGAGCAGAGAGTTCATTTAAATTCTCTACCCATGTGTTGCTATGTGTGTTAATATAGAATATGAAATCTTTTGATCTTTCAAAGTGTTTACAATAGGTATTGGTTTTCAAGATTAAATAACCCCCAAAAGGTTGATATGTCATAATCCAGACTAAACTGTTTGCATAACTACCTTTATTATTTTCTACCTTTTTCATGCATCATATCTGTCGGTGTCACAAATACGAATCGGCCACTTGGTCTCACAGGAGTCAAATTTTGTCTTTGCCAAAACAATTCAATATTCAGACACGGCCATCTATTATATAAAGGAAACTTGCCTGTTTGTGTCAGCTAAAAGTAAAAAAACTACATAAGACACACCCACAAAGCTGAGATATTCATTCTTTTGGAACAGCTATTTTTAATGTTATTATGTAGTAATTTGTCAATGATTCTTTTCCAGTTGCCAGAGGAAGCAAGAGATAGAGGTAAATGAAAGACAGAGGGTGGTAGAGAGTGGAGAGGAGATAACAAAGAGGAGAGGGAGGGAGAGGGGAAGAAAGAGGAGGGGGAGGGGAGAGAGGAAAAGGGAAGGGAATAAGTAGAAAAGTGGAAAGGTGAGAGAGGAGGATAAAAGTTAGGGGAGAGAGAAGGGATAGAAAGAGATATAGAGAGGGGGAGAGAAAAGAAGTTTTAAAAGAAAGATGTTACACACTTTTTATCTCTTCTGTGTTTTCGTTCATACCACCGGGCAATGCCGGGTCACTATGCTAGTTTAATATATAGCATTTTACTTTATTTAGCATCAGTTTTTATATGACCAAACTAGTTGTCCCTATCCAGCGTTGCCTGGTAGGGGTTTTACTTGCAATTTGTTTTTTGTTTTTTTAAATATGCCGTATTTTTTTTGCTTTTCAAAATATTATTTTTTGTTCGAAGCAAAGGGGAGTAATTATGTATTGACGAATACAGAGTTACGTCACTTTTTGATATGACGTTCATATTAAAATAATTCCGACTCGGTCATAGTATTTCCTGGAAGGAATTAGATTTTATTGTTTTTAATAACATGCTGTAACAATCCACCAAAAGAACTGACTAACGATAATCAAATATTTATTTTGTAGGTCCAAAGCTATCGATGACAAAAATGAAGAAAGGGACTGACTTTACTTTATATATTAGATGTAGCAACTTTTCTATCTTTGTCTGTTGGAGACTAAGGATTGTCGTTTCTAAAATGTTCATGCTACCAGGGGAAAGAGTGATGATTGGCTTGATGGATATCATCACAGCCTATGAAATAAGCTGTTCTGAGTTTAAATCCCATCTTGTGTAATCATCTATGAAGTATAAAGTCGCAAGTTCCCTCCACCTATGGATAAAATCGTTGTTGTATAAAGAAGAGTGTCTGAGAAAAAGCAGAGCCTCTTGTTGGTTAAGTTAGATCACATGTTGATGAAAACAGAATGATTTAACTAGATTTAAGTAGCAGTTTGTATTAGTCAAACTCTCTCTCCCTATGACCCACCTGGAAGGTTCCTAGGGGTCTATTTGAAGACTAATATCCCAGCTAGGGAAATTTGTTAGGTCGTTACAAAAATAATGGTTGCCTGAAGCATTTTAACAGAGAATTTGTGGTTTATTTCTGGTAAGTGTTAACATATAATAATTAATGTGTTCTCAATAATAATTCGTAAATTTTTTTCAGATCGAAAGTATTTTTGAAGCATAAAAGACCCTCAATGATGAACATGCCAAAACATGACCTTAGCGTTATTATGTTGCATGAGTTCAAACTTGGGCACGATGCCTCCAAAACTTCTGCCAATATCAATAGAGCATGAGGAGATGGATCCACAAACGATCGGGCAGTACGAAGGTGGTTCCAGAAAGTCTGTAGTGGAGATGAGAGCCTTGCAGATGAAGAAGATAGAGAATGGCCATGTAATCTTGACAATGAACAATTGCAAGCACTTGTTGAGCAAAATCCACGTCAAAGTGTCAAAGAAATCTCTCAGACACTTGCTGTCAGCACTGCAACAGTTTCACGTCATTTACAGAGTATTGGAAAGGTGACAAAATGTTTCATGAATAAATGTAGGTTTGTGAAATCGGTCATTATTTTTGTAACAACCTAATAGAAGATGAATAAAATGACGTCAAAAAGAGTTGAGGTGTCGTTATTCAGTCGACCTCCAGCTACAGGTAAGTAATTCTAAAATGATCATTCAGTTACACATTGGTCTAGATAAAACCACTAGACCATCGTGAAAAAATATCCACCGTAGCAATGCGTGTTTAATTAATCGTATACAATTTCATCAACACTAGAGGCAGGTGTGTAAAAATAAGATTTAACACGGAAATTTCCATAAGTGTAAGTTAAGCAGAAATTTCCTTTAGAAGTTAAAAGTTTAGAATTAAGGCTACACATCAGGATATTGCATCACAGACAGGAAGTCGCTAGTGACATGTAGCAGATGAGCTGATCAAATCTTTTCTTTTCTTCTTCTGGACCAGGAGAGAGAGAAAGTGGCCATGTTTTGGAGACAGCTCCCTCCTACGTGGGATGGATGAAGATATTATGTACGTATATTGTATACTAGAAAAAGAAAACCTCTAAAAGTATTGTTAAACCCAAATGGTTTTGTGTTGTCATTTTGAATAACTTTTAAAACCGCTATTATTAAGAAAGATAGAAAGAAACAGAGAGACGTCACTATCTACTGAGGAGCAACTTTCGACGTGTCAGCTAAACAAGACTTTAGATGTGAACTACAAGAAGCCGACCAGAGATATTTTTTACGGTCTGGAATGAAAGAATTGGTTCACCGTAGATCTACAGTACAATATTGAGGCATGATCTTCATGGGCTCTATACAGAAGTCTGCCTCGCTTAACAACAACCATAATAACAGCAGCAAAACAATGTCCATAAATACTTAATTCTGATTGGTTAATTTTTTACAAAATCCTCAATTTCGATTGGTTACCGAAATCGTACGTCAACCTATCTAACTGTAGTTAAATCATACCAGATTGTATAGGTTCTGAAAATTTAAATAAATTTCGCTCATTTTAAATCCTTTACACCACAATTTACACTCTTCTCAAGCCCCAAATTCTACTAAGTAATTTCTAGTTTCAATCAATTTGCTCGTTATTAGTATTTGTTTAAAGATTGCACTGAATTATTCAGGGGTCTCAACTCTTAAACTTATTAAACGGCCCAGCATCTGTCATGGGGGAGGGCAGCAATATTAGAGGTGGGCATGTTAATATAAAGTTAAAAACGAAACTTTCCATAAAAGTTAGGTCAAGCAGAAAAGCAAAAATTTCCATTACAAGCTAAAAATATAGAATTAGAACTACATGTCATGATATTCCACTATAGACAGGAAAGTCTGAAGTGGCACAAGGCAGATAAGCTGTTTTCTTCCTTCTATGGAGGGTCGGTTGGGGTATCATGTATGTATAGTGTATACTGGAGAAGAAGAATAAAACAACCCACGAAAGAATTGTTAAACTTCATATGATTTTGTGCTGTCATTTTTAATAATTTTTACAACTGCTGTTATTAAGAATAAGGAAACGACTGCAACAAGAAAGAGAGAAAGAAACAGAGAGACGTCACTATCTACTGAGCAACAACTTATGACGTGTCAACGAAACAAGACTTCAGCTGTGGACTACAAGAAGCCGATCAGAGATATTTTGTCTCAGTCTTGAATCAAATAATTGGTTCACTGTAGTGCGACACAATGAATAATTTCCAATAGGTATTGCATTTTTCATTAAATACAATCGAAAAAGGGTTGTCTTGAAGTAGATAAGGCAAGTCAACCAATGTAATATGTTGGCCCCTCAATTCGTTGTGTGGGGGAGGGGGCATATAAGAAAGTCAGTAAAGTTCCTCATCTGGTTAGGCGTGACATTGCTTCTTATGATTATGTGTCATTGAGACAACACCTTCGTTGAGATGCCACATTACATTAGACAGAAAAGAAGCACTTATTTGTTTTTCTTCAGTTGGAGAATCTTCCTAGCATTTATCGAGGTATCTTTTTCTGCAGACTTGTTCAAAAATGAAGACTAAATACAGAAGATCTAGCACACAAGACGTCCTTGCTACTTGGTATCACTCCAAAGTTTTTGATTCCACCGATAGCATCTATCCAAATTGTTTGTTTTTGCAAACTCCTTAACTTAACCACAAATGACTTTTGCTTACTTTTCAAACCAACCGACAACTCAAAATATATCAAAACACATCCGAATTCCCACAGCACATTCCTAACTAAATTCCAAACTTAACCTAAATTCTCTCAGTGCTCATTTTGTAACCCTAGCTCTTGCCGCCGCAACAGCCATTGCGAATTACGAGTATTATCATTATAATTAGTATTAGCACAACCTCCCTCCTGGGTCAATCTCGTTACACCAATATGTATTGTTTGGGGCATTAAATATACCCCCTCCCCAAAAAGGGTTGATATGCTATAAAAGAGACAAACCAGAGCAAGCCATCTTAGATTTCCGTATGAAAATCAAAATGACATTTAAAAGTTATAGAAAGTTAAATAAAGTAATTAGATAATCAATAATGTCTACATCCGAGAACAAAGACTGAAAGGTCAAAGTTCTTTTATTAATCTTCTGTTTATAAATGACCTTCAATTTTGGCCCGATACCAACATTTATCATTTTCAAAATATCTCAAATAAGTCATTCAGGTTTCAAAATTCGTATCGTATGGTTTGTTACACTCTTCTTTTTTAGTTAATTCCTTCTTTTTTTGTCGAGAATTAATACAAAAACAAAAATAAATAAATAAATGAAACAAAAAACAAAGAATACATTTTTAAGTTACGTCCATTCACTCTGCGTGTTTATAGCAAAAATGCTATTTAAGACTTAAACAGGACAGACTGACGAACACTTAAGTGTGACAGGCCAAAGAAAATGCTATTTCAAACTTGAATGTGACAGGCCAAAGAAAATGCTATTCCAAACTTGAATGTGACAGGCCAAAGAAAATGCTATTTCAAACTTGAATGTGACAGGCCAAAGAAAATGCTATTTCAAACTTGAATGTGACAGGCCAAAGAAAATGCTATTCCAAACTTGAATGTGACAGGCCAAAGAAAATGCTATTCCAAACTTGAATGTGACAGACCAAAGAAAATGCTATTCCAAACTTGAATGTGACAGACCAAAGAAAATGCTATTCCAAACTTGAATGTGACAGACCGAAGAAAATGCTATTCCAAACTTGAATGTGACAGGCCAAAGAAAATGCTATTCCAAACTTGAATGTGACCGGCCAAAGAAAATGCTATTCCAAACTTGAATGTGACAGACCAAAGAAAATGCTATTCCAAACTTGAATGTGACAGGCCAAAGAAAATGCTATTCCAAACTTGAATGTGACAGACCAAAGAAAATGCTATTCCAAACTTGAATGTGACAGGCCAAAGAAATTGCTATTCCAAACTTGAATGTGACAGGCCAAAGAAAATGCTATTCCAAACTTGAATGTGACAGACCAAAGAAAATGCTATTCCAAACTTGAATGTGACAGACCAAAGAAAATGCTATTCAAACTGAAACATAAACCAAAGAACATTCTATTTCAAACTTAAGCATGTTAGACTCGCAAAAATACTATTTCAAACTCAAGCATGACAGACCAAATAAAATACTATTTCAAAATGAAAAGTGACAGACTGACTGACAATCAGTACATCTTATTGAGATGCTTGTAGCATCTAAAATTGTATGCTTCTCTTCATTTAAATATGAAAATGTTATTTCAAAATGAAGTGCTGACTGACCGACAAAGCCGTTAAAGAACTGTGAGGACACATTTAATAACAATCTTAGAAGAAATAATGAGAAAAAAACAAATTACCACACAACAAAAAAAAATCTCGCAATGAAAAAATAAAAATGGATAAGTAATTTCTGAACGACTCGTTATTTATGAAAGTGCACTTTTAAATGACTTTCATCAGTTTATCATCTCAATTCATTTATATACGCATCCAAAGCGCTTGCTAGATAATTTGCTGGCAAAATATCTCGATATCTTTCTCATACTCTCAATATCTATTTATGTCTATATAAATATGTCAAAATCGGTTCGTATCTATCTTTATCCCAGTCTGTCGATATTCATTTATTCATCCTTTTCATTCTATCCATATTTTTATCTATCTATCTATCAATCTATCTATCTATCTATCTATCTATCTATCTATCTATCTATCTATCTATCTACATATATCTATTAATCTATCTATCTATTTATCTATCTATCTACAAACTTATCTATCTATCTATCTATCTATCTATCTATCTATCTATCTATCTATCTATCTATCTACATATATCTATCTATCTGTCTATCTATCTATCTACAAACTTATTTATCTATCTATCTTAGTGATGGGACGATTCCTATATTTTTTTCCGATTCAGATACAAACACCGATTCTGTTCTAAATTCCCGATTCCGATACAATTACTCATTCCGATTCCGATTCTAAAAATTTAGCTATAGAGTTTTTGTTTATTTAAAAAATTTTTGGATTACCATAAAACCCAATGTAATATGTGCATATATTTTCGCAACCATAAAAATACACTTGTGTGTGTGTGTGTGGGTGTGTGTGTGTGTGGGTGTGTGGGTGTGTGTGTGTGTGTGTGGGGGGGTGATCTATAGATTTTAGTTTTACTGATAGTTTAAAATCTATAAATATTTATAATTTTATCATTAGTACCAGCAATGGAAAATTAAGTTTTAAGCAAAAACAAACAAAATAAAACAGTACTTCTGTAATTTACGGACCGTGCTGAAATAACAACGTTTTTATTTAGAAACCCATTCTTAACGTGGAGGGCCCAAGTTGTAATAACATCTTCCGAAAACCAAAAATAAACAAACTAGTAATTGATTATTCTCAAACCATAAATAGGTTTACTCTACTGGATGCTTACCCTCTACCACGCATAGATGAAATTGTAAGCGAAATTGCCAAAGCGCCTATCACCAAGTGGCTATCAAACCAGTCGATCGACCCTACACAGATTTTGAGGCAAATGGCCGCCTCTACCAGTTTAAAAGGATACCATTTGGAGTAACAAATGGTGTTGCCAGTTTTCAGCGAATTATAGATAAAATAATTAGCGATGAAAAATTGGAGGGCACCTTTGCCTACATTGATAATGTAACAATATGTGGACACAACTATGCAGACCATAATCGTAATCTGAAACGATTCATGGCGACGATTTAAAAATACAACCTAACACTAAATAACGATAAATGCGTTTTTAGCGTAGACACCATTAATTTACTAGGGTACACCGTGAGCAAAGAATCTATGTCACCAGACCCAGAACGATTGAAACCGCTGCTAAAATTGCCAATCCCTAATAATATGCGTGCCCTAAAACGAGCCCTTCGTATGTTTGCACATTATGCACAGTGGATTGCTTCCTTTTCAAGAAAAAAATCACCCATTGGTACAAATGGGCAGTTTCCCTCTCTCTTACGCAGCAATGGAGGCTTTTAAAAATATTAAAAATGATATAGCCAATTCAGCAATTACGATTATAGACCCGCTATTCCTCTGATGGTGGAGACACATGTATCTGATTATGCAATAGCTGCCTCTTTAAGGCAATCCGGACGCCCTGACGCTTTTTTTTCAAGGACCTTGTCACGTTCAGAACAGCGACACTCAATAATTGAAAAAGAGGCCTATGCTATAGTGAAGGCACTCAGAAAGTGGAGACACTATTTGGTAGGACGACATTTTAGACTAATTTCTTATCAAAAATCTGTCGCATTTATGTTCAACAACAGGACAACAAGCAAAATCAAAAATGATAAAATAGTGAGGTGGAAAATAGAACTCTCCTGTTTTTCTTTGATGCAATCTGCCGACCTGGTAAAGAGAATGCTGCAGTTGATGCACTATCGAGGGTATGTAGCTCGATACCTAACACGGATGAGCTTTGTACCTTACACAATGAATTGTGCCACCCAGAAATAACAAGATTGACACATGTGGTACGAACCAGAAATCTACCATATTCATCGGATGACGTAAAGAAAATGATAAAATCATGTACAATATGTGCAGAACATAAACCACAATTCTCCAGGCCTAAAACGGGAACATTGATAAAAGCGACTACCCCATTCGAGAGAATAAACATGGATTTTAAGGGTCATTACCATCTAATAATGGGAATCGTTACATTCTAATAATCATCGACGAATATTCACGATTTCCATTCGCATTTCCTTGTCCGGACATATCAGCAAAATTGGTGATACGGTGCTTGTGCTCTTTATTTGCCATTTTTTGTGTTCCAGCCTACATCTATTCAGATCGTAGAGCCTCTTTTATGTCTGAACAACTGAAACAGTTTCTTCATGAACGAGGAGTAGCCACAAGCCAGATGACGCCGTACCCCATTCAGGGAAACGCCCAATGTGATTGCTATAACGGTATAATATGGAAAAGCATTGAATTAGTCGCCCTGGATCTCTGTACGCTATTAGGACGCTTTTATGTACACCCACAAATGCCACGCCTCATGAAAGGTTTCTTCCATTTCAACAAAGAAGCTCTCGACGTTTCGTCCGTCATAGTAAGAATGACCCATTAACAAACCAAGTATAACTGATTAAGACGAATCTGCATTATGCATTGATAAGACATTCTGATGGAAAAGACTCCACTGTTCCCCTTAGAGACCTTGCACGTGCAGGGGATATACCTACATTCAATATAACTCCCGAGGAGACGCCTACATCTCAAGACCCTTCCACCTCGACTGAAGGTCAAGCTGCATTATATGATTCATCTACGGACTCAGTGCAACCATCAGATATGGAGTCCATAACATCTGTAGAAACCCAAGATGCTGAAAATGCCATTAAATTTGAATAAATGAATTCACTGATTGTCATAAATAGTTCCTATTTACTCCCCCCCCCCCATGAAGGCAGAGTAAGACACAAGGTCGTTTTTTTAATGTGGGGAAAATACAACCCCCTAAAAAGGGGCACTGGATTGGAAGAAAAATAAAACAAGAAAATATTATTTCTTCCATTAATTCACTGTGAATATTCCTAACATTAACAATACAATAATGGGGCTTACAGTAAGAAGCAAGTTATTAGCATATAGAATGATGTATACTAGTGCATGCGGGGATTATCTGTCATTTTTTTAATGTACTAACGAGTCACCGCTTATCAAGGTCCAAAGGCCACTCGAGGATAAGGGTCAATGAGTTTGTCAGGTGCATGGTGAGGATTGATAACGATGGTTGAAACTGGACAGAATTTAATTGTGTAAGGGAACAAGAATTTCACATTGAACTTGAAAACGACTATGTTGTAGTCAGCTTGGAAGCAGTCCCGTGGTATTGTGTTCCACAGATGGGTTGTTCTTAGAAAGAAACTTTGATCATGTAAGTGTCGTTTAGTTTTAGGTGCACAAGGAGAAAGGAAAATTATTTACAAATTTGGTTGTAGCAAGACGATTTTTTGTTGTAAATGTTTTACAGGGAGGAACCATCGATTGGAGCTCAGTCGAGTCCTACCATGAAAATTACGATAGATGGAGAAAAACAAGCAGCTTCCCTTCTGTGAGAAAGAGGCTGTAGGAAAGAAAAGAGGATATCCCCTACTAGATTTCAAAGTCGATTTTGTACTCTGTCAAGACAAAAAAGGATGCTCTGAGCGTCATCTCCCCAGATGTGGCAACATTACCCTATCTTAAGACGTATTTGACTCTTATACATGTAGAGGATTGCGTCAGGAATGAGAAACGTTTTGGAGCGATAGAATGATCCAACTATTTTTCCAGCAACCTTAGCAACGGATTTGATGTAAGTCTTCTATTTCAAGTCTGAGGTGAAGGTCAGTCTTAGAAACCTATCAAAGCAGAGTATGTATAAATCTCTATTTAGATAAAGTTTTGTATGTGTATATTTTTATATAATTGTATGTATAGGATTCACTCCTAAATTAATTAACCTATCATTATGAATTTTGGAACACAGCTGCTAAGCGTAAGGGGTCCAAATGTGGCCCATATTTAGTTTAATTTCCTGTTATGCCAAGGAGGTAAAAAAGGGAGTGGAAGCGAACATTCAAATGCGTCCGATTTTTGTGAAATTTTAACAATAGATATTATTGTATTATTATCAATTAATAAATATTCTCCAATCAGTTTATTTAGAGTATTTTAAAGGGTTTTTAGGGGGCATAACGAGGACAACCACCCATTTGAAAATTCAAATATTTCTGATTTGCATTAAATTTGATCGAATGAATTTCGATTTCTTCTTAAGCCTTAAATTTTCAACATTTTCTAGAATCCAAATCATGTAATGGATTTTGATTGAAATTGGAATAAGGATTATATTCATAATGTTGTAATATTTGTAATGGAACATAAAAGTGGTGCAAAACTATTCTGTTCGGGGAATTCATTTTACTCGTTCTGGGACGGGTATTCTTCTAACTCCTTAATATTTTTATTTCTTGAAAGTAAAACTGCCATTACTTTTTGACTGTATATTCAAGTCAATCAGCTTTTTTTTTTACTCAGATTTTAATAAAATAAACTTTAGATTAAAGTATGGATTTACGATTAAATGTTAGCATTGGTACAAGTTATTGTTACGATTAAGAATATTCTATCTCATAATATTACGTATGAGAGAATATAAAAGTGGATCTCAGAAACAAAAAGGGAGAGAGCAGACGACAGAATTAGTGGCGAGCATCCCAAGAATTTCCCAAATTCTTTACTCAGAGAAGACCCGGACAGTTCTGTAGAAGAAACTTTTAATGAGAAAGAAGCATTTTCAGGGGAGTTTCTAACAGTTTTCCCTGAATTTACACTTTTATCTGATGACATTTCTCAGTGACATTTTCGTTATTTCAGACAATGGTAAAGCTTCATGAACATTCTTACAACTTTTAGAAACGTTTTTTTAAATGTAACTATTACATAATAATACCAGATAATGGGAAAATTAAACGGATATGGTTAGTATATTCTAGGGATGGGACGATTCCAATATTTTTCCCGATTCTGATACAATCACCGATTCTTCTCTAAATTCCCGATTCCGATATAATTACCGATCCCGATTCTTTTCAAATTTCTAAATATTTAGTTATAGAGTTGTTGTTTTTTTTTTTTTTTTTTCGCATTACCGTAAAAACTCGTGTAATGTGTGCATATATTTTCGCAAAAGTAAAAAGTACATTTCTGGGGCGGGAGGGGGAGGTGCGTACATTACCCGAATCAATATTTATAACTATTTGTTTCTCTAACTTTTTTCTTGTATTTGATTGAAAATAATGATTTGATAAACTCATTGTGAGATTTTCATCTATATTTTTCACTTGTACCAATTTTTCCTATTTATTCACTCGTACGATTTTACTTGTGCCATTTTTACCGTGCCATTTTCCGTAATTCGTTATTATGATCTATAGATTTTAATTTTAATAGTAGTTTAAAAACAAAAAATATTTGTCATTTTATTATTACTACTATCAATGGAAAATTAAGTTTTCAACAACAACAAAAATTTGTTAAGAATCGTTTTTGGAATCGGGAAAATTTGAGCCTCTTTTTCAATTCCCGATTCCGATTAATCGTCCCAACACTACTATATTCTTTGAAAAGTGATCGCATTTCTTTTTGTTCAAGCTTCTTTTGTAATTCAAATTCTCCGGTGCTATTATTGAAAATGCAGACTCTCCATGCAAGTGAAGAGTGGAACTCTAAAGATACATTGCAAACGATTTCACACAACGTTGAACGAGAAGAAGAATTACCCGATGAGATGAAGTGATTTTCACCCAATTCTTAAACGATAAATTACAAAAATGAATGTTAAGCACTGTCCTTATTATTTTTTAGATGACATTTTTTGGAATAATTTAGTGGACACCTATCCGGCGTGTGGCTTACTACACCGGTCACAGTTATATATATATATGTATATGTATGTATGTGTGTATGCACGAATGTTTTTCGGGATATCATATATCCAGTTTTAAATTTCATTACCTTTTACAACAAAGCATCCTAAAGACACTTTTAATGAATCAGATCAGACCTGAAGCCTGTAAAACCTTCTCTAAAATACTTCCCTTAACCACTAGTCTACTCAACCCTTCTCTAACTAGCATTATTATCCTCAAATCTAGGGACCATCAAAGCGCCAACAAAAGATCACCGTCTTCCTTGGACACTCACCCCTTTTCGCTTCCCAAGGATTTAATTCTACACAATATTTCCATGTATGTTCCTTTGTATCAGCTATCATCTGTCCTTCCCGTCACACAAGATTTGTCACACCTCCTTATGCAATGGCCGCGTGTGTGTGTGTGGGGGGGGGGGGAGGGCAGGAGGGGCTATTATGGGTGACACTGGCATTTACTGATGCACCTCATTCTACATATGTGTTCTTTCGAGTTTTGGGCCTGTCACCAATGGATCCAGCTCTTCCTGTACTGTCTTGTCAGATCTGTACTGTCTGTCTGTCATTTCTCTATCAAACCAAAACAGGTTCCTGTTTTCCCGATCGCACCCATCATTTCGGCTCAGCAAACACTCTCAATCTCCGTTTTCAACCGATACCCTTCTCGCACTAAAACGTGATTCCTCCAACCCTGCCTCCGTTCCAGATGGGGGGTGTTGGAATTAATTGTTTTGACAAAGTAATTGACCTTTCCTCAGCGAATGCTGTCATCACATCTCCATTTCAGCGCAAGCCACTGCACCTCCCCCATCTCAGAGCAGATACGTCGACTGCAATTGACCAACCCTAATTTCTTTTGTGGGTTATTCTCTGCTCGCTTCACTGAGCATGTAGGTGCATCCTGTCATGCACGGATCTGATGGCAGCTAGGATAAAGGGCTTGCTGGGGAAGAGTAAAGAAAGGGGTGTCATGGTTAGAGGCAAGGGGAAAAGAAACAGACAAGGAGACATGATGGCGCTGTATGACTGCCGCAGAATATTCAGATTTCATATTAAGTCATCATGCCAAAATGCTCTGGGCCTCGTCAGGCAATGTCAACAGAATAAAAATTTGATTCTCATCAGAGATTTCTTGAAGACGTCAACCGTGGGCACTCTTCTGCTTCGTGGGCACAACCAATCCATAAACAGTGGATCTCTTGTTTACACGTCTTGCCTTCTTGTTTTATTTTTTATTCTCATTCCTTGCACTTTTCGCTTCCTCTTATATTTTGAGATGCGTCCTCGCATCCCAATGAGGGTTCTGTCTGCTGGTCCGTCCGTCAATCCGTTTGTCTTGCATGCTTCACGTCGAAATACCATTTTAATCGCTAAATGTGCAGGTTGAATTATTGGTCGCTCTGTCATGTTTAAGTTCGAAATAGCATTTTTAACAATTAATTTTTTAATAGCTTTTACGTTGGTATGTAACAATTACTATTTTGATAGTATTTTCGTTGGTCTAACTGACTAATTTGTAAATACCATTTTCGTTGGTCTATAACGATTAATTTTTAAATAGCATTTTCGTTGGTGTCTAACCACTAATTTTTAAATAGTAATTTCGTTAGTGTATACTGACTCGTTTTTAAATAGCATTTTCGTTGTTGTGTAACGATTACTTTTTAAATAGCATTTTCGTTGTTGTGTAATGATTACTTTTTAAATAGCATTTCGTTGGTGTGTAATGATTACTTTTTAAATAGCATTTCGTTGTTGTGTAATGATTACTTTTTAAATATCATTTTCGTTGTTGTGTAATGATTACTTTTTAAATAGCAGTTCGTTGTTGTGTAATGATTACTTTGTAAATAGCATTTCGTTGTTGTGTAATGATTACTTTTTAAATAGCATTTTCGTTGTTGTGTAATGATTACTTTTTAAATAGCATTTTCGTTGTTGTGTAATGATTACTTTTTAAATAGCATTTTCGTTGTTGTGTAATGATTATTTTTTAAATAGCATTTCGTTGCTAAAGCTAAAGGAACCCATCTTAATTGAAGATGGGTCCAAGTGTCAGTAAGTCTGTTTTGCTTAAGTTTGAAATAGCACACTCATTGGTCTATCCCTTTTATTTTCAAATAAACATGCGGGCAGTATGGACGCATCTTATTTATGCTCATGTTCCAAACAACATTTTGTTCTATGTCACTCTTATGTTTGAAATAGCATTTTGATTGGTGTGTCATGCTCATGTTCCAAATAGCATTTTTTGTCTGGCATGCTTCAGTTCAAAATATGATTTTCGTTTGTCTGTCACGTTTAAGTTTTAAATAGAATCTTCTCGGGTAAATGTGTCGATCGACTGAACCCGTCTTCCGGATTTCTCTTTTTGTTTATCTTGGAAACTCCAATCGGTGCCATCGTTCATTCAAGAGATTTATGAATGTGCAATGCTGTCATAGGGAATTTTTTGGTTTGTTCTCTCGTTCGCCTTTCATTCTCATAATGATTCTAATTGGATCAAGAAAATAGTAATGAAATACAGAATAGCACTGACCAACTTTGGATAATTCCGATTCCAAAATTGGTAAAAGATGACTGACAGCTCTTTGGTAGAACAGTGATGAATTGGTCAACAGGAATGGCCGTTCCTGGAAGAAGAAAATAAAAAGAATTTTCTTTTTTTTTAAATTGAAAAGAAAACCAACTTTATACTGAGTTAGTCATGTGAATGGCACAGCGAATCGAAATGAAGATCTACGATTACGTTTGACAGTTTTCTGGATTTTTTTCTTTTTTAAGTTTTTCCTTTTTCAGTAAAGGGTCGGGTATTCTTCGGTTCTATTATTTGATGGTGCTAATGATAAGGTTTTGTGGAGTGTGAGGTGTAGCCTCGCTTGGGGGAAGGGGAGAGAAAGTAGGTTGGGTGGATGTGGTACCAAAGCAGCAAGAACTAAATGGCCAAGTGGAATTTATGGAAATTTTGTGAAGATGAGAAAATAAAAGAAAGCGAAAGAAAAACGAAAAGGAAGGGAAATAATAAAGTTTAAATAGAAGAAAAAAGATGAAGAATATTGAAAGAAAACGTGGGAGGGGAAGATGGAGAATAGAAAAAAAGACAAAAGAAGAAGAAAGAAGATACAAAAATATGAAAGAGGATGAGAAAAAGAGGATGAGAAAATGAAAGAAAGCAAAACAAAGGAAGGAAAGAAGAAAAGGAATGTGAAAAAAGAAAAAATGAAGAATATCAAAAATGAGAGAGAGAGGAAGATAAGAATAGAAGAAAAAGATTGAGAAGGTCAAAGAACAAGAAAACGAAGAAGAATATGACGAGAAAGAAGAAGAAGATGATGACGAAGAAGAAGAAGATGATGACGAAGAAGATGAAAGAATGTGAGTGAGGAAACTTTACACATTTCAGAACAGCATTTTCCGATTTTAATGGTGATCTCCAACTGAAACTGGAAGCTAAGGAAAATACAAAAAAACCCAAAGAAAAACAATTGTAATAATGGGTGCATAATTGATCTAATGGATACGATCTAAGACTATGGAATCCATTAAAACCGAGTCCAAATCCAGTCGGATGTATTGCATTCTTATACTGGAACACTATTGTGAACGATATGAACACAACTTGTCTTTTATGAATTGTTTTAGATAGGTATTTTGTTTCAGCAGTAAACAACCCAAAATAGTTGATATGCCGTAAAACAGATAAACTAACCGAAACTAAATTTACTTACACTTAAAATTTACTTCAATGAGGTGTAGATAAGTACCTATTAACTTGCCTCCCCAAGAGGGAAAAGTTAGTCACAAGGTCTTTTTTTTACTGTGAGGAAAATCCAGCTTTGCAAAAAAGAGGCACTTTAGATTGGGACAAATATTTTTTAAATTCTACCTTACTGACCAAGAAGAGAAAAGATAAAGGTAGTATCAGGACAGATACTACACTTTGCTCTTTAAAGAATGTGTCGATATGCCATAAAACAGACAAATAAAAATTGAAAAAACATTTCTTTTGAAACAAAATAATTACCTTTCTTGTAAACATGGCTTCACATCTATTATATTTATAAAAATGTAATGCGTCTATTTACCACGAGGGCTGGATGTGTCATGAGGTGAGCTTAATGTGACATGTTGCCATTTCTGAAGACCACAAGACAATTCATAGCCACTAACAATCTCTATTAATATAAAGTTTGGTATTTGCATATGTTTATATATTTCTATGTATAGGATTTACTCCTTTTGGAGCTGCTAGGCGTAAGGGTTCGTAATGTGGACTATATTTACTTTAATCTAATTTTATGCAAGGTAGTAAAAAGGGGATCGAAATCCTTCGTAAAAATTCAGATACCTCCGATTTTGTGAAAGTGTTATAATGGGGATATACTCACTATAAAACTTTCACAAAATCGGAGGTATCTGAATTTTTACGAAGGACTTCGATCCCCTTTTTACTACCTTGCATAAAATTAGATTAAAGTAAATATAGTCAATTGTGAAATATTCCTTAAATTTCAGTTTCTTTGGAGTATCTTGAAAGGTTTTTAGGGGCATAATATGAAGACAACCTTCCATTTTAAAATTCAAATATTTCAAATTTGCATTGAATTTGATCCATTGTCATTAGACACGAAGTAAGCAGGACTCCCTGAATTTGAATTTCTTCTGAAGACCCCTTAAGCTTAAGCCTTAAATATGAGACATTTTCTAGAATCAAAATTAGGCGATGGATTTTGATCAAAATTAGAATAAGGATCTAGACATAAGGTTTAGTATCATTATATCTTGATTTTAATCTTCATAAGTGGTGCAAAAATGTACCGTTCAGGGAATTTATTTTACCCGTCCTCGGACAGGTATTCTTCTAGTAATTTATATAGGGAATAAGCAGGCTGTACTCGTACTATCGTCATGCTCATTGCGACTAGCATCGTCATCGTTGATATGCTACTCGCAAAGGTACATTGTATAAAGAATGGTGGGCCAATTCTTTCTCTACAATACCTTTTTTCCATTTGTAATACTTTTTAATTTTATTTTATCTCCAAATTATCTGTAAGAAACTATGAGAGCTGGATATAGTTTACAAGTTTCATACAAACATGAATAACAAGAAAATAAGTTAGTCGTGAATCTGCCTGACAACGTAAGGATGGGCCAAAGTATCATCTGGGCCTTACTTATCGATATTGTATGGAGTATTCCTCAAATTATGCCATAGAGAAGTTGATAACTCAAAAACTATTTATCCGATCATGCTGCAATGTTGTATGGTAGTTACTGTTAAACATGCTGCAATGTAGTATGGTGGTTAATGTTAAACATGCTGAAATGTTGTATGGTGGTTACTGTTAAACATGCTGAAATGTTGTATGCTGGTTACTGTTAAACATGCTGAAATGTTGTATGCTGGTTACTGTTAAACATGCTGAAATGTTGTATGCTGGTTAATGTTAAACATGCTGAAATGTTGTATGGTGGTTACTGTTAAACATGCTGAAATGTTGTATGCTGGTTACTGTTAAACATGCTGAAATGTTGTATGCTGGTTACTGTTAAACATGCTGAAATGTTGTATGGTGGTTACTGTTAAACACGCTGAAATGTTGTATGGTGGTTACTGTTAAACATGCTGAAATGTTGTATGGTGGTTACTGTTAAACATGCTGAAATGTTGTATGGTGGTTACTGTTAAATATGCTGAAATGTTGTATGGTGGTTACTGTTAAACATGCTGAAATGTTGTATGGTGGTTACTGTTAAACATGCTGAAATGTTGTATGGTGGTTACTGTTAAACATGCTGAAATGTTGTATGGTGGTTACTGTTAAACATGCTGAAATGTTGTATGGTGGTTACTGTTAAACATGCTGAAATGTTGTATGGTGGTTACTGTTAAATATGCTGAAATGTTGTATGGTGCTTACTGTTAAACATGCTGAAATGTTGTATGGTGGTTACCGTTAAACATGCTGAAATGTTGTATGGTGCTTACTGTTAAACATGCTGAAATGTTGTATGGTGCTTACTGTTAAACATGCTGAAATGTTGTATGGTGGTTACTGTTAAATATGCTGAAATGTTGTATGGTGCTTACTGTTAAACATGCTGAAATGTTGTATGGTGGTTACCGTTAAACATGCTGAAATGTTGTATGGTGCTTACTGTTAAACATGCTGAAATGTTGTATGGTGCTTACTGTTAAACATGCTGAAATGTTGTATGGTGGTTACCGTTAAACATGCTGAAATGTTGTATGGTGGTTACTGTTAAACATGCTGAAATGTTGTATGGTGGTTACTGTTAAACATGCTGAAATGTTGTATGGTGGTTACTGTTAAACATGCTGAAATGTTGTATGGTGCTTACTGTTAAACATGCTGAAATGTTGTATGGTGGTTACTGTTAAATATGCTGAAATGTTGTATGGTGGTTACTGTTAAACATGCTGAAATGTTGTATGATGCTTACTGTTAAACATGCTGAAATGTTGTATGGTGGTTACTGTTAAACATGCTGAAATGTTGTATGGTGGTTACTGTTAAACATGCTGAAATGTTGTATGGTGGTTACTGTTAAACATGCTGAAATGTTGTATGGTGGTTACTGTTAAACATGCTGAAATGTTGTATGGTGCTTACTGTTAAACATGCTGAAATGTTGTATGGTGGTTACTGTTAAACATGCTGAAATGTTGTATGGTGGTTACTGTTAAACATGCTGAAATGTTGTATGGTGGTTACTGTTAAACATGCTGAAATGTTGTATGGTGGTTACTGTTAAACATGCTGAAATGTTGTATGGTGCTTACTGTTAAACATGCTGAAATGTTGTATGGTGGTTACTGTTAAACATGCTGAAATGTTGTATGGTGGTTACTGTTAAACATGCTGAAATGTTGTATGGTGGTTACTGTTAAACATGCTGAAATGTTGTATGGTGGTTACTGTTAAACATGCTGAAATGTTGTATGGTGCTTACTGTTAAACATGCTGAAATGTTGTATGGTGGTTACTGTTAAACATGCTGAAATGTTGTATGCTGGTTACTGTTAAACATGCTGAAATGTTGTATGCTGGTTACTGTTAAACATGCTGAAATGTTGTATGGTGGTTACTGTTATCAAAGAGCATCAGATCAATACATCAGACTTGGAAAAATCGAATGTTGAAATTCTGTCAAAATTTCTATCTTAACCGAATATGTCAAGATTATGATCCAAAGGTCAATGTAATATAATGCGTTGAACTTCATTGGTTATAATATGGGCCAAGTAGCGAGTCTCTACAATGAAAAGAACAAAAGTTATCTCCAAAGGTGTAACTTTCACCTTTTCAGTGACCTTGACTTTTGACCTTTATATTTCTAAAATTAAATCAGTTCTAAGACCATGAGCGATATTTTGACCAAGTTCGGTGACGATTCGTCAAGCGATGTGGAATTTCGGCTGTACAAAAACAAACAAAGAAATATTCTAACAAACCAACAGATACGACCGAAAACATAAACTCCTTGACGGAGGTAACTATTTATAGTTATCAATAGATTAGAGAGTCCTTATTAAAGAGAGACAATCTCTAATAAGGGAGGAAATGTATAATATTACTTCTTATTATACTGACTTTAATGTACAGAACAATCTGTACACTATTTTCATACAAACATGAATAACTATTTATAGTTTTCTACAGATTTATCATTTGATCGGTATAATCTCGATTCCAACAGGAGCGAATTTATAACATTACTTCTTATTAAAGTAACTTTGCCATCTGAAATATTTTTGTCGTACAAGGAAACAGGCTAATTCTTTGAGGAAAATTGATGCTTAAAGTAGTAGATGAACAGGAAAAGGCAGCATCCACATTAAATATGGAAGCTTGTCATGTGCACTTCACTACACAAATTGACATTATCTGCTGCGGGCCTATTAAAGTGAACTAATAATTTGCGAAGAATAAAACTATAGAGTGATTATAATGGCCGTCACTCAAGCTGTGCCATTTTCTAGCATTATGATGTCAGTCATTACAGATGGGTGATTCGAAACTGCTAGGGCATGCCCAGATAATCCTGTGTTTATGAATCGGGGCGGTTTTAAAGTGTCTGACGCCTCGGCTAGATGGACAAGTAAGTCACTTAAAAAGGGTAAAAGGGCAGACGTAATGGTTTTTAAATTGTTCAGCTTTCTCCGTTCCTTTTTATTTTCTGACTCTTTTAGACACTATTTTGAAATGAAATAAAAAAAAGGAAGAAATATTTGTTTCTTTGACACTCCCCTAATTCCATATCTTATTTCACGACACATTTAATATTGTGTCTCTGTGCGCCGTTTAATATCTCGTTTCATATCGCATTTGACTCGTCCCGTCAATTTGCAATGTAGTCCTGTCAGCTCTTTTGATAGACGAACATCATCGTCTTTATTACCGCCTCAAGAACTTGTAGCAAAGCGTTGAATCGAATGGTCTCCTAGAGAACTAGTTCGCTTATTCGTTATCTTTAAAAATCGAAGACTTTTAGACATACATTAAGAAAGGTGGTGCTGGAAGATAACAAGGGCTCTGATTGGTTAAATAAAATGTTAGGAGGGAGGGAGATTTTAAAATAGGTTTGTTTGTCTGTTTAATGGCATGTAGGGGCGAACAGAGTTATCTCCCTTTGATGCAGAAATTAATTTATACGTCAGAGTTATTCCGTTTGAGCTTATACTCCCAAACATGAGACTTTGATTGGCAACTCTTGTACGCACATATTGTCAATAATTAAGACCATAATTCGTCCTCTTTTGCTTGCTGGATGTCGAACAGATAGGTTTGCCTTATAGTATGTCACTTTACAGAAAAGAAGCCATGGGAAAAATGCAAATTTTTGCCTTTGAGTTTTGCACATAATTTATGTCCTTCTTATCAATAACAATGTATGGAAACAATGCGTTTAATAATATGTTTAATCTATGTATGCATATCTCGTTTATGATTGGTATAGTTTGTTGTAGATAAATTATATTGTAGTCATATAAGTATTAATACTAGTAGTAGTAGTCATATAATTATTAATACTAGTAGTAGTAGTCATATAATTATTAATGCTACTAGTAGTAGTCATATAAGTATTAATACTAGTAATAGTAGTCATATAATTATTAATACTAGCAGTAATAGTGGTCATATAATTATTAATACTAGTAGTAATAGTAGTCATATAATTATTAATACTAGTAGTAATAGTGGTCATATAATTATTAATACTAGTAGTAATAGTAGTCATATAATTATTAATACTAGTAGTAATAGTGGTCATATAATTATTAATACTAGTAGTAATAGTAGTCATATAATTATTAATACTAGTAGTAATAGTAGTCATATAAATATAAAAAGAAGTATTAGTAGTATGACTTGTACATTTTCTTCCAATTATCTTTATTATCGTTAAATACTCCGTTTGCCATAAAATTCTTCTCTTTTTCTGACTTTCTACTTTTCAATTGTTTTTATCCATTTTATAAATGAATTAATTTCGTCTTCATCTTAAACCTACTCACTCCACCTTCCCCCACCCCATCCCTCCGATTTTTGATAAATAAACATGCCAACTATTCAGCCTGAAATAATGAAATAACCATTTCTGTATTTCCCACCTTTGCAATTTTTTTTAATCACTCCCCAATGAATCGCATACTCACAGATATTGTTTCAAAAACAAACCAAAAATGACAATTCCGCATTGCTGCCGTGCACTATCATACGCCAACTTTTTGTTTTGTGATTCTTTTTTTTGTTGTTGTACCACCCACACCAGGAATTTTCCGCTCAGAAAGAATAACATCTTTCCATTCTTTGAGTTACTTTTCATACGTTTTCATTTTGAGTAGGCCGTTCATACAAAACATTTCTTCGTTTCTCTTTCATTTGTTTTTTTTTTTGCTTTTCTCAAAATGAACTAGAAATAATCCGAAAATCCATTGAAAATTCTGATGAAAATATTTCTTCTGGTACGAAAAATCATTTTTTCCTTCTCTTTTTATTCTTTTCAGTAGACAACTCTCTCCCCCCTCCTCCGCCCTCCACCCAAACAACAAATGATATTCTTTTGATTTCCAAAAAACATACAAAGGAGAGGAAAGCAAAAATGGTGCATAAATGCAGTGTGAGATTAATTACTGTTTTTGCAACTCTGACAAGCTTTTCATTTCTTTTCTATTTTCCCTTTTACTTTTCAGTTTTATAATTCATTTTTATTCTTTCTTTCAAATTGCTAATTTACTCCCCCGATCGAAAGGCAATCATTTGTTGCACTCTTTAATGTCTGTTGCTGGTGTATTCTCATGCATAGTGTATATTTCTTCTTCTCTTATAACTATGATAAATAATATATATATATATATATATATATATATATATATATATATATATATTCTTTCTTCTTCTATTTATCTAACGTTACTTTTCTTTTGTTCCGAAGTCAGATGTTTTCTGATATTTCACAAGCTCACTCTTCAGTTCTCACCGTTCAGCAAGTCAATTGTCTCCAAATTCCACTCTGTGCGGTATTGTCTAATCACTTGCTTCCAAGTTTTCCTTGACCGGCCAACCTTCCTGTGATTTAAGACATCAATGCTTCTGCAATTGTTTATCCAGGAGAATGAACGTTCCACATGATCGTTCCACTAGCGTTCATATCGTTCTCTTCTAAGTATAATCTCTATGGTGGGCAAATGGTTTGGTTTCAGCAAATTCCGTGGTTTGGGTCACAATTTCTCTGTTATTACGTGACAATTTCCCGTAGCCTAAGGGACTAAGTGAACGCTTACAGATTCAACGTGTCTTTGTGAACCAGGTTTGTGCCCTGTGACCGTCTGAGATTGCTATTTCCCTGCACTGATGAGAGCCGAAAGCTTGAAACGACGTCGTACATAGGTAAAATATAAAAATATAATCTAATATTATTAAACGCCCTTTTTAAGTAAAATTGAATGTAGAAAATTATTAGAGAGATTAAAAATATACATTCACCTAAAGCCTCAGTGCAATGCTTCGACTCTGTAGTTGAGTTCTACCGGATTTCTTAATATTTATACTCGCTGCTTTCAGTGTAAATATCACTTAATTTCTCCGTTATCACGTGACAATCTCCCATAGTCTAAGGAACTAAGTGAACTCTTACAGATTCAAGTTGTCTTTATGAACCGGGTTCGTGCCTTAGATTGTTATTTCCATGTGCTGATGAGAACCTAAAACTCAAAACGACGCCGTACGTAGGTAATATATATATATATATATATATATATATATATATATATACAGACATATACGTTTCATCCTTTCGGAATCATCAGTGTAGAGATAATTATTCAAATTGGTTACACGATTCGAACCCTGGAACAAGAGTCACTTTAACTCTGCATGCCGACGTCTTAACTGATAATGCCATTATTATGAAGTGGTGAGAAATAAATAATATGCCGAGCAGGCAATGATATCCTGTTTGATTTAACGTTCGTTTTACATTCCAGCATGCATTGAACGGGTTTTAGAAATTAATTTCCATTTATCCTTCTTTCTTTTAAATCCACCATTATCAGTTCCAACCATATTGTTCTTGACCTTCTCCTGTGAACTGAACATGCTACCTTATCTCTTCTACAAATCTAATAACTCTTATCCATTCTTTCAACATGACCATAACCATCAAAGTCTACGATTCTGCACACATCCCCCTTCATTGTCCAGATTTAATCTTTCTCTGAGATCATCAGAGCTACGCCTGTCTTTAAAACTCACATTATGTATCCATCGTATCATTCTCATATCATTTCTCTCCATGCAACACATGTCCTCAACCGTCATTTGCCAGGTGTTCACGTTCATGCATCATCACACTATGTATACAAGTCTTGCAATCTCACATCTGCCCCACCCTGTTCTCTAATTGTATACCCAGGCTAACAACACCTTTGATCAACGTCAATTCAATTGACATTCAAATATACTTTTACCACATCTGAGTTCACATCCATCACCATTGTCTTACACTTCTTGCACACAACCTACAAGTAATTCCACTGTCTTTCTTGTTTACCCAATGCTTACAAGTACCACAAAAAATTGAATTGCTCCCGACTCCTTTTCCATAAACTGAGCAGGAGACTTTCCTCTTTCTGGTGCTTTTCAACACTAAAACCACTGATCATCACTTTGGTCTTGGTAACATTCTCTTTCAGAACTTTTACTTTCCATAGTATACCTCCAAGTCTTTAACTTAACATCGTTGCACAGGTAAGTAATACATCATCAGCATGCATCATCTCTTCCGGACAACCTCTACAAACACCCTGGACAATGCTTCTAAGACACAAATGAAAAGCAACCGACTCAGTAAAAACACTGATGTATTCCAGCTTTAAAGATGTCACTAAATGTGTTGTTAATTCTAACACGACTCTGAGCATTTCTGTACATTGCTTGAACAATCATCACCAACTACTCGTTTGTCCCTAGCTTACGCAAAGCCCACCTGGCATCTCTTGGTACTCCGTCAAAAGCTTTCAAAAGATCAACAAAATCAAAATACAGGTTCTTCTTATTAAGCTTCTTCTCTTGCATTTGTCTTAGGATGAACATAGCACCAAAACCAAACTGCATTTCATCTATGTTTATTTGATTTTTTATTTGCTGCTCAATTATGCTCTCAATCACTTTCAGAACCTGATCCATCAATTTTAAGCCTATCTAGTGCTTCTTATTTACCATTGTAACAATTCACAATTTTACAAAGTTCCCAATTTTTCAGTATAACCTCTTTATTTATAATCTGATGTGTCAAGTCTGTGATTATCTCAATACCTGTTTCACCTGCAGCCTTCAACATTTCTGTAACAACATCTGAGGGTCCTCCAGCCTTACTCTTCTTCATCTTTCTCACAGCTTCCCATAATATTTCTTTCTCAATTCTTATAGCTGCACCGGATACTGCTTCTGCAACTTCTAGATTTTCATGGTTCCATGAAAACTCAGTATTTAACAATTTTTCATGATGCATTTCCTAACATCTCTCTTGTCCTGTTTATTTGATGCTAACACTCCATTGCCATTTCGAATTCATTTATCTCCAACAATATCCATATTTGTCTTTGTCATTTGTTTAGCTATCCTGATTACTTCTTTCTTTTGGTGACCCCTTTGTAGTATATCTGGAATAAACCTGCCTTTGTTAGCCCCCTTCTTGGCTTTGTATATTTCTCTTCTTGCTTTCCTCTTTGCCGCCAAATACATTTCATTATTCACTAAACCTTTCATCCACTGAGTCCTTCGTTTCCGCTTTTCTTTGATCCACTCCTCAACTTCCTCATTCCACCAGCATGTCATCCTATGCCTTGGGTGCCCTTTCGTCCACAGTATATTCTTCAGCTTCTTCCACTGTTCTTCCACACTCCCTGTAGTGAATCTGGTAGCCCAACGCTCCATAGATCGCCAAGTGACAGATGGGTGACTTGTTCAGTCAATTACAATTTACGGTTAATTAAAAGAAATAAAATCGAATTTTTCAAACATTATTCAAGTCTGAGGAATATTTTAGCATGTATTTTGTGTCCGTAAAGTATACTAGCAAATATAAGCTCCTTCCGGTTGCATATTTTTGCTAGCCTGGGAGGATTGTATAATAACGAATGAACATATTCTACCCCACTCCCCCAAAGGAGTTTCCTTTGCAAAACTCAATTATGTTCTGCAAAGCCAAAAATAAAAACCACAATTTTCTTCTACAAAACAACCAAACCAAACACGATAAATACGTATTTGAATGTATAAAGAACTTGAAGCATAAAAGCTTTTTACCAAAATGACAGGATTTGGCATTAAATAACCCGAAAAATGTTGATATGCCGTAAAACAAAACAACCAAATCCCCCAAAGGAGAAGCAACATATACTACACTATCCATCGAAAGAAGGAGGTAATGTCTGGGGAGTCTCTCATGACAATAGATACTACATTACCCTCTCCCCCTCCAACAAACAGAGGAGATCAGGTCTGGGATGATGGTATCATGACGACAAAACATATACTACACTGCCCACATCCCCGCAAAGGAGGAGGTAATGCCTGGGAAGATGGTATCATGACGAACGAACATATCCAATATTACAACTCTCTTATATATTATTTATCATAGTTATAAGAGAAGAAGAAATATATACTATGCATGAGAATACACCAGCAACAGACATTAAAGAGTGCAACAAATGATTGCCTTTCGATCGGGGGAGTAAATTAGCAATTTGAAAGAAAGAATAAAAATGAATTATAAAACTGAAAAGTAAAAGGGAAAATAGAAAAGAAATGAAAAGCTTGTCAGAGTTGCAAAAACAGTAATTAATCTCACACTGCATTTATGCGCCATTTTTGCTTTTCCCCTCCTTTGTATGTTTTTTGGAAATCAAAAGAATATCATTTGGTGTTTGGGTGGGGGAAATAATGAAATGCAGGATTTGAATTGGCGTTTACCGCATCTGACGTCACTCGAACGTGCTGAACCTTTCATAGAAAAAAACATTGCTAGTCTTTCTCTACTCTATCATGGTAGGTATTTAGCTCCCCTGTAAAACATTCACAGCACGAACTCGTCTAACTACAATAACTGCAAAGAACTTTCCTTGCTTTTTCTGTGTACATGAATCCAAACAGAACATCCATGAAAAAAGTTTTCTTTTCAAATTTCTATATATATCAACAAGAACACTCTCCAATTTTTATTAAATTAATATTTTTTTAAAACTATTTTTACATGGCGGTTCGGTTTGTTATTAAAGGTTAAAGGGACACTGACATTATAACCGATATAACCGTTTGAATATCGAATATTTGTTAGCTTTACAGCATATCAAGCATTTCTTAAAACTTTTAATGCCAAAATACACTACGAATTCTACACAATCCCTATTGTATACAATTCATTGAATACAAGTTGCTATTTAGCTTATAACTGAGGCTGGTGAAATTGTGGTTTCATACAATTCCCAACTGTATGAATACATAACTGAACATCGCTTTTTTACTCAGTATAGCCAATTCCATAGTCTGCACTGATATCCATTGCACCAATCATACAGAGCCTTGAAAATAAGCATTGAATATTTAGATATTATTGGGGTGTTTATGATGAGACATTTTTACAATGAACTAAGCCCACCTCTAAAGAGTTTATTTAAATAATCTATATTTTCAGGTTGTCCGGAAGAGACGCTGTATACAGATGATTTATTACTAAATGTTTGTGCACGTTTTTTTTTAATGACTAGCAGAAATCATAACTTGTAATTTTCAAATACTTATGAAAATATTTTTTAATTTAAAAATATTTAATAATCTATATAATATGCTAAGGCATTAGCATTTCGTATTCATACGTACGTTATCACCTTTCACACACATTTTTACAAAATGAAATCGGCCAATCGCCAAACATGGTAATTGGTTTTTAACCTGATGTCGCTAAGGTAAAAACAATCCGACTTTACCCATTTTAAAATGAATTGTTTCAAAATCCAATTCTGTCATCCCGTCAACTAAAACAATACTTTTTGAAATAAAAACATTTAAAAAGTGACAATCGTTTTATTGATTTGAAGAATATTTAACTGACAATTATTTTTACGTGAATGAGAAAGAATATTTATTGTTTTAAAAAGAATTAAATTGCTACAATTTTAAATAAAGAAAGAAGAAACATATTCGTTTTATTTATTTAACCAATATTTAGCTGACAATGACAATTATTTTTACAGTAGAATAAAGAGTCATTTTTTTCTTAATAGTATTCACCCTGATAGACATTTATTATGTCAAAAGGAATATTTTTAGCAGCAGTAAATTATACAGAATGATGAAGAAAACGCTGTGGAATTTCTACAGGGTCATGCAAGTATATTAGATGTCTGTGTATGTGTTGTTTTAGTTGTAGCAGCAACCACAACTTGGAATTTTCTAAATATTTATGAAAATATCTTTTTAAATTTCCAAATATTTAATAATATATACAACAAATACTGACCTACGGGTTGTCTAGTTATGTTATGTGAACTTGTTGTTTGAAAAACTTAAAAACAGAGCTAAAAATCGATTTGATTCCAAAATTCAACCGGCAACGTCATCTCTTCCAGAACAAATGAAGCAGACATTATTTTGTGGGTGGATTTGAAATCCTTTAATAACTTTTCTTAATATGATTATTGCACACGCATTTCATCCTCCGTCTTTTTCTTTCAACTTAATCATTTGTGCATCTATTTTTACACCTCCCACAAAACTCTCCCCCCCTCCCCTGTAGTCTCGAATTGTTTTGCATTGTGAGATATAATTTTATTGGGGGAAGAGAGAAAAATAACAATTATCTACCCACACTTTTAAATAGGTACACACATATGCGCATATATATTTATATATTTATATTCACACTCATATATATATTGCATGTGTGTGTGCATATGTGTATTTGCATGCATATATACATAGATGATACACATATATGTAAGAGTTAATTATATTGGAGGAAGAGCGGAAAACAAACAATTATCTACCTACACTATTAAACACACACATATACACACACAGGCTCTGTAGACTGGCTAAAAAGAGGATCGCTCCACTATGATCAGGAGAGGATGATAATGGCTACCCAAGATCAAGGCTTGATGACCGATGCTTTTAAGAAGATGAGTGGGCTCAGCAACGACAACACGTGCAGGTTCTGCCACACAGAAGTAGAGAGTGTGAGCCACCTGACATCCAGTTGTAAGCTTCTGCTGGGGGACGGCTACTATACAATGGGGCACAATGGAGTGTGTAAATATCTCCACTGGACCATCTGTAAAAAGTTGAATATCCAGTGTAGCTCAAGTCCTAGAAACATATACTAGAAAGAACTCTTGGAAATAAGTCATACACAATCAACTATGACTATGCAATTCTTATAGCTACATACCTAGAAAACGGAGCTATTAAACCTGACATAGTGATATGGGACAAGAGGGAGAAAGTATCAACCCTAGTTGAAGTCAGTGTCTTTAATGATGCTTGCTTAAACCGAGCTGAGAGGGAGAAGATAACGCAGTACCAAGATCATATGTACAACATGAAAAGAAACTGGAATCGTAAGAAGATCTCCATCATTCTAGTAATTATAAGAGCAACCGGGTTCAGGAAAAAGAATTTCAAAAACTACTTGAATATACCCGGTGAACCAAGCGCAAAAAAAATATAAAAAATTGCGCTTAAAAGGTCTCTACGTCAAAGACTCTAAAATACAGGTGAATATCTGGCATTCGGTAGGATCCCCCATCCCCAGCAAAAATAAAAAGATTACAAAAAAAAGAGAATACTTTTTTTACATTTTGTATATATGTGCGTGTGTAATTGTAGGTAATGTTGTTTTTTTTTTACTATTGATGTCACCGCTTATCAAAGCCAAGGGCCGCTCGAGGATAAGGGTTAATTAGACTGAAATGTTCACATTGCACTTGAAGATGACCAAATTGTAATCAGAAGGGAAGCGGTCCTGTGAAAATGTGTTTCACAGACGTGAAGTTTTTGCAAAGAAGCTCTGTTTATGAAAATTGTGCCTGACACTAGGCATGAGGAGGGAGAATGAAAGTCTTTATATATGATACGTATACATGTGATATACATTTAATATATAAGTTAGGCATGAGGAGGGAGAATGAAAGTCTTTATATATGATACGTATACATGTGATATACATTTAATATATAAGTTAGGCATGAGGAGGGAGAATGAAAGTCTTTATATATGATACGTATACATGTGATATACATTTAATATATAAGTTAGGCATGAGGAGGGAGAATGAAAGTCTTTATATATGATACGTATACATGTGATATACATTTAATATATAAGTTAAGCATGAGAAGGGAGAATGAAAGTCTTTATATATGATACGTATACATGTGATATACATTTAATATATAAGTTAGGCATGAGGAGGGAGAATGAAAGTCTTTATATATGATACATATACATGTGATATACATTTAATATATAAGTTAGGCATGAGGAGGGTGAAGGAAAGTCTTTATATATGATACGTATACATGTGATATACATTTAATATATAAGTTAGGCATGAGGAGGGAGAATGAAAGTCTTTATATATGATACGTATACATGTGATATACATTTAATATATAAGTTAGGCATGAGGAGGGAGAAGGAAAGTCTTTATATATGATACATATACATGTGATATACATTTAATATATAAGTTAGCCATGAGGTGGGAGAAAGAAAGTCTTTATATATGATACATATACATGTGATATACATTTAATATATAAGTTAGGCATGTAGGAGGGAGAATGAAAGTCTTTATATATGATACATATACATGTGATATACATTTAATATATAAGTTAGGCATGAGGAGGGAGAATGAAAATCTTTATATAGGATACGTATACATGTGATATACATTTAATATATAAGTTAGGCATGAGGAAGGAGAATGAAAGTCTTTATATAGGATACATATACATGTGATATACATTTAATATATAAGTTAGGCATGAGGAGGGAGAATAGAAAGTCTTTATATATGATACATATACATGTGATATACATTTAATATATAAGTTAGGCATGAGGAGGGAGAAGGAAAGTCTTTATATAGGATACATATACATGTGATATACATTTAATATATAAGTTAGGCATGAGGAGGGAGAAGGAAAGTCTTTATATATGATACGTATACATGTGATATACATTTAATATATAAGTTAGGCATGAGGAGGGAGAAGCAAAGTCTTTATATATGATACATATACATGTGATATACATTTAATATATAAGTTAGGCATGAGGAAGGAGAATGAAAGTCTTTATATATGATACATATACATGTGATATACATTTAATATATAAGTTAGGCATGAGGAGGGAGAATGAAAGTCTTTATATATGATACATATACATGTGATATACATTTAATATATAAGTTAGGCATGAGGAGGGTGAAGGAAAGTCTTTATATATGATACGTATACATGTGATATACATTTAATATATAAGTTAGGCATGAGGAGGGAGAATGAAAGTCTTTATATATGATACGTATACATGTGATATACATTTAATATATAAGTTAGGCATGAGGAGGGAGAAGGAAAGTCTTTATATATGATACGTATACATGTGATATACATTTAATATATAAGTTAGGCATGAGGAAGGAGAATGAAAGTCTTTATATAGGATACATATACATGTGATATACATTTAATGTATAAGTTAGGTATGAGGAAGGAGAATGAAAGTCTTTATATAGGATACATATACATGTGATATACATTTAATATATAAGTTAGGTATGAGGAGGGAGAATGAAAGTCTTTATATAGGATACATATACATGTGATATACATTTAATATATAAGTTAGGTATGAGGAGGGAGAATGAAAGTCTTTATATAGGATACATATACATGTGATATACATTTAATATATAGGTTAGGCATGAAGAGGGAGAAGGAAAGTCTATATATAGGATACATATACATGTGATATACATTTAATATATAAGTTAGGCATGAGGAGGGAGAATGAAAGTCTTTATATAGGATACATATTCATGTGATATACATTTAATATATAAGTTAGGTATGAGGAGGGAGAATGAAAGTCTTTATATAGGATACATATACATGTGATATACATGTGATATACATGTGATATACATTTAACATACAAGTTAGGTATTCTTCTTTATCTTTATAAAGTTATTTTGTTTATATGCTTATAGATTTGTATGTACAGGATTCCCGCATAAACTAATTAACCGATCATGATGAATTTTGGAATACAGCTGCTAGGCGTAAAGGTGGGTAATGTAGGCTATACTTACTTTAATGCAAAGGGGGTAAAAGGGGGGCTTAGTGAAAATTCAGATACCTCCGATTTTTGTGAAATTTTAACAATCGGTATGACACATTAATTAATAGATATTTCTCAAATTTCAGTTTCTTTGGAGTATTTTAATGAGTTTTAGGGGACATGATATGGTACATATTTTTGTAAATTTAAATATATCAGATCTGTATTGAATCTGATCTATAGTTAGTATACACCAATTAAGCTAGATTTCCTGAATTTCCATTTCTTCTTAAGATCCCATAAGCTAAAGTTTTAAATTTGAGACATTTTCTAAAATCAAAATCATGTAATGGATTAAGGTTTCTAAACATAAGATTTAGTATTAATATCTTGATTTTAATCTTGGTAAGGTGACATAAAAGTTGTTAAAAACTGTTTTGTCTGGGGAATTAATTTTACCCTTCCCGGGACGGGTATTCTTCTAGTATATATATAATGAACTAGGAGAATACTTGCCCCAGGATGAATAAAATTAATTCCCAGAATAGAACAGATTTGCACCACTTTTATGTCCCCCTTACGAAGACTACAATCAAGATACAATGTCTAGAATCATTATACCAATTTTGATCCAAATCTTTTACATGATTTTGATTCTATAAAATATCTCAAATTTAAGGAGTTTTACGAAGAAATTGAAATTCAGGGAATCTTGCTTAATTGCTGTCAAATTCAATGCAAATCTGAAATATTTGAATTTTAAAACGGTAGATTCTGCCCATATTATGCCCTTCTTACAATCCATTAAAATAGTCCAAAGAAACTGCCAATAGATAAGACAGTACCTAGGTTGCAAGAATAATGCCAAGAATTCCCTCGGCTGGTATGAAAAATAATGAGTTTGCAAAGCCAGTTAAATTTAAAAAAATAAAAGACAAAATCTAAAATTAGTCGCTTTCTATTCGCTCTATCTCCCCTATTGCCCCCCTCTCCCCTGTATTTCCCTCTCTTTATCTCTCTTTTACTCTAGTTATTAGATAAATCGTATTAATAACTGTGACAACCCCTATTGTCTATAATGGATTATTCCAACCTGTTTTATTACTTTTGACTGTTAATAAACAGAGAGAAAGGGAGAGAGAGAAATGCGAATCTATGCATATTATTCCGAGACTGCAAATAAATGTAAGCTGAATAGCTTATCAGTTCCATAAAGTACAGCTATTATTTAATTATAGATGGATTTAAAATCTATTTGAATCAAGTTTTAGATTTGTTACAAGTTTTTCAGAGATTTAATTCCAGGTGAGTATAAAACCAACAGATAGGTAGCCATACTCTCATATTTACTCCTCATCAGAATATAAGCTATTAAAGCTTTAAGATAGAAACTACAGTCATACCCTTCCATAGGTAAATTCAGTCATTTGGACATTCAGTTAAAAAAAGAACGAAAAAAAAACAACGTCTAAATAGAATTAAAACGGCCCAAATTTGCTGTCCTTATCGATTTAAAAACAAATCGATGAGGACAGAAACGATGAGTCGTCTTTATTTCGTCATCCTAAGTGTGGAATATGCGAATTTAGTTAGTATTCCATGAATCCAAACCACTTTTGAGGCCATGTTAGTATAGTACTGTTGTCATTAGGAATACAGAAGAGAGGATGATACTATATTGATAGCAGCAAGCCTTGTTGCTGTGGATGGCGTTTCATGTGGATGGCATATATAACTTGCATTTTGTAGTGGGGGGGGGGCTTTTATGTTATTATTAATGATTATATATATATATATATATATATATATATATATATATAGAGAGAGAGAGAGAGAGAGAGAGAGAGAGAGAAACGAAGGAAGAGAGATAAAGATGTACGAATGACAAATCTATTTCAACTTCGATTGTTCAATGCAAGGTGTACTCGATAAAAACATGTTTATTTTTCTTTCCTTAAGCCAAGGCTTTTCAAAGATTGAAATCTTATCATCAGAGGAATTACATAGATGGATAAGTTGGCAGTGGAAAAGTCAAAATTCAAAATTTGAAAATATATAAAGTAATGGAGAGTAAGAGTATGCGTGTATCTCTCTTCCTTCATTTATCTTTATAATTGCCCTATCTCGCATATTGAGTTTAAACCATTTCACTATAGGTTCTATCCTCTAAAAGTATACTTTTAGTTTCATATTATATATATATATATATATATATATATATATGTGTGTGTGTGTGTGTTTTTCATGTATAAATGACTAAAAGCTATTTTTAATATATCTCTATTAATATAAAATTAAGTATGTGTACATGTTTTGAAACAAAGCTACTAGGTGTAAGGGTGGGTAATGCGGGCTATATTTATTTTAGTTTAGTTTTATGTAAAGGATGCAAAGAGTGGGTGGAAGCCATTTTTGAAAATTCAGATACACCTGTTTGTGTTAAATTTTAACAATAGGTATTATACATCAATCAATAAACATCCCCCAAATTTAAGTTTCTTTGGAATATTTTAAAGGGTTTTAGGGGGCATAATATGGGCACAAAGTTCCATTTGAAAATTCGAATATTTTAGATTTGCCTTAAATTTGATCTATAGTCATTAAGCATGAATTAAGCAAGGTTCCCTGAATTTCAATTTCTTCTTAAGACGCCTTAAACTCAAGACTTAAATTTTAGACATTTTCGAGAATCAAAATTATGTAATGAATTTAGATCAACATTGGAATAGGATGTTGTATTATTATATTTGGATTTTAATCTTCGTAAAGCGGGGGGGGGGCATAAAAGTTGTGTAAAACAGTTCTGTTCAGGGAATTAATTTCTGTTGCTTTCTTTGTTTTACTATATTTCACCGTACTTCCCCAAGACTGATGACAGTAGAGATATTTTATCATATTCTTTTTAAGACGCAGTTTTGTATCGTTAAAGCAATTCAGAACCACCCCCGGGGATTCGTAAGAAGAAAAAAACAAGATTCAAGATTGGCTAATGTAACAATAACAATGGAGAGAGAAATTAGAGGAAAATATCAATTCTCACCGTTTATAAATAAATTCAGGAAGAAAGAAAGAAAAACAAATGAGAAAGAAAAGAAAAATGCAGTAAAGGAAGGCGAAGAAAAAACGAAACAAGGGATAACAGAACATTACATGGAGGAAAGGAAAAAAAGAAAGAATAAAGCAAAGAAAGAGAAAATGGGTGTATTAAAAAAGAAAAGAAAGGGAAGGAAAGAAAGATAAACGAGATGAGTGAAGAAAGAACAAAAGACAGAAAATGAAAGAAAGATAATATATAGAAATATCGAAATTAAAAAAAGTGAAAACAAAAAAAAATAACATGAATAAAAGTAAAAAGAAAAATGGAAGTAATAAAATACATGGAGGATGAATGAAAATAATACGAATAAAAATAAAAAGTAAAAATGTAAAAAAAAAACAAGGAGGACGAATGAAAATAAGACGAATGAAAATAAGAAATAAAAATAAACAACAAAGGGGACGTGTATAAAAATAAGATGACTGAAAACTAAAGTACATGGAGAATAATTGAAAATAAGACGAATTAAAAAAAAAAATCAGGAGGGATGAATGAAAATACACAAATGAAAATAAGAAGAATGGAAACTAAAGTAAACGGAGAATGAACGAAAATAAGACAAATGAAAAATAAAGTACAGGGAGGATTAATTAAATTAAGACGAATGAAAATTAAAGTATAGGAAGGATGAATGAAAATAAGACGAATGAAAACAAGACGAATAAAAAAGAAAGTAAATTAAAGTCGAGTGAAAATAAGACAAATGAAGAATAAAGTACAGGAAAGATGAAGGAAAATAAGACGAATGAAAACAAGACGAATAAAAAAGAAAGTAAATTAAGGTCGAGTGAAAATAAGACAAATGAAGAATAAAGTACAGGAAAGATGAAGGAAAATAAGACGAATGAAAACAAGACGAATAAAAAAGAAAGTAAATTAAGGTCGAGTGAAAATAAGACAAATGAAGAATAAAGTACAGGAAAGATGAATGAAAATAAGACGGATGAAAATTAAAGTAGATAAATGTCGAATAAAAAATAAAGTACAGGAAGGGTCAATTAAAATAAGATGAATAAAGTACATAATTGGCGAATGAAAATACGACAAATGAAAAATAAAGTACAGGAAGGATGAATAAAAATAAGACAAAGATGAAAGAAAAGGAAAAACGAATTATAAATGAAAAGAAAAATGCTAAAATATTGTTGCAATCATATAGTTCCATTAATTTATTATTAACTGACTT
>OY744547.1:43553388-43638388 GCA_963556195.1 Sepiola atlantica | reverse complement strand
TCGGTCTGATATTTGTTTCTATACAAATGAGTCATCACTTATCAAGCCTAAAACCCATTTGGGGATTAGGTGAATGGAATTGATATATTGTCGGTTTTACCTAGGAGCAAAGTGTAGTATTTGTTCTACATTTTTTCTATCCTCGGTCAGTGAAGGAAAAATCATTCTAGACTGAAGCAAATTTTATTTTTGTTCCAATCCAGTTTCCTTTTTGGGGGAGTTGGATTTTTCCATCATTAGAAACCGATCTTGTGTCTAACTTTGCCGTCGTGGGGAGGAGGGGGGGGGTAAGTAAATAGGGACTTATGCAGACGGATTATAATAAATGTTTATTGATATTGGATTTGTAGCCCTCAGGAAAACAATATTGTGGCAACGTGTTCTATGGATGGAATTTCTTGGAAAGAAACTCTGTTCATGGAAATTCTGTTTGAAGGTTTGGTACATGGAATAAGAAAAGATAGTTTTTGCAGTTGTGGTAGGAAGAGGAGTTATTGCTATGAAAGTTTCACAAGGATGAACCAGAGACTGGAACTTAGTCGAGAACCTTCCATATAAATAACAATAGAGTAGAGAAAGACTAGCAACATCACTTCTGCAAAAAAGGGGTTGTAGAGCACAGAAGAGATCATTCCCACGAGATTTTGAAGTTGATTTTGTACTCTGGCAAGAAAGGAGGCTCTGTACGGCACCTCACCAAACGTGGCAGCTAAGGACGTATCTGACACTGGCATCTAAGGATGTATCTGTCACTGTGGCATCTAAGGACGTATCTGCCACTGTGGTATCTAAGGACGTATCTGCCACTGTGGTATCTAAGGACGTATCTGCCACTGGCATCTAAGGACGTATCTGCCACTGTGGTATCTAAGGACGTATCTGCCACTGTGGTATCTAAGGACGTATATGCCACTGTGGCATCTAAGGACGTATCTGCCACTGGCATCTAAGGACGTATCTGCCACTGTGGTATCTAAGGACGTATCTGACACTGTGGCATCTAAGGACGTATCTGCCACTGTGGCATCTAAGGACGTATCTGACACTGTGGTATCTAAGGACGTATCTGCCACTGTGGTATCTAAGGACGTATCTGCCACTGTGGCATCTAAGGACGTATGACACTGTGGCATCTAAGGACGTATCTGCCACTGGCATCTAAGGACGTATCTGCCACTGTGGTATCTAAGGACGTATCTGCCACTGATATATTTTCTATGTAAGAGTTCATCTTTCATAGGACAGTCAGTCAGAGGAAGCAGATAACCAGGGCCAGTAATAATGTGATTCTCACAAGGGGTAGACGTGGAAATTAGAAGACTTATTTGCAACTCTTTTCCTCTCTCTGTCTAACACAGTGGGAACAGTATACTGTCATATTTGCCAGTATCCGATACCTTTACAAAGCCACGATTCGCCTGTGTATGGAGTATTGTTACCACATCTGGACTGATGCACCAGCCACTAGCCTCTCCCTCTTAGATAGGGTGAAAAACAGAATTTCTTATCTAGTAGGTCCTGCACTGTCTGCTAAGCTCCAACCCCTGTCTCATTGCCACAGTGTTGCATCCCTGTGTTTGTTTTACAAATACTTCCATGGAATGTTCTCCAATGATCTGAATGTACTTCACGAAAATACCTCCGACCCGCTTGATTAGCAACAAGGTCCGTGGACTTCTTCAGACTGCTTACCTTTGGAATTCCATTCCTGATCCTTCCTTTCGCCACAATACTAACATGCAACAATTTAAATGTAATGTGAACAAAGATCTTGCTGCCCAACTCCCTACCCAGTTTGGCCCCTATAAATCTAGCTCTTATCACAGTAGCTCCTTACGCTTCAGTGGTAATATGTTTTATTTAGGGTAAATAAAAGTAAAAATATTTTTTAAATATATGAAACATTCGGGGTAGGTAAATTGACAAAGATGAATAGATAGTTTGAGTTAGGGTTAGAGTTAGGGTTAGGGTTAGGGTTTGAGTGAATGTAGGTTTGTAGCTATAGAAGCTTTATCAGCTTATTTCTGTAGAACATTTCCAATAGAATGTGAGGGTTAGGGTTAAGGTTAGGGTTAACAACGTCAAGAGTAGGTAAGGGTTAGGGTTAGGGTAAACAACGTCAAGAGTAGGTAAGGGTTAGGGTTAGGGTTAACAACGTCAAGAGTAGGTAATCAGGGCAGATGGTAAGTTTTGCAGTTGGTTATTTGTATTTATAAATCTAAATGACCGAGGCGAAAAGTTTGGGAAAATCTTGTATGGATCTTCGGAATTATGCCAACAATTTTGCGTCTTTGTAGATCTTCACAGTGACAACTGCTAACAGCTGGAACCTGTTCTTCATTAAGAAATACTGGGTCTGGTTTCTTAAGTTAACAAGTAATTGCCATCGTCTGATTAGACTTGTTCCATTGCCAAGACGCCTTGTTCAACATTAAGGCCAGATGCCTCTTTCTACATCATCCCCCACCGTTCCTGATAGCACTCTTTTACTGGACAAAGAGATGATGATGATGATGATGATGATGATGATGATGATGATGATGATGATGATGATGATGATGATGATGATGATGATGAATATCTTTTGGTCGTAGATGGTGCCACTGGTGACAGTGTGAAAGAAACAATTCGATTTGCCAACAACCCTTTATCGAAAGTAGAGGAAGATAGAGTGGGAGGAAGAAAGCATGAGAGAGACGGAGAGAGATAGTAATGGCTGTTTAATTTAATCTAATTATTTCAATTTATCGAAGCGTTTTTGCAAAATAATATTGGCTGATGACTGGCTCCTCATAAGATGGTTACCCCCTAGAGATTTGCAGATGTCTGAGAACCTGCTTCCTTTCTTCGTCTCTGTCTTCTTCTTCTATCCCATAGTAAAATTTGTCTGCACAAAGACGGCTTTGATGTTTTCCAATTTACCTTTTAAAGTCTAGCCATTGTTTTGTTCTCCGTCCAGCATCTTCAACCCTAAACCCCACATTAATCCCACCCTCCTCATCTCTCTGTCATCCCTTTTGTCTTTTTGACATTTTCATCCTTTTTCTTTTATTTCTTCTTTTTCTATCATTTCTTTAGACTTAATAGAAGACAACAAATTTATGGGGTTTACAAACTCGCAAAAGCATAAATCTGTACAAGGGGCGATCGTTTTTTTTTTCAGACGGGCGTTGTCTCACACTTTTTCTGCAATATATTTCCTGCGCGACTTTCACCCCAGGTTAACATTGTCTTCATGATTCTCTCTGTTGAGTACTAAAAACTGTTATGTCTATAATTTCGCCGGACAAAAAAAAACCATCTCCCTGAGTAGTATTAAAAATTTGGCCTCCTCGAAATAATTTGCCTCGGATAACAATCTAAATTTTGTTTATAGAATGTGTTTCATTCATGAGGAAAAAAGGTAACCACACGGGGGAAATGAATGTACAAGGAATAAATAAACAAGCTGTTAGGACACATGTTTTATTGAAGATGGATGAGCACAAAAGAAAAATTGTATTGAATATCTCACAAGACAGTTAAAATTTGAACGAGTCCCAAAAAAGCAAACGAGATTTGTTTTCTTTATCCCTGCGAGTGAATCATTATATTTGGGATGAATTACAGTTTCATGCTATTGCGATTATGATAGAATAAAGAGTTTGACAATAATAATAGCATGACATAGTCAGTTACCATAAATGTTGGTTTCTGGATAAAAAATATTTAATAGTTTTCCGAATGCATATCAAAAAGATTACAGAAAACAATCTACTGAAGAAAAAAGAACAAAACATAAAACGGTTGAGACCAATTTGTAAACAATTCCACATCATCCTTTTCCGTGTTAAAAAAAACGGCATGAAAAAGCCGACATGAGTTGGCAAAAATTTCCAATCCTGCAGTAAGAAAAGAAAAAATAAATAATACTATATATTTTGACAATATATATCTATCATACTATTTTTAAAGAGTTCAAACAAAACGATGACTTGCAGCAATCTGTAAGTGACTTGTTTTTGTTATTTATTTTCTTCAGTAACAAAAATATTACACTTAATTTATATCAAATAAAAATACAACAAAAAAACGCAACAAATGTTTACTAATAAAATAAACAAGAAAAAGGATCACACAACACAAATAAACAATGCAAGATATAGAATGCAGTAAGGGGAGAAAGTGGCAGAATTTTAGTCATTCGTTATAAAAACATTCAGTAATAGTATTATAGCCCCTTTTCTCCTAGTGCCCAATATTTAAAAATCCAGTCGCGACTAGTCTAAGTCCAATTTTACTAATGAGCTGTCTGTAGCATTATGATATAAGGTTCTAATAATCCTGAATTATAAAATCAATTAGGATGGAAGGAAGGCAACTCGATTCATACTTTCGTTTGTTAGCTGAAAAGGTGTACCCCTTGAAGATAAAAAAACAGCAGAGACAAGTTGTACAAAATTAATGTTCTTCTACATTTGCGACAACTGAACAGTACCTGGTCTTTTGCGTAAACTCTGACCCTGTCTACAATTTTGCTGTTTTCCCAAATCTTTTGAACAAATTCTGACTCTGTCTATCAGATGCCGTCTCTCATTTTGTGGTTTATCCCAAATTTACATAACAATTGATTATGTCATTCTACATTTTGTCTTCAATTTCTGAAACGATATTTTTAATTTAATGACCCAATTTTATAACTGCTGATAACTCACTTTTTCCCAGATTCCAATTGTCTTCGTGTTCGTCTGGTCAATGTTAAAAGTTGTCACCTAATTTTAGTTAGAATTTCTAATCGAATTCTGTTTCAAACATTTGATGAATCGTATTTATCACTGTCCATTGTTCGTTTTATGGAGGTCAGGTCAAAGGAATGTTCTGATTTCCAATTTCTCTCAATTGCTTTTAAAATAATCCTTTTGAATGTTCTTCTTGTTATTTTTATATCACGTGGCTTCAAGTTGAGACAACTTTATCTATATTTCTAACATACACTCCCCGTCGTCTGCATTATATTATTGAATGCATTCATGTTGATTGTTAGCACCCTAGGAACTTATTATAATGAGATAAAACTACTAAAATCTACTAACATATTTTAGTGAATAATAAAATCTGTTTGTTTTGCATGTAAGCATTAGAAGTCAGAAAATTAAACAGCAAATGTTTTGCAACAATTTATTTTGAGTAATAGATGGTGAATGAAATTTCTTGGACACATGATACATAAGGGTAGACATAATCTTCCATATCTATTACATGTCCAAGGATAGAAATCGGTAAAAAAATTATATATCTTCTATCTAAAATAAAGATAAGAATTCACCCGTTCCATTGACGAGAATAGCTTTAATAACAAAAAAGGTAAATAAAAAATCTGTTTTATTAGTGATTTAGGCCAATTATTGGTTCATGTTTTTTTAATAAATTTAATATCTAATCGATTTCATAGATTTTAATATTTTATCCTGGTCAATATTTCATTTTTTTAAGAAAGCGGAAGAGTGTTTATCCTTTACCTAACAGCTACTGTAACTCTACCAATCTACACCGGGAAATAATTTTATAACTGACACGTTCTCCATATACATCACTTGTAAGAACTAAAATCTTGTTATACAAGGGTTAATCAAAAGTTTCTTTTTTCGTGAATATTTTTTTATAGTTTAATATATTCATTGATATTATACTGGGAAACGTCGGGACACAGGTCATGCTAGTAAGAACTAAAATCTTGTTATACAAGGGTTAATCAAAAGTTTCTTTTTTCGTGAATATTTTTTTATAGTTTAAAATATTCATTGATATTATACTGGGAAACGTCGAGACACAGGTCATGCTAGTAAGAACTAAAACTTTGTTCTACAAGGGTTAATCAAAAGTTTCTTTTTCGTGAATATTTTTTATAGTTTAATATATTCATTGATATTATACTGGGAAACGTCGGGACACAGGTCAAGCTAGTAAGAATTAAATCTTGTTATACAAGGGTTAATCAAAAGTTTCTTTTTTCGTGAATATTTTTTTATAGTTTAATATATTCATTGATATTATACTGGGAAACGTCGAGACACAGGTCATGCTAGTAAGAAGTAAAATGTTGTTATACAAGGGTTAATCAAAAGTTTCTTTTTTCATGAATATTTTTTTATAGTTTAATATATTCATTGATATTATACTGGGAAACATCGGGACACAGGTCATGCTAGTAAGAAGTAACATGTTGTTATACAAGGGTTAATCAAAAGTTTCTTTTTTCATGAATATTTTTTTATAGTTTAAAATATTCATTGATATTATACTGGGAAACGTCGAGACACAGGTCATGCTAGTAAGAACTAAAACTTTGTTCTACAAGGGTTAATCAAAAGTTTCTTTTTCGTGAATATTTTTTATAGTTTAATATATTCATTGATATTATACTGGGAAACGTCGAGACACAGGTCATGCTAGTAAGAAGTAAAATGTTGTTATACAAGGGTTAATCAAAAGTTTCTTTTTTCATGAATATTTTTTTATAGTTTAATATATTCATTGATATTATACTGGGAAACATCGGGACACAGGTCATGCTAGTAAGAAGTAACATGTTGTTATACAAGGGTTAATCAAAAGTTTCTTTTTTCATGAATATTTTTTTATAGTTTAAAATATTCATTGATATTATACTGGGAAACGTCGAGACACAGGTCATGCTAGTAAGAACTAAAACTTTGTTCTACAAGGGTTAATCAAAAGTTTCTTTTTCGTGAATATTTTTTATAGTTTAATATATTCATTGATATTATACTGGGAAACGTCGAGACACAGGTCATGCTAGTAAGAAGTAAAATGTTGTTATACAAGGGTTAATCAAAAGTTTCTTTTTTCATGAATATTTTTTTATAGTTTAATATATTCATTGATATTATACTGGGAAACATCGGGACACAGGTCATGCTAGTAAGAAGTAACATGTTGTTATACAAGGGTTAATCAAAAGTTTCTTTTTTCATGAATATTTTTTTATAGTTTAATATATTCATTGATATTATACTGGGAAACATCGGGACACGGGTCATGCTAGTAAGAACTAAAACTTTGTTCTACAAGGGTTAATCAAAAGTTTCTTTTTCGTGAATATTTTTTATAGTTTAATATATTCATTGATATTATACTGGGAAACGTCGAGACACAGGTCATGCTAGTAAGAAGTAAAATGTTGTTATACAAGGGTTAATCAAAAGTTTCTTTTTTCATGAATATTTTTTTATAGTTTAATATATTCATTGATATTATACTGGGAAACGTCGAGACACAGGTCATGCTAGTAAGAAGTAAAATGTTGTTCTACAAGGGTTAATCAAAAGTTTCTTTTTTCATGAATATTTTTTTATAGTTTAAAATATTCATTGATATTATACTGGGAAACGTCGAGACACAGGTCATGCTAGTAAGAACTAAAACTTTGTTCTACAAGGGTTAATCAAAAGTTTCTTTTTCGTGAATATTTTTTATAGTTTAATATATTCATTGATATTATACTGGGAAACGTCGGGACACGGATCATGCTAGTAAGAACTAAAATGTTGTTATACACGGGGGCAGTCAAAAGTTTCATGTGCTTCCATATTTACAAGGGTAGATCAACCAAAAACATTTGTTGTGCAAAAGATGAAGGCCAAGTTGATGACAATAAAGTAACGAGATTGTTCAAGAACTTTCACCTTCAGATAAGATCAGGTAGATCTAAAACAGTGCATTCCAAAGTCCTAATACCGATTAATACTTATAAATACTTAGGGTTATAAAAAAGAGTGTTTTATAAATAAGTACATTTATAAATTAATGTTTTTATATATACAAAAAAATGTGATCCGTTGTGTAACCCATTGGGCTCGATTTAGATTGTTTGAATCAGGAAAAAACAATAAAAAGATAATATCCGAAATTAGTCCCTTTCTATTCGTTATCTCTCTCCTCTCCCCCCCTCTCTCTCTCTCTCTCTCTCTCTCTCTCTCTCTCATTCTTTATCTCTCCATCTATGGGGTAAAGAGTATAAATACTGTGATGATATTCTACCGTTTTATAGTGTCACATTCTACTTTGTGGGACGTAGATAAATAGGAGTAAATGTTATTACCGCTGACTGTTAATAAACACAGAGAGTGGGGGTGGTTGGAACGAGTGTGATAGAAACTGTATAAAGTAAGTAATAGAGAGAAACGTAGTAAGAGAAGTGTCACTTGATGAGTCAATTGCAAATTAAGGCAACTGAAAACAATTAAAATGGATTTGTTTCAAACATAATTCAATCCCAAATTTAATGAATATCTTAGCATGTAGTTTTGTGATTCAAATATATAGGAAAAACATTAGGGATACAAATGTTTATTAACTCATTAGCTTTATTATAATAATTGATATGTTTTCTTTATAAATCTAATAATAATATGTTTGTAGTGTCTCTGTCTCTCTGTCTGGGGATGAAATTGAAAACAAATTCTTACACCAAAATCAAGCACAAGTTTACTTTAGTACATTTTACAAGGAATCCAATAGCGATATTCATTTTTTTATTTGAGATTTAGACAATAATATTGTGGGGTCTGCGTTTGCACTGGAAATCCATTAATAAGAAAGACAGCATTTTATTTCATTATTTTTTCAATTTCTATTTTAGTTCGCCCTAAACAAAACATATTGCCACTAAACAAAACATATTGCCACTAAAGCATAAGGGACTACTGTGATAGGGGCCAGATTTATAGGTGGGGAGTCGGGCAGCAAGATGTTTGTTCACATTAGATTTACATTTCTGCATGTTGGTAGAGTCAGGGAAACAGAGAGAGAGAGAGAGAGAGAGAGAGAGAGTGGCAATGGATTTCCAAAGGCAAGCACTCCGAGAATAGAAGCTATTATATTAGAAAATCATCCGGTATCTAGAAACGTATACAGTGAAGGGGTAGGATTTTGCTGATAGTGGGGTGGGTCGGGGTATTTGCGTTTAAGAGGGTACAAGGGCAGTAAGTTCATCGGAGCACATTATTTAATTTTTTAATTTGAAAATTGAAAAATATAAAAATTGAAATATTAGAATAAAAAAGATACTATAGAGTTCAGGGCTGGGAGAAGGAATACACATGAGTACTCATTAATTCTGGGGTTATGTCAGCTGAGACTGCTAGTAAACAGATAAATCTAAACAGTTTTAACCAAAAAAACATTCCAAACTTCAAACTCTTTTGTAAGAAAACTCGAAATAAGCCAATGCTCTCACCCAGGAAATTAAAAAGCATCAAAAGAAAGGAAAACAAGATGATCCAATCGATAATTCTTATTGTATTTCATCTCAAAACGTTTAATGACATCTTTTTTCTGAAATTTACTTAAAAAAAAAGCAAACCAAAAATAAAAGTAGAAAATTCTTTTTTTTTAAATTTTATATATTTTTTTAATTTTTAAAAGTGTAATTCCAAGGAAAGCATTTTCTGAGAGTGTACTGTTTCAAATATTGTCTGAAGGTGTCAAAATGGAAGATAAATAAAAAAGATAATGGCGAAGAATATATTTCGAATAGGGAAAACAGGTGCTTGATGAAATAGATAAGGAAATGAACAAAAGTGAGAATCAAAAGACAAATAATTACAACATTTATTATAATTTGGTGAATATATATATATATATATATATATATATATATATATATATATATATATACTAGAAGACTACCCGTCCCAGGATGGGTAAAATTAATTCCTTGAAAAGAACACTTTTACATCACTTTTATGTCCCTTTGCAAAGAATAAATTAAAATGTAATGATACTAAACCTTATGTCTAAAATCCTTATTCTAATTTTGATAAAAATTCATTACATGATTTTGATTTTATGAAATTTCTAAAATTTAAGGCTTAAGAGGACTTAAGGGGTCTTAAGAAGAAATTGAAATTCAGGAATTCTTTCTTCATGGTGTCTGATGATAATGGATTAAATTCAATATATATTATGGCATATTATGCCTTCCTCGAAAACCCCTTAAAAAGAAACTGAAATTTAGAAGAACATTTATTAATTGTTTAATACCTATTGTTAAAATTTCACAAAAAAACATGATTTTTTCATAGGGTTTTTCACCCCCTTTTAAACCTATTTGCATAAAGCTAAATTAAACTAAATATAACTATCATTACAACCCCTTTAAACCTAGCAGATTCATAATGATCGATTAATTAGTTTCGGAGTGAGTTTTGTACGTACAAATATATAAACATATAAACATATCTAAATTTATATATACAGTTAAGAAGAAAACACTCAATATTTTGAAGCCATTTGCCTTATAATTTATTTCAGCCTCAGAACGGGGTTCGTCACTCTATCCTTCACGGATCCAACATACTATATATATATATATATATATATATATATATATATATATATATATTTATAAGTTATCTTGTCGGATTTTCCATGTGGAACTTAAATAGAAATGCATCTGACAAATGGATATTTGATTCTGCCTAGTGATTTCTCCCTTTTTATCTGTGCAGCCTGTTTTTTACACTATAAAAGTGTAAGTCGTCCCAGTTATTTTACGAAAATGATTATTCCGACAAGGAAGATTATTACAATGGATATAATTTTAAATAATGACCTAAAAGGCTAAAAAATAATTTCTTTTTTAACTTAAAGTAAAAATATTATTTGAATCTGTTGCTTCCTATCTCTTTGTGATTATACATTTTTAGTTTTAAACATTAAAAAAATTGAATTAAAATGACATTAATGAATCCTTGGGTGGATACAGCTGGTATATATATATATATATATATATATATATATATATATATATATATATATATATATATATATATATATAGAGAGAGAGAGAGAGAGAGAGAGAGAGAGAGAGAGTTATTGTTTATATTCCAATGATAAAAAAAATCAGTCTTTAATCAAATCATATATTTTTACTTAAATTTTAATTTTTGCATGGCAGAATTGCTGATATTCTTACAATTGTTGCTCAACGAGTAAAATGCAGCCATAAAACCATTCACTTGCTGCTCCTCAGAGACTGAAATGAAAGGAATGTATAAAGTGTCACATCAAGCACAGAGTTCGTGGAGAAAATATATATATATATGTATATATATATACATATATATATATATATATATATATATATATATGTATATATATATATATATATATATATATATAGAGAGAGAGAGAGAGAGAGATATGTTGATGTTTCACTGAGAATAGTGTATACTCAGTAAAGTCCGAAACAAGGCCAATAAAAACAAGCTCGATGAGCCCCGATTATAGGGTACAGAGTATTTTTATGTATATTTGGAGAGTTTACCAATATATTTTTTCTACAGAGGATTCATCACAACGAAAATATATTTATTTTTATTATTTATTTATTTTGTAAAGCTATAGTTCCCTACACGTGTTTCGCTACATAGCAAGGTACTTGCTAGGCAGTTCATCAGGGGAGATACAAAACCTAAGATATTGACCTCAACAACCGACAATACCCCACAGGTTATTGACCTAGTTGAAATCACTTAAGAAAAAAAAAAAAAAAACATACGCTTTATTATATCGATGGTAAATCAAATCACCTACCGATGGTAAAGAGAGCTATCGTCCCTGCAATTTCGGGTAGGATATCTAAATTATCCATGAATCAACAGCTTTTGAACAACCGCAAACGATACTACAACGAAGCATTAATTAGATAGGGATATAAGGAGGAGATTAATTACATTGCGCCTACCTCAGCTAGGAATAGGGGGGGCGCCAGGGGTCCAAAACATTCTCAAACTATAATCACATACAATAAGGCTATGGGTAAGGGTAGAAATAGGGATTTTGTTCGTTGTGATGAATCGTCTCAGGAAAAATATATCTTGGTAAACTCTCCAAATATATATATATATATATATATATATATATATATATATAAAGTGTAATATATGTATATGTTTATATATTTTTATGTACAGGATTCACTCCTAAACTAATTAATTATTATAAATTTTAAAACACAGCTGGGCGTCTAAATATCGGCTATATTTTGTTTAATTTAGTTTTCTGTAAATACCTCTGATTTTAGTGAAATTGTAACAATAGGAATTGGGCATAAATTAAATAATAGTTTAGTTTCTTTGGAATATTTAAAAAGGTGTTAGAGGGCATAATATGGGAAGATCTCTTAGTGAAAAATTCAAATATTTCAGATTTCCATTAAATTTGATCCATAGTCATTAGACGCCAATTGAGAAAGGTTTCCTGAATTTCAATTTCTTCTCAAGACCCTTTAAGCTTAAGCCCTAAATTTTAGACATTATCTAGAATCAAAATTATATAATGGATTTTTATCAAAATTCAAATAAGGATTCAAGAATAAGGTTTTGTAGCTTTATATCTTGATTTTAATCTTCGTACGAGGAAATAAAATTTTGTGCAAAACTGTTCTTTTGAGGGAATACAAGGCCTGCTAGAAAGCATCCAACCTTTATTTTTCTGTGCAAAATAGAGACGCTAGGGCGGCGCCACTTTACACAGTGAAGGAAGACACCTTCATGTGCATGTGTGAATTTTATCACCGCCTTACTGCGCGTTAGTCGTTGTCTGTCGGTCGCTGAGTGAAGTGCTACACAACGTGTTTGTCGAATTACTTATTCTCTCAAGATGACTGAACGTGTTGAGCAAAGGTACTGCATCAAATATTGTCAAAAGCTTGGTGATTCTCAAAGCAAAACAATTCGTAAGATTCAGTAGGTGTTTGGTGAAGATGCGAAGGATGTAACACAAATTAAGTAGTGGTTCAACCGATTCAAAAATGGCCGCACATGAGTGGAGAGTAACCAACGTTCTGGCAGGCCCCAAACTGCTTGTAATACAGCTGTTGTTGAGAGGATGCGATATTTGGTGATAAAAGATCGTCGGCTGAACCTCGGCAACTGTCACTCTGCCTTAATTGAATATCATCCATCTTAGCAAGGCCATATAGGTGTACAATCTTGTTGTAATACTGAACTTGTTATCTGGATTTTAAATTGAAAAGAGTAAACTTCAAATTATAAAAGGTCCACTTCAATTTTAAAAAGGGCAATTTCAAATTAATAAAGGTCAATTTCAAATTACAAAAAGGTCAATTTCAAATTAATAAAGATCAATTTCAAAGTAATAACGGTTGATTTTAAATTAATAAAGGTCAACTTCAAACTAAAAAGAGTCAATTTTAAATTAAAAATGGTCCACTTCAAATTAAGTGTAACATTTTTAGATACGTCCACACATATCTATAAGATGCTCTGCCCATCTCTCAGTTCATATGTCGTCTGTCATTCTTCAGTTCGAAATAGTATTTTTATCGCTAAACATGCACATTAAATGGACGTATCTCCATCACAATCTCTGCGTGTCCGTCTGTCATGATTAAATTTGAAATAACATTCTCGTTGGTCTGTCATACTTTAGTTTAAACTAGCTTTATCCAGGATCTAATGACGTCATTTTAGTTTTTAATTTGTATTTGTTTGCGCATTTTTAAACTTAAGGTAGATAACTCCTATTATATTCTCTAATTTAAAATGAGTTAACTCCCTTATTGATTTTAATTTTAGGTGATTATTTAAGCATTTTACATATTAGCAGTCGTCTGGGCCAAACTAAGTAATAAAAAAAATGTAGCTAAGTATGTTATTATATTGCTAATAATACAGTACAATAATAACAAATAAAAATTGGCTAGTAAGAAGCAAAGTTTTTATTTGTCCACTTAAATGCTAAACATAACTTTATATGTTAGATTAGAATTTTCGTTGGTCTGTCGCAATTGTTTGAAATATCGTTTTCATTCGTCTGTCATGCTTAAGTTTAAAATTTCAAATGGTATTTTTGTTGGTCTGTCATGCTTAAATTTGAAATCAAATTTTTTATCAGTTTGCCACACTTAAGTTTTAAATAGAATTTTAATTGATAAATGAGCAGATAGAATGAACGTATCTTAAGAATATATCTTGTTGAATTTAGGTTCCTTTTAAATTTGAAGTTCATCTTTTTTATTTGCAGTTTAACTTTTTTTAATTTGAGAGTGAAAAGATATAAATTTACTTTCAAATTTTCAAAGTGAAATCCTCAATCTGTCATAAAGTCTTTATGTATTAGTCATTTGTTAGAATCTGTCGTTTTGTTTGACTTAAATGAGATTGCCCCCTCCCATCCAGCAAATAAATAAATTAAAAAAAGATATTAACAAAAAAAGGAGGAAAGAAAAAACTTTCCTTTTTTGTCTGCTTTGTTCTCGATTCCATCCTCAGGGGCTCCTGTCAGAAACGGGGAAATTGAGTTTTTAATTCCAAAGCTAATTTTTCTCACAATTGGTTCTTTCTTTTTCTTTTGTCTCAATTTCATTAAGTTTTGATCAATTTATCAACTAATCGAACCAAAATCCCTACCAACAAAGAAAATTCATGACATTGTATTGCATATTACTTTGTAGCAATATAATATTACCGTTAAGTGTAGATGTGATTTGTAAGGTGCAACAGCTTATTAGGTATGACTGATTGGGGTCAGATGAGAACTCATATGGAGAGGAGGTCACCGATTGGCTGGTTTAATCATGTGACATTAGAAAGATTTGAAGTAGGATTTGTGTTGCTGTCTAAATCTTAGTGAAATTAGATTCAGGATGTTTGCTAAAACAAACAATGCTATCCTAAACAAGTGTTTGTTGACAGACATCCGGAACAACAAAGTGTCCAGTTACAACAAAGTGTCCGGTTACACAAGTGATTCGTTTTGCTGAACAATCAATGACATTTTCGGCTCAATATAAGCAGGTGTATTATTTCGCTTATTCAATCGGTTCGTTCAGCACGGCTAACCTGCTGCTAAGTTCTAGTTAATCTCTATTGTAAACTCACTTCCCATTGCAATAATTCATTGAAAATCCAGTTCGTTGAAGGTGGTATTCATTGAAGACTTGTAGCCCTTGGTCCTTTCGTCCATCGAAGTTTATATCAGCTAAAGTCTAATCAACATTTGGCTTTCTGTAGATCCTGTTTGCTGTCGGGTTAGGGTTAGTTTTACTCTGATCCAGTTTTATTTACTACAATTTTCATGAAGCCTGAAGAAATAGGTGTACTGTGTGAATGGTTTAGTTCGAAACAATTCCCAGTTAAGGAAATGCATATAAACTATAATTTGGTTAGAGCGTTCGCTAATGGGCTGAGAGACTGGGGTTCAATCCTAGGTCCAGTCATATGGTGCCGGTTCTTGCATGACGTTGCTCATCGAGAGAAACAGGTGATAGTCTGTAGGCACGAGTTTGGAGCAAATATGGTGATTAGGGCAGAACCTCTCAACATAACTCAAGCAGCTTCTTATAGGTCATTCTTGATGTATGTGGCCGGGAATTATTGTGAAGAAATCGAACAGTCTTAGTGCAGGCACACCTGTGCAATGTCTGTCCTAATCTGTTAAGTTATTGGTAATAGAGGTCGGAGGTTATACTGATGTCTGCTTGTAATGGATGACGTGTCCAGGCCGATCAGACGTGAGATCTTCAACATTTCCAGGTAGATCAATTAACGTACTTCCGTGAGAAATGGCAAGAAGTTTCTGTCTAACCTAAAAGGTACTCGAAAGTTGGGGGGGGGGGTCCTCTTTGTTCACTGTGATTTCATTCTATATGATATACGCCTGATAATTTTCTTCTTTTTCAAGAACTTCCAATGATTTATATATATATAATGTATTTTTAGGTAATTATTTTTATTGGTGATTTCAGCGTTCGTTGTTTTTTTGCTTACTATTATTCCGATTGTCTCACTTCCTAAGTGATTAAGATGCAGAAAATTGCATTATTAGTCGCCCTTAACTTTATAGGACATATTTTTCGTTAATATATATATTTTTATTAATTTTATACATACATAAAAGTAATCCATGGACACATGTTTCTGGCTTACAGCCGTCATCAGCATGGCTAACTTAGACAAGGATCGAACCTTCGATATTGATGTCTATAGTCCAGCGTCTTTACTTCTGGACCAAGACGCTTGTCTAGAAATATGTACGATTTTTATCACATAAATATTTAATAAAATTAATAATATATATATATATATATATATATGACTAAAGAAAAAAAATTATTTAATTTTTGTTTTTATCCAGATTTGTATATCCACACCCTAGTAAGCTTTAACAAAAAAAGAAGATCATGAAGTAGAAACCTTTCTCCGATTGAACTCCACGGATATCCTAGCACTAAGTGAAACAAACCTACAATCCTCAATCTCCTCACAGCATTATGACATGAGTGAATACCTTCTCCTCTACCGTAAAGACTCTGACAAACATATGCATGGACGAGAAGTTTCTGTTCAGAACACCCTCCCCTTAACTAGAGAACTAGGGCTAGAATCAGATGATCAAGCCTACATGTACTTTAGATTACCCTTACAGCACAGCATTAGTTACTTATATTTCTTATACCATTCTCTTTCGACCCAGGACTGTACCCTGTTTAACTCTGTCTCTGAAAGCATAGATACGGCGCTCTCACTTAACTTGAGTGTCCAAATACATGTATTTGGGGATTTCAATGTAGATCACCGTGAGTGGCTTTGATTCTTCAGCTATACAGACGCAGCTGGTAACTTCACGTATAGTTTCTCCATAGCGCACTCCCTCTCACAGACTGTCACTTTTCCGACCTGTCTCCCTAATTGTGTGGACAAGCAAGCCTCACTTATTGACCTGTTCTTGACCTCACTGTCCAAAGCTTGTGAGACAAATGCCCATAACCCGTTCAGGAACGCTGATCACCTTGTGGTAATAATTGATATAACACTAGAATCTCGTACCAAAGCTGATGAACCGTTGCTCACAATGATAAGATACTACAAGCAGGCTGATTGGGATTCCATCAGAGACCACATCAAAGACGTCTAAAGGAGTGAAACACTTTCTCTTCCTGCTGATCAGTGCGTAAATGAGTTAACTGAATGGGTCAAAGCAGACATTGAAGCTCATGTCCCCATGTGAAAATTCTACAGCAAGCCCCACTCTCCACAATGGTTCAGCTCGAACTGTGCAGCTGATATTGCTCAGAAGCAGCAAACACTCCAACAATTCAGCCACCATAAGTCAACTACAAATAGACAGAAACTTATAGTCGCAAGGAATCATTATAAGACTGTAATAGATGAAGCAAAGTGAAGGTATACAAAAATGATCAGAAAACGCATTCAGTCACAGAAACTAGGTACTCACGATTTATGGAAAATTTTCAATAGTGTGGTGAACAAAGGGCAATCAACAATCCCCCCCCGCTATCCAACCACAATGATGTCGTTTGCACAGCAACTGAGAAGACTGAACTACTTACCCAGCGTTTCGTCTTAAACTCCACTTTATACTCTGTAAACCACTCCCTCCAAAATTTCTCATTGCAGACTGAAGCCACACTTGATTACCTGATCATCACCTCATGATCGAGACATCATAAAAAAACCTTGACACCTCCAAAGCATGTGTGGCTGATCTTGTAACAGTAATACTAATAAATGAATGCTCTGCTGACCCCTGTCCTCTCCAAACTCTACAACAAATGCCTTGCTGAATCTTGCTTCCCTGAGAGCTGGAAAATTGCCTCTGCGGTACCAGTCTTCAAGAATTCTGGGGATTGAACTCACTCTCAGAAGTATCGCCCCATCAGTCGACTCCCGCTCTTCATAAAAATCTTTAAATCGTTAATCAATCTAGCAATAGTCTGACACCATGTTAATGCTAAACTTCTTTCTGACCATCAGAATAGATTTACGCAAGCACGATCTACTATGGATATCCTAACGGTCATCTCTGAACGCATATGCCATACACTGGACAAAGCAGGTGAAGCTAGGGCAGTAGCGCTTGATATATCTAAAGCCTTTGACAAGGTCTGGTATAAAGGTCTTCTCATAAAAATTAATTAATATGGTATTACTAGACAAATATTTAATATAATTAGAAAAATCCACGTTGTACTCGACCTCGCTCATGACATTGTGTCTGACGACACCACACTCTACTCTCATTATGTGAGTAAAACGAACGCACACATATCCGAGGCAATGGCAGAATCCTTAAAAAGTGACCTCCAGTCTGTAGTAGAATTGAGTCATAAATAGATGGTAACATTTAATGCTATTAAGATAAAGCTCCTTTCCTTCAACAACTATAAGAAACCTCTTCAATTATCGATTTCCATAGCAAATAACATCTTACCTCCTCGGCCTAACATTCACAGGTAACATGAATTGGAACAAATACATAGAAGACATGCACAAGGCTGCTGCAAAGAAAGTGGGCTCTCTCTACCGATCTAGAAAACTTCTCACACCTGACAGTATCCTATATCTCTACAAAGCCACCATCTGTCCATGCATTAAGTATTGTTGTCACATCTGGGCTGGTGCATCATCCACTAGTCTCTCCCTCTTAGACAAGGTCCAAAAAAGAGTTGCTAATCTAATAGGTCATTCACTATCCATCAAGCTCCAGCCCCTGTCCCATCACCACAATGTTCCATCTTTGTGCTTGTTTTTACAAGTACTTCAATGGAATATGCTCCGATGAACTTGCTGCTCTGGTGCTCCCTCGACGTAGATGGAAATACACTCGACCAACCCGACAATCAACTTAATCCCATCCATTCACTATGGAGGTTTCCAGATGCTGGAGAGCCTTCTACTCCAATGGGTTACTCTTATAAAGTAAGTAGCAGAGTACCAGGTGTGGCTCAGGAATAAAATTGGTTCTTATATTAGAGGAAAAAGTTAGTCATAAATGTAGAACCAATTCTTTGACTCAAGCAGATTTTCCGGAGAGTGTTCATCACGTGGACAGCTGAAGTGATGCCGTGTTGATGACACATAGTAGCATGTAAATTTACATGTCTCTATTTTTCTCTTTGCTGCAGTCATCGTCTTCTTAAAAACGCGGTTGTAAAAGTTATTAATAATGAGAACAGCACACAATCATTTGGGATTTAACAATTCTTTTCTTTTTTTTTACAGCATATATAATAGCGGTGCACAACCCATTCTTATATAGGAAGGAAATGATTGCTCTTCTTTGTGGTTCAGAAATAAGATAAAGATTTTATCAGCTTATCCCTACGTGTCACTGTAAACTTCTTGTCTGTGACTCAACATCTTGAACGCATAGCTTTAATTCTAATTTTTAACTTCTAGTAAATTTGTGCTCTTCTGCTTAATCTAACCTCATGTGGAAAAGTCTGTTTTTAACATGTAGACCCAATGAAGAAGATTACATCTAGATAGTATAGGTAGATGTGTACAGAACAGAAGACTTTGTTGGTATGGTCATGTTGAAAGAATAGATGAAAGTTCTTGGGATAGTAGATGTAGAACAGTTGAAGTAGCAGGGTCAGTTGGAAGGGGAAGGCCAATAAAAGCATGGGTGGAAGTGATAAGGATATGGAATTGAGAGAAAAAGACCTGGCCAGTGATAGGTTAGTTTGAAAGCCAATTTCTAAAAGCCATTCAACACATGCCAAAATGTAAAACCGATGATGATGATGATGATGATGATGATGATGATGATGATGATTGTTTTCACACAGCCTTATCTACATAAACACCAAGCACTAAACAGATTGCTTTCTTTATGAAGTTTGAATCTCTGAAATTGGTTCTAGTGAGTACACTGCATGATCTTTTTGGAGAGCATTCTGGTCACTGCTGACGTTTCCACCTACATCACTGTGTACACCGCATTGAGGTGTACTATAGTTTAAAATGTTTTCAGTGTACATACAATCACACTGCCCAAGATCAAGGCTTGATGACCAATGCTTTCAAGAAGATGAGTGGGCTCAGCAACGACAACAAGTGCAGGTTCTGCCACACGGAAGTAGAGAGTGTGAGCCACCTGACATTCAGTTGTAAGGTTCTGCTGGGGGACGGCTACTATACAATGCGACACAATGGAGTATGTAAATATCTCCACTGGACCATCTGAATATCCAGTGTAGCAGCAAGTCCTGGGAACATATCCTAGAAAGAACTTGGAAATAAGTCAAACACCACACACTATGACTATGCAATCCCTATAGCTACATACTTAGAAAACAGAGCTTTAACACCTGACATAGGGACAAGAGAGAGAGAGAGAGAGAGAGAGAGAGAGAGAAAGAGAGAGAGAGAGAGAAAGAGTGTGTGTGTAGCAACTCTAGCTGAAGTCAGTGTCTCTAATGATGCTGGTTGTTTAAATGAAGCTGAGAGGGAGAAGATAACTAAATACCAAGATCTTATGTACGATATGAAAAGAAACAGGAATTTTCAAAAGATCTCCATCATTCCAGTCATCATACGAGCTACCAGGCTCATGAAAAAGAATTTCAAAATCTACTTGGTGAATATACCCAGTGAATCAAGTGCAAGAGAGATCCAAACAATTGCACTTTTAGGGACGGTTAGAACACTAAAAATATATCTCAGTTGGAGTCTCTAAAATAGCGAGTGAATGTCTGACATTTGGTAAGATACCCCATCTCCAGCAAAAACGAAAAGACAAGAAAATTGAAGAAAGAAAAGAAATACAAACATAAAGACGTTGTATTTTATGTAAATTGTCAAACTTCATAAGCAAGCGAACTGTTTAGTGCTTAGTGTTTATCTAGCAATATTGGACAAGGCTGTGTAAAAACAATCCTAAATCTGTATAAGAGCCAGATACGTCCTAAGATGGGGAGGTACTGCTGTCATATCTGGGGAGGTGCTGCTCGGAGCACTCTTTTCTGTCTTGACATGTACAAACTTAACTCTGCAATCTAGTGGGGGATGATCTCTTCTCGCCCCTAAAACCTCTTTCACACCGAAGAGATGTTGCTAGCCTCTCTCTACTGTATCGTTTTGTTCATGGTAGATACTCGACTGAGCTCTATCGCTGATCCCTCCCCTCTCACCCTGTAAGATATTTACAGGAAGAACTCGTCTAGCTACAACCACAGCAAAGAACTTTCCCTTTTCTCTCTCTTTACAAAAATCCAAACGAAACTTCCATGAACAAAGTTTCTTTCCTAGAACATCCTATCTGTGGAACAAGATACTACGAGACTGCTTCCCAACTGACTACAGCATGGTCGTCTTCAAGTCTAATGCAAACAAATACTTGATGATCCGTTCTCTTGGATAATCAATTCCTCTTAAGTACTGTTCTGGCTATCCTGTCCATTGTTTCCAATCCTTTCGTGGTAGTGATCACCGTCCAACTGACGATCTCTTCAATCGTTATCCTCGAATGGCCCCGGGCCTTGATAACCAGTAACTCATTAGTAAAAATTAAAAAATTAAAAAATGGTTGAAGAATAGTTCATGAGCATTTTTAAACATTTTGTGAAGTTTTTTCATCAGAACTGCTTCATCGATTCTCTGATCGTTTAATGTACATTTTCATGAAGAAGTTGATTCAATCACTCTACATCGAACTCAATTCATCGACCAATGTGTGATCCATCCTTGAGATCAAAATTCACATTTTTAAAGTGCAAAAACCAACCGTGAGCAGATTTCCTCTTCTCCATACACAACACAAATCTCACGTACAACTTCAGCAGTAATTAATACTAGATTCAATGTAAAAAACAAATGCTGTTGGAAATGCTCTGTTTTGTCCAGTTGACATTTCATTTTAATGATCTGAAAATACAGAATGGATGGATCGACCGTAGTCGAGGGTGATCTGAAGGCTCCCTTTTAATTAGTTACTATACCGAGATGTAGGGGAGGGCATCACTCTTTTCTCTATGTACCCTTGATCTTCATCTTATAATGCTTTTATTTATCTCCCTCCTACTGCAGTAGGTTAGACACAAGGTCAGAAAATGGGGATTGAAAAGCCAGTACACAAAAGGAAGTGCACTCTGGTCAATAAAAATTGGCTGAGCAGTCCCGTCAGCTTTTATCGGAAGCTTTTACGTAAGGTGTTTAGCAAGGAAGCATCAAGTATCCTTTTTTGAGTTTTAGGTTTCGACCAAGGATTGAACCACATAAGTGAACAACACAAAAATCAATAAAATTTAAAAAATCAAAACATATTATATTCTAGAGCAAAATATTCTCTAAATAAAATATTTTGGCAATGCGTTTTATTTTTTGCATTTTTAAATTTGTAAGGAAAAACGTTTGTGAATAATTCTTCATCGGATTAGATGGAAATCAAACTCGGAAATTATTGTTCTGTCTTTTAAAGTGTGAGATTTCCGAGTCTCTTGTGTTCGTCTTAGAAATGGTATTTGTGTCATTTAATTAGACATTTTAAAGAATGAACAAAAATAATTACCAAAAAAAATCTAAAAAAAAAACATTAATGTAAAACAAAATGATTTTAATTTTAATTTTGATTTTGTGAAAATCAGATTGATCCAAGCTGTGTCTCGAATGAGATTTTGGCTGTGTGTATTTTTCAAAAGCATTTTGTCTGGAGAGGTGAACAAAATAATAAACAAACAAACAAATAACAGTTGACATTAGACGGAAACAATAATGGATGTTTTGGATGCGTCCATTCAATCTGCACGTATCACATCAATGAAAATGCTGTTTCAAACTTAAGTATGACAGACCGACGAAAATCTTATTTTAAACATAAGTGTGACAGACCGACAAAATCTTATTTTAAACATAAGTGTGACAGACCGATGAAAATCTTATTTTAAACACAAGTGTGACAGACCAAAGAAAATCTTATTTTAAACTTAAGTATGACAGACTGACGAAAATCTTATTTTAAACATAAGTGTGACAGACCGACAAAAATCTTATTTTAAACACAAGTGTGACAGACCGATGAAAATCTTATTTTAAACATAAGTATGACAGACCGACGAAAATCTTATTTTAAACTTAAGTATGACAGACTGATGAAAATCTTAGTTTAAACATAAGTATGACAGACCGACGAAAATCTTATTTTAAACATAAGTGTGACAGACCGATGAAAATCTTATTTTAAACATAAGTGTGACAGACCAAAGAAAATCTTAGTTCCAACTTAAACGTGGTAGAGCGACGAAAACGTTATTTCAAACTTAAGTTTGACAGATCAGCAAAATTGTTATTTCCAACTTAAACAGGACAAATCGACGAAAATGCTATTTCAAACTAAAGCGTGACAGACAAACGAAAATGCAATTTTTACTTAAATAGGAGACTGATGAAAATACTCCTTCAAACTTAAGTGTGACAGACTGACTGACAGACACAATGATGCTTGTCCAAATCTAAAACAAAAAGTGTCAATGCAATCTGTGCTTCTAGCAATGAAAATGCTAGTTCAAGCTCAAGTGTGACAGACCGATGTCATATCTAAAAAGAAAAGAGCGAGAGAGAAAGAATATTATAATTAATCATAATGGTCTTACAAATCTCAAACAAGTAAATTAAATTATTTCAATTCCGTGTCCAAATGAGAGCGGCAACACTTTCGACAGATGGGAATAACATTTTTTTAATTACTCACAGAAATAAACAGTTTTTCAATACTCCAATATCGAGAAAGTCTTGTTAATTTATTGACTGCTAAGATTAATCCCATGTTGGTAGTCATGTGCAAAGCGGCGCTATCTACTTCTGAACCCCCAACCAGAGAAAGGCAACGCTGCTGGGGTCATGATGTCAGCGTTGTGTTGGAGACTTCCTTAGCTTTATTTTGTGTTCCCTTAATATATTGTCGGAAAAAAAAAACATAAAGTGTCTCTTTGAAAAGATTTCCTTCTCATTTTCACTTATTGCTTTTTTTTTGACTCTAACAAAGCGTAAAACCGTGCAAAGACTATTCTTAGAATGAGTTGGGTTTAGGGTCTTACTAACATGCTCCTCATTTATTTGGTTTCTTTTGTGGGGGGGGGGGGTATTTTTTCTTATCCCATTCTCCATCATTTTTTCATCCAATTGTAAATTTTCGCTGTAAATAAAATCATCGAAATGCTGGTGCTAAGTCTCTAGTGCAACTGTGGTATTGTGCTGATTGTGTCTAGCCAGGGGTAAAAAGATAGATAAGCAACACCATCGACCTTGCCTAATCCCCCAAACCTTTTAACTTTGTGCTTTTTAAAATCATGTCAATTTAATGGATAAAGGAAAACATTAAGAATGATTATACTTAAGATTCATTCACTCAATCTGCGTGTTTAACGATGAAAATGCTATGAAAAATTTTCGTTTGACTAGGATCAAAGTGTAGTATCTGTTTTGATATTGCACTTCATCTTTTCTGTTGTGCCAATCCAGAGAGTCTCTTTTTGAGAGCTGGATTTTCCCTACATTAAACACCGACCTTGTGTCTAACTCTTCCCTCGTGGGGAGGCAAGTAAATAGGGACAGATATAGTGTCTTATATAGAAGCATGGATAAATAAACCTGGCCAGTAATTTAATACCATCCCGGGTCAGGGGATCAGATATGAGCCGATATCTGAAAATACGATCAACAGAGTTTGTGGGAGGCAGAAACAGAGACTACATTTTTATCTTGACAATCAGTGGCAATTAGTTTGCCTGTAGTTTTAATTGACTTTCTTCCTAACAAGGAAGATGTAGCACAAGGTTGGAATGTTGATGAAAAAGCCAAAGCTCCCAAAGGGACACTTTGGCCCTAAATAATAGCCATTGGCATTCCCCAGTAGGGGCGCCTCAGACGATCGGTAACAAACCAACCCTACTCAGAGAGAAAGTAATACCTGGGAGAATGCACCTCTTATAACCAAGCTGGACCAACCACATTCTGACAGAAAAGGGCATGGAGCTGCCACGGCAACCCCTGCTCTGTCGGATTGAGAACAGTAATTTTTATTTTATTCTTAGTATCGCTTGAAGTGAGGATTGACCTTTCAATCTCCAAAAAGACTGTCATTTAGAACTGATTGTACTTAAAACCTTTATCCGTTGTGCCACAATTCCGAGTGGATCAGTTCTAAGTGACGACAGTCTTCTGGAGATCGAAGGTTCAATGCTCACTTCAAGCGATACTAACTAAGAATAAAATAAAAATTATTTACTTATCCAGTCAACCCCCTTGTTTTTTGGCTAAGAGCAAAGTGTAGTATCTGTTTTGAAACTTCACTTCATCTTTTCTGTCCTCCGTCAGTGAAGGAGATATCCTTCAAGACTGAAACAATTTTTATTTTTGTTCCAAAGTGCCTTTTTTGGGGGAGCTGGATTTTCCCTACATTAAAAACCGACTTTGTGTCTAACTCTGTCCTCATGAGGTAGCGAGTTGATAGAGATATCTATCCGATCATGGCTGATGGAACGAGAACAATCTACCCCCGTGTATTAAATAAAAGGTCCAGTTCGAAATTCTCTACAGATTCACATGTTTGACATAAACATTCCTGAGATCAACAAGATGCACCTGAGTTGGAGGTTACATCGGTCGAAACGTTGTGAGAATATCAACCAAGATGAAAATAGTAGTCCGAATAATCCAAATCATGCAAAAAAATTCAAACTTGAGTGTGACAGACCGACATGAATTCTATTTTAAACTGAAGCGTGACAGACAATGCTATTTCAATGTAAGCATGGCGAGCTGACAGACAGACAGAGCCTCTTATAGAGATGCCTGGATGCGTCTAAAGAAATTCCTTTCAACTAATTATCTTTTTATTCGTTCCAAACCCGCCATCTTGGATTCAAAAGCAAAGATTTTGTACTTATTTTATTTCTTGTTTACCCCCCCCCCCCCCCGCTTTTAAAAATATTTAATGGCTAAATGACTAAATAGTAAAAAAAAAATGTAAACCCAGTTTGAAATACGTAAGTGGTAAGTGGGTTGATAAGTAAAAATATAAAAGACAAAGTAGACGGAATAAATACATCAAAGGAAATTCGACAGATGCAGGAATTTATAAAGCGGATAATTGGAATCCGGAGCTGGTTTTGTCTTTTTGGTTTGTTCATTAGTTGTGTTGTGTGTTTTTTTTTGTTTTTATCTTTGGTTTTTATACTTATGTTTGTTTTTTGAGGGGAGGTATTAAAATGTTTTGTTTTTCACAATTTTTTATTTTGGGGGTTTTCGGGAGGGTATATATTTTGTTTAATTGTCGTTTTGTTTTTTGTTTTTTCTTCTTTTTTAATCCCATCTTGGATGCATTCGGTTGATTGACAAGATAGTTTACTGCCACTTATTGGCCCCTCCCCCCAAAAAACTTAAAACACTTTTTAATAGTCTAAAATCAGATTGAAAACGATAGGCTAAAAACTTGAATTCCAGTAACTTCTTTATTTTATTTAGTACTAACTGAAGAACTCATATACACAGAATGTATACCAGACTTCCCCAAAGCTAGAGTCTACCAAACCAGATTTTCTCAAAGCCAGACATGCTGAAAACCAGAGTTTTTCAAAGCCAAGGTTTGTTGAAACAGACTTTCAGAAACATAGTATTTGTCAAAATCAGATTCAAACCAAAATTTCTCAAAACAAGATTTTCTTAATGTAAGAATTTCTAAATGCCAGACATTCTGTTTTAAAGCAAGAATTCTATAGAATAAAAGTTCTGTAAAGCATAAGTTTTTAAAGCCATATTTTCTGGAGGCCAAAGTTTCTTAAAACCATAGTACTTTAAAGCTAGACTTTCTGAAAGACAGTATTTTTCAAAGTCTGAATTTCTTAAATCTAGCGATCGTTTGATTAAGCCAGGATTTCTGAAAGCCAGATTTTCTCATTGTCACAATTTTCACGGACCAGATTTTCACAAACTAGATTATCTCTTGGCAGATTTTGTTTTATGAAGCCAGAGTACTAGGAAATCAGATTTCTGCAAAGTCAGAGTTTCTCAAAGACATATTTTCTCAAATACAAAGTTTCTCAATAGTAACATTTCTAAAATCCAGAGTTTCTCAAACTTAGATTTTCTTAAAACCAAATTGTGTTAACCTAGTGTCGTTTTTTAAGTCAGGTTTTGTGAAAGTCACATTTTCTGAAAGACAGAATTTCTCAAAACTAGATCTTCAGAATTTCATAAAACCAAATTTATTCGAGCTCAAACTTTCAGAAATATGACATTCCACAATGGCAAAATTTTCCAAAAAAAAAATTTCAGAATATTAGCGTTCTACAAATTTTGATGACCAAAGAATCAGATTTTCACAAATCTATGATAGCATTCCAACAATCGTCATATTATAACAATAAAAATTACTTTGCTATTTAAAAAAAAAGGTTTGCTTTTCAAAGTCAGTTGTAGAAAGGATAGTTAGATAAGTTGTATTCCCTCAAACAAAAAGTGCATATCTCACATGGACCCTTTTTTGTTATCTGGACATGCATAAATAAGGATGGTATTTTAAAGTGTTATTTGAATGAAGTCATTTCGAAAGATTTCTACTTCTTCTTCTTCTTCTTCTTCTTCTTCTTCCATTGAAACTTGTTGCTTCACCTTTTTCAATCACTTCTTCTCCCAACTTCTTCTTTTTCATCTTTGTCCTTCTCTTTTCTAGCTCTTGTTACTATCACTTCTTTTTCTTTACATTTGTATTTACTTCTCCCTCTTTCTTCTCACTATTTCTCTCTTTTTCTTCAGTTTCTGCTTCTCTCTGCCTTCTTCTTTTCTTTACGTTTTTGCCGTCTCCTTCATCATGTTCCCACCTACACTTTCTTCTTCTTTTTCTCCTCTTTCTTCTTTTCCTACCTCACCTCATTATCATGTACCTCTTACTCCTTTTCCCTCATCCTCTTTTTTTTTCCTACCCCTTATTTGTTTATCCTCCCTCTCAATTCCTCCTCCTCCTCCTGTTAACGGATCTTTTATTTTCTTTCCATCATCTATTTGATGAATAAGAAAAACAGATAGTAACATTGTCAGAGTAGAGCCACTTTTCACTGTTTTGCACCCTCAACTGCTTACGTCGTTAATAAAAATAAAATATCTAAATTTCTTTCAGATAAAAACATATTTGCTCAAACAGGAATATTAAACATTTCCTTTCCTGTAATCATTTCTATATCAATAACAGGTAAACAGATTAATTTTTGTTTACTACATAAGTGGCCTTAGAAGCCATTAAGACACTTATTCATAAATAGTCCCTTCATTTTATGTTAAGTCTAATATAAATTTATTATATATTCTTCGTATATAAACATTTATACATTTTTATTTGCTTTTGATGAATATAATATTATAATTTTTTAATACATCTCTTACTATGGGGTTCAAAAAAGAAAAATTCGGTAAAATAGATTCCTAGTTCAGCTACTTATTTACTTTTTTGCGTAAAGTATCTCTTTGACAAACGTTAACAATACTGAGGTGAAACGTAATATGTTAATTCATTACAAAGTGTTAACTCGTCATCGGTTGTGATGCTACTACTAATAATATCACCACTTTCATACTATTATTACATACGCTGATAATGACAACATTGACGCAATAGTGTTTACAACAAAATGATTTATTTATTTTACTTTAATTTTAGATATTAACATTAGGGTTTCAAAATCATAATTTCATGTGTTACACTACATCGAACTAGTTAGAAACATTTTACACTTTTTTTTTACTAATGGGTCACTGCTTATCAAGGCCTTGGAGCCACTCGAGGATAAGGATTAAAGCGCATGTCAGTTGGGCGATGATCGTCACCACAAGAGGATTGGAAACAATTGGTGGAATAGGCAGAAGATTATTAAAGAGTGTTGAATTGTCAACTCAATGTAGTTCCACTCAAGCAAGTGGTGATAAGGCCATCGACCTGATCAACGCACTACGTGATAATTACTGCACTGCAGAGGTATCACGTGACATGAAAATTAGGTGCCAAATTTGTTCTTTCAAAATTGTCCGAGAATAAAAGTTGTGCAATACGCACGTATTATTGTTACTCCATTCTATTCTTGTCTTTTCTTCTATGTCTTCGTGACTCATAGTTTACCACGATGTTACACTCTACCCCTCAAAGCTTAACAAAGAGGAATTGATTATCCAGAAGGATGGCTCAACAAGTACGTGTTTACATTAAACTTGAAGACGAACATATTGTAGTCGGTTGGGAAGCAGCCTTGTGGTATTTTGTTCAACAAATGGGATGTTCTAGGAAATAAACTTTGTTTATGGAAGTTATGTTTGGGTTTATGGTACAAAGAGAGAAAAGGCGAGTTCTTGCTGTGGATGTTTTACAGAGGATTAGGTGACCAGGGATGGAGCTCAGTCGAGCACCTACAAGCGGAATGCAACAAAGTATTTTCCTTCCTTCAAAACGCTCACTTCTGAATCGGTTATGTTTTTGCTTCTGATACAAAAATCCTCAATTATCCTCGGCTTTAGTAAACAAAAAAAATGATGTTGTTACTTTCATTTATCGGCTACAATATTTTACAACAATAATATTAGACGTTGCTTATTCATCCATTCGGTTTATAATCCTGTTAGCGGCGACATTTTTGGGTTTCATGTGTCGATAAGACACAATAACATAGAAATAAAATTCTGAAATTAAAAAATCTTATAAAGTTTTCACACGTTAAAAGTATACAGGTCCGTAGAGAATTTAATTTGACTGTGTTTGCTATAAATTATTTGTTGGTTGTTTTTATTTCTTTTATTTATTGTTTTCACATAAAAAATGTTTTTCTTTTTCCTTTTTTCAAACTTTCCCGTTTGAGCCGTTTTTTCTTTCTTTCTTCTTTTTTTAACTTCACCGATTGAGACGTTATTGTATATGAATATTTGTGCGACCACTAGTGAAGTATATTTTTTTGTCATTTTTGATGGAGAGTGTACTCTAATTTATATAATAATCTGTTAAAACGATAATTTCTATTATAATTGAGCATGTTTTTGTTTGTCTGAATGTGTGTGGTCACTTATAGTCTCCAAAACTATTCGACATAATTTAGCATGAAGCATCATTTAAACGCTAGACATACCATAGTGGGGTAAAAATGTTAAAATACTATTGTTACTAATACTTCTAAAAAAAATAATCACATATAGGTTGCAGAACTATTGGTTAGAATTGCACCAAATTTGACATGAATAAACCTGGAACAACAGGTGTGTCAGACAGGATAAAACTTATAGTACTACTACTACTTAAGTACTACTACTACTTAAAATCATCATCATCATCATCTAGTCGTGGTAGTGTCACTGATCTTCTTGACTCTCTCATGCCATCTTACTCTATCCTCCATCACACCAGATGGGTCTTAATAAGTGTATTGAGAGCCCTCTGCTAGTTGCTTGACATCGATGCTGTGTAGTCTCCCCATTGAACCACATCTCTACTTTGGCATCCACAAAAGAACATCGCTGATGATCTCATCCTTAGCTCTCCAGCAGTGACCAGCAACTCAGGTTCTTCTATCTCTGATCAAGGCTGAGATCTCAGGAAGGTGTCCATTCTATAGAGTTGCTCCCTCGTGATGTGCTGCCTCGAATGGGTGTTAAGAGAAACTCTTCGTAGTAAACATAATAGCATAAGTGTAAGATTATTACCACTGATGCTATGAGAGAGACGATATGCAGGTCTATACTCGCTGCTACTACAATCAACACACAAACGTCATATCAACTATAATACTACTACCAATAATAATAAATAGTTATAACCTTCGAAAGTATTGAGCAGAATTGTGCTATGGTTTACATGAATAACCCTTGAAATGCTGGGTGTGTCATAGAGAAGCAACATTTACATACAATCACTACTAATAATAACAATTATTATAAACATCTAAAAATTATTGGTTAGAATTGCACCAAACTTGGCATAAAGAACCTCTTGGGATGCCGGGTGTAACAATACAATTGTAACAGTCGATAAATTTTCTTTTCATAACAAACATGTCTAGTGCATTGGTCGCATAACAGCAGAAAGCAATATGTCTAGTAACAGCGATGCTGGGTGTAATACAATTGTAGCATAATGAACTAATATTCGCCCTGTAACAAATATGGGGTTGCATAGCAGTAGAAAGCAATATGTCTAGTAACAGCGTGTGTAGATCGTCTGCGTCTTATTAATGTGACGTTCGTGTGTTGATTGTAGTTGCAGCGAATATAGAGTTGCATATTGTCTCCCTTCCAACGGTGCCAACGAATAATGCACAGAAAGTCGGTGCTGTAGATGAATTTGTAAATTTAAACAAGTGTTCCAGCATTTCTGTGTTGTACCAGAGTCTGTCAACGACGGACCGGTGCTCCGGAATGTTGGTGTGATATGAGAATTTGTCTATTTATAATTACTTGTAGAATATTTGTGGACTAGTGACGAGATACTTTTCGTCTTTTGGCTAAGAACAAAGTGTAGTATTTGTTCTGATATTACACTTAATCTGTTCTAGTGAATGAGAGATTCTTCGAGGCTGAGCTATTTCTAATTTTTGTCCCAATGCAGAGTGCCCCTTTTTTGGAGAGCTGGATTTTCTCCACATTAAAAACCGATCTTGTGTCTAACTCTGCCCTCGTGTGGATGCAAGTAAATAGGGACTCAGATAGCATGATGAATAATTTTTTTCTTAAAATACATGTTGGTTTTAATTTTCTTTATCATTTTTTGAGCTTTCGACAAATATAGTAATCTTCTGAAGGAATTGCAGCCATGCATATAGTTTTATCAAATACTGGAAACACAAATGAAATGAAAGCCTTTTTAAAAGTTAATCGAAAAACACAATTCTTTTAAAGTGATCAGATGACGTAATATTTTAGATATAATGATCAACAGGTTAAATAGAATATCTATCTTATTTAATAAAATATGTCTGAATGAATTCATTTTCTTCAATATATATTGTGTAGTTGATTAGCAACTACACAATATATATATATATATATATATATATATAAATATAGAGGCAAAAATGCCTTCAAAAACCATGTATTAGATGCGAGTAATTAAATCAAAATAAAAATAAAAATATTTCGAAACATTTAACAAAATATTTAAATATTTTGAAATATTTTGTTAAATGTTTCGAAATATTTTTCTTTTTCTTTTGATTTAATTACTCGCATCTAATACATGGTTTTTGAAGGAATTTGTGCCTCTATATTTATATTAACTTTCAAAAGATGCTTTATAAAATGAACTTTCCTAATTTATAACTCGCAGCGACCATGCACAATCAAGTTCTATTCTATTTAAAACAGACATTTTCAACAATAGTCCACAACACCAGACGTGACACTTCACCAACATCAGGAAGTAAATTATGGAAAAAAAAGGTTATACCTTTATTTGTCTTGGCTCTGTCGAAGCTTGTTTTTGTCAAGCGAAATATTAACTAAAAAAAATCAAGATGAAGAAAAAAAAACGGAAGGTATTTTGAAATATTTTGTTAAATGTTTCGAAATATTTTTCTTTTTCTTTTGATTTAATTACTCGCATCTAATACATGGTTTTTGAAGGCATTTTTGCCTCTATATTTATATTAACTTTCAAAAGATGCTTTATAAAATGAACTTTCCTAATTTATATATATATATATATATATATATATATATATATATATATATAGAGAGAGAGAGAGAGAGAGAGAGAGAGAGAGTTAAAGAGAGTTAGGTATGTGTATATGTTTATAAATTTTGTATGCATAGGATTTAATCCTAAACTAATTAAGCGATCATTATGACTTTTGGAACACAGCTTCTAGGTGTAAGGGGTCCTAATGTGAGGTAAAAAGGGTGTGGAAGCCCTTTGTAAAAATTCAGATACATTCAATTTTTTATAAAATTTGAACAATAGGTACAAAATATCAATTAATAAATATTCCCCAAATTTCAGTTTCTTTGGAGTATTTTAAAGGGATTTTAGGGAGCATAAAATATATCAAATTGACATTGAATTTGATCCATTAATTTTGATTTTAATCTTCGTAAGGGAATATAAAAATAGTGCAAAACTATTCTGTTTAGATGCGAATGTTTTAGTATATATATATATATATATATATATATAGATAGATAGATAGATAGATATATAGATAGATAGATAGATAGAAAGAGAGAGAGTTATCTTGTCAGACGCAAATCAAATGTTGCTACTGACGAGTGTTACATAATACGACTATTCGGATCAGGATTTTAGAAGCGAGCCTATTTTATATTTTTGTTACCTATTAGAGTTTGTGAGCGAATGAAAAGACAGAGTTCTAAGAAAAGCATACACATGTCATTTCCTGTCTCATGTCAAAAGCTGAACAAAAAATGCGCCCCGATACGAAAAGGGATTTTCAAGTGTGAAAAACTGTAAACAATTTAAGCTATCCTGGAATATGTCATTACCAACAAGAAGAAATGAATGAAAATTATAAAGATTGAATTCTAACCTACCAGCTTGTCTAAGGGGTAACCTGTTATTATTACCATCATCCATTCACTAGGATTACAACCCGATAGCCTCACTGAAGATTGTGTAGCACCAACCCCTTATCCAGAACTTAAACACCCCTGTGACTGACATTAATCGTACTCACTTTCTTTTACTTATTGACTTTTATTCAGAACGAAACTCATGCTTTCCAAACTATTGACCTATCGGTGCACTGTAAGGGGGAAGAATTGCTGCTTCTGGGTCAGAATTTATCCACCTAACAGTTATCGTTGGCTAGTTTTTGACCTTGAAGTAGTATTTTTTTAGGTCCTTTCATCAAGTGGCTTCATGCCTTGTCGGGAGCGATTTTCATTGAAAAAAGTTAAACCCCGACTTTATCTCATGAACTGGTTGTATATATTAAAATTGTGTCTTTGCTCGTCACATATAAATAGTAGTTGTATCCCTTTCCCTATATTAGATTTGTATCTTTTGTTTTCTTTAAATATTTCTCTCCTGTATTTTTATGTAAAATAAATAATTTGTATCTAACCTTTTAACTTGGTCGTTTCGTGATGTTTCTCACTTGTTTGTTTGCTACTTTTCTCTAATACCTGTTGCATTGAACTAGAGAACCTCTTCCCCTTGTTTTGTTATTCCTTATATCGGAACACTGGGACCTCGATCCACTTCTGAATTTTATTTTTCTTATTATTATTGTTGCGAAAGTTGAATGTTACACGAGCCAATTTTCATTGTTATTATTGTACCATGTTATTGGCAATATAATAATCTATCTAGCTACAATTCATTTTCAAAAATATTTAGTTTGGCCCAGAGGACTGCTAATATGAAACATTTTAATGATCTAAAAATATAAATCAGCAAGGAGGAATAACTCATTTTAGATTGAAGAATATAATAGTTGTGCAGCTTAAGTTTAAAATATGTGCAAAAAAATCAAAATCAAAAACTAAAATGACTTCACTGCATCCCGGACGACGCCGGGTAGGTACAGCTAGGATGTAAAAGTAGAGAGAAAGAAAGAGAGAGAGAGAGAGAGAGAAAGAAAATGACAAAGGAATGTGTGGTAGTAGTGGAGAGGTTTAGTGAGGTGCAAAAGTACAAAAATGTCTTCATAATGAAGTCGATCAATTCATCGGCATTCGGCTCATAAGAATAGCGAAGAGAAAAATTGGGACAAGAAGATCAAAACGTTGAAGCGAAAGGCCCGAAGAGGCTTAATTAAAATGAAATGAATAAGAAAGAAAACCATGAACAAAAGAGAGTATTTGACCAGAAATACTTTTCTTTACTTATATTCATTTGCGTTTAATTGAATCAATTGGAACTTTGATGATTTCATTTGGTATGGGGGGAACAAATGTAGGAAGGGGTGTGGCAGTGTAGAGGAAATAGAATAATAATAATAATAATAATAAGAAGAAGAAGAAGAAGAAGAAGCATTGAAGGAGAAGAAAAAAGTAGAAATGAAAAAGAAGTATTGAAACAGAAGAAGAAAACGGAAAGAAGAAAAAGAAACAGAAGACAGATTGAAGAAGATGAAAAAAGAAGCATTGAAGAAGGTGAAGAAAATTTAGGAACATCATTGAAGAAGAAGTGTTAAAGAAGACGTAGAAAAAGCATCGAATAGGAAGAAGAAAAAGAACATTGAAGCATTGAAAAAGAAGAAAAAAATTAAATGAGAGCACTGAAGAAGACAAAATGGGAGAGGAGGAGGAAGAGAAGGGAAGAAAAAGGAAGAAAATTTAAAGCAAAGTAAGAAGAGCTTTAAATGAAAAGAAAGAATTAGAAAATGAAAAAAAAGAAGAAAAAAATCTGAACAAGAAATTCATGAAAGCATAAGGAAATTAAAATAAAACTAAAATTAAAAAAAGAAAAAGAAGAAAAAGACAAAAAGAAGAGAAACCGAAATAATAAATAATAATAATAATAATAATAATAATAATAATAATAATAATAATAAGAAGAAGAAGAAGAAGAAGAAGAAGAAGCAAATGAAGAAAGTTCGAAATAGACTTATGCAATTACGATTAGAGAAAAGTGTCTATTAAACATTATTATGTTTCTGATTGGTTGGATAATGACAATGGATAATTTATTTGGTCGTCTGCCAACAAAGGGAAGGAGAAAGAGGACATTTTCTTATAAAGCAGAACGAGAAGAAGACGAAGAAGAATTTTGCCAGAGGCAATGAATCTATTGGCATCTTACAGATACATACAAGCCTCTTATATCTGCTCTGGTCTGAAGTGTTCATATATCGAGGAGGTGGGAGATAAGGAGCCTTTCTTCTTAATTACATTTAAGAACTTCTAGAAAGAAACAAAACTGTGACAAACATTCAAGCCGCTTACCAGAGCAATAAAGTCCGCATTGCATTGCATGCTTAGTCTCCTATTTAGAATTTGAAAAAAGGCGTACACAGACTGTTTTGCATTATATACCTAACAGAGACGGACATGCAAATATTGAGTATATATAAGAACCTTCAAATTCAAGAATTAACTTGTGGTCGAACTTGCTATTTGCCATTATGTGACACGATCAGGAGTTTGTTAGTGCAATTTTAATTGATTATTTGAGTTAAATTAATTATGGAATGATTGGGGTTTACACAATTTTTGGTGACAAAAATTTGACAAATTTTATTAAATGAACGATTTAATTCAAAAGGATATCTTTCTTGTACGGCATAATCACGTTGACACACCAGTTCTCATTAGATCACCAAAGTTAAGCGATGTGGAGTTTGGTCAATGCCAGATGAGTGACCATTTGGGAATGCTAGGTGGTGTATGTCATCTTTCCATGACAGAGACATACAAGCCTTTTATATCTGCTCTGGTCTGAAGTGTTCATATATCGAGGAGGTGGGAGATGAGGAGCCTTTATTCTTAATTACATTTAAGAACTTCTAGAAAGAAACAAAACTGTGACAAACATTCAAGCCGCTTACCAGAGCAATAAAGTCCGCATTGCATTCAATATATTCTTATATAGCAAATGCGATTGGGGACCGTTTGTGAATTTGATATTCCCTGTAAAGTTCCTCCTTTCGAGGAAGATGACATCGCCCGCCCAGGGCTAATACAACACCAGGTATTATCGATTCATTCATTATCTTCCTTAAATTTGAGTGACAAGCAGTGCAAGGAAACCTACATGACTTAAATGAATTATCAACAATTTTGAAGAATTATTTTCTCTTACAATTCAACAAGTAAGATTGGTTATTCGAAACAATTGTTTTTGACAAAGGCAGAAGTTGGTGCAATGTGGGATGCTGTAAAAACTATGTTCCGATTATGACTTCTGGTGTTCGTTTTTGTTCTTTTCTCTGCTTTTTGTTTCAGTCACAATCGGAATATAGTTTTTGCGGCATCAGAAATTGGCTTGTCACCGACCAGAGATTTTTTACTCGCTTTTACAGAGCACTTTGTTATTTTCTTCCGCCATCTTGTTTCTCACCTAGCAGACTGGTTACAGTCGCCATTTGTGAAACCCTGGGTAGCCACGTTTAGGAATTAATTGCATAATTTCAGTTAATAACATATATTTATACTCTTACTTAAACAATCGAGCACTTTGGTTAATTTTTCTACAATTACAGAAAATTCACTATACAGCCCGTTTGTGTCCAGTAGTAATCATTACCGGCATCACGGTAGAGAACTCTCTGGAAAAATACTGCAATTATACTAAACACCCCAACAAATAGGAATGGGACATCTAGAGCTGAAATACATTCCTACACCAAGTGACAAACTTTATTAAATTATATTGTTTAATAATTAATTGAGTATGTGATTCAACAAATGAGATGTAATTGTATCACCCACCACGAATACACAAGGTACATCCACCTCAATACTGAGTCTAGACTATCAGTCTTGAACGCCATCTTCTTCATGGACGTGGACTAATGATCCAACGACTGAAGTCAAGGAGAAGCTTCCTCAGCAATTTCGAATCCCTAACAACATCTCAGGAAGAGAATGGCCCTCCATCTTACTGACATAGGAATCCATCTTTGTGAGGCCCTCTCTCCCGATTCAGAAGCACCCTGGCTCCAGTGGAAAATACCAACCGCCCGAGAATGAGAATGGGGCGATCAAAAGTTGCTATTACTAAATGGGGCTACAAAATCGACCCAATCATCTGAAAATGTGAAGAGGAGGACCATACAATGCCATACTGCCTTGTCTGCCCTCTACTGCCCAACCGATGCAGCTTGAAATATCTTGCAGAGTATAGCAATAATGCAAAGAACTGTGTTAAAAAGTGGGAAACTGTTGTATGACCACATGCTTCAAAGACATGCAAAGAAGGAGATGAACCCACCTCAAACCACTTCAGACACAAATTCAGTAAATACTCCCCTCTTTCTATAGAGTAGTTGAGTCGAACAATTTTGAGAAGGAAGTGCTGGATATTATTCCTAAGTTAGAAACCTTCCGGCATCTAGGGACCTCTACAGTGAAAGAATGGGATTTTGCTGCTCGTTGGGTGGGTCGAGGGTATTTACGTTGACAAGGGTACAGGTGCAATGAGTTTGTCGGAACACATTCCGTGGAAATATTTATCAAAGAAGCACAGGGATGCAGCTCTGCAGAAATGCGATAGGAGCTGGAGTAGGGCAGACAGTGCGGGACCTATTAGGTTATACATTTTGTTGCACCCTGACCAAGAGTGAGAGACTAGTGGTTGGTGCACCAGTCTAGATGTGGCAACAATGCTCCATACCCAGGCAAATCAGGACTTTATAAAGATACAGGATACTGGAAAGTGTGAGAAGTTTTCTTGCCCAGTAGAGGGAGCCTACCTTTTTACAGCAGACTTGGCAGCATCTTCTATGTAGTTGTTCCACTTCATGTTGCCTGAGAATGTCTGAGAAGTTTGAAGGATACTAGCTATGGCTATTAGGAAATGGAAACACCATAGTGACACACTGGTGTTTTCAGACAATGCTAATAATTTATATATTATTAATTACTAATAAATATTAATATCAAACATACTATGTTCCCAATTTCTGGGCTATTCTATCCTTTTAGGGAACTTACCAAAAGGTTTTACTACGAACCCTAAGTCCGAGTTGCAAGGTCATAAAACAACATGTAATCGTCTAAACAAGTAGGTACCCCCCCCCCCCAAAAAAAAAAACGCAGCGGATTTAACTCCCATACAAAAAAAGAATTTAGTTAACTTTCTTAAAGCTGGCCCAAAAAATAGGGATCATTTTATATTAAATTTATATACAAAAAATTTCCCCCCTACTTAAAATTCCCAAATAATACATTTTTTCTCTTTTCATCTTTCCGTGAAGTTTTTCAGTGTATTCACATGTAATCGCCTGAAACAGGTAGAATACTTTTGGGATGGATGAGGAGTAATTTCGTGGAGGATGTTAATCTGCAATCATACCAAAATACGAATCAATATTTTTTCGTAATTGGGACAGATCACAGTGCTACTAAACTATTGTTTTAATTTGTCAATCAGAATAGTGATAAGGTATTTGTAAACATTAAACAATAAGTTTGTTGTATAACTTTACAATAAAGGCCTTAACTTCACTAATAAAAAAAAGTTAGTTATTTATTTTTCAGGGAAAATTTAAAAACTGAAAAAAGAAGGCCAGAGAAAGGGATCAGAGAGAAAGCTATCGAGACAGCCACACTCTCTCATCTTTCTATTCTCGCTTATGCCTCGTAAGCGAGTGCTGGTTGTTTAAATTTAACGTGTTTTAGTTATTTTTCTGATTTATTTATTAAATAACTTTAAGTAATTACTGTTAATATGGACGAAACTATTGCATAACAAACATAAGCAAATGCAAATCCAAATTAATAATACGAAATGTTAATTAATTATGAATGGTTTAAAAAATAGTTATGCTAATTAGGCAGTTAAAACGTTTTCTCTTAATCGTTTATCTGCATTATATATACAGAATATCAAGTCTTTATATTGTATTATGGATTAAAATGACAGAAACCCGTTTTGATTATTAGATAAGAGTGATAAATGATAAAAACTTTTGCATCACTCTCCATTCTGTAATAAACCCAATGTGTATTTATTTGTATAGTTTTATATAGATATATGTAATATATCCGTCTCGTCACACAAAATTTAGCGAGTAAAAATGTGCCTTTTTCCAGCCTCCAGACGAAATTATTTTCCAGTAGTGTATAAAAATGTGCCTTTGTCCAGCCTCCAGACGAAATTATTTCAAGTAGTGGGATAAAATGTGCATTTTTCCAGCCCCCAGATGCAATTATTTCCAGTAGTGAGTAAAAATGTGCCTGTTTCCAGCCTCCAGACGAAATTATTTCCAGTAGTGAATAAAAATGTGCCTTTTTCCAGCCTCCAGACGAAATTATTTCAAGAAGTGGGTAAAAATGTGCCTTTCTCCAGCCTCCAGACGAAATTATTTAAAGTAGTGAGTAAAAATGTGCCTTTTTCCAGCCTCCAGACGAAATTATTTTCCAGTAGTGTATAAAAATGTGCCTTTGTCCAGCCTCCAGACGAAATTATTTCAAGTAGTGGGATAAAATGTGCATTTTTCCAGCCCCCAGATGCAATTATTTCCAGTAGTGAGTAAAAATGTGCCTGTTTCCAGCCTCCAGACGAAATTATTTCCAGTAGTGAATAAAAATGTGCCTTTTTCCAGCCTCCAGACGAAATTATTTCAAGAAGTGGGTAAAAATGTGCCTTTCTCCAGCCTCCAGACGAAATTATTTAAAGTAGTGAGTAAAAATGTGCCTTTTTCCAGCCTCCAGACGAAATTATTTCCAGTAGTGAGTAAAAATGTGACTTTTTCCAGCCTCCAGACGAAATTATTTCCAGTAGTGAGTAAAAATGTGCCTTTTTCCAGCCTCCAGATGTAATTATTTCAAGTAGTGAGTAAAAATGTGCTTTTTTCCAGCCTCCAGACGAAATTATTTCAAGTAGTGAGTAAAAATGTGACTTTTTCCAGCCTCCAGACGAAATTATTTCTGGTAGTGAGTAAAAATGTGCCTTATTCCAGCTTCCAGACGAAATTATTTCCAGTAGTGAGTAAAAATGTGACTTTTTCCAGCCTCCAGATGTAATTATTTCAAGTAGTGAGTAAAAATGTGCCTTTTTCCAGCCTCCAGATGTAATTATTTCAAGTGGTGAGTAAAAATGTGCCTTTTTCCAGCCTCCAGACGAAATTATTTCCAGTAGTGAGTAAAAATGTGCTTTTTTCCAGTCTCCAGACGAAATTATTTCTGGTAGTGAGTAAAAATGTGCCTTTTTCCAGCCTCCAGACGAAATTATTTCCAGTAGTGATTAAAAATGTGCCTTTTTCCAGCCTCCAGACGAAATTATTTCCAGTAGCGAGTAAAAATGTGACTTTTTCCAGCCTCCAGACAAAATTATTTCAAGTAGTGGGTAAAAATGTACCTTTTTCCAGCCTCCAGATGCAATTATTTCAAGTAGTGAGTAAAAATGTGCCTTTTTCCAGCCTCCAGACGAAATTATTTCCAGTAGTGAGTAAAAATGTGCTTTTTTCCAGTCTCCAGACGAAATTATTTCTGGTAGTGAGTAAAAATGTGCCTTTTTCCAGCCTCCAGACAAAATTATTTCCAGTAGTGAGTAAAAATGTGACTTTTTCCAGCCTCCAGACGAAATTATTTCCAGTAGTGAGTAGAAATGTGACTTTTTCCAGCCTCCAGACGAAATTATTTCAAGTAGTGAGTAAAAATGTGCCTTTTTCCAGCCTCTAGACGAAATTATTTCAAGTAGTGAAGGAAATCGAAAAAGCAAATAGCACGTCATACAATCCTCACCACGAAATGAATTCGGAAAGAAATCCTCCACTCAAAATTAAATCATTTTTTTTCATCAGAAATGATAATAATGACGTTATAATATAAAAAATTAAATTACTGTCGCAATTTTACAATTTTATATGTATATTTGTGTTGACACTAGCGGAAAATCATTTTTTTCTGGCATTTTTGATGGAAGGTGTACAGACCATTAAATTAATCATTTTATTCCAAATTACGTCACATGCAGTTGAATATTTAGCCTACATTTTAAAATCTGTTTCCCTAACCGCAGAAATTTAAATGTAATCTGAACAAACATCTTGTTACTCAACTTTCTACCAAGGTTTCTATCCTATAATTTTGGGCATTATCATAGTAGCCCCTTACGTTTCAGCGGTAGTATGTCTTGTTTGAGATGAACAAAAATTTTTTTAAAATCTAAGCAGATGCTTCATATTATTTTTCTTTAAATGATGTAACATGTAAAGATATGCTTTAGCATATTAATCGTAATTGACCTATTTTGATCACTCAGTTAATACCGTCATAATGACTCCGGCAGGAATTGGAAGTACTTGGACAATCACAAATTTCCCAAGATGGTCAATTCTTTGTCATGGCTACTGCATCACTTTCACTAATATACTTGAGAAAGGTATGAACCGATATATCCTCCGCTCACTATGGGTGAGATAATAGAGTAGACAAGATTATTAGGCCTTGGTAGAGCAACTAGACAAGAAGAAGAAATACTCTGAAATAGCATCACTCCTTCTTTGTTTTGAACTTCTCTTTATGAGAATGACACAATAAATGTGTAATGTGAGTCTTAAAACAGGCTTAGACCTCATGACCTCAGAGGAAGATTAAATCTGGATAGTATAGGAAGATGTGTACAGAACAGGAGACTTCGTTGGTTTGGTCACATTAAAAATAGACGATAGTGATTTGGGTAGTAGTTGTAGCAAACTTAGTTAGCAGTGGATGGTCAAAGAAAACATGAGAGGAAGTGATAAGGATGGACTTGAGAGAAAGAGAGATAAATAAAGACCTGAACAGAGATGGGCTAATTTGGAAGTTAATTACATGCCATTAATAGTAAAAAATAATAATTCAATGTAACCACTGCTGACCAAGTGAACAGGCATGTGTACACAGTGTGATGATGTATGGAAGTAAAACCTGGTCAATGAGGGTTGAGGACATGTGTTGCATGGAGAGAAATGATATGATACAATGGATGTGTAATGTGAGTTTTAAAGACAGATTTAAATTTGATGACCTCAGAGAAAGATTAAATCTATACAGCTTAGGGAAATGTGTGCAGAACAGGAGACGTCGTTTGTTTTTGTCATATTGAAAAAATGGATGAGAGTTCTTGGGTTAGTAGATGTAGAAAAGTTGTGGTAGCAGGGTTATTTGGCAGGGGAAGTCAATGAAAACATTGGAGGAAGTGATAAAGATTTGAGAGAAAGAGTGATAAATAAGAACATTGTCAGAGATAGGTTTGTTTTGAAAGCAATTTCTAAAAGCCGTCCAATACATGCCAGCATATAAAACAGACATTAAACCGAACATGAGTGTGATGATAACTAGATTTAAGAAATAATGGTTCAGAAGAAGCGCGGATAAAGGTTGTGCAATCCTTGCTTCACCATAAATTTTTGGTCACAGAGGAACCCTTTCAGGTGGTGACCATTGTTTCTCGAGACAGAAGTAGACTGACTAAAAATATGTTGTTTTTTTTACTTAATTCCTCTCTTTGTCTAATTCTTTGCTGTTTTAAAACTTTTTTCATTTTGTATTTTTAAGAACTTTCACAAAAAATCTTCATTAGTTCAAGCCATCAACATTTCCCCTTCTCTCTCTCCACGGATGCATCCTATAAATAAATGGGAGAGTAAAGCTGTCAACAATCATGTTGAGGGGGAGAGGCACTCTGGGGGGGGGGGGAATTTGACTGGCTGAGCTCCTCAAATCAAGCCCTTGTTATGAGCCCTGCTTGTTCAACCATGAAGCCTCATTGACTACAGAAGTCATATTTGCTAATCTCTATATAAACCAAATAAAGGAAAAGAAAAAGAATGGAAATGACTCTCTCTAAGCTGGAGAGTTCCACTACCCGTTTGCTTATAAATCATAGCAAAGCGGTGCTGTGTGCAGCTGCCAGTGAAGCCAACAGCAAATTTTCAATCACACTTCACTGGAGCTATAAAGGAAATAGAAAATATCACAAGTCATATTTGACACATTCTCCTTCTCTCCATTTTACTATCACCCTTGCGTTTATTTTGTCAGGTGTGTGACGGGGGGGGGGGGAGATGCACCAAAAATGGGGGTTATTGACTTCGTCTTTTTCTTCTTAATTCATTTATTCGTTCATTCATTCATTCTTCTTCATTTAATTTCATTCATCCATTTATTTTTCCTTTATTTTCCCCTTTTCCTTTTTACATCTATCAAATTAATCGGCGATGCGATGAAAATTGAAAGAAAATCGAACCATTTTCGCACGGGGGGGGCGTAATTTTTCATTTCAAACTTCCCTCAATTGAACTCTTGTCAGGATAAATGCACCACCCAACTGATTATATGAATATGTTCATGGTTTCAGAGATCATAAAGCTGATGGTGCTACTGGGGCCAATATGGCTCCTCCCTGTTAACAACCTGATTCGTTTTTATTTTCCTTTCTCTTCTCTCCCCCCCCCCCTTCATATTCTACCTAATAAGGTTCACTGACTCTTTTTAACCTGACATGTGCATGATAAATAGAGACTGTAAATAGTTCATGCTCATTATTTCCAACAGAAATATCAATACTTAATGGACGCAGATGCTTACTCTTCCATGTCATGGGTAAGTTTGGAGTACACCTATGAAAGTTTGGATTATTTTATAAAATAGGGTCTCCTCTTTCCAGCACAGCTGCTTTGCTTTATTAAGAGCACAAAGAAACTATAATACTTGACTTTAATTCTAGCCAGAAATTACTTTCTAAATGACAGTTTAAATCCACATTGACCCATGGCGTAACAGATAAAGTGCTAAGTAATAATCGATTCTAATGGATAGTCTTCTGGCGGTTGAAGGTTCAATCCTCAGTACATGCAATACTAAAAATATAATTAAGAATTACTAAAGACTTCTACCTGATCATGGCTGGCAAAACGAGTGCAATCTATCCCCATGGATTAAATAAAGGGTTCAGTTCAAAATTCCATACAGATTCCCCAATTCAACATAAAGATTCTCGACGTTCGACAAGACACACCTGAAGAAGGTTGGAGGTTACATCGGCCGAAACGTTGTGAGAATAACATCCAAGATGAAAACAGTAGTCTGAATAATCCAAATAATACAGTTTAAATCATGTTCGAATTTCCTCTGGTCACAAAGAAATCCTTTTGGCTACCATTTTGTTTATCTAACATATAAAGTTATCTTGTTGGATTTTCAAAATCAGACCCAAATAGCATTTAAGTTGACAAATCAAACATTGCTTCTGACAAACACATTTCATTTGTTATGTTTTGTACCATGTTATTTTCAATATAATAATGTAGTTCACAAAAATTTATTTTAAAAATGGACTCCGGTCCAAATAATCTGACAATATGAAACATTTTTAACTAATCAACGGAAAATAAAATTCAGCAAGGGGAATCACTGCTATTTGTAATAAGAGAATATAAGAGATTTTATTTTTCATTTTTAAATTTAAATTTTTTCTATATAAGCTTAAAAAATGTACAAATAAAAATTAAAAACTTAAATGACTGCATCATTTCACTGCATCCCGGGCAACACCAGATAGGGGAAGCTAGTATATAATAATGAAAGAAAAATGTCCATCAGGTTAGGCTTATTTTGTAAACTTCAACATATGAAAGTGATGTTAAAGCCTTCATATTGGTAAATATAAAGTAAAGTTTATAGGCCAAAGTCAAGTATTATAGTTCATTGATGTCGATAAACAAAAGAAAAATGTGTTTATCAATGGTGCCACTATTCTAGTATGGCACAATGCGTGAGATTGTGAGGAGCTGAGGGCTCTCCACCGCATTCGTGGGCCTTGTGCCAAACTTGTGCTGAAATTTCGGGAAAGCGAGAAAGTTCAACAGTGACTCTCGGCGTTTTGGGATCGCTGAGTGCATCGTGCCTCTGTCATGTTTGTAGGACTGAGGGTCGATGTCAAAACAATTTACTGATAGATGCAGTTGAAGGGATCAGGTGTCAAGCAGTCATCATTCGGGAAATCGGTTATGAGACTCAAATATAAACATTTGATTGTATAAAATGATTGTGTCTGTATTCCCTCTTTCTCTCTCCCTTTCTCTCTCTCCTTCTCTCTCACTTTCCCCCTTCTCTTTCTCTCTCTAAAAAGAGACGGGTTTTTGAATTCGACCGACAAGACGCATTTTGCTGCGGTCTCTGAAAAGTTATAAAAAAATGTCTTCAAGAAAATAAATATATATTTTGATAAGAAAATAGAATAATGGTTCTTTCCTTATTACAAATAAGGTTCTTTTTGCAGCACGATGGTCCCTCCACACTAGCCGGTTCCAGAAGAGAAAACGACAGAGACGATGATTGCTCACTGGTAAGAACGGCGAGTAATTACGTGCACATGTTGTAACAGATCGCCCTAACGTCCCAAAGCAGATAATGTTGTTACATTGATGCAGAGTGACTCCCCGGGTCACCATAGTATCACAATTGGTACCAGTCCCAAGATTAACCCCTTTGGCCAAACGATCGGATCACACTAGAAAAGAACAGACGTTTAGTTTGTCTGTTTATTAACTCTTTTTTGACTTATCTAATGGTGAAACATGATACTTATTGTAAATGATTCATGGCTGGCTTTGGTTTGTCCCTATTTACTTGCCTCCCCACGAAGGCAGAGTAAGGCACAATATCGGTTTTTAATGTGGGGAAAATCCAGCTCCCTCAAAAGAGGCACTCTGGATTTGGACAAAAATAAAAATTGCCTCAGTCTAAAAGGATTTTTCCTTAACTAACCGAGGACAGAAAAGATGAAGTGTACTATCAGAACAAATACTACACTTTGCTCCTTCACAAAATGCCAAGGGAAAAAACCTATTGTAAACGATGTAGTGATTGGTCTTTTTTTTAGACACATCAACTGATATTGGGTCATTTAATGACTTGACTTACTTGACTTTCTTGCATAATCCTCAAAGGATCTTGTACACTTTCAGTCTCCTTCCATTTTGTTCAGTCTTCCCACCGATAATCAAGGAAGTTCTACATCACTGCGGATATGATCTATCCAACACCCTGGCGGCTTACCATGCTGACCATGGTTCTCAGATAGTCATTTTCGAATACAGAGGATCTCTTAAATGATATTTTTTAAACAAAAATGTAACAATTAATTTTATTTTTTGTCCAAGTAGACATATTTTTTTCTGAATTTTGTTTTCTGAAGAAAAGTCATTTCTATTTTTAATTTTTTTTATTTTGGACAACAAAAAATCGATAAATTTGAATCTTGTATTATGTTTATAATACTAGGTTCAGGAATACAATGACCTTGAAACAATTGTAAAAAGACTTTACTATGAATTTTTTTTGAAATTATCTAACAAGCTATTCAAAACACACACATACACGCACATATATATATATATATATATATATGTATATATATATTGTATGCAAATTCATGAGTGATTTTTGTGATTAACTCAAAGAGAGTTTTCTATTTGATCTAAATTTGAATGTGTGTATATATATATATATATATATATATATATATATATATATATATATATATATATATATATATGTGACATTATCTAATAAAAAATTATACATATATAGATATATGTATATAGTATTTAAATAAATGGACAATAAGATAGAAAAAATATAAAAAGAATAATGGAAGGAACAAATCGATAAAGACAGAAATATGAAGGAAGAAAAAGAAAACAAAAAAATCAACAAAGAGAGAAAGAGAGAGATGCTTGAAGGTTATATATGGTAACTTCTGTCAAGTTTATGTGATATGTATGAATTCTGACCACCTTCCACCACTGAAAACTCCCCCCTCGACTATGTATATTTGATGATTTGTGGAGCAGAGGAATCAGAACAAAACACTTGAAATATCATGAAAATGTCATGTGAAAAAAATTTGCATATGCATATCGGTGACAGGTGGAAAGATAAACAGACAAGTTAGGAAAAATGTGGACAAATGTATTAAAAAAGCAGCAAAGTAATAGAAATATGTATTCAAAGAAATTATCCTGTTTTCAAACAATTTGAAAAAGAAAATATTAATTTCATATTTAAATTGTAAAATGCATTTTCTTTTAATTACATAAGATATTTCTTAAACTACAATACATAAACTTCAGTCTAAGCGTTTCTTGACCTTTTTACCCTTGTGAAATCCCTTAAAATAAATTACATGTCTCAAAGAATAGCTGAGCAAAAACAAAATTATATACCATAGTTTTCTCATTTTATTTTCATTGTAGTTCACATGGTAAAAATCACAGTATATATTTTGGAAAAACTGGCTTAAGGAAAAATTAATACTTGTTTGTCACATGTTTCTTTAATACTAAATCAAATGTCGTTTATAAAACTTTATCAAAGAGTTTTCATTCACAAAATCGTTTTAAACTCAAACTAAAAATAAATATAGGTAATCAATATCATCTATAAAATAATGTCTTGTTCGTACGTACGTTATCTTCTTCACACACATTTTAAAAAATGAGATCGTCCGATCAGCAGAAATGCGTTCGGCGATTTAATTGGTGTCGCTAATGTAGAAAATTCCGACTTTATCCATTTTAAAATGAATTGTTCTAAAGTCAACTTATCCCATCTCATTGACTAAGAGAGTGCAATTTTAAATAAATACATTTCTAAAAGTGACATTCGTTTTATTAATTTAAAGAATATTTAGATGACAATTATTTTTACAGTTAGAATGCAGAGAATATGTAATGTTTTAAAAATAAATAAAGGAAAATCAGACACATTTAACTGACCATGACAATTATTTTTACAAAAAAAAAACAGAATCACTTTTTTCTAAACAGTATTGACCCTGGGAGACATTTACTGATTAAAAATGAATATTATTATTAACAGTAAATTATACAGATTGATGTAGAAGGAACCGTGGAATTTCCACAGGGTTCTGCTAGTCTTCATATAATATAAATGTAAACAGAACGTTGCATCAATTTATTATTTATATCTTTATCCTTTACTGGCAATGTTGAAAAGATGTAAGGTAAATCAAGGTAAAATGTTATGTGAACAATAAATGAGTTACAAAAATGGAACTTTATCAACCATTTCATAAAGAGAAAAATGCTTCATTAACGTGAAATCTGTGCTTGTTTATTGTGGGCAAACGTCACACTGTAGTTGTATGTCAGCAACCACATAGACGACCGATGTAGACTATACATGCATCTTGCATCAAGACAAAAGATGTTGGTCATTTGGTCGACCCCTCCTTCAAGCCATCTAAACATTGCATTCAGGTTGCAAACAAAGCAAGGAGAACCCTATTTTTCATTCGACGCTCCTTCTGCGAACTCACTCGTGAAACATTTCTCCCACTTTATGTCTCTCTCGTCAGAACCACTGTTAAAGTATGGTGTCCAGGCCTCTGCTCCATATCTAATACGTGATATCCAGCACCTGGAGAGAGTTCAAAGCCTGGCTATTCGATTGGTACAGGGTCTATGGGATCTGCCCTATGAAAGGCGACTCAAGAAGCTCAACCATTAATGCCAGTGATTTCATTTTGGCCTACAATATCCTCAATGGCCATTATAATATCCCTCGAGACCTATTATTCACTCCTGCACCAGAAAGAGGTTTACATCGGCATCACCAAAAACTGTTTCACTGCTGTTTCGATTGAACCAGAGGAGGGCCGCTTTTTTAATCAGTATCCCTGGAACTTGAAACGGAATTCCAGGACTAATATTGTAATATAAACATCATCATATCTAACCTATTATGCTATTAAAAGATATAACAATCATTGGAAATATATGTAGTGATGTCTGTAGAGCGCCAGTGTGAAACAGTATGGCACCAACAACGCAGCAATTCAAGACACATTTAGACAGGTGTTGGGCTACTGTATTCTCTTCTAAATTTGTACCACCCTTTACCTTACATGGTAACTGAAGCATGCTTGTTTTATCTTTTGCCAAATTTATTGAATTTAATTTAATGAGTTAGTTGATACATGAATCAGTCATGTACAGGTCCCGTCCGCTGAGTGGGCACTAACTAGTGACGACAGTTTCACACTGGCGCTCTACATACATCACTACATATATTCCCAATGATTGTTATATTTTTTAATAGCATAATAGGTTAGATATAATGATGTTTATATTACAATATTAAAATAACGAAGAATATATATATATATATATATACATATATATATATATATATATATATATATATATATATATATATATGTACGTGTGTGTGTATAGGTCTTCTCTGTTTGGATTTTATAAATAAATATAATGTTCTTATTTTTTAATTTTTCTTAATAATCGAGCACTCTTAATAATCTTACATAAATATATATATATATATATATATATATATATATATATATATAATTATTTAATAATAAATATTTTTAATTATTATTGATATACGTATACGTTTCATCCTTGCAAAAAACTTCAGTGCAGAGATTACTGTTCAACCGGTCGTACAATTCGAACCCCTGGACATGAGTCACATTTTAACTAAATTCCAAACGCTCTAAACAATGGGGCCAACTTCAACAACTATGTTGTAAAAAGATAAATAAACCCTATTATATGTATACTGTTACAGACCGGCTATAACGTGTCACACAAATTAACCCATAATCACCAGACATGAACAGTTTTTTCAGATTAAAATGGAAATCATAAAAAAATATTAAGTGGTTACCTGTTCCCGAACTCCATTTTGGATCGCAAAGAAGATATTAATAAACGCAAAACACTGAAGAAACAACGCCACAAAAGATTGTATAAAATATATAAGTTATTAATAGGGATATTTATAAAGCAGGCATGACAAGAACAGGGAAGAATGAACAAGATAATGGCAGGGAAAAAGGAATAATGTTCTGGCTTTGGGGAAAGAAAAAAAATCAAAATGTTAAGACGTTGGCATGAAAAAAAGTGTTAATGTTTGGATTGGAAGAACAATATCTTCGTTTATATAAATATTGTGGGATTTCCAGATGAAATGGGTCCCAAGTCGGGAGGTCGAATGTTTCTCCTGATTAAAATCAGATTTCTCTGATGAGTTCCAAAATGCAATCTTTGGCGTCATTCTCAAGTCTGTTTGTAGCTCCAAACTTAGACGTTAATCGATACGTCTGGGTTGATGGCTCTGCTGGAATTTTCGATGGTACTCTCCCTCCTCGGATGTTCAATCTTCCTTGACCCTTCACAATCATTTTGTATAGAACTAACCGAGGCTCGTGCCACGATTTCTTGTTAGATTATGGGATTTTAGGCAGTTTCAGTTCCCTTGAATTCACGTGATGTTCTTTCTATATTTTTTGTTTTATTTCTATTTCAACTTACCTGTGCTAAAAATAACCTAAAACTGTCCTACAGCTGCTGCGAAAACCTAGAAATGATAATTATGGCACACAATGACAAAATACTAAAAGAAAACAGTAGAGAAGAAAAAAATAACAAATTGCATAAAAAAGTGAGCAATATAGCAAAAATAACACTAAGAAGAACAAAAATATAAGCACTACAAAGAGTAATAAGCCAAACCTTAATAGCAATCACCAAAATACAAATGAAAAAACTAGTAATGAAAGGAAAAACTGTAACTGCATAACCCGTACACTTTATCCACTACAAAATAAATGCCAAACCAAAAGTATTGTTTACCAAGCTACAATATTTGCCAAAGGAAGACCGAATAATAAAAAGTACTACGTGGGTATGACCTCCCTAGATTTAAAAAAAACAGATATTACGACCTCAATAGCACATTTTAAAACAAAGAACGCTGAGTGAAAACAGAACTAGCAAACCATTATTGGGGGCTCAAAGATAGTGAAACTAAACTAAAACCTAAAATAGAAGTACAAGCAAGCACTTCTTAAAATAAGGTCACCCATTATTTCGACAAAACAAAGAAACAAGAATGGGCAACCTTATAAAAAACAGAACAATAGAATAGGAAATAGGAAGTAAAATCAACCGAACCTTTGTTTGTGAGAAGCCTAGCGATTGGCTAAGAGAATAACAAAAAATCTGATTGGTTAACTAGCTAGACTAAACACCAAGTTTATATATAAAAACACCCGGCAATACAAACTCAATGCATTTTAGCCTGGCGATTCCCTACGGGGATGAAACACGGAAGCGCCTGTGTAGCTTATTTGCCATAAATATATTTTCATAGCTTACTACCTAGCTCTACTCACGTATTGAGCACTGTTGAAGTAAATACTGAAAATTGATACATAAAAGATTATATCTCCTTATAACATTTTATGTGGATACATGAAATAATATATATAATTTGGGTTGATGTACTCTCATCATAAGAATCTTTTTTAATGGAATAAAAAAGTTGTTATTTGGATCACTCTTTAAAAAAGATATAATTGTTGCCATATGTATTATATTCTGGGCTGTGGATTTTTTCTTGGGGATGGTTAAACGGGATAAATTCTTCCATTCTTCTAAATAAATCCAATCAGATTAAGCAGGTGGGTAACTAGACTTAAAACAGAACATATTTACTTAGTTAAAACTGATTGCCCGACCAATATAGCAGAAGCCATAATATGATATAAAGCATTGGGAGTATATGAAAATAAGTAGTTATAGCTTTCTTTGCATTTGCTAATTGTTTGACTTATGCTAGGGTTGGATTAATATAGCATTTCTGTGATTGTGCATAATGTAGAGTGATTATTGAGGAGGATTCGATTTAATATAATTGTGGATAAGGATATTTTGGGGGGATATTTTGAAGTTAGATTTTGTTTTACTGGGGAGGGGATCCAAATATTTTGGTATGAGCCCCCTAAATTAACTGTCCAACTAATTGTCTGTATTAGGGGGGGGGGGGTCCTAGATTAGGAACTAACATTTAAATTCTATGCCTCTCTGTTATGGTGTTCATGTATCCTTGTCATTATCTGATAACTGGTATATAAAAATAGGCGCAAACTCTATACATATGCTTTAGAATTTTTTTATTGGCAGAGTAATATATTTGAAGGCCTACGAATTGGTGCATGCCCCTCTGGTTTTATGGATCGAAAATATAATTGTTAACTGGCAATTTTCATTACTAACACTTCTAGTGTAGATTGAGTTGTTTTTGGAAAAGCCTATTTTTCAGTAATAAATGGGGCACATTCGATGTTATATATTAAATTAACAATTAAAAACCTTTGAACTACAACCTTCTAGAAAGTGTGCAGGTAATGTTATAAGAAAAAGAGCACTAGCAGTATCGTTGGCTTGATAGTCTGAAATCAATTTATGTAATTAGGTCCTGGGGTTAGGGTTAGACGGGGGATACCATGTAAATAGTGGCATAAAATTACAACTTAAAATTATGATTTGACCGTGACTTACGGATAAACTAGGGAGGGGGGAGCGGCGTTTTCTTCTCAGTTTCTTACTCTGGGGATTGTTTTTCCTTCAAATGCACTAATAATGCTATATAATATTATTCACTATTGATGGTTCTCTTCTTCTCAAGGTAATGAATGAACAAAATACCTTGCATATCCCAAAAAAGCCAAAACCTTGCCTGCTGATGTTTACATCTTTGGTCACCTTAGACGGCTTTCACCTACTGACGATTTGTACTCCAGAATGAAGTAGTGGATCCATGTTTCATCCATTTTCACATATTGATGCAAAAACTCCTTTTTATTGCATTGAAACAATTGCAAACAACGTTCTGAATTGTCGATGCATTGTTGTTTTTGATTGGCTGTGAGCAAACGTTGTACCTACTTTGAACACAGCTTTCTTATTGACAAATGTTCATGCAAAATAGTGACTACACTACTTTCTGATATCTTCAACTCCTCTGCTATCTCATGCAACTGCGATTTACGATCGACCAAACAAGTTTGTGGACTTCTTGATTTTTTCACTGACAACTGCTAAATTTGGGCGGCCTAAGCGTTAGAGCATCATTTGTGTTTTAAAGTAAGCATACAACCTTGTAACCGTTTTTTTATGACAGAGCAGAGGCTGAATAAGAGTTATCAGACCATTTCTTTGCTTGACCAGTATGTTTTCTCATCAGAAAGCAATGCTTTATCAACACACGAAATTCCAAATTTTACATTGTTTTGAAAATTTGCAACAGTAGTTCACTAAAATAACAGTAATTTATAAACTAATAATCCGATTGACATGTGCCATTTAAAGGTTAGTACTTTATAAAATCATATCGATTTCTTGTTAGTTATGCTGCCTATATGTCAGGTCCGGGATTTATTGAGTCAGGTGAGTGGTGTCAGTTTTATTACATTAGACGGCCATAGTCAAAGGGATCGAAATGCTGTTATGGTTGACCCTACTTTGACGGATGATCCCAACTGTGTGGCTATTGCTAAGATCCTAGCTGCAATCATAGTCTCAACCAAGGTGTAAGACATGGGGATCGTTCTTAAGTTGAAAAGTTACCTAACCGCTGAGCCATACTCTTCCTCACATCTCCAGATCTTCAGTTCTTCAGTTCTTCAGTTCTTATTATGTTTACATTGAACGTTCTGGGATCGGTCCCAAGACTCCAGTCACTATTAAATTGATGCCATTTGATGAACTCTTCCGATATGTGAGTCTATAGTTGTGCAGGTTATTACTTTTTATGTTGTTGTGGCTGTGTTCTTTCAGACGCTTTCGTTATTGGAATCGGAATCAGAATTGGTAATTGTATCGGAATCAGGAATTTAGAACAGAATGAGTAATTGTATCAAAATATTGAAATCGTCCCATCACTAATATATATATATATATATATATATATATATATATATATATATATATATATATATGTATGTATATATATATATATATGTATAGTTGTCGATTTTAAATTAAGCAACGCTAGATGACAGCACAGAAAAAAATCACATTACCTTAAGCATTTTAAATATATATATATATATATATATATATATATATATATATATATATATTGCTTCATTTTACTTCAGTCGAAGTTCTCAGAAATCAAGGGCTCATTCCTGGGGCTAACACTTGATCCCTATATGAGATACATAGATATTCGAATATTCCATTAAAGTTTTCCTTTACCTCTCAAACGTTGAGAAAATTAATGGTCTTAACTTCTTTACTAAGGCCATTAATTTTCTTCTCTCCAATTCACCAGTTTACTATGGTATAGTATCTCTTTTTTGCGGTCTCTTGGTTTTACCGGATTCCAGGACAAGAATTCATTTAGTCTGGTGGAGTATTCAGCTCAGTGCTGTTACTTAAGGTAACATTACTATGGAAAGGTACACCATTCCTCGTATGAGCCAGTGTATAGCCGTGTCGGGGGATCTTATTTGGGCTTTGAATACTATGTTATTTTGAATATTTGGTCAGGGTTTACTTGTAAAGTGAAGTATCCTCATGTAAGGTTTTCCTTTTACAGAGAGACCGAAGACACTCGAGTATGGTGTCTAGTAGGTAATTTAAACTCTCTTCATATATATATACTTCTTCAGGGCAGGTAGATTCTTTAAATTTTACGGCCAGGATTTCGTTTGATGTCTTGCTTCATTTTTCAAACTTTGAGTAGTGGTAGCAAAACAATAGCATCTTCCTTTGTGCAACAGACCATGGTTGAGCTTTTAAGCCTCTTATTTGTCTCTTTTTGTTGCTGCATATGATGGAGATAGGGGGCCAGGACCTTTTGTCTCAAGGCCCGATGGCTGACCGTGGTTGACCTTTGTCATGGCTGGAGCGCCACTTCCAGAGGCAGGAAGGTTTACACCATTGCTTACATCTTCCCGCTTGGTGTATGATGGGTTGAGGGGCCCTTTTTATCCTGAGTGCCGGCCTGCCAGTATTTTTGTTTTTATTCATATTTTTTTTATCAGTTCCTCATTGTCAACGGCTTCTAATTTGTTATTTAAAGCTGCCCTCTATTAATAATTGGGTGCCCCCATCCACATCCCGGCGGGCATACTGAATGGCTTGAGGAGACAGCACACCATTTTTTTTTAATATTTGGTCAGGGTTTACTTCAAATGGAAAGTATCCTCATGTCAGGGTCTCTGACAAACCTTCTACAGAGAGACCGAAGACACCCGAGGCATTCAAGTTCTCTCCAGTAGGCATTCAAGTTCTCATATACACATGTGTGTTCGTGGTAAAACTTTTTCACCCCAAATGCTATGCAATTATGCACAGTGTAGAAAATATGCATAATTAGAATTACGTTTAACAGGTAAATGAAACCAATCATACAATGAGAAAAGCGGAAAAACGAATAGTGAATTAATGAGAGTTCGTTTTTTAAAGGAATATGCAAATTAGTTATCTTTTGTGAAGTCGCTCGCATATCCATGACTGAGTATATTGAAAAGTTGTTTTTACTTTTTAAATAGAAAAGTGGCTTTTAATATCATTGTCAGTGCGGCAAATAACACATCATTATATATATATATAAGATATGAAACTAAAAGTATACTTTTAGAGGATAGAACCTATAGTGAAAAGCCTTGGCTTAAGGAAAGAAAACTAAACATGTTTTTACCGAGTACACCTTGCATTGAACAATCGAAGTTGAAAAATATATATATATATATATATATATATATATATATATACACACACTGTTTTTGTGTATATATGACTGATTTCACAGCACGAGGCTGTATCCATTTGTCTAATCGCACACACCCTCCTAATGTTAAACAAAGAGAATTGATTCAATACAAAAATAACACTTGTCAAAATGGCTGCCTTAAAATATCAAACAAACAAAATCTTTCAAAAAAATATTGACAGTTGTGTCCTGCCCTCGAATTGTGGAAAATAAATCATTATCTTCCTTTTGTATTCAGACACACACACATAATATATATATATATATATATATATATATATTGGTGTGTGTGTGTGTGTGTGTGTGTGTGTGTGTGTGTGTGTGTGTGTTGTATTCATGTGCATATAACTTTTACAATTTTCCTATTATACCTTTTGTTCCTAAGCATAGGTTATGAATGCTGGGTGAATACTAATTTTGCACTGTCTCTCACACTTTTATGGAATTTTCAATTTGAAATTTCAAACCTTTTGTTCGCTTTCAATTTCTTGATAATGCTTTGAAATGATGGCATTTGCGTCAGAAATATAAAAGAGAAAATATCTATCTAAATTATAGTCAAAACCTATCAGTTATTTTTTATTTTATTTATATGAATATACTAGCAAGACCTGTGTCCCGGCGTTGTTTGGAAAAAATGAGGAAGCCAAGATTATTATTTATTTTGAATATATAATTAATAAGAGGCTAAGAGTTGGTTAATTAAGTAAATAATTTTTCTTATTAGACGCATGAAGTCAATTGATTTCCTTCCTACCCCATCCCACACAAACAAAAGATATCCTTCCTCAAAGAAATAATTAATGGAGTGAGATAAATAAATAAAACATTGAGGGGGGAGAGTAAGAGGTGAGATAAATAAAAAAAATTCCGGGAGAGAAATTTTAAAAATTAAAAGCAAACACATGCATTTTTTTGTGTGTGTGTTGGGGGGGGGGGGGGTAAAACATGTGTATTTTTGTTCCAAAGTAATTAATAAGAAAATAATTATTACAAAAATGTTCATCCATATTATTTTGTTGATATAGAATGTATTGGTATTCGTGATTTTAAAAATAATGGTGCTTCTCCAGATTAGGACCCGAGCTAAAATCGATGTGGTGTCGTTCGAGTTAGGGTCAGGGTTAGTGCTAAAGTTAGCTTGGGTCCTAATTATGAAAAGTCCGAAATTAAGAAATCAGATGTAATTTTTGTATGTTAATTTATTAAGTATAATGAGTTAATGCTAATAAATCAGTAATTGAAATAGGGGAAAGTCTGACTTTACTTTATATTATATATATATATAATACGAGTAGGAAGACCAGACGTTGTTCGTGATTGAATGAGAATCATTCCTAAGTACTGTTTCACTATGCTCATAACACCATATTACTTTCTTTGTTTTTACATTCTTTGTCTTCCCATTTCGCCTCCTAGTTGGAATAAGCTGATATGTCGGAAAACTCTGAATTAGTGTCTTATACATATGGTTTAAATTTTATAAAAATCGGATATAAATATTTAAAAGTTTAAGGGGGTTCTGTCCCTATGGGTCATGTAGAGACGGGGGCATGTAGATATTCAGTAACGTGGGGATTCGGGACTACTTTCATTGCCTTCCACAGAGAATTTTATAAATATGATATAAATTTCATTGAAATGAGATGTATTTGAACTTTTAAAGGAAGTGTGCCCCCCCACCCCCCACCCAACCAACCATAGCTCCATTAGGTTAGGAGAGCATTTTGAGATTTGGACTCACTTCCATTATTGTCTTCTTCAGAAAACTTTATGCATAATGATTTAAATTTCAGAAAAATATGATATATTTAGACTTTTAAGGAGATTATGCCCTTATAAGCCCTTTATGGGTGCACTTAGAGATTCAGAAACACTTCCATTGTCTTCCCCGGTAAATTTTACATAAGAATACACTTTTAGATTTTACGAAGATTATCTATCCTTCCATTCGATTGGGAACACACAACGATATATATATATATATATATATAGTATTGTTTCAGTATTTACTTCAAGAGTGCTCAGTACATGAGTAGAGCTACGTATTAGTATAATATAGCATGTAAGCTACACAGAAACGTTTGTGTTTCATTCTTCAAATGAATTTGTCAGACAAAATACATTTAGCCTGACGAATTCTTTGAGAGAAGTAAACACAAGCGTTTCTGTGTAGCTTACTTGCGATAATTATATTTTTATACTATATATATATATATATATATATATATATAATATATATATATAATATATATATATATATATAAAGTTATGAAAATATATTTATGGCAATTAAGCTACACAGCCCGTAAGGAATCGTCAGGCTAAAATGCGTGGAGTTTGTGTTGCCGGGTGTTTTTATATATAAACTTGGTGTTTAGTCTAGCTAGTTAATCAATCAGATTATTTGTTATTCTCTTAAACTGTAGAAGTGAAATAACAAACAATTGCTTACACAGAATAAAATACATAATAAATAAATAAATAAATAAATAAATGAACAAATAAATTAAGAAAAAAAACTAAACTTAAACCTAAAGTATAAATACAAGCAAGCATGTGTTAAAGTAAGGTCACCCATTATTTCGACAAAACAAAGAAACAAGGATGGGCAACCCTATAGAAAACAGAACAATAGAATAGGATATAAGAAGTAAAATCAACCGAACCTTTGTTTGTGAGAAGCCCAACGATTGGCTAATGGAAACATTAACCCTTGGGAGAGAATAACAAAAAATCTGATTGATTAACTAGCTAGACTAAACACCAAGTGTATATATAAAAACAGCCGGCAAAACAAACTCCATGTATTTTAGCCTGATGATTCCCTATGGGGATGTAAACGCAGAAGCGTCTGTGAAGCTTAATTGCCATAAATATATTTTCATAACTTACTACCTAGCTCTACTCACATATTGAGCACTGTTTAAGTAAATACTGAAAATTGAGACATAAAAGATTATATCTCCTTATAACATTTTATGTGCATAGATGAAATAGTAGTATATATATATATATATATATATATATATATATATATATATATATATATATATATGGAAAATGAAAAAAGAAAACCAAAAATTATGTTTATGTATTGATCAACGTTTCATTTTATTTCAAGACTTCCTCGAGGTGATTAGTTTGAAGAAATAACACACAAGTACAAATATTTAAAAAGGTTTGGTTCGTTTGTGATGTAAAGTAGCAGTAGAGTAAATTAAGCCCCAAAAAAGCCGCTTATTAAAAGAAAAATTATGAGCTTAAATAGATAGTAGCGGTGGGAGAAATTAAGTTAACTGTGGAAGGTGTGGAACAAAAATTTGGTGAGTTATTAAACCATTAAGGGAGCGTGCTTTATGTTTACTGGGGCCAGGTAGGCGGTTATCGAAGCAGGAGAGAGGAAGGGTTAAATAACAAGGTCTCATAAGGAAATGGTGTAGGAGGGAGGGGGAGAGGAGGAAAATAAGATAAAGGGAGGGAAAACTAATATATTAATATCTAATATATATATATATATATATATATATATATATATAGGCTTGTTAGCCTCTATATTTATATTAACTTACATAAGATGCTTTATAAAATGAACTTTCCTAATTTATTACTCGCAGCGACCATGCGCATTCAAGTTCTATTCTATTTAAAACAAGACATTTTCAACAATAGTCCACAACACCGGACGTGACACTTCACCAACACCAGGAAGTAAATTATGGAAAAAAAAAAGGTTATACCTTTGTTTGTCTTGGCTCTGATGAAGCTTGTTTTTGTCAAGCGAAATATTAGCCAAAAAAAAAAAAATCAAGATGAAGAAAAAAAAAAAAACGGAAGGTATTTCGAAATATTTTATTAAATGTTTCGAAATATTTTTATTTTTCTTTTGATTTAATTACTCGCATCTAATACATGGTTTTTGAAGGCTTGTTAGCCTCTATATTTATATTAACTTACATAAGATGCTTTATAAAATGAACTTTCCTAATTTATTACTCGCAGCGACCATGCGCATTCAAGTTCTATTCTATTTAAAACAAGACATTTTCAACAATAGTCCACAACACCGGACGTGACACTTCACCAACACCAGGAAGTAAATTATGGAAAAAAAAAAGGTTATACCTTTGTTTGTCTTGGCTCTGATGAAGCTTGTTTTTGTCAAGCGAAATATTAGCCAAAAAAAAAAAAATCAAGATGAAGAAAAAAAACAAAAACGGAAGGTATTTCGAAATATTTTATTAAATGTTTCGAAATATTTTTATTTTTCTTTTGATTTAATTACTCGCATCTAATACATGGTTTTTGAAGGCTTGTTAGCCTCTATATTTATATTAATATATATATATATATATATATATATATATATATATATATATATATATATATATATATATATATATATATATGTATATATATATATTGGAATGGAGGACGCATCTCTAAGAAAACGTTTTTTGAATTGTATTATAGAATTTTTAAAAAAAGACAAAAAAGGTTATTTTTTATATATATATTTATTAAATGAATAAAATAACTTTTCATGAATACATGTCTCTGAGACTTTCGCAGTAAAACAGCCTTGATGTAGAGTTATTTACTTTTTTTCTTTTTTTTGCTCCTCATCTTGCTGGTGTTAAAATCGCAAGTAAATCCAAACGTGGTTCCAAGAGGATAATTTTCGTCTGATGTTGTTGACGATTTTGAAGAAATTAAACATTGTAGATGTGTGTATTGGCGCCGTAACGCTTATATAAATTGGAAGAAAACGTTTTTTGAATTGTATTATAGAATTTTGAAAAAAACAAAAAACGTTATATTTTTTTATATATATTTATTAAATGAATAAAATTATTTTTATAAATATATGTCTCTGAGACTTTCGCTGTAAAACAATATATATATATATATATATATATATATATATATATATATATATATATATATATATATATATATATATATATATATATATATATATATGGGAAAATGAAAAAGGAAAACCAAAAAATGGATGTTTGTGTACATCAACGTTTCGTCTTTATTTATAAGACTTCATCAGGATGATAATATAGAGAAAAATGTCATGCAAGTACAAACACATGTAGGGTTGACATATTGGGGAAAAAGGAAGAAAATAATGGCCACTACTGGGTGGACGTCCGTACTTGGTGAGGAGTGAAAAATGAATGTTGATGAAAATGAGTGGGGAAGAAGTGGAAAGATGGGGGTGAGCAAGGACTACTGTGGCTGGTAGTAAGAGAAAGAGGTGGGGGATGAGCAGGAATAATGAGGATGGCAGAGAGGGACTGGAGGAGAGGGAGGAAGGAGGTGTTTGAACAGATGGCTGCGGTCAAGACAGAAGGGGAAAAAGTAAGTTGGAATGTTTGTGTGTGGGGGTGTATGCAGAGAAAAGGAGGGTGGGTAGAGAAGGAGGGGGGATCAACTATTTCTTTCGTACCTTCACTCTTCCATACCCCCTTCTTAAATCCCCTCATTTTCTCAAAACGCTCTCTAAGACCATAACTTTTGCCCATCCACCAAAATCACAGCCCCCCCCACGGTCTACTGCGGATATTCTAATGGTCATCTCTGAACGCATATACCATACACTGGACAAGACAGGTGAAACTAGGGTGGTAGTACTTGATATATCCAAAGTCATTGACAAGATCTGGCATATAGGTGTTCTCATAAAAATTAATTAATATGGTATTACTGGACGAATATTTAATATAATTAGATCATTCCTATCCAACAGAAAGATCCAGGTTGTCCTCGATGGTCGTTCATCCAAACAACATGACATAAATGCAGGTGTACCCCAGGGATCGATCCTTGGATCTTTAGTGTTCCTGATTTTCACAAACGACCTCCCTGATGACATTGGGTCTGAGATTGGTATATTTGCTGATGACACTATGCTCTACTCTCGTCATGTGAGTAAAACGGATGCGCACATATCCGAGGCAATGGCTGAATACGTAGAAAGTGACCTCCAGTCTGTAGTGGAATGGGGTCATAAATGGATAGTAATATTTAATGCTCCTAAGACAAAGCTCCTTTCCTTAAACAACTATAAGAAACTCTTCAACCACCAAAGTTCAAACTCCTCGGCCTAACATTTACAGGTTACATGAATTGGAACAAATGCATAGAAGACATTGCCAAAGCTGCTGAAAGGAAAGTGGGTTCCCGCAACAGATCTAGAAGATTTTTCACACCTGAGAATATCCTATATTACTACAACGCCACCATTCGCCCATGCATGGAGTATTGTTGTCACATCTGCGCTGGTGCACCATCCTCCAGTCTCTCCCTCTTAGACAAGGTCCAAAAAAGAGTATCTAATCCAATAAGTACCTCACTATCCACCACTGATGAACTTGCTCTTCTGATGCCCCCTCGACATAAATTACACTCAACAAACCTGACAATCAGCTAAATCCCATCCATCTACTGTGGAGGTCCCAATATACCAATATCAATAGCTTCTTCCCTCGAGCTGCCGGCGTCTGGAACTCCTCCCCTGCTCCCTGTTTCCCCGACTGTACCGACATGCCGAAATTAAAAACTAATGTGAACAAGCATCTCGCTGCACAGCTCCCAATTTAGGATGACCCCCAAAACTTTCACTTTAATTCTCACGTCTACAGTGGCAACTTGCCTTGTTTGGGATGAATTAACTTTATATATATACTAGACCACCAGTGACCCGTTGGGTCAGTTTGTTATATTAGCTATGGAATTCATGTATGAGCGTGACACTTGTGGCATAAAGAAAATAGGTTTTTTTTACATAACAGAAGCATTTCTATGAAAGTATATTAAAATGAAAAAAGAATATAGATAGATTTCTATGAGTCGTTCTGTTTATTATAATTGTTTTTTTTTTAAATTACAGTTACTGAATTATAAGTGGTTGGTTAGGGCGATTTGAGAAAGGAAGGGGGTACAGCAGGCTGTCTCGCGTACGTAACGAAAACAGAGGGAGTAGGAGTGGTTAAATCTATGAGAGGGAAAGTGGGAGGTGGTTTCGTTCACCGACCGCTAGTATGGCTGATATTAATAATGAGTGTTGTTTTTTTGTTTGTTTGTTTTTGTTTTTTAAAAGGGAGGAGTTTTTTTTAAACTGCGACAGACTTTACGAAGTCCTCCCGTTGAATGTTTTTAGCCGTGAAGAAAACAAATAAACTATTTGATGAAATTAAATGAAATTGTTTAAAAATTTCCAGAATGAAAAATTTCATGCGTTCGTTAATCATAATAGAGAATAACGGAATTGGAATAACAGATTGAAGACGATGCTATTTACGCATGCGCAACCGGATGTTGAAAACCGGAAAGCTGAAAGCTGATTGCAAACATACAAGAACAATAGAGTTTTAGTATTATATATATATATATATATATATATATATATATATATATATATATATATATATGTGTGTGTGTGTGTGTGTGTGTGTGTGTGTGTAAAATGAAAAAAGGAAAACCAAAATTATTATTTATTTCAAGACCTCCTCAGGATGATTGATTTGAATAAAAAGTCGTTAGAACTTTTAAAAATGTGATGCGACATGACGTGAAAGGAATGGTTTTATTCTGTTTTGAACAAAACATAGCCATTAGAATTTGAAATGCGTAAAATGTTTATAACATGAAATGGATGTTTTTATTTATTTATTGTTATTTTGTTTTTGTTATTTATTTATTTTATTATCGATATTATGTGTAAATAGCCAGCCTGGATTTAAATTCACGTTCTGTTCGGATGGAATAAGTTTGCTGATTAAAGGAGAAGCCATTACGTTGTTTAATTGTGTGAGAGTTTATAATGAGTACTGATTCAAGAAGACTTTGTCCAGATTTATTTAAAATGAATTTAACAAGTTTAGCCTTTTCAAAGTTTAAAGAATAATCGTGTGGAGAAAATTGGGTTCAGAGAATTGTTATTTTTTATATCTCTTTTATGTTCACTAAGCCTTTTTTTTAGTTCTACGTATATCTCATATAAAATTTGTTTTCAAAGCGGAAGGAGACTTTAATGAATAAAATTACAAAACAATATATTTATTCTTATTCCCCAAAACGTTTTTTTTCAATAAAAAGACATTATTATCTGTTTCAACTGGTCATTTTTGTGTACAAATAAATATGTCTTCAAATACGTTATACACCATATATATATATATATATATATATATATATATATATATATATATATATATATATATATATATATATATCATGATTTTTTTGGTGTACAGAATTTTATTAGGGCAATTACGCAGGGAAGACATGTTTTATCTTTCATGATTAAAATATACGCAAGGAAAAAAGTGCCAGTCTACCGGTTTCGCCCACACTAAACGAGAACTGTATCGTTGGATTTTAAAAGGGGAGAATGTTAAAAAACAGGAATTTATATATTTAAAACAAAGAGAGTGTTATGTTATTTACAATGGATGATGTGTCTTAGAGACTAATCACACTCAACCATAATAGACACTCCTTCTGTTTACAGAGGGAGGGCCGTTTAAGACGTATGGGGATAGTCTCCAAGATTTTAAGATGGAAAATTGAGTGAGCACAACTCAAGATGGTAAATGAGTTAATACTGAAGTTCGTTGTGCACGACAGGTTTTTAAGCAAATGGTCGGTTATAGAAGACCAGTATGTGTTTCTTAGAACGTCCGTTGATCGGAAGGTTCCATTCCTAATTTTACTAAGGATGTGTTACTGTATTCTGTTGTCCAATCTTAACGTCGTCCTGCCCACGTAGTCGGCACTGCAACTACATTGAACATGATAAACTAAATGATTTTTGTGGTAGTGGTGGGGGGTTAGAACGTCTTTTCGAGAGAACGTCAGCAAGGTTTTTGTACAGAACACAATACGTACGTTCGAAGCAAAATAACAATTTTCCACTGCTGAGCTAATTTGTTTATCGAACTTCTCACTTACTGTACATAACCAAGGCAAACGAATATGAATAGGACATTTAGTCATCGTATTAGGTTTTATTTCAGAAAAAATTGACTACATTCCTTTTGATGACTGACCTAACAAAATTCAGAGGGCAGCCATTACTGGACAAAGTATTAGTACTAATTTTTATTTCTTCGTCGAATTTTGATTTTGAACGAATCATAAGGGCTCTGTGTGTTAGGGTCCAAATTAAATTTAACTTTCGTTTGCCTGGACAAAATGAATCCCAACAAGTATACAATCCTGTAAACTTAAGTTTACGGTAAATTAATGTAAGGTAACAGGATGGAGTTTTCGTTACTAATACATTGAGGAGGCTAGAGACGAATTACACTCTCTTTCGTAAGTATACTTTCATGTGGGATGCATTTTGTTCAATAAGGAGAAGAATGTATTTGATTCTGTTTGATTATTTAAGAGGCAAAATGTGTCGTCTAAATATCGAAACTACACTAACGGTTTCATGGGTCCAGATAGTAATTCTTTCTCATAGAAACCCAAAAAAATGTTCGCCATCGTTTGTTCCAGATTATGCTTCTCAATTTGTATGACCTGGATGGACTGTATGGATTCAACAAAAAGTATGTTTTGGGGTTGATATCTTTGATGTTATGTATTTTTATGTATTTGTGTATATAATTTTATATATTTTCAAAGCGTAATTTTATTACCTGTAGTAGTATAACTGCGGTAATGGTCCTCTGAAGAGAAGAATTATCTTTGAAAACTCATGAGCTAAGGACTTAAGGATACTTTGCTTGAACTTTGAATTCTAATAAAATTTGATTGACACCTTATTTTATTACTTCAATTTATATTATAATATTAATGCTCTATCCAGTATATTGAGCTTCAGTGTTTATCCGGATGTTTCACTAATTATAAGATATTAGTTGACGCTTATATCTTTTGTTGGATTGCTTCATATATATATATATATATATATATATATATATATATATATATATATATATATATATATATATATATATATATATATATATATAATTAAATATGTATTATTAAATATGTATTATTAAATAATTAAATATATATATATATATATATATTAATTGGATGGAGAACACATACTTATCATTCGGTCATTAAGGAGCCAGAGCGAGAGATAATATATGTATTTCTATTTAAAAACGCTAGATAAATTTAATGCCCCATATCTAAAATATTATAATGCTAACCCATAAATTACTGATCTGTTACGTGCTAACCCCAAGCTCAAATTGATAGTAATTGATTAACTAAAATTCTTATAATTTCAAGATATTTATTAGCATTATTTAATATACAGTTAATTGTTATGATCAAAATTATTTGATGATTAACTTAAACATTATTGGTTTTGGTTTTATTTAAATGTTTAGATAAAATGTACGGTATAGCTCTAAATATAAATTAGTCTTAAGTCTTCTTTAGCGTTTCTACATAGAAATATATATATATATATATATATATATATATATATATATATATATATATATATATATACTAACTGGTAAATCTGTCTGAGACATACTTAGACCCTTTATAAATACTAAACTGTTTAACTCCATAATATTTGAAAGCAATAAAAAATATACTGCTATAGCGAAAATAGTGTGAAAATAGAGTTTATTGTGGGTTTTCGAAAATTATTAATTTTTGAAGAGATTCAGTAGCTCGGCATGAGGATTGGAATCTTATAATTGAATTAGAAGACGCATAAAAATGTGATTAAACTAATAAGATGAATAGAGGATCTCAATTACAAAAATAAGCCAGAATGTTTATGTCTAACAACAAGAGACGAATTAAGGGAATTTAATGTTGAGTCCTTTAGAAATGGTTTATCCACGACGATGACGGGAAGATGATGCTGCTGCTGCTGCTGCTGATGATGATGATGATGATGCTGCTGCTGATGCTGCTGCTGATGCTGCTGATGCTGCTGCTGATGATGATGATGATGATGCTGCTGCTGCTGCTGATGATGATGATGATGCTGCTGCTGATGCTGCTGATGCTGCTGCTGCTGATGATGATGATTAACGTCTGTTTTACATGCACTTGGACGGCTTTTAAAAATGGACTTCCAAACTAATCTATCTCTGGCTAGGTCTTCATTTATTCCTTTTTCTCTCAAATCAATCTTCATGCCATGTTTTCCTTGGCCTTCCCCTGCCAACTGACTCTGTTACCTCAACTACATCTACTAACCAAATAACTCTCATCCATTCTTTCAATGTGACCAAACCAACGGAGTCTCTTGTTCTGTTCACATCTCCCTATTCTGTCCAGATTTAATCTATAATAATAGATAAAAGAAAAAAATTCTACATTGTTCTTACAAGAAAGAAAAATAGATTCTCAAAAGAATTCTAAAAAAAATATTTCTCACTCGGTTCTATTTTCTTTAAAAAAAGTTTATTTTTTATTTTTATTGTCTTTAGGTTGAATTTAATTCCGTTTGCTCATTTCTTCATTCTTATTTAAATAAGAACGAATTTCATTCAAAATGGATACCGAACAAGAAACAAGAAACTTCTTCTAATTGTTCTGATGGATCGTTTTTTGCTTTTAGTAAAATTGCAGGTCAAACATAAAAGTCTGGATTTATTTAATGTTCACTTGTGTGTCAACGACCAACTCATCAAGGATCAAAATTGTTTAAGATTTTTAATCTTTCAAATTGAAGGACACGAAATTTCTAAAATGAATGCATTTAAGAATCTCATACACTTTTGTTATTTGACAAGGAAATTGCATTTTCTTTTGTTTTTAATTTTAAACAAATGAATTTTCTTTTTACTTATTCTTTTATATTCATTTAAAAATAAAATGGGGGAAAGTTTCCCTTCATTCAAGACAGCAAATCTTTTTCAATCCGACATTTTAAAATTTTTATTTTTCAAATGCTATTATTTGAGAAAAACAAATACCTAAACTCTGTGAAAATAAATACAAATATTAGAGTGTTAGGTTGATAGGTTAAGTGCAAGTTTCTTTTATCTATCTTACAACTCTTTCAAATAAGATTTTATATCAGAGTGTTACGTTGATAAGTGGAAGTTTTTTTATCTTTCTTAGATCAGGGTAGATTTTAATATAGACTACTATACAATATTATAACTTTTATCTGCAGCATGAAATATAGATCACCCCTAGCAATCGTGTTCCAAAATTCATAATGATCAGTTAATTAGTTTAGGAGTGAATCCTGTACATACAAATATATAAACATATAAACATACCTGACTTTTTAATTCAAATTTTCAAAAAATCTCATATCGTGTTATCTGGTTTCTTAAATATTTTTCAAATTTATTGTTACGCCGATGCTTCAACTGTAGTAAAATTGATTTCGTTATTTGTACAAGCGTCCCAGCACATATCACTACAGCAGTCGGACATTAAAAAACAGTTTTTCCAACATAACTGGAAGAAGTCAGCGATCTTCGAAACGTCATAAAATCTCGACAATGAAAAACAATTGTCTGTAATACCCTGAAGAAGGTTTATAAAACCGAAAATTTGGATTAAAAAAAAATGAATAAATAATTCATTTATTTGAAAAAATCCTGCATCGTGGGATCTGGTTTCTTAACTGATTTTCAAATTTATCATTACACCCGATGATTCGACTAGTAAAATTGATCTCGTTGTATATATATATATATATATATATATATATATATATATATATATATATATAAATAAGTTATCTGGTCCGATATTTCAAAGTCTGATCAAAATAACATTTAAGCAAACTTTGCTTCTGACTAGCTATTTTTTATTAGTTATTGTTGTACCGTGTTATTTAATAACGTACTTAGCTAGCATTTATTAAAAAAATTACTTAATCCGGCCCAGAAGACTGTTACTATGAAATATTTTTAAATAATCACCTTAAATAAAAAAGAAGAGCGATAACTCATTCTAATTTAAATAATATAATAGAAGTTGTCTACCTTAAGTTTTAAAATTTGCAAACAAATAAAAATTAAAAACTAAAATGATTTCACGACATTCTTGACAAAGCTAGGAAGGTACAGCTAGTATATATACAAAATATAGTCAACAGCAGATAGCTGTTTCGTCGTTTAATGACTCATCAGTGTAACTAGACGCAGCGAGTGCATCAACCCTGAAATTCGAAATGTGGATGTCAGGTCACTACCAACCATGACCATTGTTGTCAGATATCTTACCACATGAGTTTACAAACCAACTACTAAGAGTAGAAGAAATTATAAAGTTTTTAATACAAATTTTACGATATGACTCAATTCTGAGAATTCTGAGAGGACTCAATTCTTTATATAGAAGAGTATTGCATTATGTTAAGTGTAAACCAGCATTTCATCCACCAGAGTGCTCCACCCATAGGGAGTGTATATATATATATATATATATATATATATATATATATATAAACTGAACATAGTTATTTGTTTATTTTCTCAATATGTTCAACTAAAAATCAATTTTCCCTTAAACCTAAGTTTTTCATAAAGAATACTTGTCTTGTCAGAGGGGTAAGTCATCCAGTGATTTAATAAAAGGATGATTCAAATATTTTTTGAAAAAGTTTTTTTTAAATTAAAAGACTTTGAAAATAATTTTTAAAGGTTTTTTTCTTACAAAAAAACTTTTTATCTTGAAAATTATTGCATGTTTCTGTAGTGTATCGTTCAAGTTCCACGGTTAAACATAACCCAAATGGTAAATAGAGGGTGAATATTTAGGTTTATATTCACCATGGTGAAAAATACAGTTCAAAACCAGATATGGCAATCGGTGGTTGAAGAGGTTTCTTGTCTGCAAAGGATATTATAAAATTATAATTAGAGCTTTGTCTAAATAGCACCCTCTCAACAACAACTGCACTTCGACCAGTTTGGGTCCTGCCAGAACGCTGGTAACTCTCCGCTGATGTGCAGCCATTTTTGAATCGGTTGAACCACTCCTTAATTGGTGCTACACCTATCGCATCTTCTCCAAACACCTGCTGGATCTAACGCGACGACGGAGAGGAACACCAGTCATCCTTTCCGGTAGGAAAATGTTGTTGGTCAGTTTGTGTGTTCATAGAATGAATAAGATGTGCTGAGATGTCCTGAGATGTGGGTGTTGAGTTTCAGAATGTGTTTTGTTTCGGGTTTTCGTCTCTGTTGCTGTGTCTTAAAATGGGAGGCTATGAAAATGCATTTGATGTTGTCTATGGTGTGATTTGGGAGATTGTAATGCATGGCTACTTTGTGGATTTGTCTCTAATGGTCTGTTTATAATTATTAAGACGTAGACGTTGGTGCATCTGGTGCAATATATTAAGTAAACAACATTGGAACTATTGCAGGTGGGAGAGGGGAATTTAAGTTGAATGTTGGTGCCTGGAGGTGTGAATGCATCGTTGGTGGTGATGTGTTGGCATATTTTGCATCTAATTTTGTTGTATGTTTTGTTTCATTGAGGTCCGAGGGTGTGGTGTCTTTTGGTAGATGTTAGTAGAGGATGTAGGTTATATATATATATATATATATATATATATATATATATATATATATATATATATATATATATATATATATATATATATATATTGTGATAATTATGGAAACAATATTCCACCGTGCTGGAAAATGAAAAAACAAAATCATTTATATATTCATCAACATTTCATCTTTATTTCAAGACTTTATCAAGATGATTGATTTGAAGACATAACATGAAAGTACAATATTTACAAATATGTGGTGCGTTTGTGACGTGAAAAGTTTTTTTTCAACGAAAAATAGTCGTTTGAATCTTTAAAAAATGTGGTGCAATTATGACGTGAATAGAACGTGTTGTTCGTTTATGAAATAGAATGAATGTTTTTTTAATTTCGATGTTATGAACAAAGTTTTGCTCAGAATGTGGTGTAACAGAGTTAGCCTGGATCTAAATTCAAGTTCTGTTCGGTTAGTATTAATTTGCTGATTATAGAAAATAAATTGTAGAAGCCGTTACCTTGTTTAATGGTGTTATAGTTTATAATGAGTGATGATTCAAAAAGTATTTTCTGAAATTTATTTTAAACGAATTTTATGAGTCTAGCTTGTTTAAAATTAAAAGAATGATCATGTTGTAATGCATGAGAAGATTAGTGCATTTAGGGAACACAGTTAAATAACGTAACGGTTTCTACTATTTATCTCATATATATACATATATACATATATATATATATATATATATATGTATATATGTATATATGAGATAAATTGTAGAAACGATCTGAACAATATAAAATAATTATTTTTATCACATTTATATTCTCCATGAATTTTATATCCAAAGAAATAGTTTTCTCTTCGCTATGTATGTATATATATATATATATATATATATATATATATATATATATATATATATATATATATATATATATATAAACGAATATAACATCATTTCTTTTCGTATTCAAGATCTAGAAAAAAATGAATGTATTAAATTGAAACCTTACCTCCAAACGACCGAGAAAAAAAATAAAAGGAACAATTTTTTTTTGCTTGTATACGCATAAAGGTCTTCCGATATACATTTATATATACAAATTAATGTTTAAATTTAGAAGTTACTCAACATTTCTATACGTTTATCTCTGTTCCATTCCGCTTTTTTTCCTTCCATCATTTTTCAGTGGATCAAATTTACAACAAAATAAGAGGATTTTTTTTTTCTTTACCCTCCCTAAAAAGAGAAAAAAAAACTTAAATCTAAATGTGATCACCCAGGGGGAAGAATTTCCATTCACTTTTTATTGGGTATTCATGTATAAATATAAATATGCACACACACACACACACACACACATACATACATACATATATATATATATATATATATATATATATATATATATATATATATATATATATATATATATATATATGTCTAAGCTTTTTTTTAAATCTCATCCCAGAAGCTATTTTTTCAACATAATTATAGACAAACATGATAAAACTGCCCTTTTCTATTACAAAAAATGAACAATGTAATAGCCATTAAAAATATATCAACGCATATATATATATATATATATATATATATATGTGGGTGGGTATGTGTGTGCGTCCGTATATATCATATATATATAAGTAAATGTACATATGAAATGAATACACACATTTGGACACAGCCTTTTTTCCTTCAAAAAACGATTAATCCATTAAAAATGTATAAATCTAAATATATATATATATATATATATATATATATATATATATATTTATTCATATTTTTATACTGTACTATATATATATATATTCATATTTTTATACTGTACTATATATATATATATATATAGTAAAGTATAAAAATATATTTATGGCAATTAAGCTACACAGAGGCGTCCGCGTTTCATCTCCGCAGTGAATCGTCAGCTTTAGCTTCGTATAATGTCTTGTTATTTGTATGAAAATATCTCAATATATATAATATATATATATATTTATATATATATATATATATATAAGTATTCAGACAGTTTGTCGATTTTTATCATCGATATGTTCCTTCAAAATCAATATTTTATTCTTAATAATCAGTTTTTATTCTAGATTGTTGCACTAGGCTCTTCAGAACAATAAAAAGTGATTCGATTTAATTCCTTTCAGAAAATATTTTATCTAACTAGGAATATTTTTCAGATGAAGTCCATCTTCGTTATCAGCAGCAAATTTGAATTAAAAATTGGCGCCATATTTGCTATCACCAGCAAATGTAACTTATAATAGTAATTATTACTAATAATAATACATTATTGCATTTATTATTAATGAATAATTGTTAACTGCTATAATATTTTTAGTATTAATATTGGGGTGAAAAATATAGGAATTGTCTTGAAGCTTTGAAAATTAACTGTCACATCAGGTGACATCATACGCTTTTCTTCATCTGGTGTCAAAAATTTACCTTCTTCTGTAACGTTGCGTCTATTATTATATTTAAACACAAAATGAGTTTCGGTTTCTTTATAAACAATTAAGACATTTTAATCCTTTTTTAATAGTTGAAAATTAGTATGAATTACCGAAAGCATTCAGGCGTGAGTTGAAGATTTTGACTAAAAATTATAACTTAATATTTCTTAATTTTCTGTTAATAGTTGAAAAAAATTTGAACCATTTTAATTTTTTTTCTTCTTATTAACTGAATAATTATTAAAATCACAAATTCAATCACGTTAAAGAAATTTGAACATTAAAATGGATGTCCGTTTTTCGGTAAACACATAACTATTTTTTTTACTTCAATTTCGTTTTTAAATAAACTTCTTAAGACACAAAAAATCTTCTTTTTTTTTTAATTATCCTAAATGTTTAGCTAAATTGGAAGCATTTTTCATGTCCTTTCTTTTCTTACAGATTAAACATTTTTTCAAACAAAATTTATAATAATTTTAATTTAATCACTTTGGTAGTGAGAGAGTAGGGTTAGGGTTTCACCTAATTACTGATATTAAAGTTATAGTAAATCTTAAATCTATGAGATGCAGCAGCAGCGAATGTTGTTTTTAATTATCAACTCTCGATTGGACACAAGCTCAAATCAGTAGTTTCTTTTAACCAAGCACAAGAATATTTGTCCCCTAATTTCACATGTAATATAAAACCCCAAACACACAGCTTTCTTTCTCCTGCCGCCTTTCTTAGGTCAATCATACCAGTCCAGGATCCATCCTCGACAATCAGTTCGACAGAGACTGGGCTATTATGGCGGTAGAGGTCCACACTAGAAAACGTCTAAAATTTAAGGTTTAAGCTTAAGGAGTCCTGAGAAGGAATTGAAATTCAGGGAAACTTGCTTAATTAGTGTCTTATGAGTATGGACAACATTTAATGCAAATCTGAAATATTTAAATTTTTAAATGGGAGGCTGTGCACCTCAACTCCTTTAAAATACTCCAAAGAACTGGAATTTTGGGAATATTTATTAATTGATGGCTGATACTTATTGTTAAAATGTCACAAAAATTGGAGGTATCTGATTTTTTACGGAATGCTTTAACCCCCTGTTTTCCCCTTTACCTAAAACTATATTAGACTACATATAACCCACATTACCCACCCTTACGCCTACCATCTTTGTTCCAAAATTCATAACGATCGATTAATTAGTTTAGGAGTATATCCTGTACATAAAAATACATTGCCATGACAGACTTTGAGATATAGTAAGGGGTGATTCTTTACTTTATCGCTATTTTCATGGTAGATGCTCGACTGAGCTCCTATTTCCGGTTCCCCTGTAAAACATTCACACCAAAAACTCGTCTAATTAAAACCACTGTAAAGAATTTCCCTTTCTATAACTGTGTACATAGACGGAACTACTATGAACAAAGTTTCCTTCCAAGAACTTCCCGTCTGTGAAACACAATACTATGGGGCTGATTTCCGGCTGACTACAACATGGTCGTTTTCAAGTTCAATGTAAAATATTCTTGTTGAACCGTCCTCCTAATTAATCAAATCCTGCCCATTTCACTCACCGCTTTTCCAGTCCTCTGAGGGTGTCGTTCCTCATCTAACTGACACACTCACAAGCCCTTATCCTCGAGTAGCCGTTGGACCACTCGTTAGTATTAAAAAATATTATATTCTTTGTCATCTTTTCATGAAAAACATATTCAATGCTATTTATATGATCACACAAACACAGAGGCGCAATGGGGCAGTGTCTCCACACATCCATTGGAAAGGAGAGCATTTATGAAGAGAAATAAATAAGATGGTAATTTCAGTATTGATCAATCAAGTTTGGAGGGCTATTCACAGTCAGGATATAAACATCTTTCTCTCTATTCATGTATACATATAGATACCAAAATGCTAAACGTCAATAATCAAATTACATATGAAAAAAGATACTAACCGCCTCTAGACACAGTTAAACAACACTTAGCCAACTTTTAAATGCATATCAATTGAAATACAAAATTACTCTACCTTAACAAAACACAAATACATAATAACACCGTCATTGCTTTTAGTCATAACTCGGAAAAAAAAACGAAACGTCTCACAAGCACAGATATATATAGTTTTTAAATAAATAATTTATATTTTAGCCTCCCTCCCACATCTTACGGTCGAGCACTTTATTGATTTTTTTTTAACATACTCCGACACACACCCTCCTTCTGTCTCAATGAATTCTCTAGTCAGTCTTTCTATATGTGCCTCCCTTCGCATGAATAGAACTTAAATTCCCTTCTTGATGTGGTAATGTCTTGTGGCCGATTTGTTATGACGCTTGTTTGTAGAGTCTAGGTTGATTCTGTAGCAGGGGTTCAAACCTGGCAACCGTCTGAGATTATCATTCCCTACACTGATGAGAGCGAAAGCTTAAAATACTGGCGTATGTAGGTAAAAATAATTTAATGTTATTTACTTCAAATTAATATATATATATATATATATATATATTATATATATATATATATGATATATTATATTACAGAAGTTGAGAACAATATGGTACCGTCGGTTTCAATTCAAGAAGTGATAAAGAAACCGACCGTTTATTCTAAACTTCTGTAATATAATACATTATACTATTACGCTTATATTTAAATTTCTTTTTCAATAATCGAGCACTCTGCAGGATTTCTTCCCACTGATGTTACCAAGAAAAGAACTTGTGTTAATGGTAGATTTTTTATGGAGGACACTCGAAATTCAAAGAAAAAAAGAACTTGTGTTCATGGTAGATTTTTTTATGGAGGACACTCGAAATTCAGAGAAAAAGAACTTGTGTTCATGGTAGATTTTTTATGGAGGACACTCGAAATTACGAGAAAAAAGAACTTGTGTTCATGGTAGATTTTTTTATGGAGGACACTCGAAATTCAGAGAAAAAGAACTTGTGTTCATGGTAGATTTTTTATGGAGGACACTCGAAATTACGAGAAAAAAGAACTTGTGTTCATGGTAGATTTTTTATGGAGGACACTCGAAATTACGAGAAAAAAGAACTTGTGTTCATGGTAGATTTTTTATGGAGGACACTCGAAATTCAGAGAAAAAAAAGAACTTGTGTTCATGGTAGATTTTTTATGGAGGACACTCGAAATTACGAGAAAAAAGAACTTGTGTTCATGGTAGATTTTTTATGGAGGACACTCGAAATTCAGAGAAAAAAAAGAACTTGTGTTCATGGTAGATTTTTTATGGAAAACACTCGAAATTCAGAGAAAAAAAGAACTTGTGTTCATGGTAGATTTTTTATGGAGGACACTCGAAATTCAGAGAAAAAAAGAACTTGTGTTCATGGTAGATTTTTTATGGAAAACACTCGAAATTCAAATAAAAAAAGAACTTGTGTTCAGGGTAGATTTTTTATGGAAAACACTCGAAATTCAGAGAAAAAAAGAACTTATTTTATACGTACATAAAAGTAATCCATGGACACGTGTTTCTGCATCTTAATCACTTAGGAAGTGAGACAATCGAAATAATAGTAAGCAAAAAAACAACGAACCCTTCAATCACCAATAAAAATAATTACATCAAAATACATTAAATATTTAGGTGATAAAAATCGTACACATTTCTAAACAGAGCGTCTTAGTTCGATGGTAAAACGCTGGACTATAGACATCAATATCGAAGGTTCGATCTCTGTGTAGTCGCCCATAACTTTATAGGATGTATTTTTCGTTAATATATATATATTTGTATTAATTTTATACATACATAAAAGTAATCCATGGACACGTGTTTCTGGCTCACAGCTATCATCAGCATGGCTAACTTAGACAAGGATCAAACTTTCGATTTTGATGTCAATAGTTTGGTGTTTTACCCCAAGACTATGACGCCTTGCCTAGAAATATGTACGGTTATTATCACCTTAATAGGAAGTGAACAACTAATTAATAATGCAAATGCAAAGGTAACAAACGATGCAATCACCTAAAAAAAACAATAACATAAAAAATACATTAAAATATTTAGGTTATAAAAACCGCAATATTTCAAGGCATGGCGTCATAGTCTAGGTGTAAAACCTCAGACATCAGCATCGAAGGTTCGATCCTTGTCTAAGTTAACTGAAATTTAAAATTTGGAAAGGCACGTGGTTAGATTTGAGACTGTTGAGAATTAGAAGCCTAATGACTTACCAAATTGAATTTTTTTTCTTTTAATTTTCTTTTCTTCCCCATGTTATTCTTCCCAAATATGATCTGAGATATAGATCGGATTACAACTGAGATCTCAGTTTATAACAGCTGTTGATCGATAACAAAAAGCTCTATTTGATATTGAGCACTTTTTATAAGTCCGGTTGAAATTCTTTGGATTCCTATCCTGTGGATGTTTACCTTGCCTGGATTATATATATATATATATATATATATATATATATATATATATATATATATATATATATATATATATTTAGGCAAACATTAATTAAACCCAAAATACATTAGGAAGAACCAATGTAATATATCAGTTCCAATGCCCTATGGGAGAATGTATCTCCGACAACAATAAAAAAAACTAATTCTTACATAGGTTTCATTTCCACAACACTATCCCGAAGACTCACCCTACATCTCTCCGACACTAGCTCTATATGCCAACACCTAAAAAAACATAATTGCACCCCCTCCCAATATAGAAACATCCTTGTTAACAATACTAAAATAATACACCATGATACCAATATCAAAAAATTAAAAATACTCGAAGCCCTCTACATAAAAACTAAACATCCCACAATTAATAATGTCAATTATGAAACTAGTCGCAACATTTTAAAGTGTCTAGCATAATAATTAATATTACCAAATTCTTAGCCATTAGGTAGTTATGCGTTTGAATTGTATGCACTTTATTTAACGTCATCAATTTCTTAACGGTTTAAACAGTCAAACTTTAAATCTCTCGTATGTGTAGAACGCCATCACGCTCTCATGTACATTTCAACTTTACAGACGCGTTTTCAAATATAAACTACTTGCCGTTATAATTCAAAAATGAGCACAACAGTAAAGACACTAAAACTAATACCGCCTGAAGATGATTTGACGATTCAAATCGAAAGTACTTGCAAAAAAGAAAAAAGAATGGAACAAGAAAGCCATGGATCATATTTATATCAATTTGACCGACACATTAGATGGACAATTCGGAAAATTGAAAAAAAAAAAAAAAAGTCGCATCAAACAAAACCACTCCGTGTTATTTAATAATGTTTGCCTAAATGAAAATATGCTGCCTAAATACACACAATATATATATATATATATATATATATATATATATATATATATATATATATATATATATATATTTATATATATATATATATCCATCCAAGCAAGCGTTGTTAAATGTCACAGAACTTTCTTGTTTGTAAATCTTCTTCGTGAGGTTCTCAAACCGTCGAGCTATCCTTCTGGTTTCAGGTGGCAGTCCGTAGAGTATTTTCCCGATTGTTCTTAATTTGCCTTTTGGCCAATCCACGTGACCCTTAAAGGGTCAAGGGATCAAAACCACACGGACCAATCTAGGAGTATCTTATAAATTCCAATAAAGGTAAACATTTTTATTAACAAAAAATTAAATTCTGGCCACAATGAAAAGGTCAAATATTTCTGCTAAACATGTTGATTATTACATGTGCATTATTAGCAAATTAAAAATCCTTCTTCTCAGACATTCACAGCAAGAACTCGTCCCACTAGCACAACTGCAAAAAACTTTCTTTTTCTTACCCCATGTGCCTAGCATCAAGCAGAACTTCCCTAACACAGTTTCTTTCCAAGAACATCCCATCTGTGGAACACATTCCCACAAGACTGCTTTCCCGCAGATTACAACGTAGTCATCTTCAAATCTAATGTCAACAAATACTTGGCATAAACCGTCCTCATAAGTATTCAACTTTTGTCCATTTTGTTCATCATGTTCAATCCTCTCATAATATCCTTCATCATTCAACCGACAATTCATCCACTTCATTAACTCTTATCCTCGAGTTGCTTTTGATCTTGATATGTAGTGACTCCTTATAAAGAGTATGAATTCAAGGTTTGATAAAACAAATAAATCTGATACTCTCAACTCATAACAGACACATAGCAAACAACCGATCCAAATTGAGAGGAACCCCTGACCAAACAACTCAAGTCAGGAGAGAATAAGCTGACATAAATCGCCACAGAGAGGCAGGCTTACAGAATACAAAGCATCGGATCCAGTAGACCAGATACAGTGCACACATGCGACCTTTGCTACAGAGACGGCCACTCCCGCATCAGCCTCTACAGACGTTGATGCTCCGGCCAAAAAGACAAATGGGATTCTACTTATCATCAACCCTGACCAATGAAGGCCTACTACTATATATATAATTATTTTTATAATAAATATTTTAATATCAACATAAATATGTTTCGTTCTAACCAAGACTCATCAGTGTGTCTATTTATAACTGTTCCACCAGTCGCATGATTCAAACCCCAGACTTAAGTCACCTTTGACTTCGATCTGCCATCCTCATCGTCACGACCATTGTAACAGTAATAGATGAGTAGTAAATTCTATTATTCTTTTGAGCAAATATATAGTTAATTACTGAAATATATAGTTAATTACTGAAATATATAGTTAATTACTAAAATATATAGTTAATTACTGAAATATATAGTTAATTACTAAAATATATAGTTAATTACTGAAATATATAGTTAATTACTGAAAGTGTTCGTAAACCCAATGGCGGGAACTTTTGCAATATTGCTTAATAGGAAGCTTTTAATATTTCTCTTTAACAGTGCTCGTCCATTAATTGGAAGCTTTTAATATTTCTCTTTAACAGTGCTCGTCCATTAAGAAAGCTTTAAATAATTATTTTTAGGGTTATGTTTGAATGGAAAAGTTTAACGGTCAGAGGTCACTACGTGAGTTCCGGTCAGGGCTTTTCGATTTCTCTTAGCTGGCAAGATTTCAAGAAGGAAAGAAGTGTGCGTCTTACTTCTGTCCTCAATGGTTAAGTATCTAATAGTGAAACAAAAACAGGAGACCTTAAGCGTCTAATATTAACACGGGGATCAGCAGCTGTCTACCATGTAACTGTTTCGGAGATTTAAAAACAGGACAGTTATAATATTCATGGCTCTCCAATGGTACAGATTAAACTACCATTTCCCCTATAATCAAGTGTCGAAATAATTCAGCTTGATATTTTACTAATATATACATAAATAAATAAATGATAATAATAAAATAATAATAATATTAAGACTACCGTATTATATGGTAATTTGCATATCAAATAACATTAATTATAACAATAAAAAAATAAAAAAACAATATAATAATAATAATACTATCTAAACACTAAACCCAAGAACCATTCTGCAATATGGTAGCTAGCAATAAAATTATATAAGAATTAAAGTTGCATCTAAAAAATAAATAAATAAATAAATAAATAAATAAAAAATAAAGCTTAGTACCTTTGGTACCAGAAAGGTAAGTAGATAAGAGGAAGGAAACCTAGCCATACAGATCTAAATACCCAATATATAGTCTAAAGAAGCTTTAAGTCATTTTAACAAAAAAAAAAAAAAGTAAAAAAAGTAAAATGCAGTTTAAATTCCCAAAGAAACTAGCTAAATCCAAGATATTGCAGACTTAACATTCGTTGGAAAATTTATAAATAAGTAAAAACAATATGAGTAAATAAAAAAAAAAAAAAAAATGGGGGGGGGGGGGGTAAGTATCTAATAATGAAACAAAAATAGGAGACCTTAAGCGTCTAATATTAACACGGGGATCAGCAGCTGTCTACCATGTAACTGTTTCGGAGATTTAAAAACAGGACTGTTATAATATTCATGGCTCTCCAATGGTACAGATTAAACTACCATTTCCCCTATAATCAAGTGTCGAAATAATTCAGCTTAAAATTTCACTAATATATACATAAATAAATAATAATAATAATAATAATAATAATAATAATAATAATAATAATAATAATAATAATAATAATGATAAAATAATTCAGCTTAAAATTTCACTAATATATACATAAATAAATAAATAATAATAATAATAATAATAATAATAATAATAATAATAATAATAATAATAATAATGATAAAATAATTCAGCTTGATATTTTACTAATATATACATAAATAAATAAATGATAATAATAATAATAATATATTACCCTTAAGACTACCGTATTATATGGTAATTTGCATATCAAATATCATTAATTATAACAATAAATAAACATATTTTATACTATTTTGTGATAATTTATGCAGCATAAATGAAATAATATTCATCTGTTTATGAGAAGCAGTGTCTTATTAAGAAAATGCTATAAAAATGAGCATTTAATATTGCAACTTTATCATTTTAACTGACCACGTGTTGCGAATGTTTATTCTCCACACACATGTGGTAGCTATTATTCGTGGGTTTATCATTGATAACACATGTGTGTCAGGAAGGAAAAAATATGAAGAGAAACCGTTGGATTACAATAACATTTTATTTATTAACAGATTGTCGTGAACAAACATTTTTATGTTAGGAAGTTAAGAAACATATAATACACAAAGTTGCACACAAGTAAATAACTTTTAAGCGAAGAGTGCAATTGTTCCCATTACAATAAGAAAACACACATGTTGCAGAGGCAAAATATTAGAACAATGTGCGAATGCATGAAATATGTAAAATTTACTTACATAGAATTTTAACAACACTATACAAGGAATAATTTACGACCATTTTTCAACGACACTACACAAGTAATGATTTACGACACTGTTGCCTGTTTTATTGACCATAGTCTGAGAGCAAATGACTCAATCAGAAAAATTGACTTTGCATTTTAGGGTGCTTAATTATTGGAACTTGGTCTGATTATGTTCGTTCAGCTTGTAGGTCATGCCAAATAAGAAGGAGAGTCTCGTTTTGAATTTCACACCAAGTGGGTAGAGCGAGATTACAATCTCTTGCACCCAAAATGCCCTCTTGTATTAGTACCAAAAATATATCCCAATGGGAGATAACTTTGATCCAACAATGATAATAATAACTATTTAATTACGAAATGAAATACACCATATGCATTTCGGTTCCTTCATAAACAAGTAAGCTATTTTAATCTTTTGTTAATTGTTGCAAGAAAAAAAAATGAATTACTTCGTGCGGTCCCCTTCGAAGTTTCAATGGAATTTTGAAGCATTTAAACTGTCAAATAGAAAATTATTTCTGGCTTTAAAATTTTAGCTAATCCCTAAAAAATTTGGAAGTTAATTACACCCAGTAATTTTATAAATAGAAATTAAAACAACATTACTTTAACAAAAATTAGTTATAATTTGTAGTTTTCTAACAATTTGGTTCAATTAATAATTTAATTACCAAGCGATACCGTACTAATAATATTTCACTTTCAAAATAAAAGTAAAAAGACTCGAGACAATGATGGATACGTACAGCTAGTTAATACTATATTTTAAATTTTTACTAGTTAATACTCGCTCCTTTAGCGGTTTTCATACAGTACCTGGGTATTACAATTTCCATCTTTATGTTCTACCGCTTCATGGCATGCACTAAGAAAAATATTTGTGAAATTTTGGGAAAGAAATACGCTCTTAATATCTACATAAGACAGCAAGTAACTATGAAGAATGTATTTACATATTGTTTTTATTGGCAAAAATAATTCGCTTTGAACTAATGCTGAATGCCCTTGATGTCTTTAAAAATGTCACTTAGTTTAACAAAATATTAATACAATGTTTTTTATTTTATTATGTTATGTTAATTCTTCTTCTTCTTCTTCTTCTTCTTCATCATCATCATCATCATCATCATCATCATCATCATCATCATCATCATCATCATCATCATTATTATTATTATTATTATTATTATTATTATTATTATTATTATTATTATTATTATTATTATTAAATGTGATTTAATCAATGGTTGTTCCCCTAGGGATTTTTTATACATACTTTAATAACACAAAATACATGCTAAAATATTACTTAGTTCTGGGATTGAGTTATTTTGAAAAACAAATTAATTTACATTGTTCTAATTAGCCGTAATTTGTGATTAACTGAAACAGTTACCCACCTCTCTCCCTCTCTCTGCCTCCTGCTCTCTCGCTCTTAGCTATATATTACTTTCGCTTCTCACACTCTATGTATGTTGATTCAACTATCTAATATTTCTTGTGAGTATTTAGAAAAAGAGTGACTCTCTTTTCAGCAAATTTAAATACGTTTATTTGTACACACAACAAACACATATGTAAATTAGATGGCAGAATAAGTCTCTTTACTTTTATATGATAAAATAAAAATAATATTAATAATAATAATAATAAAAGAAGTAAAAAGATGTATTATTCTTAGTTATGTAAGAAGAATGTCTTAATATATATGTCAGAGTTTATGAATTTTCTGCTGAAATCAAAGTAGAATAAATAATGATAGTGGCTGTGACCCAACGGGGCACGGGTACATCTAGTTATTATGCAGATATAGTCTCCAATTTATTGATCTAGCTATTTTTATAATGTTAGATAGCTAATTAGTAATTAACCATCGTTATATGCTGGAAGAAGTTTGTACTCCTTCATTGCTTCCGGAGCTGGCTTCCCTCTGCCGCATCTACCTTCTCGCAATACCTCTGCATAGTAACCATGCTGAAGAAGGAAGCGCTGTCTATCGATGAGCGTGATTGTCATGAGTCGCAATAATGTGGTTCGTCATTACAACTAATTTGGTCAGTGAGCATTCTTGTGGGTTGAATATCAGGAGCCGCCCCAGGGCAGCATCTCTTAATGTGCTCGGCTCATCACTTGATGATTTCTGACCTGAAAGATGACGAGTTGGTACCATGCAGGAACATGTGCAATTAATGCAGGATTTTTAATTAGCCCAATTTAAAATGGCGACCAACATTTTTTCTTTGATTTAGACAATTTCTTTTTTTGTTTTATTTTTGCTAAAGCGTCCCAGTTATCGCACCAGCCGTTTTCCATTTTGTACTCACTGATGATGACCGATAGTATTCTCTGGAATTTTAGTAACAATAAAACTCCTTGGGATTTCAGTATTCTCCGTATTTATCCAATCGAGGTCTGAATAATGTGATCCCTTCTCGCTTTTTCCATCCTCTCAGACACTTCATGACCAATTTCTGTGACACCAATTGGTGTTTTGTGGGGAGTCAGGAGAGGTGCATTTATTATTATTTCCTGCAGAACTAGCATACGACTTACATATCCGAATGTACACACGTTTCCTGACATCTCAGATAAAGGGGCGATGCCTCAAAATATTAGAACTGCACTCTGTAAATTGAGGGGAAAATAGTAAGCGATAAAAAAAACTATTAGCCAAGGTGCCAAATCGGCATATATTATCTTACTGTCGTTTTTTTTTCAGTTTTCCCGGTGTCCAGATTTCCTTTATGCAATTCCAACGCCTTTTAAAATATAACAAATCTCTTAATACACTACACACAATGCTTCAATCAAACTATAACACTTTCTTATTAATAGACCGGCTGTCTCTACCCGGCGTTGCCCGGTAGTAATTTTACCTACAATTTGTTTTTTGTTTTTGTTTATTTAATTATGTCTTTTTCCCAAAATATTATTTTTTGTTCCAAATATAGGGAAGTGATTTTGTATTTACGATTACAAAGTTATGTCCCCTTTTTAAGATAACGTCCGTATTAAAATAATTCCAACCCAATCAAAGAATTTTCAGGAAGAAATCAAATCGAATTACATTCTATAGTTCTTAACAACATGCTTCAACAATCCACCAAAAGAACTGACAACCCCGAATCAAATATTAATTTTGTAGGAAGAAAGCTATCGATGAAAAAAATCGAAAAACAGACTGACTTTACTTTATATATTAGATGTAA
>OY744547.1:43493388-43550888 GCA_963556195.1 Sepiola atlantica | reverse complement strand
TTCGAGATAGTGCGTGCGTTTTTGGCACTAGGGACCGTAAATTAACTTCGAGATAGGCCAGGAATTCGAGATTTCTGTGTTCAAGGTACCGGGTTGTTTTCATTCATATATATAGCAAAAACGGTCGGGACCGCCAACTGACTTTGAGATTTGCGTGGTATTCGAGATATCGGTGTTTGAGATACCGAAGTTTACCTGTATATATATATATATATATATATATATATATATATATATATATATATTATAATAAATATTTTTAATTCTCATCCACATTCTCATCCTTTTCCGGGAATCATCAGTGTGGGGGATAACTGTTCTGCCCGGTCGCACAATTTGAACGTCAGACGCAGATCACTTCTTAACTTTCAAATCTGAACCTCTCAATCGATGCGGCAAACCTAACAGTCACGGGGAAAGAAGAGAATTCAAGTCTTTTTATGTCTTTACTAGCGGATATATCCAGTAGGCTGTCACAACCAACAGTGTTCAACATTCCAATTGGACGGAACATCACATTTAAGCATTAATTTGACAGCCTATTTTTACTTCTCTTAAAATACCCAGCCTGCATTAAGGGGGGGGGGGTTGCTATAAACAATATTATGATTAATATTTTTAATTCTTATCCACATGTTTAATCCTTTTCCGGGAATTATCAGTGTGGACGAAAACTGTTCTGCCGGTCGCACGATTCGAACCCCAGACTCAAGTCATCTTTCAACTTTCAAATGTGAACCTGTCAGACTTTGAGGATTTAAGCTTAATAGATGTTAATTTGTTAATAATAGAAAGTTAGATTCTAGTACCCAGTTCTTTATTCATCCAGAGAATTGTACGAATTTCTGGTGGAAATATATTTCAGTGAAACCCTTTGTGTTGTTTGTTGCTTATTTTGGAAATATTTTTAGGCACACGGAAATATTTATGAAAAAGTTGCTTTTAAAAAACTTGTATTTTTTCAAAGACCAAAGCAACAAAAAAATACTTAAATATTTTCCTATGAAGTCGATGAATGATTGACAACCTAAGAGATGTGAAATAGAATTGATGGAAATAGCAACTGACATGATGATATCACTTCTTTGAGAGTTTTCTTACTGAAAATATCCAAATGTTTCGGACACAATTTTTTGGTCTTTGCTTCGGATGAGTTACACTCATCGAAACACTTTATATTTTGGCTATCTAAGTGTTAACCAAACGGTCGGTCAATAAATGGGTCTTTTTAATAAATTAATAAAAATATGGTTACTAGAATCTAACTTTCTATTATATATATATATATATATATATGGAAAATAAAAAAAGGGAAAGCCAAACACTATATCACTTATGTATTCATCAACGTTTCGTCTTTCATTGAAGACTTTCTCAGGATGAAGAAACAATATATATATATATATATATATATATATATATATATATATATATATATATATATATGAGAAAGGAAGGATGAGAGTAATCCGACGTAATGGGAAATGAAAAAGAAAAAACCAAGAGATATTTTTTATATATTCATCAACGTTTCGTCTTTATTGTAAGATTTCCTCAGGATGATAATTTTAAGAAAAATGTCATGCAAGTACATCGAAATATTGGGTTGATGTCTTTGCTACTGACTGACTTCTCGCAGCCTGGATCCTCATCTAGCGCTCTTAGTAGCCACGGCTACTACTTTTCCTTATCAACCCATCATGTCAACCCAATATTTCGATGTACTTGCATGACATTTTTCTTAAAATAATCATCCTGAGGAAGTCTTACAATAAAGACGAAACGTTGATGAATATATAAAAAATATCTCTTGGTTTTTCCTTCTTCTTAAATTTATTTTTACTCAAGATTTCTTACCAAAATTACTACATCCTTCACTGATCAAACACACACATACTATATATATATATATATATATATATATATATATATATATATATATATATATTGTTTTATTTTACTTTAGTAGAAGTTCTCAGAAATCAAGGGGCCTCTGCCTTGGGCTAACACTCGATCTCTATATGAGATACATAGATATTCGAATATTCCATTAAAGTTCTCCTTTATCTCGCAAACGTTGAGTTACTTCAAAAAAAGTTAAGACCATTAATTTCCCTCTTCTCAATTTACCAGTTAACTATGTTGTAGTATATCTTTCTTGTGGTCACTTGGTCTTACCGGATTATAGGATAAGAATTCATCTAGTCTGGTGGAGTGTCCAGCTAAATGTTGTTTATTGAGGTAACATTACTTGGAGAAAGTGCACTATTTCTCTTATAAGCCAGTGTATAGCCGTGTCGACGGGATCTTATTCGGCTTCGAATACTAAGTTATTTTGAATATTTTGTCAGGGTTTACTGTAGGGTGAAGTATCCTCATGTAAGGTTGTCCTGACACACCCTTGTACAGAGAGACCGAAGACACTCGAAGATGGTGTCTAATAGGTAATTCAAACTCCCCAATGTGATCTTGTGTAATATGATAGGAGTCAAAATTGAAGCCTATAAAATAGACCATGTACACAAATTAATAAAGGTCAAAGATCTGTTAAAAATCACAGGATACAGCATTAGAATAAACAAGGGCATAGATTTTAACATGGCAAATAGTAGAGTTGAACTGTTTACATCTGTATATACACACAGATGTTTGAATGTGGAGTGTAGTGTGTGATTTTATGCGATGCACACATCAGTCAAGTATGGTTATATAAATTTAAAAAAAAAGAAGAAATGTGAGGAGATGTAAATAATTCAGTTATAATTTAGTGGGCGAAAAGAACACCTGTCTGGAAAGATGTAGCTCAACCTGTCCGATTGTTTAGTGGGGTTAGAAATAGACATTTACAGATTTAGAGTCTGGAGCTTATCACTCTAATGTTGAGTCCTCGACCGGAAGTAACAAATCCTTCTTATTATCTCTTTAATAAGAGACTTCATAAGAAGGGGAGATAATTAACACATTATACGCCGCTCTTCAGCTATTGAAAATGTTACAATAAATTACAAAATGTTATAAAGTTTATAGAAGACAGCGATAAGAGACAATTTTGGATTTATTTTAATGAGAAAGATAAACATATAGAAAGGAAATAAGAAAGAAAGAAAAACGGAGTGAAATAAAAAGGAAAAAATAATAGAAAGAGTATAAGAAATAACACTGAAAGCAAACAGAAAGAAAAGAAGAAGAAAAAAAGAAATAAGCGAAATCAAAGTGAAAGAAGAAAGAAAGAAAGAAAGAACAACAGAAGGAATATGAAAAGAAAAAGAACAGAAAGAAAGAAGAAAAGAAAATAGAGTGAAATCAAAAGGAAAAAAATGATAGGAAGAGTATAAGGAAAAACAGAAGGAAACAAAGAAATAAGAGAGAACAGAAAAAAAGGAAAGCAGAGCGAAAGAAAAAAGAAGAACGATAGAAAGTATATCAAAAAGAAAGAAAAGAGAAAGAAGCAAAAAGAAAGAAAAAAGAAAGGAAGGCAGAGTCAAAACAGGAAAAAAAAGAAAGACAAAAAGAAAAACGAAAGTAAGAAAGAAAGGAATCAGAGTGAAAGATAGAAGGAGAGAGGGCTAATAGCAGTTAAAAAGATGTTACCTTTTGAACGCACCACTCCCTAAGATTCTCTCTCTCTCTCTCTCTCTCTCACTCTATCTCTCTCTCTCTCACTCCCTCTCTCCCATTTATGCACAAACTTTGGCAACTGGCATAATAGAAGACAAAAAGAAAAGAAAGCAATAAAAAATAAATAAAATCAGTGCAGTCGACTATTTGACCTAATTTCAGTGTTTTTTTTCGAACAATTACCAGTAAAATGCACTAATTTGGTCCCTGGTACACCCAAGCAAATAGATATTACAGTAAGTTATTTTGCCATACCTGCTAGGGGTCATAGGCAATACGAATATCTTAGCTTTGTAAATATATCTTTAATTGTATATGAGAATTAGCCGGACAAACATACAGACAGAAATATATAATATATAATAGATATTGTATGATATATAATATATGTTATATAATAAATAATAGATATAGATGTACTATTTTTATATACTTTTGACTTTGGGTTGTGATGGAGGATATTGTTGCATGTATGTAAACAGTGTATATATGCATATGTATAATATATATAAAGTTAGGCATATATATATATAGTCTAAAGAAGGTTTGTGTAATTTATAAACGAAGAAAAATGCAGTTTAAATTCCTAGGGATACTAACTAATTTTAACATATCGCAAACATAGCACTTGAATAAGCCGACTTACCGCTGGAACATTCACAAATACAAAAAGGGATTCAACTATAAAACAGTGAAACATACAAGGGACCCTGACTTTAATTGTAAAATAGAAAACCGTGATCATCAGCTGTTTACCATGTAATGTTTCGGGATTTAAAAACAGAACAGCTATTAAATTCATGGCTCTCCAGTGGTACTTATCAAAATACTAGTTCCCCAATAACCAAATGCAGAAACAATTCAGTTATTATTTCACTAATATATATATATATATATATATATATATATATATATATATATATATATATATATATATATATATATATATATATATATATATATATATATATAATTAAAATTAAAAATAATATATATAAATAAGTAAATAGATAAATAATAATAATAAGTATAATAATATTATTAAAACATTTCCCTTAAGAACTATTCTGTAATATGGTAGTTAGCATATATATAACATTATATAGGAATAAAGATGCATAATAAATATATATATATATATATATATATATATATATATATATATATATATACTTATATATATATATATGTGTGTGTGTGTGTATATAGTTAGTTAGTTGAAAAAAAACATAAAGTGCTCAATCGTAGATTCTACAAGAGCAAATATAAATTATTTTATTTAAAAACTATACATTACAGAACAGTGTACCCAGATACACTCAACCAAAACTGTAATGTACAGTTTTAAAATGAAATTATTAATATTAATATCGTGTCAGAAACGATCGTACAGAAACTGTTGTTAAGTTGAATTATTGGAACGTAAACAAATGATCTTATAATAAAGTTTACCTAAGATCTATTTCATACATACATAATATATATATATATATATATATATATATATATATATATATATATATATATATATATATATATATATATGAAATAATAAAACAACTAATATCTATATAGAAATAATCTCTTGTTTTAAGGATCGTTTTTTTTTACTGCTTCCATTGCTAAATTTTCAAATCCGTTTCTAATGATCTCTAATCACCCACTTCACAGTTTACATGTGGATTCTTCTAGTTTACTCCGGATTTATCGCATCCTGTCTCTTTCCGATGAAGGGGTTCGTTTATAGTAGCATGATCTATCCATGTTTTGCTTCCAGTTCCTCTAGAAACGCGTGTAAAAGTTTATTATGTTCCGAAATTGTCATTAAATCATAGAATAATAGGGTGCGACACACAATGTAAGAGTGGTAAATCCCTCATAGCATGCTTCATCGTAGATAATTGAACTCGTTCACTTGTCTCTGTATGTATTTCTCTGCTGATAAAATTTCATTCTTTGAAAAGCCATGGCTTAAGGTAGGAAACATAAATTTTTTATTTGAAACACCTTGTTTTGAGCAACTGAGGACGTAGATATTGTATTTTTACAATCTTTGTTCTCATATTTTACATGTATATATATATATATATATATATATATATATATATATATATATATATATATGAAAATGAAATGTAGATACTACATTTCATTTTCTCTGCTGGACTTTTCGACACCGGACTTTTTAGCAATCGGACATTTGCTTGCATTCGGGCAGAGTTTTGCCCTGTGTTTCTTTCCCTACAACTTTTATTTTACTTTTTCAAATTTTAAATCTTGGCCTTTGCCAACTTATCTATCCCAGCGACTTCCTCTGATGATAAGATTTTGATCTTTGAAAAGCCTGGCCTAAGGAAAATTTAACTTGAATAAATTGCCTTTTTGCGGAATATACCTTGCTCTGAGCAATTGAATTGAAATTTGATTTGGCTTTTGCTTCTCTAATTCCTTTCCATTCTTCTTCATATCTACCTGCTCTATCCTGGATATTGAGCTGTATACTTTTCACAATAGGGTTTACCTTTCCTAAAAGTTCGCTTTTAGTACACCACTTTATATATATATATGTATAATGATTATTTAAATTCCATTGACAAAAATTCAGTCTTTACCCATATTATTTATTTTTGGCAATGGCAGAATTGATGATGGTCTTACAATTGTTTCGCAACGTACAATATGCTACAATTAAACGTAATTATACTGGTTTTCAGACACCACAATGAAAGGCATTTATAAAGATGTTATATGGTGCACAAATTTCATGGAAGAAACAGAAAGCAGTGATTTCTGAAAAAAAAAACAGTGTATAATTACGTTTAATTGTAGGTAATAAATAATGAATATTTATTTATAAATATTATTATATCCCCCTTGACTGAGAGAGTTTAATAACAAGCAGTACTACTAGCTTCATTGCGAGATCCAACACGGTTTGTTGTTGTTGATCACTATTCACTGCTCGTTGTAAATACCCGCCGACTTGACATTTACAAAGTTAAATTCCTCCTAACTTCCAAGCTAATTGACGGTGGCCGACGGGTAAGGCTCTTGACTTGATTTGTGATCGGAGTTTCGTCTTTTTTCAATCAAGACTCATCAGCATAGAAGTACGACTATTCATCACTGGTCACACGATTCGAAACCCTGGACAAGAAGTATTTTCCAACTCCCGTCCAACGTCGCTAACCGCTAGGCCAGTTCTGAACAGCTTATAAACAATGATAATTTTAACACGTTAGCGGCGGCGAAGCGAAGAGGCATTCAAACTTCTATAAGTGAAGGAACGATGCAAATAAAGCAAGTGACGCTACGCTGTGTTACTACTACCATTTTACGGTGCTCTACTTTTTAACGAGGAGCTTCAAATATAAAATATTTGTTATTGTTTATATCTATGGACGTATACGTTTCGTCTTTTTTCAATCAAGACTCATCAGCATAGAAGTACGACTATTCATCACCGGTCACACGATTCGAAACCCTGGACAAGAAGTATTTTCCAACTCCCGTCCAACGTCGCTAACCGCTATGCCAGTTCTGAACAGCTTATAAACAATGATAATTTTAACACGTTAACGGCGGCAAAGCGAAGAGGCATTCAAACTTCTATAAGTGAAGGAACGATGCAAATAAAGCAAGTGACGCTACGCTGTGTTACTACTACCATTTTACGGTGCTCTACTTTTTAACGAGGAGCTTTATATATATATTGTCTGCTTTCTGTTTTTTCCATTAACTTTGTGCACGATATAACATCTTTATAAATGCCTTTCATTGTGGTTTCTGAAAAGTAATATTTAGTGTTAGCTGGAGAAAAATAATAAATTAAATAAAACACGCTCGAGTGAATAACCGTAATATAGCTGTGATGCATGTGGTTATTTATATATATATATATATATATATATATATATATATATATATATATATATATATATATATATACATATATATATATATATACATATATATATATATATATATATATATATATATATATATATATATATATATATATATATGGTATAATTTAGTCTTATAGGAGTAACAACCAAACCAGAGTGCGTAATTACTTGTGCAAGGGCATATATATGTTTTTCTTTCATTTAGGAGAATATCTTAGAGTCATACACTTTTATAACATCGATTGAAGAGTCAGTTATATTTGTGTATCTTTGGCCCTGCAGGGGTGAGTTCCCCGTGTTTTTGTGAAACCGAAGGTATCGATGGAGGATGAAACTAATGTATAGTATCAATTGAAATATATATATATATATATATATATATATATATATATATATTTTTGTTGTCGCCCCCAATCGAGGCTGGGCACTGTAGTGAGTATTATTAACACAGCCATCGTCGTAGCTTTAATGCATGTTCCTTCATTAGTTTAACACTGTTAATGACAGCTGCTTATAATAGGTTCAAACTCTCGCTGATTTATCAAGTTGTTCATAGTGGCCGAGTGGGTTAAGACGTCGGAATTTGAGTTAAAACATGACTCGAGTTCCAGGGTTTCAAATAATTATCTCTACACTGCCGATTCCCGAAAGGATGAAACGTATACGTGTGAAGATAAACAAATATTTATAATTATATATATATATATATATATATATATATATATATATATATATATATATATATATATATATATATATATGTATATATATATATATATTTGTATACTTGGGCAGCATTTCTCTATTGATGCACGTTTGATTAAACAACAAGGACAATTCCTGCTTGTTTCTTTTTTTATCCATCTTTTCATGTTGACGGACTAATTATCTAATGTTCTGTTCGATTGTGAATAAGAACTCGCCGAAACGTGAAAACACACAAGCCAAACTATCCCCTTCGGCCCATTCGGTCACATTCCTACACCCGTACACAAACTAAAAAAAAACCCTTCAACAAACTAATAACACCATATTTACCCCTAGCTATAGACTTAAATCCTCTGAAGAATTGCTCGATATACTCGCCTCCGTTCAACCCAATGATGAACTTTTAGCTTAGTTGGACGTCGTGAATCTATTTACTAACGTTCCAGTACACGAAACAATTAATATGATCATTAACAATATATATAATCATCGAACTCTCCCCGCCCTCAAGATAAACCATAATACCCTACGTAAATTACTAATTTCTTGTACCACCGAGGTCCTTTTCTACGGCCTCAATTGAACTTTATATATCCAGGTTGACGGAGTTTCGATGGGATCGGCTCTAGGCCCATTGTTCTCTGAATTTTACATGTCTAATCTTGAAAGTAAAACATTTAATTGCATTTCTAAACCCTAACCATATACGTCAAGTATGTCGACGACATCCTTCTATTAACTGAAAACTTAGATAAATTAACCTTAATCAAAAATACATTCGAAAATAACTCCGTATAAAACTTTACGCACGAAATAAATATAAATAACAAAATACCCTTCCTCGATATAGAAATAAAAGCCGACACAAATAAATTCACCACATATCCGTACCAAAAAAATTACAAGCAAAGGCTCAAGCTTGCTTAATTTTAAAAGTGAATGCCGTTATAGATATAAAATAGCCGTAGTGAAAAATCTCATCAACAGAGCAAAACGAAACTCATCCACTGATAACATATTTTATACTACAATTACTGACATTAAACAAACACTAATAAATAATAACTTCCCGAACTATATTGTCGATCAGCAAATTAAACACTGTTTAGCCGCCATAACAAAAAACAACAACAACAACAACAACAACACTAATAATAATAATAATAATAATAATAATAATAATAATAATAATAATAATAATAATAATAATAATAATAATAATAATAACAACAACAAAAATATCAAGCTATACTACTGCAACCAAATACACCCTAATTATCAAGTAGACGAAAAAATAATAAAAAAATATTATACATAAACATATCTCCCCTACTGACAAAAACCATAAACTCCGTTTCACTATTTACTATAAAAGATTATTAATAAGAAATAACCCGAGGTTGGGGGACAGTTTACTAAAAACTAGTAATGTTGTATATGTGTTTAAATGCCCAATGGGAGAATGTGTCTCCCAACACAACACATATATCGGTATGACTAGGACTAGTATCTCTCGTTGCCTTACATGCCACCTCTCCTCTCCCCATAGCTCTATTTACCAACACTTACTAGAACACGACACCCCAATAAAAGAATTCAGGGACATATTAGTCAAAAACACTACCATCCTCGATGTCTCACATTGCAACCTGCGCCTCCCCATAATTGAAACCTTACCTTCGAGTTAAGAACCCCACCATTAATCAGGCTCAATATGAGGGGGAAGAGAGAAGGCATACTGAAATGCCTTTAATATATAATTAAAAAGAAAAAGTTTTAATTGAGTCTCTCAATAAATTCACCAGTTTTAGTTTGCATAACTCCTCACGTGCATGAAGAAGACTCATGGGAGTCGAAAACGTTAGCAATTCTGGCGAGTTCTTGTTCACACTCGAACAGAACATTAGATCATTTGTCCGTCAACATGAAAAGATGGATAAAAAATAAACAAGCAGGAATTGTCCGTGTATATATATATATATATATATATATATATATATATATATATATATATATATATATAGAGAGAGAGAGAGAGAGAGAGAGAGAGATTTAGATTTTTCACTTATAAAATAGATCATTCAGTGAAGACCGGGGTTGTTCCAATAAAGAACAAGCTCGATGATACTCGATTACAGAGTACAGAGCATTTATATGTGATTTTATGAAGGCTTACCAAAGCATTCCTTTCAAGACACCAATGATCACCATTAAAGATATTTTTTCTTACAAATACTATTTATTCAAATTAAATGTTTTTTCCTACACGTGTTTCACTACCAAGCAGTTACTTGCTTGGCAGATCATCAGGGAAATTAAATGTCTGGAATACTGGTTTCAACTGCCGACAAAACACAATGTGGCGTTGTAAAGGTTGAGGTCACTTAAGAAGAGAAGAGGAAAAAAAATATAAAAATAAAAATAAAAGTCAAACTTAAAAAGCAAGGAAGAACACCGATAAAAAAAGGAAAGTCCTAGAAAAGTCTTAGAAAAGTAGCTTGTGCATTATTTCTTCCACCAAGCCATCAAGCAAATAATCGGTCCCAAATACATTCAATAAAACCACAAAACCGGAACAATGTGCGATAATACACTTTCACGTCGGCCGGTACAATGATGAATAAATGACTTTTCTTTGTGAGAAGTTGGATTTAGAATTCCCATACTATCATTGGATTGGAATGGTAACTTGTGAGCGGTATCTTGAATGATTTAGTTCTTTTGTTTTCTTGTGGGGGGGGATTTATTCATCATTGTACCGGCCGACGTGAAAGTGTATTATCGCACATTGTTCCGGTTTTGTGGTTTTATTGAATGTATTTGGGACCGATTATTTGCTTGTTGGCTTGGTGGAAGAAATAATGCACAAGCTACTTTTCTAAGACTTTTCTAGGACTTTCCTTTTTTTATCGGTGTTCTTCCTTGCTTTTTAAGTTTGACTTTTATTTTTATTTTTATATTTTTTTTCCTCTTCTCTTCTTAAGTGACCTCAACCTTTACAACGCCACATTGTGTTTTGTCGGCAGTTGAAACCAGTATTCCAGACATTTAATTTCCCTGATGATCTGCCAAGCAAGTAACTGCTTGGTAGTGAAACACGTGTAGGAAAAAACATTTAATTTGAATAAATAGTATTTGTAAGAAAAAATATCTTTAATGGTGATCATTGGTGTCTTGAAAGGAATGCTTTGGTAAGCCTTCATAAAATCACATATATATATATATATATATATATATATATATATATATATATATATATATATATATATATATATATATATATATATATATATATATGGGACTGTATATATATATATATATATATATATATATATATATATGGGACTGTATATATATATATATATATATATATATATATATATATATATATATATATATATATAAATTTCTCCTGTAGACGTTAAGCTGACAAATAAAACTTTGCTTCTGACTTGCCAATTTTTATTTGTTACTGGCATACCATGTTATTGACAATATAGTAACGTACTTCGATGCAATTTATTTCAAAAATTATTTCCTCCATCAGAAAAACATGAAACATTTTTAATAAATCACCTAAAAATACAAATCAGAAAATGAGGAAAACATATGCTTAATTGAAGAAAATAATAAGAGTTTTCTGTCTTACAACAAACATTGAATTTTTTTTTCTATATAAGTTTAAAATTTAAAAACTAAAGTAACTTCATTGCATCCTGGGAAACGTCAGGTAGGTACAACTAGTGTATATATATATATATATATATATATATATATATATATATATATATATATATATATATATATATATATCCTTTTATGTAATGTTTTGATTTACTTTTGGTATCAGTAGATGTTGTTGGAGATGGTGATTGTTTTTCTTGTACGCATGCTTTTCTTTGCCAATTAGCCAGTGGGTGAAAATCTTGTAATCATGGCAGGTTCCATCACTTCTGATGGATTCTTGCATGATTAGGCCGCACCGATAAGACTCATTAACAATTCTAATGATCCAAATGCATCCCAACATATCTAATTGATCCATTTTTTAAACGATTCTAATGGCTTCCTATTTAAATTTGACCTCATTTTCTCGACAAATATTTGACACCAACATTTTCTAAGAAAATACACATCAAGTCATATAGACAGTGACATTATATATATATATATATATATATATATATATATATATATATATATATACTAGACAAATACCTGTCCCAGGACGGGTAAAATTAATTCCCTGAACAGAACAATTTTGCATCACTTTTATGTCTCCCTACGAAGATTAAAATGAAGATATGATGATACTATATACGAAAATTCATAAACTTTTATATATATATATATATATATATATATATATATATATATATATATATATATATATATATATATATATATATGCAAAAACATAACTGCCCTCCCTCTGATTTAAGACAAATTATAGTTAATAACACTAAAATTATACATTCCGAAAACAATTTAAAAAAAATTTAAATACTGGAAGCTATCTACATGAAAACACAACAACCTAAAATTAATAACATCGCATATGAAACAAGTGGTAACATTTTAAAATGCTTAACGTAATACGATTTTGTTCTGTGATGCCATCCAGCGTTGCTGAATTTAAATCGTCAACGACTTGTTGGAACAATGTGAAAACGTTCTCTGCGCGTTTCTCCGCCGTCTTTTTAAAAATTATCTTCTTTCTCCAGCTTTTTTGTGCATTTGCTTTTGACACCTGATGATGATTCGACGAAGAATCGAAAACGTTCGTGAAACCTGTGAAAATTATGGAACATTTATTAACTTTTTAAAAATTTTAAAAATAATAAAAGGTATAATTAAACAGACAAATTCTGTTATTTTTTAACAATGTTTGCATATATATATATATATATATATATATATATATATATATATATATATATATATATATATATATATTTATATATATATATAGGTACAGGTAATGAAAGTGAAAGTAATGTTTTTAACCTTTACAAAGGCAGCTAGTATCTAAAATACTCAAAACATTTGATTTTTTTGTTAATATTTCATTTTCCGATTTGTGAATATAATTTTCTACCGAGGGCTGTTTTTTTTGTTTTTTTTTTGCTAGTTCAGGGTGTTATCACTTTGTTTTGACTATGGATATTATTAGACGTATTTCGTCCTGGAAATGTAGTGTACATTAAGTCATTTAAGTGACCTAATAAATCTATAAGTTTTTTTTAATAAAATAAATATTTTATATAAACATTAATTTATTAATTAAAAAATACTAAAAATTTTACGAGGATTACATAATTCTCTGATTTTTAATCGATTTTTCCCATGAAAAGTAAAATTCATTTTGGGGTTAAAAAAATTACTTTCATTTTCATTGCCCGTCCCTAGATATATGTATTAAGAAATTCTTCTAACATAAATAAAAAATAATAAGTGTATTTACTTCTATATTCTCCTGTTGCCCAGATTTCTTTTTCATCTATCTAAATGCAGAGACGTATATAACATAATTTCTTCATTAACCCTAAAACAATATTACCATAACAAAATTAGTTATAGTTTTATAAAAATTTGGTGTAATTACCAACTTTACCATTGGTTGAAGTGAATAAGTTTGCTTAATCGCATAAAAATGAAACATTGGCTGAAGTGAATAAGTTTGCTTAATCGCATAAAAATGAAACATTGGTTCAAGTGAATAAGTTTGCTTAATCGCATAAAAATGAACCATTGGTTGAAGTGAATAAGTTTGCTTAATCGCATAAAAATGAACCATTGGTTGAAGTGAATAAGTTTGCTTAATCGCATAAAAATGAACCATTGGTTGAAGTGAATAAGTTTGCTTAATCGCATAAAAATGAACCATTGGTTGAAGTGAATAAGTTTGCTTAATCGCATAAAAATGAAACATTGGTTCAAGTGAATAAGTTTGCTTAATCGCATAAAAATGAAACATTGGTTCAAGTGAATAAGTTTGCTTAATCGCATAAAAATGAAACATTGGTTCAAGTGAATAAGTTTGCTTAATCGCATAAAAATGTTAAAATAAATAAAAATCAAAATTAGAATTAATGCAAGATTTACGATCAGAAATAAAAACGAAATAATAGTTTTCAAAAAATTCACAAAACATAAAATTTAAATGACAAACATTTATTTTGCAACATGTGTTATCCACAATAACACATTTTGCATAAATAACACATGAAGTTTACAAATCTGAATAAGATATAGGTTAGAACAACTTCATGAACCACTAAATTTATAATTTTAATATGAATTTCGAAAAAAAAAAACGTAAATACAATAACTAGAACCGTTGTGTCACAACAACTATCACTATTTATTCTACTTTGTATTTCATTCAAAAATTCATAAACAGTGACATATCTGTTAAGACATTCCTCTTGCATAACTAAAAATAAGTCTCTTTACTCCTATATTATTATTATTATAATTATTATTATTATACTTTATCATTATTATCATTATTATCATTATTATTATTATCATTATTATCATCATTATCATTATTATTATTATCATTATTATTATTATCATTATTATCATCATTATTATTATCATTATTATCATCATTATTATTATCATTATTATCATCATTATTATTATTATTATCATCATCATTATTATTATTATTATTATTATTATTATTATTATTATTATTATTATTATCATTATTATTATTATTACTCTACAACTCTTATGCCTCATCGATATATCTTTCTTTCTGGCTAGCTAAAAGATATTAATGACCATAATTTTTTAAAGAATGGTTTTGGTAATCTATACTTTTTTATTAAATCACTTTAATTAATCACTGTCAATAACGAAAAAACTGTTGCATATATATAGGAAATATGACATTAGAATTACAAATGAATAACACCATATATTAATTTATTGTCTACTATTTAAAAATAGTTATGCGAATTCGGCATCCAAATAGATGTGTTTGGGTCGTTGCTCTTTACTATATATGTACAGAATTGTAGAATTATTGATTTAAATAACAGTGAGCCCTTTTGATGGTAATATAGGTGTGATAACTGAAAAATTCTTTCGCATTTATTCATTTAAATAATCATAAAACTTTCATTTTATTAATATGAAATGCATCAATTAAAAGTTATATTGTAATTATTTAAATAAAACAAATTGAAAATTTGAAGTTTATTCAAGTATTACACATTTTTAGTGTGATATTTTGTTCATGTTACTCCAGATCATCAACTATTTTGCACAAATTACCGGTTGGCGACGACTGGTTTAGAGCACAAGAATCATAGGTTAAACATGTTATTGGCTTCAAACACATTCACAGAGAAACAGACAGAAAGACAGCCAGACAGCCAAACATCAGGCTATGACCAAAGTTTAGTATATGCTCAGTCTCAGGATGTCATCGTTCCAGGCATTATCACCTCCTTTAAGAGGAAGGATGGATCCATTGCCTGTCTTTTGAAACGCTCTCATTCTAGAGGGAGTGCTGAAGGAACTATACAGGTATTTTTGTTTCATCCAATACCCCTTTGTAGGGAAGCTGGATTTCATAACATTAAAAACCACTTCGTGTTTAATTTGCCCTCGTGGGGAGTAAGTAAATATGCACTGACATAATCAACTTTACAAAGTAGATTAGATAACATACATTTTGGGTAGACAATAAGTGCAGTGGGATTACAGGTGTGCAAGAAGTGTAAGACAATGGAAATGGCTAAGAATTTTAGATGGCAAGGGTAATGAGGTTGTCCAAAAGTTTGTTACCTTGGTGATACCATTGAAGCACAGGTGTTAGATGTGCGATGGGCGTATAAATCCTTTATACCACATGTCGCTGCTCTCGTTGTTGAAACCAACTGATTTTCGTCTGTTGATAAAACTAACTCAGACACTAGTTGTTTAATTTATAAAAGGCTTATTTAAGACAGAAAACATTTATTTACTAAGGTATTACCATTTATCAAGGCCCAAAGGTAACTCGAGGACGGCGAGACACCACCACGATGATTGGTGATGATGGTAGAAAATCGGGCAGAATTTTGATTATTTAAGAAGACAGCTCAGCAAGAATTTGTTTACATTGGACTTAAAAACGACCATGTTGTAGTCAGCTGGGAAGTGACCCCGCGGTATTGTGTTCCACAGACGGCTAGAAACTTTGCTCATGGAAGTTTTGGTTAGTTTAGGCAAAGAGAGAGAGAGAGAGAGAGGAAAAGGGAAATTATTGACAATGGTTGTAAATAGACAAGTTTTTGTTGTAAATGTTTTACGGGGGGGGGGCATGCATTGAAGTTCAGTCGAGCATCTGCTATGAAAATAAAGATAGAGTAGATAAAGACTAGCAACGTCGATTCTGTGAGAAAGAGGTAGTAGAGAGGAGAAAAGGACATCACCCACTAGGTTTTAAAGTCGGTTTTGTACTCTGTCAAGGCAGGAAAGGATGCTCTGAGCAGCACCTCCCCAGATGTGGCAACAGTACTCAACCGTAAGACGTATTAGACAGGTAGAGGATTGCGCTAGGAGTGAGATTTTTTTGGAGTGGTAAAATGATCCAACCATTTTTCCAGCGATGTTGACAACAGATTTGATGTAAGTCTTCCATTTCCGGTCTAGATTGAAGGTCAGTTCTAGAAGCTTGTCAAAACAGGAGGATTCTTCAAGACGAGAGCCATTTATTTCAATTGGAGCCAAGTGGGGATCAGAGCGTTGGTAGTGAAAAGAGAGAAGCTTGGTTTTGGACACATTGAAAGTAGGCAGCCACCCTTTTCTCATAACTGTTCTTCGAAGTGTTGCCATAGATGCTAGTATAGTATGCATAAATGTTGAATCATCTTAGAATGTGATTTGGGAAATCATTGATGAAGACCAGGAAGAGGGTTTGGGCCCAGAATTGATCCTTGAGGCATGCCAGCGTTGATACTATGAGCTTCGGACTTCTGCCCATCAACGACTAAAGGATTTGATGGCTGAGAGGACATTTCCAGATATTGCATAGCTAGCAAGCTTGTGAAGTAGACCTTTATGCAAAATCCTATCAAAGGCCTTTGCTCTAGAAATGAAGCCCCATTGATAGATTCACTGATCTTCTGTGGTATTACAGTCAGCACATCAGCTGTTGATCTCGCAGGAAAAAAAAAACATATTGCTTGTCACTGAGTAAGTTGTTTTTGCTGAGGTGTTTGACAACTTCTCGATTTATCACAGATTTAAGCAACTTATGATGCACAGGAGATTGATCGGTCTGTACTGAGATGCAGAATACTGATCTCCTGTATTTTTAAATACTGGCTGGACTGACATTTACCAATGTGATGGGAAGCATTTCATCTTTAAACAACGTCTGAACAGCTTTGTAAGAATGAGAACTACTTCCGGTTGGAGCTTTGTAAGCACTATGATTTGAATGTTATCAGGAGCAGTTGCTTTGCTGGCATCAAGGTTCTCGATAAGTTTGGCAACATCTCTAACAGATATATGGATGTCGCTCAGAGTATTTTCAGTCTTAGGGGAAAATTCAGGAGGTAGGCGGCCCTGATTGCAAAGCGTGGAGTTTGATGCAAAGTTCTTAGCAAAAAGTTTAGCTTTGTTGAATGCTGATGACATCACCTCAGGTCCATTGATGATGATTTGAATAGAGGTCACACATCTGTTCAGGACCCTGTTTGTTATTCGGCAAAACTCATGGGAACCAAGCCTCTGCTCAGCTACTTTAAACTCAACAGATTGGGCATATGACTCTCTTGCGTTTTCTATAACCCTTTTGCAGTGTTTGTTGGCACTCCTAAATGCAGCTTTAGTTTCAGAACATCTATTTCGTTGAAAGCAATTAAAATAGTGGTTTCTGTGTGCAATGGAGGCGGCACATTCTGAGGTGTACCACGGCTAGCCGTTTGGTTTCTGTTGGATTTTCTTGGAAGGTATGAAGCTCTCTATATCAACAGTTAACCAATCAGTTAAGTCCAATGAGATAGAGGACACATTTTTTTCAAACATGGAATGCACGGGTATTTCTGATATGAACGATCTGAGGTTGTTCCAGTCAACCATTGAGTATCGATACACTGTGCGATGAAGAGGGATATCAGAGGTGTTGTTGCACATGGTTTTAATCTTAATTGAGACCACTGAGTGATCGGAAGATTCTAATGGAGACAGAATGGTGGATGAGCATAGGAGCTGGTGCTTGTGTGATTGCAAGAGTTAAGAGGAAACTTCTGCCATTACTAACAAGCAGCCACCACGGGAAGAGTCTATCAGGCATGTGTGGGCAGTGTGATAGTGTATGGAAGTGAAGGCTCGCCAGTAAGTGTTAAGGATATGTGTTGCATGGAGAGAAATTATATACTAATGATACTATGGATGTGTAATATGATTCCTAAAGACAGGCTTAGATCTGATGACCTCAGAGAAAGATTAAATTTTACAGAGATGATGCAGCACAAGAGATGTCGTTGGTATGGCCACATTGAAAGAATGGACGAGAGTGTTTGGATTAGTAGATGTAGAACAGTTAAGGTAACAGGGTCAGTTGGTAGGGGAAGTCAATGCTAAAGTAGATAGTACAATCTAATTTTGCTAACATATTATGAGATTAAGATTCACTCATAAACCCCCATAATTATGTCTATATTCTATCTTCCAGAGTTATCTTTCCTGCTTCTTGTCTGGTGATATTATTACATTAATAATATTGATCTTTTCACATATTTCAAAATGTGTTTCACCAGCTGACCAACATTTGTGAAATAAATGCGGCATTTTTGAATATGAGTAATTGTAAAGAAAAAACTATTCTTTGTCTTCTCATCATGTTCAAAAAATATCTATTAATTTTTCTTGTCTTCTCCAAGTATCACACGATCGGAATGAATTGGTTCCGCAGACAGATTTTATTCCGCCACAGAATTGATCAAGGAATCGGCAATTTTGAAAGTGGAAGAACTAATTAATCTTTCTTTAATTTAGGAAATAATCACAGAAATGACAAAATGAAAGATCGCTTATCTTCTTGGTAAAAGACACACACACACACGCGCGTGCGCACACACACACACACACACACACACATATATATATATATATATATATATATATATATGTATACACCGTATATATATATATATATATATATATATATTCAAATAATTTCTCCTCCTCAATTTAACCTGTATGGTACATGCTTGGAATGTTCTAGATGTTTTGATTAATTATTCCATCTGCTGTCCTTCTTCTGCGTCGAAAGTCTTCTAACTTGTGTTGAGCTTTGATACCGAAATCTGACGTACGCCAATTGGTAGTTGGTTTTGAATTCTTGAAACAATGTTCAAATTATATTGGTCTCTACTAGCATTATATATATACAGGATATTGAGCACTCTTTATAATCCCGGTCTAAATTCTTTGGATGTGTATCTTGTGAATGTTTACCTTACCTGGATTACTATATATATATATATATATATATATATATATATATATATATATATATATATATATATATATATATATATATATTCAAATTTAAGCTCAATATTTAGTAAGATATAGCAGGATCTCTCTCTCTCTCTATCTCTCTTTCTCTCTCTCTCTCTCTCTCTCTCTATATATATATATATATATATATATATATATATATATATATATATATATATATATATATATATTGGTACTTACATGGTTTTGTTCTGAATATATTTAATGTTTTGAAAAATATTATGCTTCATTGTATTACTTAAAATAAACATTCCCTTGGAACAGCTGTAAACAACTTTAATACCTTTATGTATTCTCTTTATTTGAAAATGATTTAAATCGTCAATATATGCGACCGTCTGAGTTTATCATTCCCTACATAGATGAGAGCGAAAGCTTGAAATGCTGGCGTATGTAGGTAAAAATAATTTAATATTATTTACTTAAAATTAATATTATTATAAGCCCCTTTAATAAGATTAAAGTCGAGCACTGTTCGGGGAAGTTAAAAATAGACTGACAACGTTCGTTGAATCTCTAGTCAGTCTTTCTATATGTGCTTCCCTTCGCATAAACAGAACTTAAATTCCTTTCTTGGCGTGGTAATGTCTCGTGACCGTATGTTTATGTTTGCGGAGTCTAGCGGCGGGGGTTCGAACGTTGCGACCATCCGAGATTATCATTCCCTACACTGATGAGAGTGAAAGCTTGAAACGCTGGCGTATGTAGGTAAAAATAATTTAATATTATTTATTTTAAATTCATATATATATATATATATATATATATATATATATGTATATATATATAACATATAAAGTTATCTTGTGAGATTTAAAAACTTTAACCTAAAAAGTTTTCAAGCTGATATATCAAACTTTTATTGGTCGCCCGATTTATAAAAAAATAGTTGAGGCCAACCTGAAGGCTCCCTTTTCATTGGCTACTCCACCGAGATGTAGGGGAGGGCGCTATTCTCTTTCCCAGGATTACTCCATTGACCCTTGATCATCATAACTTTATAATGCTGAGTGTCCAGCAACGGGGCATCAAATACCATTTTTTAAGTCTTTGTTATTACTCGACTGAGGAGTGAACTCTGACCAGTATGCCAAATTGGTCTGTAATAATGTGCATATGTTGTACATTGGTCTGTAATAATGTGCATATGTTGTACATTGGTCTGTAATAATGTGCATATGTTGTACATTGGTCTGTAATAATGTGCATATGTTGTATATGAAAAAAATATGAACCCGTTCCGTAACACAAAGTTAGCGAGTAAAAGATGTGCCCTTTTTTAGCCCCCTGGGCACAACCATTGCAAGTACTGAGGGGAAACGAGAAAAGAAATAGCAAGTCAGATATCCCCACCACTTGAAATGAATTTGGAAAGAAATCCTCTACTCTAAATAAAAAATCAATGGCGATTATGTTTTTCTTTAGCTCATCAGAAATGAGAATAATAATTTCTGTATGAAAAATTACATTAATGACGTAATTGTATGATTTTATATGAATAGTAGTGCGAACACTGGCAAGGCAATTTTTTCTTTTCCCGTCAGATTTAACAAATGCTGTACACTAGTATATATATATATATATATATATATATATATATATATATACATGCATAAAGACATTCTTGTTCTTACACGTAAACAAATTAAAAATAAATAAATATCGACATCTATATATTTTTCACATCAATTTATATATATATATATATATATATATATATATATATATATATATATATATATATATATACATTTTTTACGTACATAAAAGTAATCTATGAACAAGTGTTTCTGGCTATCCAGCCATCATATATATATATATATATATATATATATATATATATATATATATATATATATATATAATATTCAATCAGATTTTTATATTTTACCTGTATATGATGTCGTCGTTTCGAGCTTTCGGCTCTCATCAGTGCAGGGGATTTTATCCATTTCATTTCTCCATTATCCATATATATATATATATATATATATATATATATATATATATATATATATATATATATATATATGGGGTAAGGTGCACGATAAGTCATGAAAATGAAATGCTGTGATAGACAAAATGTGTGAATATATATATATATATATATATATATATATATATATATATATATATATATATATATAGATAGTCTAAAGAAGCTTTGAGTTATTTTAAACAAAAAGAAAAAAAAAAAGAAGGAAAATGCAGTTTAAATTCCCAGAGAAACTAACTAAATCCAAAATAGTGCAGACTTAACATTCGTTGGAAAATTCATAAATAAATAAAATATATAATAGTAAGTAAATAAAATAAAAAGGGGGATTAAGTATCTAACAGTGAAACAAAAACAGGAGACCTTAACGTAAGCATCTAATATTAACACGGGGATCATCAGCTGTTTATATATTACTTTTATGTACGTATAAAATTAAAAAAATATATATATTAACGAAGAATACGTCCTATAAAGTTAAGAGCGACTAATAATGCAATTTTTTTGCATTTTAATCACTCAGGGAGTGAAAAAATCGAAATAGTAGTAGTAAGCAAAACAGCAAATGCTGCAATCACCAATAAAAACAATTACATAAAAATACATTAAATATTTAGGTGATAAAAATCGTACATATTTCTCGGCGGCGCGTTGTAGTCCATTGGTAAGACGTTGGATTGTAGGCATCACTATCGAAGGTTCGATCCTTGTCTAAGTTAGCCATGCTGATGACGGCTGTGAGCCAGAAACGCGTGTCTGTTGATGACTTTTATGTACATATAAAATTAATATATATTGAAGTGATGAAATGGATAAAATGTGTATAGCTTACGTCATTTTGTATTTATATTCCTTGTTTGAATACTTGATAAGTTAATAAACTTCAAATTTTATCACTTCATTATCCATATATCCATCTATCCACTATACTGGGCTTCACCGTATCTCGATAGGATCGAATATAATTCTAGATCTTTGTATTATTGATTTATATATTTCATCATGTTTTAAATAAATATGGTCTTTATTTAGCAATAATAAAGTTTTGTACCACAAAGAAAATATTTAAATACTTCAAGTCTAGGTACACACCCGAATTAATCAGTAGATTAACTTCCTTACTACAGATTAAACCTAAAATAAAAACAGCTCGACCCAACAAGACCAACAAGATCGTCCTCCATTTGTGCTTGAGCAATAAAGTATGTCCTCCTTTTATTTTGTTTCGAATTAAAAGAGAAAATTTACATCCTGGACAAAAAACTGAAGATACTTTTATCTCCAATTTTTTGTTGAAACTTTCTTCACCTTGCACGACTCAGTAAAAAATATCATGAGCAATGGAGCGAATCCGTAGGCATTTTGTCGACGAACGACAAAATAAGGTTTATATGGTACGTTGCTTTAATTCATGAGCGTAGCTTTTCGAGGTTAACGTTTAAAAAACAAAATAAATTGCAACATTTAATTTTTTTATTTGGTTGTTAGTCAAAATTTCTTTAATATTTCTTCCTCTCAGTTGTCCCCACTTGAACTTAATATCCTCTCACATGGTTTGAACTTCTGCATTCCTCCTACTATTCCGAAACTGGAAGAAATATGGTCTGAATACGAAGCCTTCAATGCTGAATTAGCAAGACTTCCACCTATATTCGACACTAAGGTCAGTGATCTTAAGGCGAAATTAAATGATTTCGTTCATTCATACGCAGGTACACCTGTCTCTTTTTGTGAAACAAAATGGCGAAGTGAACATTTAAAGCACTTCGCCATAATAAATCTTTTTAGTCATCACAAAACCTGATAAAGGCTCAGAGGTTGTCATTCTTGATCATCAAGACTATGTTAACAAAATGATGACTACCTTGGGGGATACCTCTAAGTGTTTACAGTTGGGTCCGGTAGATACACATGATTTCACTATATCTATCAAGACCAAGTTCCAAAATTCATCAACATTTCCTCTTTATTTTAAGACTTTCCCAGGATAGCTAATTTGAAGAAAAACATAGAAGTCAATATTTGAAAATACGTGGTGTGTCTATGACATAGAAAATAATCAAATTCTTAATCAATCAAACTTTTGAATCTTGCACGCTCTTCAAACGTAATCACGCTCTCATGTAACATCTCAATATTATAAGCGCTCATTTTAAGTTGTAAATTACTTGCCGTTATAATAATAAAAAAAACTCAACAGTAAAGGCATATGTTTTAAGAAACCAAAATTAACACCGTCTGAAGATGATTTGACGAATCAAATCGAAAGTACTCGCAAAAAAAAAGAAATAAAATGGAACAAGAAACCATTGGAACTTACATACAGCAATTTGACCGAAACACTAAATGGACCATTCGGAAAATTGAAAAATTTAAAAAAAAGTCTCATCAACACTCCGTGTTATTTAATAATGTTTGCCTAAATATATATATATAATTCCCGAAACAGTTTTTCATGGTAAACAACTGATGATCCCTAAAATAATGTTAGAAGCAAACTAATATAATAACTGAAAAAGTTAAATTGACTTACATGAGTGATTTTTCACTGAACGACTTGGGACTTAAGGATTTTCTTTTTTTTTTTAATATAGTTTTAATGGTTGAGAAACTTCCAAGACTATATATATATATATATATATATATATATATATATATATATATATATATATATATATTCGGACCTTGCTTTGTCTGTCTGCATGTATACAGTTTTAGTTTATTCATGTAAATCGTGATTATATTATGATCTTCTCCCATTAAACTATTTAAGCCAGCATCAATTAGTGAAGTGACAGTGAATTAGAAGTGGACTTATCTGCAAATCTGTAAAAGAATTCATTACTTGCTTGCTAAGAGGCATCAGCCCAAGGTAAAGTGCTCTTAGAGGTCTGCGGCGGCCACCATTTGATCTGTTAAGAGGAGGACGAGGAGAAGCCAGCTTGAAACACACAAGGCGGAGAGCGTCTAATGCACCAGTCAATTAAGGAAGTTTCGATGGCTCCTGGGAACAATTCGGAAAGGGTTGAAAACCTTTCGGACAAAGTAATTACTTAAAGGACATGTGAACCGACCTAAGAGGTGCTAATGGTCTTGCTTAAAGTTAAATAAAGTTTTCTACACAAACTAACGATCACGCATACACGAAGAGTAGCAGCAAAACAATAACCCTAACTCCGACGTTATATTGTTGGGGCTTGAAATAAACTCTTGTTTAATATGAGGGTAAAAATGTTTAACAAAGAATCAAAATTGTTTCGGAATTTTTTAGATGAGGATGGCTAATTTACATTATTTCGATTTTTCGGACTACTCTTCTCATATTCGTTGTCACTTTCACAGCGTTTCTGCCGATTTAACCTACGACCTTTTTCAGGTGCATCTTTTTGAGAATATTAACTTTTATGTCGAACTCTTTTGGAGGTTGAAGGTTCAATCCTTACTACAGGCAATAATAACTGAATATAACCCAAGAATTAATTAACACTTCTACCGGGTCATAGCTGAAGAAAGAAGAACTCTCTAACCTCGTTGATTAAATAAAGTGTTCGAAATTCTTTTGTTTTTTTAAAACTTTTATTCACATTGCCACTGAGATGTAAGGGCCACTGTTAATAAGAGGCTATATTTATAGGGCATTCTAAGTGGGGAATTGTGCAGCGAGATGTTTGTTCACGTTACATTTACATTTCTGCATGTTGATACAGTCAATGAAGGAGGGACCAGGGAGGGAATGCCAAAGGCTAATAGTTCGAAGGAAGAAGCTATTAGAGTAGAAAGCATTCCCGCATCTAGAGACTTGTACAGTGAAGGGGTGTTATTTTGCTACTTGTCGGGTTGGTGGCAGTATTTACGTCGAGGGAGCACCAGTGCAGGAAGTTCGTCGAAACACATTCCATTGAAGTACTTGTAAAACAAGCACAGGGATGCAACATTGCGGCAATGAGATAGGGACTGGAGCTTGGTAGACAGTGTGGGACCTATTAGATTAGAGGCTATTTTTTTGGATCCTGTCTAAGAGGGAGATGCTAGTGGTTTGTGTACCGGCTCAGATTTGACAACAATACTCCATAGATAGGCGAATGGTGGCTTTGTAGAGATATAAGATACTGACAGGTGTGAGAAGTTTTCTAGCAGAGTAGAAGAAGTCCATGCATGGGCTAGTTTAACATAAAGATTCACAAGTTCGAAAAAAATGAAGAGGGTCGGATATTACATCGGCAGAAACCTTATGAAAATAACAACTAAGATGAGAAAAGTCGCCTGAAGAATACAAATAATGCAAGAATATTTAGACACATTTTGGTTTTCCGTTATATATATTAAAAGATATATAAGAAGAATTGGAAAATAAATAAACGATTCAATAGGCAAGAAGGTCTCCATTTTGCTGGATGAAACTTGTTTTAATAAACATATATCTTTTTTAATATATATATATATATATATATATATATATATATATATATATATATATATATATATATATATTGGCGCAACTTCGCCTGCAGACATAACGTGATTTTCTGACCCAAAAGTCCATTACCATCGGACGATGAGGAAAAAGAAGAAGAAAAAGAAAAACACTCTTTGACAAGGAGAATTGTAATTCTCGAAAGCTAAGATTAAAATAAATTTTATTTATTTTAACACTATACATTGTTATGGTTTTTTCAAAAAACAAAATTATGTATATATATATATATATATATATATATATATATATATATATATATATATATATATATTACTAATGGAAATTTTGAAACCGAAAATATATTATTATTGCCATTCTGCCAACGTTTTCAATGTGTGACTTTTCAAAATACCTTCCCCACATAACCACGTGATGCACACAGCCATATCAACATTTTCGTCCATGAAATCAAGACGAATTTCAACCTGACTGCGATAAGTTTGTCCCAGTCAGGAAGAAAAAAAAATGAAGAAAAATAAGAAAAAAAATATGCTTATTCTTCTGAAGATGGTATATATTACCGAAAGTACTCAAGTTCAAAAAAAAAAAATTTTTTTTAGGGTAAATAAATAATTTATTTTAAAAACATAATTTGCGTTGTGAAGGTTTTCTAAATATTTTATAAAAATACTCTCTTTATTATTGCCTTTCCGCCAACGTTTCCAATGTGTGACTTTTCAAAATATATTACTACTTCTATTAATGTACTATTCTTTTATGCTCAAATCACTTTACTATACTACTTCAGACTAATGTACTATCTGTCAATGCTAAATTTAGAGGGGTGTAGTGCAGTATCTGCTCTGTTGTCATGAAATTATCCTCTCAGGCATTACCTCCTACTTTGTGTAGGGGGTGTAGTATCTCTTCTGGTGTGATGGTACCATCCTCCCAGGGGTTACATTCTCCTTTTATATTGTGGGTAGTGTAGTATATGTTCTGTAGTCATGATACTATCCTCCCAGGTATTACCTACTCCTTTTGAGATCAGCAAAAAAATATCATCACAACACATACTTGATACAGTTTTAACAAAAGAAAAATAATTCCGTCAGTCACAGTTTTTTAAAATGTAATAAATACATTTTGGAATTTGTCTCATTACGAAATATCAGAGATCTTAACTATTTTTAGAAATGGAGAATATTGCGTTAATAGTAAATAATAAATTTCCAACAAATAAAGCAGATACCATGACTGGAAATCGAAACCAACACATTGAGATTTTCTAGTCTTAGTTTCTACCAACTGAGCTTTCTTAAAAATAGAGATTAAAACATTACCTTCACAAATTAATTATAGCTTTGGCGTGACGTCATATATTTATGATTTATGCTATGTTTCAAAACATGAATTCAAACATAAGCGATAATAAAAACTAAATAAATTAATCGGTAAACGTTATCAATAGCGTCGTAAATTATTTCAAATAGTCCAAAACAATTTATTTTGCTTTAACTACGTACTGGCGTTATGGCCAATAATTCTAGTATACTAAAAAGAAAATAATTTGTTTTTAAAAGTCGATTTTCCTGGTCAGTTTAAATCATCATCATCATCATCATCATCATCATCATCATCATCATCATCATCATCATCATCATCATCATCATCATCATCATCATCGTCATCATCGTCATCAGTAGTAGCAGCAGCAGTAACAGCAGCTTCTTCTTCTATTTAACGTCTGTCGTACATGCTGGCATGTTTTAGACGGCTTTTAGAAAATTGACTTCCAAACTTATCTCTGGGCATGTATTTTTGGAAGTCATTTCCTTATTTGAGACAAGATTTTTATAGGTCGTGGGCCCTTCCTGACGCCAACCTAGTAAGGTGATGGGTACCAGCACTTTGATTGCCCACAAAAGCTAAAGAGCGCTTCACCTTCCCAGGAATGTATTAGAACCCATCCGACGATTAGAAAAGTCATCAAAATATACAGTAAAGTGTGAAGATAAGCCAAATTTATTATGCTTGATTAATTTTATATAGCTCTATTGGAAAAGATATTGAGCACTTTATATGAACAAAGTCTTAATTTGTAGTAGTTTTGGAATTCATATGCGAACGACAAATTTTGAGAACCAGATTATGGTATTATCTCTATATAAAGTTAGGTATGTGTATATATTTATATATTTCTTTGTATAGGATTCACTCCTAAACTAATAAACCGTCCACATGTGGTTGCACCAGCCTCGGCTGGCACTACACGAAATGGTCGTCAAGAGGCAAGGAGGATGGAAGAACCGATGAGGGAAAGCACAAGCCAAGATCTCTACTGGAAAAGTGCGGAGATTGCTGGAACCTTGAGGAGGATATTGCCACTCAATCTCGGCAAAAGACCAACGATCGTTGCCAGCAAAAAATGGTAAACAACTGAAATGATCTGCAATGATCACCTTAAAGCACAAAGAATGCTGAAAATCTAGAGAGACTTGTTGTCACTCAAACTCCGGGAAACAGCACTGTAAGTAAGCAATCACTGATAAAACACCTAGTGAGTAAAATAATAATAATAATAATAATAATAATAATAATGATAATAATAATAATAATAATAATAATAATAATAATAATAATAATAATAATAATGATAATAATAATAATAATAATAATAATAATAATAATAATAATAATAATAATATTAATAATATTGTATGCCGATTGTATAATGAAAGGGGAGAAACCTTAGTGCATATTGTATCTGAATGTCCTATGCTAGCACAACACCAGTATAAAAAATGGAGACACGACAGAGTCGCTCAGGTACTACACTGGAATATATGCAAACTTTATGAATTAGACCACAATGAGAAGTGGTATGAGCATAAGTCAGAAGTGGTACAGGAGAACGACGATGTCAAATTTTCTGGGGGGGGCATGCGCATACAGACTGATAAGATTCTTGAACATTCAAAACCTGACTTAATCTTTTTAAACAAAAACAATAGAACTTGTTTAATCATTGATATAGCCTGCCCCTTCGATATCAGAGGACAGGAGAAAGAACACGAAAAATAAATAAATATCAAGACCTAAAATGGGAATTAGTTAGAATATGGAAATGTAAAGTTACAGGTGATTCCCGTTGTAATTAGAACGCTTGGAACCATAACGAAAAGCAACCATAAATGGCTTAAACAGATTGACGAGACAATTTCTTTTTCAAGGCTGGCCTGTTAGGAACAGTGAAAGTGTTATGGTACAGCTTGAATGTCTAAGGTCAAGAGAATTGATTTGATGTTCAAAAAAGAAAACTAAACAAAACAAACATCCAAACGGTGGTTAGACATTGATTTTCTTTGTTTCCGACCAAGAATATTTTTAGTTAAAAATAAATTTTAAAAATTCGACCCCACCCTAATTTTTTTTTACCCTCCCCCATACATAGAAATATTTTTAGTTAAAAAAAAAAAAATTTGACCCCCCCATAATATTTTTTTTATCCTCCCCCATACATAGTTAAAAAAAGGAAGAAAAAATAGTAGGCGTCACGGTCATATAAAAGAACTCATGTTTAAATATGCTATTGAAGGCGCCTACGTCATATCAAAGAACCAGTTTTGTTATTCTTCCAAAATGCTTACCCATTTAGTAATGGCCGAGATATTTATTGCTTAACTTCAATTTACAACAAAACACCTTGTCTTAAAAACGTAATGAAAATAAAGTATGCTAATGTGAAAAAATCCTCTCACAATGACGTCACTTCCGGAAGGATGAGTCAGCAATTAATTCTTCTAAAATGGTCACCCATTTAGTAATGGCCGGGATATGTATTGCTTAATTTTAATTTACAACAAAACATCTTGTCTTAACAACGTAATGAAAATAAAGAATGATAATGTGAAAAAAATCCTCTCACAATGACGTCACTTCCGAAAGGACTGGAAGGATGAGTCAGCAATTTATTTTTCCAAAATGGTCACCCATTTACTAATGACTGGGATATGCCTTGCTTAACTTCAATTTACAACGAAACACCTTGTCTTAACGTAATGAAAATACAGAATGATAATGTGAAACAACAGAACAGATACTACACTACCTCCACGCCTATCAAAAAAGAAGGAGGTAATGTCTGGGAGGATGGTATCATGAAAACAGAACAGATACTACACTACCTCCACACTTCTCAAAAAAGGAGGAGGAAATGCCTGGGAGGATGGTATCATGAAAACAGAACAGATACTACACTACATCCACACTTCTCAAAAAAGGAGGAGGAAATGCCTGGGAGGATGGTATCATGAAAAAAGAATAGATACTACACTACCTCCACACTTCTCAAAAAAGGAGGAGGTAATGCCTGGGAGGATGGTATCATGAAAACAGAACAGATACTACACTACCTCCACACTTCTCAAAAAATGAGAAGGTAATGCCTGGGAGGATGGTATCATGAAAAAAGAATAGATACTACACTACACTATGCCCTTGAATTGAGCATTTAAAGATAGTACATTAGTCTGAAATAGTATATACTATACTATTTCATAAGTACAATAGTCTTAAATAGTATAGTTTTTGGCTTAAGACAGACAGACAGATACATAAACTCCATTATATATATATATATATATATATATATATATATATATATATATATATAGTAATCCAGGTAGGGTAAAAATCCACAGGGTAGAAATCCAAAGGGAATCAAACCGGGTTTATAAAAGAGTGCTCAATAAAAAAATATAGAGCTGTATTGTGAATGCTTTTATTCAAACATGTACAAGGTCTGCTACACTGGCATGTCGATGTTATCGATCTACAGCTCTCAAGAGCTGAGGTCTCATCAGGCAGAAAATTATTTTTTGATCCAACCTGGTTGCTGAATTCCAGGGAGAATGAAGTCAAGCAAAAAAGAAGAGAAAGACTTTTATGACTTTTATTTCTGTCTCTTCTTCTTTTTTGCTTGACTTCATTCTCCCTGGAATTCAGCAACCAGGTTGGATCAAAAATAATTTTCTGCCTGATGAGACCTCAGCTGTTGAGAGCTGTAGATCGATAACATCGACATGCCAGTGTAGCAGACCTTGTACATGTTTGAATAAAAGCATTCACTATATATATATATATATATATATATATTAGGGTAGGTCGATTTTACACTTTTTTTTAAATATTAAAAAAAGGCACGTTCCGAAAGTTGTATATAGACCTATTAAATACTCATGCAAAAAATTAGATCAAAAACTTCAGCGGTTTTTTGAGCGTTTGGTATCAAAGATCGTAGACAAGAATATACTGAAAATTCCTCGTTTTTGCAAGATTTGCTTGAATATTGGTGTGAAAACCAAATAATTTTAGCATTTAAAAGCAGGGAATGTCCTTTTATTTTATAAAAATGATATGAATTAAAGAAATCTTCAAATTGAAAATTTGCCCCCCCCCCCTCATTTTCAGTATCTGCTTTTGTAAACTACCTTTTAACGTTATGAATTAAACAGTAATATTTGAATACCTAAAAAAATGATTTTTTCTGTTATTAGTGAAAATATAACAAGCAAAGAAATAAGGAAAAACCTAACACTATTTTAATGAAGCTTAATATAGAGAGTCAAATTGCTCCATATAAGACCCCTTAGACAAAAATGCTGGTCTCAATTTCTGACTCAAAACTTTGGCTGTAATGTGTTGATGCCTTGCTTCAAAACCATATACAGTTTGTGAAGCTTCTGTTATTAACTTAACTGCCCGTTCCACACCCTGAGAATGTGAGGACAAATCTGGCAAGTCAAGCTTGGTTCCATTCATCAACGATTCTCGAAGTTCAGATTCAGTAAAATCTTCCGTCATTGGTGGTTCAAAAATGCCGCATAATTTTAAATCTATTAATTGTGTCCAATGTGTGGCATTAAAATTAATAGGTAGTATTCTTTTTAATCTTTTTCTGGTTGACTCCTCACTCCTGAAAGAACAAATTAATTAATTGAATTATTAAAAAATTCCAATCTGTACTGCTTTAATAATTATGGTGAAATTAGATAAAATCTTTAAAAATCATTCTATAAATTGGAATAAATAATTGAGTCAGAGATATATGAATAAATATTACTTACCTAATGGCCAAAATTCTTTTTAAAGTTTCTTCTCTTACTTCAATCTCCTCAGATTTAACCATGGAATATAGAAAGTTTTCAGGCAGTAAACAAAATGTATTACCTTGTATATTTCTAAATGTGATATCTTGGATTTCCTGAGGCTGCTCCTTAATCCTCTGGGTCATATTAAAAATGTGCACTTACTGATTGTGGAATTTACTATTTCTTTTAATTTCAAACCAAAAAGTGGCATACACATTTACAATAAAATTTACTACATAGTGTAGTTTTGTTGTGTGCCTTTGTGGGTATGCACCACGAGTCCATAAACACATAAGCCTGATGGCCAAAGTTAACCATCTTGCTTGGTTTAAAGGACCAATTTTCCAGGAGGCATATCTAGAGTCAACCTTACCTCTAGAAATACCTACTGTGTATTCATAAAGGAGTCTTTGGTCAGAACTAAGATCATGTATTTCATCAATTGGTGAAAATGATATTTGGGGTAAATCATATCAATCATTTGAGCATAATTTCCCCAGAGGGCTACTGAATGTTGTAGGGCCCTTTGCGCAACCATCTATGTTTTTAAAAAGGGCTCTGAAAGGTAGTTCATTATGATGCAAAGAGCAACCAATTGTGTGAAGAGTTTTAAAAAGTTTTTTTTCTAAAATTGCAACCATTCCACCATCGCAACTTGTGTTGGTATTAGTGTTGTCAACAAGTATATCCTTGATACTGTTCTCACTGTGGAATTCATGCAAAACATCCACCACTTGATCTGCATGAACAGCACCTGTTGCACCACTATTCGGAAGAACTCTATGTGTCAGATATTTACTTTCACATGGTGTTTCTTTTGTAAAAGTTAAATGGTGTTCTGGTCCCTTAGTTTTTTTCATAATTCTCTGTCTATTTTCATCCACAATTTCCTTATACATCAATGTGTCCTTATCCATTCTCCCATCAACTCCAATACATATATTTTAGGTGGGGTAAAAACTCCTGGCTGAAATAGTTTTATTTGTCTACCTCCAACAAGGTAAGATGTGACACAAGGTCAGGAAAGTGGGATTAGATAACCCTGCGCTATAGAGGTGAGCACTCTGGCCATTAAAAAATTGACTGGGCAGCCCCGTCGGCATTCCCCTGTAGGGGCGCCTCAGACAGTTAGCAATAAACTTACTCCTCCCCAAAGAGGAAAGGCAAATCCTGGGAGGATGCACCTCCTAGAATTGCACAGGACGGACAAGCCCCAATAGACGGGCGTAAATCCAGACCCAAAGGCCCGGACGATACCGGTTTATTTGGTGGGGTAAAAACCCCTGGCTGAACTAGATTTTATTTATCTACCCCCAACAAGGTAAGATTGACAAAAGGTCAGGAAAGTGGGATGAGAAAGCCAGTGCTCGAGAGGTGAGCACTCTGGCCATTTAAAAATTGCCTGGGCAGCTTCGTCGGCATTCCCCGGTAGGGCCGCCTCAGACAGTAAGCAATAAACTTACTCCTCCCCAAAGAGGGAAGGCAAAACCTGGGAGATGCACCTCCTAGAACTGCACAGGACGGACAAGCCCCAATAGACGTGCGTAAATCCAGACCCAAAGGCCCGGACGATACCGGTTTATTTGGTGGGGTAAAACCCCCTGGCTGAACTAGTTTTTATTTATCTAACTCCCACAAGGTAAGGTGTGACAAAAGGTCGGGAAAGTGGGATTAGATAAGCCAGCGCTCGACAATTCAATATATATGTGTGATAATTAAACAGACAATCAACACGGGAAGTCAAATTCGCCCGATGAATTTTCAACCGGTGAATACCATAAAAAATATCCAATCAATAAAACGCCTATGTAAACAAATAATTATTTATATATAACATTAAATATCATAGTGTTTTATTCCTTTTTAATTTGAATATGTACATTTAATTTCTTAAGAAAAATAATAATAAACTTTAAAATATTTATTATTAAGTAATGTATTACTTTTTTTGTTAAAACCCGGGTTTAATTTAAGGCGACACATCTGCCGGTGAAATCTCGGCAGTGAGAAAAAATCTCGATTTATTTGATCTTAAAGTTGCAATGCTCAAATAAATACAAAATTTTGAAGAAAAATATTTCTTGTGGTAACTTTTGACATTATTTGGCAACTTTCTTCGAGTGCGATAATTTACAGTTTCAAAATCGACCTCCCCTAATATATATATATATATATATATATATAATGTTAGTTGAGATCAATATAATTTGAACATTGCTTCAAGAATTCAAAACGAACAAGCATTCAGCATACAATCGTTTATGTAAATTGTATGAAACCAGTAACAAAATGTTAAAATGCTTAACGTAATACAATGCATTCTGTGATGCTAATTCTGACATCCGGAAATTTAAATTGTTAACGTCTCTCTTAGCTATTCACTGGTTCGTTCTTTTGATGTCTAACCACCTTCACGTGCGCTTTTTCGGCTGCTTTTCGAAAATTCTCTTCTTCTCTCCAACATTTTTTATCATTAGTTTTGTCACCTGAAGATGATCCAACGAAGAATCCAAAAACGTTCGTGATACATATGGAACATACATTATGCTTTTTTTGATTTTGACACAAAAAGATCATTAGAAACATTTTTAAATAAAAAAGGCATAATCAAGCATAGAAATTCTGTTATGTTTAACAATATTTGCATAAATATATATACACATATGTGTATATTCAAATAATGTTTTACAAATAAATATTTATTATCCACAGACATATATGTTCATTAACAATCATCAGTGTTGCTTATATTACTGTATCAAACGATTTGAACTCTTGACCCGAATAACTCCAATCCAACATCCTTAACCACTCAGACACCGTGACATTCATACATACTTAAATATTAGAGAAATAAAAAAAAATATTTACGAATATAGTAAATCTCAGAAAGTATTCGACCTGCCAAGGGAGGGAACTTGCAATATTGCTTAATTAGAAACTGTTCATATTTCAATCAAGAGCTTTAATAATTATATATATATATATATATATATATATATATATATATATATAGAGTTATCTTATTAATTTTTAAAAGCTGACATATCAACCTATCCGACGCTATATATGTGTATTCGTTGTATCACAGCTCTACAGGGTGGGGAGATAAGTGTCTCAACTATCAACTAGACAGTCAGTGCTTCTAACCATTCGGTTGCCAGTCACAAACCGTGAGTGTATATATATATATATATATATATATATATATATATATATACACGATTAATCGAAATCAGGAATCGCAAATATTGGAACTTTTGGGGGAATCGGAATCAGAAAAATTGCATTTTTTTAAAAACTTTATTTTCCATTGCTGGTTCTAATGATAAAATGATAAATATTGTTTTTAAACTTCGAGTTAAACTAAAATCTATGGATCCTAATAACTTAAACATACGACGTAAATTTATTTTACTTGTGTAAAAAAATGTAACTGCATAAATTCTCTAGGTAAGTCTTAAAATAATGCAGTTTATTTACAAAGTGCCGAAAAATGTTTCGAAATTAAATAAAACATTTCTATCAAGAAAAATGATAATTAGATTGATAATTAGATTAAAAATAAAATATAAAATATGATTTTAATTTTTTTATATGGCGATCTTTTGTTTGGCAAACTTTACAAAAATTTGCCAAAAACTGTGAAAACAACTGAACATTTTGAAAGGCTTTTGAATGGAGTTGAATTAGGCATAAATGAATTTGTGAATTTAACGATTTTACAGCTCTGTACGAGTACATACTTCGGCGTTAGTCGTTTTTGATTTTGGGTTTCCATGTCTGTGAACTGGTTCTAAAACGAAATTTCTAAACATAAAGGGTGGATTGGGATGGAGATAGAAGGCAATCAATCAACAACTAATAATAAAAATGATTCATTATGGAAAACCATTTGCCAGTTCAGTTGCTACACTTTTCTTTCAGACTATGTGAAAGACTAAAAATTTGCCAACGTAAAAATGTAAGTGTATATATATATATATATATATATATATATATATATATATATATATATATATATATTTAAAACTATTTTAAAGAACTTTAAAATGTGTTTAATGAATTAAAAATTAATTACTAACACGTTTTTTATTAATTTTTGTTTGATATTTAAACTTATATTTTAATGTAATGTGAAAGTTTAAATTGTTTTTTGTAGAAGCTAAGCGGATTCTTTTACTATATCAGCACGTATAAGTATAATTATCATAATTATAATTATTATCATTATTATTGTAGACTAACACCCTCTGCTAAATAATCCCCCTAAATAAAGATGAGATTCTACTTCTTTAGGCGATTACGTAAGAACACCTTGTAAAACTTGCCGAGAAGAAAAAAATAGAATTTAGAGTGTTGGATCAGTTTCACATATAAATTTAATATAAAATGAGCCCCCATTTCCAGGTAATTCTAGCGTTTTAGGTCATTAACCAAAGAAAAAAATTGCTATGGAAGATAAATTATGTTCTTTTTTTTTGGGGGGGGGGCTAGTTTTTAAAGCGATTACATGCGGTTTTATCACCTTACCAGTCGTAATTAGTGTTAGTGATTTAAAAAAAATTAATGAACAGCTTTAAAATTTTAAAAGTAAAATTTGTATTTTGTTGGCCTTATCTTTTTCTAGATTTCTCTGTAGTATTTTATTAAGATATCATTGTTTGTTTAATAATACTTACAATATAGTAAAGTTTGTAAAACAGAACCGTAAACAAAAACAAACATGTTTTTCCTCTCTTTGAAAATAGTCAATTAAATCCATTTATGAAGAAATGTTTGCTTCTTTAAAATCAATATAAACATTCATTTATTAGTAATTAATTAATGATTTTTTTTTAATCCAGAAAAAAATATTTTTAATAAGATGGCCGAAGAATATAAAAAAAATGTTTGTCAATAATAACAAACTTATTCAGTGTCAAATATCCAATTAATGTTCTAAATGTTCATCCAAACATATCTGGCCCAAACACCCCTCAGGGTTAAGAAAAATCTATGGGAGGGGGGGGGGGCAAATTCTTTGTGTATAATTATTCTCCGGGGGAATATTCGTCGGAAGGACTGTTATAAGATCGCTATAAATCCCTAAAATCAGACGAAAGGAAATTGATTTATCTACAAGTTTACCAATGTGTATTGTTTTTTATAACTTATTGATTAGATACAAAAAAATGAACATGTTTTATATTTCAGCGCTATATTATATTAAAAAAAACTGACGTAAACAAATTTTTAGTTTATTATTTTAACATAATTTTGGTATATCTCATTTTAATCTCATAAATCAGCGTTGTTTTTGTTTATTAAAAAGTTTGTGATAAGAAAAGCTCCAAATATCGGAGAATTTCTTTCTAAACGATCTTAAACCGATGCCATTTAATGAACTATTTCAATAGGTGGGTCTATAGTTGTGCAGGGGATTATTCGTAATGCTGTCTGTGATTTTCGGACGATTTCTTTATCTAAATCGGAATCGGTAATTGTATCGGAATCTGGAATTTAAAACACAATCGGTAATTGTATCGGAGCCGGGAGAAATATTGGAATCGTCCCATCCCTTATCTCTCTCTCTCTCTCTCTCGCTCTCTCTCTCTCTCTCTCTCTCTCTCTCTCTCTCTCTCTATATATATATATATATATATATATATATATATATATATATATATATATATATATATATTTGATTTCGCTGGCTCGTTATCGCTTTGCCAAGTTTGCTTCTTTAAATACTTGAAACATTAATATAAAATAATAAACCTTTCATTCATAAATTTGTTATAAACACGAAATAAAATCTTTCTTATTTATTTATATAAGCTTTAACGTTTTAGTAATTTCGATACAAATTTATTTATCTTGTAAATGTGACTGTAAAACAGCAACAAATAATTATTATATAATAAAGTGTCCTTTTTCAGAACCAATATGCAAATTAGTTAACTTTGTGCCTGATATTGCATATATGTAAGCGGTATATAAAAATATCGCATATATGTAAGCGGTATATAAAAATATCGCATATATGTAAGCGGTATATAAAAATATCGCATATATGTAAGCGGTATATAAAAAAGATGGTCGTCTATTGTGTAAAGTTGAATGAACTTGACTTTACTTTACCGTGAGTGCGAGTAATTGGCTCACGCTTCGCATCTATTTATATGAAACCATGAAAGTAAGTTGTATGAAATACAACTTACCATTTTATGTAATATAAAGCTCTGTCTGAATGACATCGAGCACTTTATGCAAGTGCAAATCACAACTTTGAACAGGCCCAAAACGCCGATTATTGCAGCTATCATTATATATCTCTATTTTAGATGTGGTTTAGAATTAAAATCATGTCATGGACCTTTTATCAAAATTCGAATAAGGATTCCAGACCTAAGGTTTAGTAGCATTATATCTTGATTTTAATATTCCTAAAGGAGTATAAAAGTGGTGCAAGATTGTTTCGTTAATTTTACTCGTCGCAAGTATTCTTCTAGTATATATATATATATATATATATATATATATATATATATATATATATTGACTCTAAAAATACAACGACCCTCTTCTAAATAAAAGAGACAAAAAACTGAAACAAAAGAAAAATATCTAAATTAACAAAAAAGGAGCAAATCCTGCAACAAATAAATAAATACCATTTTGAAATGTGGCATAATGTCACAGAGGATCGAGCCAATTGCAAATGTTATTGATTTATTCAAATGAAGCCATTACAAAAACAATTTTTTTCGAACTCAAAAATAAATGAAATATAAAAATGCAGTATATACAAAAAAAGTCAATTATTCAATTATTTGGTCAATGACTCGAAAACTATTTATAGACTTGCTTCCACCTTGCAAAAAAGACGAAAATATTGTCTAAATGTTTTTTCCTTCCATGTTTTCTTCTAATTTTCAAAGAATGACAAGATAGCTAAAACCATACATAATTCTAAAGATGGTCATTAAAAAAGAACACAGTTTCAGATTTACTTTACGCTTTTATTTTTAATCTTAACAGAAACAAGATACTGGTTTTAATTAAAGTCAGTCAGAAGAACATTTTGCTAACTTATGTACCATTATTTATATATATATATATATATATATATATATATATATATATATATATATTATTATTATTATTATTATTATTATTATTATTATTAATATTATGTCATGTATACATGTATAATATACAGTGAGATGATATATTATATAGATATTTTCAGTATTTACTTCACCAGTAGAACTATGCTGTAAAGTATGAAAATATATAAATGACAATTAAACTACATAGAGGCGTCCGCGTTTAATCCTTGTAGGGAATCGTCAGGTCAGGTGCACTTACCCTGACGATAATCTACGGGGATAAAACGCGAACACCTCTGTGGAGCTTAATTGCCATATATATATATATATATATATATATATATAATATCTTATAAATATTTGTTTTATTCATCTACATACGTATACGTTTTATCCTTACGGGAATCGTCAGTGTAGAGAAGAATTATTCACACCTGTCACCGGGCTTGAACTCCGGAATACACGTTATATTTAAAACCCAAATTCCAACGTTTTTGCCCTCACGGCCGCTGTAAACAACTCAGTAAATCAGTGAGAGATTAATCCTTTTAAGGCAGCTGTCGTAAAGAGTTCGACTTTTAAAAGGAACATTGCATTGTAGCCACGATGACAGCTATGTTAATACAAATGCGACAGAGCCCAGCCTAGTCATGAAGCGACAAATAATTAATTATAAATATATGTTTGGATCTACATACGTATACGTTTCATCCTTACGTGAATCATATATATATATATATATATATATATATATATATATATATATATATATATATACTCACTTATCTTCCATTATATATATATAAAATATGAAAATATATTTATTGCAATTAAGCTAGACAGAGGTGTCTGCGTTTCATCTCTACAGGGAATCGTCAGTGTAGCTTAATTGCCATAACTATTTCATACTTTACTACGGAGCTCTACTTACTGTTTAAGTAAATACTGTAAATCTGTTTACAATATATCATATCACAACATATTATACGTGTATACATATGATGTATTTATTCATTTATATATATATATATATATATATATATATATATATATATATATATATATATATATATATGAAAAAACATTTGCATTTATTACATTTATTCATATATATATATATATATATATATATGGGAAGAGAAGGATGAAGGTAATCCGACGTGATGGTAAAATGAAAAAGGAAAACCAAAAACTGGATGTTTTTTATGTGTACATCAACGTTTCGTCTTTATTTATAAGACTTCATCAGGATGATGATATAGGGAAAAGATATCATGCAAGCACAGATACATGTAGGGTAGACATGTTGGGAAGAAAAATAAAATAAAATGAAAAATAATGGCAGCGTCTTGCTGGACGTCCGTACTTGTTAGAGAATGAAAATGAGTGGGAGAAAAAAGGGGAAGGGTGGAGGGAGCAAGGACTACTGTGGCTGGCGATGAGAGAAAGAGGTGGGGGATGAGCAGGGGTAAAATGGATGGCAGAGAGAGATTGGAGGAAGAGGGGGAGGGGGTGTTTGACCAGATGGCTGTGGTTGAGATTGAAGGGGAAGAGTGAGTTGGAATGTTTGTGTGTGGGGGGTGTATGCAGGGAAAATGGGGATGGGTAGAGAGGGAGGGGGGGCTGTGATTTTGGTGGATGGGCGAAAGTTATGGTCTTAGAGAGCGTTTGGAGAAAATGAGGGAATTTAAGAAGAGGTATGGGAGAAAATAGATGAGAGGGGGAAGAGGGAGGGTTTGTCGTGATAGGGTGTGAAATATTTGAAATAATTGGAAAATGATAGCAATGAGTGAGGGATTGGAGTGGGTGGGGGAGGGGGGTGATTGAAAGGGTGGGTGAGGAATATTTGAAATATTTGGAACATGAGAAAGTTTATTTGGACTGTAGTATTAAAAATGTGAGGGAAAAAAAGTGAGGAAAAATAAGAGAAGATTCAGGGAGAAGAAGGAAGGGTGTGGGTGAATGGAAGAGTGTCATAAGGTTAGAGATGAAAATAAAAGTTAGCCATGATCAGGCAAAAGACTTTGTTCTGTGAGGATGATCTTGCTTATTAAGGGTGATAGGTTAAAGAAACCATTTCGCTGCTTGATGGTAGTGGAGGATGTGATGAGGGCAGTTTCCAATAATCTTCGCCGAGATTTGTTGTGGATGTGTTTAGTGATTTTGGCTTGTTCAAATTTGAATGCATGACCATATTCTAGAGCATGGGAGAAAAGTGCACTAAGAGGGTTGTTGTTTTTTATGTCCCTTTTATGTTCATTTAATCGTTTCTTTAATTCACGTTGTGTTTCTCCCACGTAGAATTGATGGCAATCATTGCAAGGGACAGTGTATAAGCCGGCATGGGATGTGGGTGTTTTTTGGAAATGTCTGGATGTGTTTAAAGTTTGTTTTATGGATTGAGAAGTGGTTTGTACTATTGGAATGCCTAGTTTGTTGAGCGTGTTGCATATGGATGTGTTATTGGAATGCGTGGGTAGGAGAAGGGGTCTGTCTATGAGAGAGGTGTTAGGGGTTTGATTTTTTTGTGTGGTGTTTCTGGAGAATATTTGGAAGGCTTTTTTCTTGGCATTTAATATGAAATGTGTGGGGTATTGCAATGTTTTTAGGGAATTAAAAATGTATTTTATTTCTTCATCTATGTGTGGGGGGCTACATATTCTAAGGGCGCGTAAGAAGAAGCCTATAATTATACCTGTTTTGGTTTTCCTTTTTCATTTTACCATATATATATATATATATATATATATATATATATATATATATATATATGAATAAATGCGAAAGTTTTTTTCATACATTCTGACTATATTCATATTAAAACATGTTAAGCTTATTTAATTCAATTTTACATTTAAATATTTTCAAACACATTATGTATACCTAACAGAACACTGCCAAAACACACTGACCAAAATACTTCATTTGAATAATAATTTTATAAACACTCTCAAATAAATTAATACTCTATACAATTCATTTCTATGTTTGTATTCCCCTTTCCTTGCATAAATGTAATACTTTTCTTCACATTAATATTAATATTTTTAGTACTAGTAATATTAATTACAACGATTTAAAGAAAAACATTTACCACTCAATATATATATATATATATATATATATATATATATATATATATATATATATAATTTATTTAGATATTGTATATTACATATTTCAGCAATGTACCGCGGTTTCATCCAAAAGGGCAGATTTAGACATCTTTAGTAAATCTTCGTGCCCAGTGGAGTCATCGGCAAGCTGAAAGGATTGTAGGCATGCCTGACAGGGAATGGCGTCAACAACATATATATAATATTGTTGACGCCATTCCCTGTCAGGCGTGCCTACAATCCTTTCAGCTTGCCGATGATTCCACTGGGCACGAAGATTTACTAAAGATGTCTAAATCTGCCCTTTTGGATGAAACCGCGGTACATTGCTGAAATATGTAATATACAGTATCTAAATAAATTATATTAGCTCTCTTATATGATCGAGCACTTTATTTGATTTCTTTTCATATACAACCTGACACTATATATATATATATATATATATATATATATATATATATACACTAGAAGAATATATATATACACACTAGAAGAATACCCGTCACAGGATGGGTAAAATTAATGTGCCCTTATGAAGATTAAAATCAAGACATAGTGATACTAAACCATATGTCTAGATTCCTTATTCTAGTTTTGATTTGTCTGTCAATGGCCATATCCTGTAGCAATACTATGTCTATCCTTTCTGCCCACTCACCTACACTCATATGAACTATTAAATATTGAAGCTTCAGTTTCAAGAGAACGCATTCAGGTTTTGAAGCAACTTTTATTTTTTATTTTTTTATTTTTTTTACTATCAGGTCAACACTTACAAGGCCATGAGCCACTCGAGGATAAAGGTTGATGAGTGGAAATAATTATTAGCCAAACGATAAAGAAACACTTTTGAGGTATTAACATTGATCAATGGTATGAACTGCGTTTGATTTAATACTTATAGCGTTTTAGGACAATAATTTGTTGACATTAGATTTGAAGACGACCACTTTGTAATCTGCATGGAAGCAATCTCGCAGTAATGTTTTCCACAGGTAGGAAGGGCTGGGAAGAAGGTTTGTCCATGAAAATTCCATCTAATGCTAGGCACATGGATGGAGAATTGAAAATCTTTTTCTGTTGACATTCACAGTAAGAACAATACAGGTTCTTACTGTGAATGTCTTGCAAGGAGGAAGCAAAGATTGGAGCTCAGTCGAGCACCTTCCATATAAATAAAAGTAGAGTGGAGAGAGACTAGCAACGTCTCTTCGGTGAAAAAGGGTCTTTAAGGAGGAGAAAAAATAATTCCCCACGAGATGTCCTAGTCAATTTTGTACTCTGTCAATGCAGGAAAGAGTAGCAGCAGTATTCAATATTAAGACTATAAGTAGACGATTGTATCTGGAGTAGGGTACTTTCTGGAGCGGTCGAATGATCCAACCATGTTTTCAGCAAACTTAGACAGCAGACTGGATATACGTCTTCCATTTTAGGTCTGGAGTGAAAGTCAGTCCTTGGAGCTTATCAAAAAAGGGTCTTATTCATGAGAGAGACGATTATTTAATGAGTGAATGAAAAAAAGTAAAATAAAAGCAAAAATAAAACAGCTAAGTTTTTTGTTGATATTTTTGTTTTAAAAATAATGCAATTTTTGTGATAGAATCGTAGGTCAACATGTTGAAGTACTTAATATTGACCTGAGAATATACTAAAGAATGTTCACTTAATTGGTCCTATTTCAAAATTTCCTCTGGAGGTTTACAGTACTTGATATCTGATTTGTGTGAAAAGATTCTCAATGCGTGGCCCTTTTTACAAAGAATCAACGAACATAAAAAGTTTACGATTTCGGCCTTGAGGTCCTTACATGGATGACAAAGCTTTTTGAAGATTATTGAATGTTGTCCTATTGCTGCCAATAATAGTTCAAGCTTATGAGTTCGCAAAATGCAGGCCCAACACTATCAACATGAGCAATTCACAGCAATTAGGAAATGTGCAGGCTCTAAAATACTCTAAAAAGCTTATCGATACCTAAAATTAAAAGGCAGTTTCATCTTTATTCAGATCATTTTTTTTGTAGAGTTTGATTTTTCCTGAAGTCAGGACCTAGGATGCCATGATAGAAGAATGTTAGTTCCAATGTTTACTTTTTATATAAACAGTCCAGTGATTATATATGTGTATATAGCATAATAATTGTGGCTTAACCTAACATTTTACTGCAGTTTCACAGGATTTTCGATCGCTATAAATGTATTAATATTACCATCTTAACGTCTCTTTTTATTTGAATACAAACTGTGCCAAAAATTGAACTCTGAAAAAATAACTTCTTTTTTTCAAAGACATATCACGTGATATCGCCGCATGCCATCAGCTTGAACAAACACAGAAACGCAGAGAAAAAATGGGTACATAAAATATTATTTTTATTCAATTTAATTTTTCTAATTTTCAAAAGACAAAAATAATTTGGATTATTCGGAATATTATTCTCATTTTGGTCGTTATTTTCACAACGTTTCAGCCGATGTAACCTCTAACTTTCTTTATGTGTATCTTGTAGAACTATGAAATCTTTATGTCGAACTCAGAAACTACACAGAATTTCGAAATTCCATGTAGATTCCCGAGTTCAATATAAAGATCTCCAAGTTCGAAAAGATGCACTTGAAGTAGGTCGGATATTACATCAGCCGAAAAGTTGTGAAAATCACAACCAAGATGAGAACAGTAGTCCAAATAATACAAATAATACAAATTATGAACCTTATCTCAAAAATTCCAAAATATAACAAAACTATTGTTTTAAAACGTTAAAATATTATAACTATGGACACCAGAATTGGCCGTTACAGCTGAAACAGGTTCTCATGTTTGACATAAAGCTACTCATGTTCGTCTAGAAGGTTCACAAGTTCGACAAGACGCACCTTAAGAAGGTCGGAGATTACATCGACTGAAACATTGTGAGTATAACAACTAGATAATAGTTCAAATTATCCAAATCATACAAAGTATCAATCCACCAACAACGATCTCATATCCAGCTTGGTTATTTTGCCCCGATTCTCTCTCGATCGGTGGCCATAATTTTGAAAATTGTTTTTCTTCCCACATTCCTCAAATCCAACATAACTCAAACAACAGATGATAAATGTTTATATTTCCATTTTCCTCTCAATCTTGAAATTGTCAAAATAAACCAAAGTCGCATTCCAAATGCAACCTCTACCCACATTCCCTTCCCAATCTACCTCTCATTAACATCTAGATTATAATTCCTATTCACCATATTGCTTTCTTTACAAATTGTGCATATCAACTATGGAGCAACATAATAAAAATAAACTAACACTGATTAAACAAAAGCGAATGTAGCACTTTAATTTGAGACATCGCTCGTCTTTCTCTATTTGTCGTTATTTTCATTGAAGGTGCTCGACTGAGCGCCGATCTCTGGTTCCTCATTGTAAGACATTTACAGCAAGAACTCGTTTTATTACCACAACTACAAATAACTTTTCTTTCTTCCTACATCAAACGGAATTTCCATGAATAGAGTTTCTTTTTTACCAAGAACTTTCCATCTACAGTACGATCGTCCTCAAATCCAATATCAACAATTACTTGTCATAAACCGTACTCCAAAGTAATCACATTTTGTTCATTCAATTCAACAGTATCAATCCTCTCATAATATTCCTCATCATTCAACTGATAATCCATCCATCTCATTAACCCTTATCCTCGAATGGCTTTTGGCCTTGATAAACGGTGACTCATTAGTAAATAAATAAGTTTTTCAGGGCTCTCTCCACACCTCAAGATTGAAAGCCCTAAGAATGTAAGTTAACCACTGACCATGCAGCTAATCCATTCAATCAGTAAAGAAGATAGGCTCCCTCTACCAGGCTAGAAAACTTCTCACACCTGTGAGTATCCTATATTTCTATAAAGCCACCATTCCCTCATGCATGGAGTTCTGTTGCCACATTGGGCTGGTGCACTAACCTCTTGGACAGGGCACAAAAGGGAATTTTGAATCTAATAGGTCCTGCACTGTCGCCAATCTCCAGTCCCTGTCACATCACCACAGTTTTGTATCCCTGTATTTATTTTACAAGTACTTCCACGGAATATGCTTTGATGAACTTATTGCACTTGTATCCCCTCAACTTAAACGCCCCCACCCACCTAACTAGCAGCAAAATTCTACCCCTTCACTGTATAGGTTCATAGATGCCAGAAGATTTCTCTATTCTAATAGCTTTTTTCCTTGGACTGCTTGCCTGTAGAATTCCCCCCCCTGCTTCCCCAACTGCAGCAACATACAGAAATTTAAATGTAATGTGGACAAACTCGTTGCTGCCCATTATCTAACTATTATCGCAGTATCCCCTTATACTTCAGTGGAAATATGCCTTGTTTGGGGTGAACAAAAGTTTAAAAAAAAACAAGTGTGGAGACACACACACACACACACACACACACACACACACACACACACACACACCTGTTCCCTCCATATACCAAGCCTCCTCCACCCTCCAAGAAAAATGTATCTTAAAACACTTTTTTGTTTGTATCTTAATAAAATTGACAAATTGTTTAGGAAGTACATTCCAGTTCACACCTTACAAGTGTCAAATATCATTAAAACCCCAAGTGGCAGGCCCTCCAAGTGTTTTGTTTTGCTGTTAAATGTTTCTTCCGTCTGCATGTCATACCCACGAAATGATAAAATTAAAGCCCCTAATGAGTTAAACAGATTCAGTTTGAAGAGTGAAGCGTGAAATAATGTGTGAACACTTCCCACCTGTATTGTGCAATGGAGGCAGCCGCCGCTGATTGGCCCATGGGGGACACAGGCTGTGTATAACAGATGTTGCCAGGGTTGGGATATATTTTGACAAATTTATCAAGCACATAAATAAATTGCGTTGCACAAATATATGAGTGTTGGCACATATATGCATATGCACTGACAGATGCACAGTGATACAATTAAATGTGCAAACAGGTACATATCACACGCAAAAATGCAGGCAGAATAAATAACAAAAAAATTACAAAAACAGACATGTAGGCCATGCCTCTTGGCTACGAGCAAAGTATAGTATCCATTCGGATACTACATTTCATCTTTTATGTCCTCGGTCAGTGAAGGAGATATCCTTTTAGACTGAGACAATTTAAATTTTTGTCTTAATCCAAAGTGCCCCATTTTAGGAAGCTGGATTTTGTTACATTAAAAACCGACTTTGTGTCTAACTCTGTACTCATAGGGAGGCAATGAAATAGGGATACGTGTGCGCACACATTTTAAATAAGTACTATTTATTTTTTGTTTTATGGCATACCAACCCTTTTGGTGTTATTTAATGCAAAAACAATTCATCAATTGATCTGGATTGTCTCTTTTTTGGCATATCAACCATTTTTGTGCTATTTAATACTGAATTTGGCGCATTGGTTAGAGTGTTCGCTAATATGCCGGGAGAATGGGGTTCAATCCTCAGTCGAGTCATACCAAAGACTAAAAAATGGTACATGGTGCCTCTTTGCTAAACACTCAACATTATAAGGTGAGGATCAAGGGCAAGTGGAGCAATCGAAGGAAAGAGTAGTTCCCTCCCCTACACTCAGTGTAGTAGCCAATGAAAAGGGGCTTTATGGTCGCCCTCGACTACGGTTGATTAATTTATTTTTTCAATATTGGAGTGCTAAATAATTGACTAATTAATTTGTCTGTTTTATGGCATATCAACCCTTTGTGCCGAGACACAATACCTACTGTGAAAGATTGTTTTATATACTTTGGTAAACAAACAAACGTGGGTGAAAACAATATTTCTGGAAATCAAGGGAAACTTAGATTGTAGCTTATAAGGGCCTTCCATGAATAAAAAAGTTTGATTTTTTAAAATATATGCTTGTAGAGATATACTATCATCTCATACATATATCTTCAAACAAAGAGAATCCATAGAACTACGATGGCATAATAATGCTTCCAACAAATGTTATCAGCAGACAACGACGATGACGACTTTGATTTCCGGTATGGACTGTGGGTCACAGAATTATTATTAATAACTAGTTTAAAATACAAAACAAAACAAAAAACAGTAACAGATGAAACATCCAGCAGAAAAAAAAACAAAGAGAAAAGTAGTTTGAAAAGAAATGATGGAACAAGACTAGAGTGAGACATTGAGAGAATATGTTGTCACTCATCATCATCATCATCATCATCATCATCATCATCATCATCATCATCATCATCATCATCATCATCATCATCAGCATCAGCATCAGCAGCAGCAGCATATTCGGTTTAATGTCTATTTTATATGCTCGCATGTGTTGATGGCTTTTAGAAATTGACGTCCAAACTAACCTATTTCTGACCAGGTCTTCATTTATTCTGCTTTCTCTACAATCCATCCTTTTCATTTCGTCCCTTGTTTTCCTTGACCTTCCCCTGCCAACTGATCCTGCTACCTCAACTTTTCTACATCTATTAACTCAAGCACTCTAATCCATTCTTTAAATCAACAAATTCTTCTATTCTGCACACATCTCCCTATATTCTTCCCCTGAGATCATCAGATCTAAGCCTGTCTTTAACTCACGTTAGATATCCCTCATATCATTATCATATCATTTCTCTGTTGGTCTACACTGGGTTAGTATTTTGGAGAGCTAGAGAAATGTATAAGATTATATACGTTATTAGGGTCTTCCATAACTAAAAGGTCTGATCTTTACGAGTAAATGTCTGTAGGATATCTTCCTATTTTCATTCTTTTTCCTTCATACATTTCTTTTTCATTTCTTTGTTTTTATTCATCTACTTATATTTTATTTTCATTTCCAGCAAACTCCCGTTATCCTTCGCATATATTCCAGCAAGCTGAATCATTTCATCTCAGTTGGAACTGCAAATAGATCCAAACTAATGGGCCATTCTCAATGCTCTGCCGCAGTCTGGTCTGGTCATTGTTCTCAAAAAGACTGGTTCTTAAGACTTGCCTCCAGCCACTTATTGTAGCAGCGGTAAACTCTTGATGCCGGTCAGTTGAGCGGGAACTGGTTTCTTCCCAAAAAAATGGCTCCTGGCTGGATGCTTTGTGTCTGCCCATTGTGGCTACACTGTTTTTTGTTTTTTATCAAACAACGGACTTGTTATCTTATTGAAGGTCAGTCTGTTGTGCAACCAAGGGGAGTAACAAAAATAACAACAACAAAAAAACAAATATAGAATCTTTTTTTATGAGCCCTTTTTTTGCAGGAGGGGGAATAGATATTAAATCCTCTCTTATATTGACAACCCAGGTAAGAAAAAGAGCTTTAAAACAAAAGAAAGAATATGTGCACTCGTGATGAGGTTTATGTGTGCATTCCTGTATATGCAATATATATAGAGACATGCATATATATATATATATATATATATATATATATATATATATATATATATATATATATATATATATATATAAGCTATGCATATATGTTTATGTATTTGTATGTACAGGATTCACTCCTTCTAATTAACCGATCATTATGAATTTTGGTACACATCTGCTAGGTGTAAGAGGTCGTAATGTGGGCTATATTTATGTTTAATTTAGTTTTATGCTAAGGGGGTAAAAAGGAGGTGGAAGCCCATCGTGAAAATTCAGATACCTCCGATTTATAAGCGGATTATGCATTTACCAGCAGATACCCCATCTCCACGTGACCCTCCTATCACGGGATTACAGATACACCACAAAGTTTCCTTAACCCCTAAAACCCCCCACCCACCCCCGCTTCATACAATCCATATAATAGATTCTCAAATCACCAGCCCAGCCCTGTATAAATGAAGATGAATGTACAGGCGTACGTATACGTCCAGATGTGTGTACAAGCATGTATGCGAGTGCGCGTGTGTATGTATAGGAGCAGATTATTAATAAATATAAAATATAAAATAAAATAAAATAATAAAATAAAATAATATTAATTAAAATAAAATAAAATAAAATAATATTAATAAAATTAATAAAATAAATAAAAGATTAAATTTAAAACACAAAAAATAAAAAATATTAAATTAATAATCCCCCGTACATGTGAGCGAAGATGTGTGTACATGCACGCATGTGCAGAGGTGTATAGTTTATTTCCCGGTGCGCACGGACGAGTGAAATAATAAGATAAGGAATTTAATGAATTTACACTAAATATAAACACAAATATAATATTAATATTATTAATACACCATTAATAATAAGACTAATCTTATACCACTCAAACGGAAATAACAGATAGTACCCATCATTCCGTTTATAACTATTTTTTGTTCTTTTTTTGTTTTTGTTTTTTTGGGGGTTTTTTTTGTTGTTTCTTTCGTTTTTTTGTTTTTGTTTTTCAACACTACTGGTTATAAACGGGACATATCAACGAAACACCGATTCCCATTAAGATGTAAAGACAAACTATATAGCCGCTCCTTTCGTATTTTTTTCAGACCAGATATAACAAACTGAAAATACGAAACACCGATTCAATAAACAAAAAAATGAACAAACACGTTAAGTCGATAAAAACATATTTGAATCACCTCTTTCAGCTCTATATCGAACAATTAATCCGAAACATAACTTTATTCCCAAAAACGACAACAAAAAAGCACACTAGTTTCACAGGCCCAAACGGAAAACTATGCAACCACCCCTTTCGTATTTTTTCAGGTATAATAATAACATTACAAAAGAACAGATAATTAAATAAATAAATGAATAAAACTTGCTAACAGATAAATAAATAATAAATAAAACCTCCTAAAAAATGAAGGCCTCCCTTGAGTCCTAGTTAATCACTATCCCACACCGGATTTTTTTCGGAGACACCCTCAGAGATGCACCGTTTTTTCTGTCATTGTTGACGTCATTCCCTGTCAGGCGTGCCTACAATCCTTTCAGCTTGCCAATGATTCCACTGGGCACGAAGATTTACTAAAGATGTCTAAATCTGCTCTTTTGGATGAAACCGCGGTACATTGCTGAAATATGTAATATACAGTATCTAAATAAATTATACTAGCTCTCTTATATGATCGAGCACTTTCTTTGATTTATTTTCATGTACAACCTGACTCTCTCTCTCTCTCTTTCTCTCTCTCTCTCTCTCTCTCTCTCTATATATATATATATATATATATATATATATATATATATATATATATGATAAAAAATAAAACTAATATTGACTGTTTAAAATATTTTGTACTTGTGCGTTATTTTTTGCAAACCAATCATCCTGAGGAAGTCTTGAAATAAAGACGAAACGATGATGACTACATAAATAATACTTTTGGTTTTACCTTTTTTCATTTTCCACATATATGTATATATATATATATATATATATATATATATATATATATATAGCAAACATCTAGCTGAATTTGATTATCATGGTATTATTTGATATATTCGAATGTAATGAAAATGTATGATGTATGAACATAGTCAAATTTAATTAAGTAGAAAAAACAACAAAAGGCTATTTTATATAGTTTTTCCGATATTTAAAAGTGAAAGATTTGATTTTGCATCAGCATAAAAATGAAAATAAATTCCCATTAAAAATGGATATGATGAAATGAAAACGAAAAAGCAGAACGACAATTAGACATATAAAACAATTATATATTCCTGAGTAATTTGAAACGGTTACTTTGTGTTTTTCGTCTTTATTATTAACTAGCATTTCTATTTCTATTAAAACTTCTATTTCTCTTTCCCCCGTTCCCGCCCCCCTCCCTCTACCACTCCATCTTTCTTCTCCGCCCATTTCTTCTTATTATTTTTTCTCTCTCCTATTTTTTAATCCTTCCAATTTTTCCCTTATTTTCTTTTCCATAATTCCATTGTTATCCCTTCTCCTCCGTCTTCCATGTCCATGTTTTTTCTCCCACTCTTATTCTTCCTTCTCCTCCCGTCCATTCCTCCCTCTGCGTCACATAGAATCTCATCCTCTACCTGCTCCTCCAATTTTTCCCTATTTCTATTTCCTCTCCTGATTTTCCTATTCCTCTGGGCGCTATCTCTTTTTCTTCATTCGCACATTCTCGTCCATTTACTACTCCTCTAACGTTTTCACTGTTTTTGTTTCCCCTGCTGCTTTTTCTTCATTCTCCTCCTTTTCTCCTCTTTCATCTCCTCCAACTTATTTCCCTGTCCCCTCCCGCCTTTTCTCTAATGTCTATCTTCCTTCTACGTCCCTACTCGCGCTCTTCCTCCTCCTCCTCCTCCTCCTTTCCTTTCTCCTTCCTCCCATGTCACTCTCACATTCTTCTCATCATATTCGGTTCTCCTCACACTCTTTTCCGACTCTTCTTGTTCTCTGTCTTCTCTTTCTTCCCTACCTCACTCTAACCTCCTCCTCTTCCTCCTCCTCCTCATCATCATTCCCCATGTTTTAATGGCTCCCGCACTTGTTAGTTTGCAAATGCCACAAGCAATACCTCCCCTCGCCCCACCATCCCTGTCACGCAGTAGAGAACAGACAATGCCTATCCTCAGCCAAGTCTATCATCCTACTCACCCCCTTTTCACCCCCCACAAAAGGCTACCTATTGTGGTGACAGGGATGAAATCTGGTCTGTTTCTCTGGGGAGCATCATACCTGTCATTGTACTCCACCGTGAAGAGTTGAAACCACAACTATTCAAATGTTGAAACCATTTTACACCATTTGGGTGGACGGCCATTTTGTTAAACTTGCTGATGTTTGTCTTTACATAAAAACGAAATTATCTTCATCTGAGTAATTCTATTATAAGCAGTTAAGAAAAATTAAGAGCCTAAATGTGTGGTATATATATAAAGTTAAAAAGAAAAAAACTCAAATCACCATTTTTAAGCCATTTGTACCATTTGTATATCGTTTTTTCTTATTCTATGAAAAAATAACTTTAATAAAATCCTCCTAAAGGAATTTTTAATTGGTCTTCAACCTTTCTTCAAATCTGTTTAATACATTTTAGATTTTTTTTAAATATTTGAAGCTAATTTTTATTACTTCAAAGGTAGATTTGACCCTCTGATGAGAAAAGAATCCATTTTAAAAAGTTCGAACTTAAGGGACATATTAAGAAAATATGCAAATAAATATGTTCAGTCTTGAGTAATATATATATATATATATATATATATATATATATATATATATATATATATATATATATATATATATACACCCATTAAAAGAATACCCATCCCAGGCCCCTAACAGAAAAGTTTTGCACCAATTTTATGTTTCCTTACCGAGATTAACATCAACATATAATGCTATTAAAACGTGGCTCAGTGGTTAACAACGTGGTGTGCTGGGTTCGAATCCAGTTCGTTCCACATAAATACTTTCATCATAACCCACACCTGACCTTGTGTCTAACCTCCTGGAGAGGAGGTAAATAAAATAATGCTATTAGAACTTATGTCTAGAATCCTTATTCTAATTCTGATCTAAATCCATCATATGATTTTGATTCGAGAAAATGTCTAAAATGTCTTAAAGGGCCTTAAGAAGAAATTGAAATTCAGGGAATCTTGCTTAATTGGTGTTTAATGAATATGGATCAAATTTAATGCAAATTTGAAATATTTGAATGTTTAAATAAGAAGTTGTGTCCATAGTATACCCCATAAAACATCTAAAATACTCTATAAAAACTGAAATCGGAGGAATATTTTTCAATTGATGTTTAATAACTATTGTAAAAATTTAACAAAAATGGGAGGTATATGAATTTTCAGAAAGGCTTCAATCTCTTTGCCCCTTAATTAAACTAAATATAGACCACATTATCCATCTGTACCCCAAACAACTGTCTTTCAAAATTCATAATGATCGGTTAATTCGAAGGAGTGAATCCTACACATAGCTATATATAAACATAAACACATACCTAACTTGATATAATATATTATCAAAGGCTCTGAAGAAACCACTACTTTGAAACCTTAATAATGTCAATGTAATATTAGTATTTGCACTCACTAGAAGTTCTAACACAAATCATCGTCAATGATTGCTCACTAATAATAACCGGTGGTGTTCCCTGGAGTCTGAGTGACAACAAGTCTCCCCAGATTTCCAGTACTCTCCACCTCTTGTAGATAACCATTGCAAATGACTTTGCAGTATCGTAGCAGCTGCTTACCATTGATTTCTTGTTGGCAACGATCATTGGTCTCTTCTGGTCCCAGCCTCCCCAAGGTCCCAACGCTCTCCGCACTTTTCCAATGGAGGTCTGGTTAGTGCTCTCCCTCCTCGGTCTTCCCATCCTCCATGACCCTTCATAACTATTTTGTGAGGTATAAACCGAGGCTGTTGCCATCATCTTTTTTGGATTTTGTGAAGCTTCTTGCAGTTTCTGTTCTTTGGGTTCATATGATAGTATTCTTCCTGTGATTTTGTTTTTTTCCTGTTGTAACATCCATGGTAACCATTCGTAGCTTATGTGGGTTTGTTGCCGCATTCGAGGATTTTCCTTAAAATTGCAGCCGATTTTATCATTGCCGTCCTATGTATGGTCTCATTGATCCCTTTCATTCCAATTTCTCCCAGTCTTTTTTCCAGGTTTTTGTGACTGTTCCTAGTGCTTCTACGATTATTGGTATTATATTGACTTTCTTGAGTTCTCTGTCAATTCTGTCAAGTTCCGTATATTTGCTTCGTTTTTCCGTCTCTTTGATTTTCACTGGAACGCCAAAATCTACGACTTGGCAGGATTTTTCCTTCTTGTCAATTATTATAATATCCGGTCTCCTTGCTTATATGAGTTTATCTGTTTGTACTTCCATGCCTAAGAAGATTTTGTGATTTTCGTTTTCCAGTGCTGTATCTGGTTTATGTTCGTACCATTTGTCCATGTGTTCGAAATACAGTCGTTTGCATAGTTTCCAGTGTACTGTTTTCCCCACGCAGTCGTGTCTGTTCTGTATTCTTTTTGGGTTAGTTTGCTGCATTCACTTATTATATGATTTACTGTTTCATCTCTTTGTCCATACAGTCTACATTTATGTATTTTAGCTTTAATGTTGTTAGTCCTAATCGCATTGTTCTGTGTAGCTGTCAGTAAATATTCAATTTCTCTGTTCAAATGTAGTTGTTTTTCTTCCCACTTTTCTTTTCTTGTCTTTTTGTTTCTGGTTTCGGTGTTTCCAGAGTTGCCTGTTGGAACAGTGTCTCTTGCTGCGGTGATTAGCCTTTCTGTGATCTGAGTTATGTATTTTTCCCAGCTGTTTTTTGAGTCTTCCACATAATCTTCTATAATTACAAGTCCTCCTCCCCCTTCGTTTCTTTTCATGTAGAGTCTGTCTGTATTATTATTATTATTATTATTATTATTATTATTATTATTATTATTATTATTATTATTATTATAACTGCTCTAATTTTTGTTGTTGTGGGTACTTTTGGATTCAATATATACTCTTTGCTACGAACAACCAAATTTGGTAGTATCCTTCAATATATATAATCACAACAGAAGAAATGTATGGAACCGCCTTGTATTGCTTCTTAAAAAATATTTATTCCGACTCGGAAGATTGCAGAATGGAGACATTTTTCAATAATGATTTAAACAGTAGCTTCAGTTTACAACATTAGTAAAACAAATTTCTACATTGCTCTATCTAAGCTTTCTTATAAACAATTATATATGTTTAAAAGAAATATTAAACTATTTCTTTAAATTGCTTGTATATCATTACACTATGTAAAATATTTTTTATTTCTAACAACAAATGATAATTTTGATTCAATAAAATGCTACAAGCGACTAGTTATTAACCATGAAGAATTGTTATGAAATAATGCAAGTCTCTGCTTATTATTCATAACAAATGGATTATTTCATGTTATGTTTACTATTTTCCATATCTACTAGAACTTCTTGCAAGTAAAAGTAGACACAATGATATTTTCTATAAATAAAATTCAACATTCGAAAATACTTGAGGAAAATATTAAAAACTCGTCCCCCTCACTTATTAAACTATGACTTAACTACTTGTCCATAATAAATTAAATTAATTAGTTTAATTTATTTAATTTTATATTTTCTACCGCCTTTTTGGGATTGGTTTCGTTTGTGAAAGTTAAACATATTGTAGTTCTATTTACTCAAGATCAAAGTGTAGTATCTGTTCCGATGGATACTGCACCCATAGACTGGTATTGTCTTGGCCTTCGGGTCTTGATTTACGCCGGTCTATGGGTCTGTCCTGTGCAGTTCTAGGAGGTCCACCCTCCCAGGCTTTGCCTCCCCTCTTTGGGGAGGAGTAAGTTTATTGCTTATTGCCCGAGGCGCCCCTACCGGGGAATGCCGACGGGGCTGCCCAGGCAATTTTTAAACCCCACTTTCCCGACCCGACCTTGGGTCACATCTTACTTGTGGGAGTAAGATAAAAACTGGCCTTGTGCCTAACTCCTGGAGAGGAGTAAATCAATACTCATTATTGTTTCTTTGTATAAAAAAGTAAACTGCTGATAACCTGTGAAGGGAAATGCTTACTCTTTCTCTCACGGCAAAAATCTTAATCTTTTTGCATTCTTCCGTCTCCACATTCGCTCCCTACTTAGGTTTTTATTTTTTTTTAAGATACTCCTTTCATTCTTACTATTAGCAACTCAAATATACCTAGTTCTTTGATATGATGAACATTTCACCAACCATAATAGTTGACTTTTTTCTTTTTTAACTTTAATTCAAACCGTAAATAATCTCTGTATTAATAAATCTATCAGACAAGATATCGTGTTTCTCTGTGCGTGTTTCTCGCCTATACGTAACTTTGATATACACACATTGAATTCTTATTTGTATTTGATATAAACCGAATATTTATTATCAAATATAAAATAAATTTTAAATCTCTTTTTTATCATAAAATTTTGGACATGACTATTTTTTAAAGTCATTTTTCTCGAATCG
>OY744547.1:43465888-43490888 GCA_963556195.1 Sepiola atlantica | reverse complement strand
GGAGGGAAAAGGAAAAAAGTATTGATGGGGAGTTAGGAGGCGGTTGTTGTTTATTAGATTGGAAAGAGAGAGTAGAACAGAGAGAAAGAAGAAAGGGAGAAGGAAAAAGAGATATAGAGAGAAAAGATGCAGGCAAATAAAGAAAAAATGAAGAAAGGAAGATGTTAAGAAAGAAAGAATATGAATTGCTGAGAAAGAAAGGAAGAGAGAGAAAAGATAAAGACAAAGAAAGAAAAAATGAAGGAAAGGAGATGTTAAGAAAAGAAAGAAAGAATATGAGTATATGAGACAGAAGGAAACAGGGAGACTAAAATATACTGACAAAGAAAGACGGAAAAAGACATGTAGACAGAAAGAAAGGAATTAAGGAAATTGGAAAGAAAGGGTGTAATAGAGAGAAAAGAAAGAAGCTGATAAAGAAACAGCGAAAAAATGAAAGAATCTTAGTATGAAAAAGAAAGGAAGAACAGAAAAGACGCAGACAGAGTAAAGAAAAAATTAGGGAAGGAAAATGCTGAGAAAGAAAGAAAAACAGATAAAGTCAGAATAAAAGCTGAGAAAGAAGGAAAAATGACACAATTAAAGAAAGAAAGAAAGAAAGAAAGAAAAAAAACGAATATAATAGAGAGAAAAGAAGAAGCTGAAAAGGACAAACGAAAGCGATAGAAAAGAAGAAGTTTACTCAGAAAGAAAGAAAGAAAGAAAGAAATAGAATAAAGAGGAAGAGAGAAACTAAAATGGAAAAATGAAAGGAAAGAAAAAAGTGACAAAACAAAATGGTTGACAAAAATAGAAAGAAAAAACAGAGAGGAACAATAGACAAAGGTAGAAAGGAAAAGGAATTAATAACAAAAATAGGCGGGAAAATTGAGTAAAAATGAAAGAAAAATTGATTTGCAAGAATTACAAATTTTAAAAGGAAAACTTTTTTTCTAAAGAGAAGAAAGAAAATAGAATGAAAAACAAAACAAAATGAAATATTTCCCCTAAAGAACAAATTGATAAAAGAAAGAAAAACAGAAAGAAAAGAATAAAGAAAGAAAAAGGAAAGAAAGAAAAAAAAAATGAGTTAAAAAAATACATATTTAGAACCAGGAAAACAAGAAAATAATGAAAAACAAAAGAAGAAAAAATAGCAAAGACAAAAACAATAGAAAAAGAAACCATGTTTGAAACAAAGAAAGAATGAATGGCACACAAAAAGAAACTATAAATTGTAATAAAGAGGGAAAATTAATTGAATGCAAAAAGATAAAAATATTTAAACTATTATGGCAGAACATTATTGTTTTGAAGAAAACAAAGAATAAAAAGTTACAAAAATAATTTAAAAAAGAAAAAGGCATAAAACTAAGAAAAAAAGAAAAACAATTGTAAAACCAGAAAAAGAGAGTTGCAGGAAAGAATGAAATAAACATTCAAAAGAAGGAAATACATTTCCTGAATAAAAGACAGAAAGAAAGAATGAATGGAAAAGAAAAGAAAAATAGTAAGAAAGAAAGAAAAAATATAATTTATAGAAAGAAAGAAAATGGAACGATTTAAGAGAAGTACATATCCAAATGATCTAATACATAAAGAAAAGTCGATCGGATATTAAAAGTTGGACCTAAATAGCATTTAAGCTGACAAATCAAACTTTGCTTCTGATTATCCAATCATCATTTTTCATTCTTGTATATCATGTCATTGCCAATATAATAACATACTTTACTACAAATTATTTAACATTTACTTAGTTCGACATGGATGACTGGATATATGAAAAAAGATTTTTATGTAATAACCTTAAAATAGAAATCAGGGGATCACTCACATTTTAAATTGAAGAATATAGGAATATAATAGGAGTTGCCTACTTTTCTTTTTCCGTATAAGTTTTAAAATGTGCTAAAAAGATAAAAATTAAAAACTAAAATTACATACCTGAACACCGGGCAACGCCGGGTAGGTACAGCTAATATTTCATAAGGAAAACGAAACGAAAAAGTCAGAATATCTTTTAAGGAAGGGTACTGTAGTATCGATTCTGTTCTCAAAAGATCATCCACACAAAAATGACTGCCTCCTTTTTGGGTGGAGGGAAGTAGTGTTCGTTCATCATGATATTATCCTCTGTCAGAGGGGTGTCAGTGTAGTATATGTTTGTTCACCATAATACTAACTCAAGTTTATAATAAACATGTCTTTTTTAACTCGAAAATTATGAAAGTTATCCATCTTCCTTAGCTAGCATATTGATCTTTGTTTATAAAGATGGCGACTATATTTTTCCAGCCAATTTTAATTTAGGCGTTTCACGTGGACAATGAAACTTGCCATGGTTTTTAATGTTATCTAAATAAATAAATGCAAAAGTTTTTTTTCCGCCTATTCTAACTATATTGACATGAAAGCAGTTTATTCTTATTTAATTTTCTGTAGTATATTTTCATTCCAGGCATTACCTCCTTTTCGGGGGAAAGGCCGTACAGTATACATTCGTTCATCACGATACCATTTCCTCAGGATTACCAGTTGTGTGTGTGGGAGGGGGTAGTGTACTATCTATTCTGTTGTCATGATATCATCCTCCCAGGCATTAAGCCCTCCTTTGGGAGGGAGGTCAGTGTATGTAGTGAGTTCACCATGATATCATCCTCTCAGCCTATAATTTGCATATTTATTTATTTTGAAGTTTCTAATGAATTAATATTTTCTAATATATTGATAATTAAATACATGCGTTTATTATTTTTTTAATAAATTTGTTGCTGTTGTTGTTGTTGTTGTTGCTGTTGTTGTTGTTATGGTTGTTGTTCCTATTTACTTCCCTCCACGAGAGCAGAGTTAGGCACAATGTCAATATTTAACGTGGGGAGTATTCAGTTACCCCAAAATGAGCAATCTGAATTGGAACAAAAACTTCAATTGCCTCAGTCTAGAAGGATTTCTCCTTCACTGACAGAGAACATAAAAACTAAGTGCAGATTCAGTGCAGATACTACATTTTGCTCCGAGTCAAAAGGCCAAGAAGTTACCATGTTGGTAGTGATGATGATGATGATAATGATGATAATGATGATGATGATGAATTAAAAAATTGTCATATAAAAGAAATAAACTTCCTCTAATCTTTCTATTTACGTACTTTTTCTTTCTTTTAAAATAAAGGTGAAAAGTACAAAGTATCCAGTTTGAATTACTCAGTAATATAAAATCGTTTTATTTGACCAATCGACGTTCCACCCTTATGTTTATTCATTTCATTATATAACCAGTTTTAATGGGACATTCATTTTCATTTTTATGCTGAAACAAAATAAAATTTATCGACGTTGAATATCTTAAAGACCATATCAATTAACCTTTTTGTTGTTGTTTTCCTAAAAAAACAAAATTTGACAATGTTCATGCACAGTATATTTCCTCCACATTGAAATATATCAAATAACACTAAGACAATCATCATTTTAAAAAAATCCTCTAAATTATCAAAATGTCAAATGAAAATTACTTCTTAGGTTTCTATAAAGAAGACTACAGCGTCAGTGATTGCCGCCCAGAGGGCGGATAGTTTTTGCTAGTATATATATATATATATATATATATATATATATATATATATATATATATATATATATATGTGTGTGTGTGTGTGTGATTATTTTTATTTACACAGACATGTACAAAATCTGCGACACTGGAATGTCAATGTTATCGATCAACAGCTGTTATAAACTGAGATCTCATCAGGCAGAGTTAAAATCCGATCTTAACCTAAGATCATATTTGGAAAAAAATGAAATGGGGAGAAAAGAAAAGAAATTTAAAATTAAAATTTGGAAAGTCATGTGGTTGGAACCGTTAACCAGTGTCGCAGATTTTTTACATGTCTGTGTAAATAAAAATAATCATATATAAAAGCTCTATTTGATATTGAACACTTTTTATAAGCCTGGTTGAAGTTCTTTGGATTACTATCCTGTGGATGTTTACCTTGCCTGGATTATTATATATATATATATATATATATATATATATATATGAATGAATAAATGCGAACTTTGGGCCCATATCTCGCACTAATGGTAAAGTCAAAACGCCGTATTTCAAGTTCATTCAACTTTATACAATAGACCCACCATCTGTTTTATATACTGCGTATGTATATGCAATATCCGTTGAAAGGTTAACTTATTTGCATGTTGGTTTTGAAAAAAAGATTGTTTATTAATTAACTTTTATTTGTGATTGCCTTTTAATTCAATGGTTGTTTTAATTTTAATATAACAAATACTTCTGTTTCACAACATTGTTTTGTTTCCTGAAAAATATCTAGCATTTCTGTTCAAATGTTCCTTTCTTTAGATGGGCCGACATGATTTTCAACAAGTTGCGATCTATTTCTAAATTGCAAGTGAAAAGGCCAATGAATTTCTTCTTTCTATTCCTTTATTTACCTTAGCATCTAATAAATAAATAAATTTGTACCGAAATAGTAATGTTTATCTATATATATGAATAAACGAGAAAGATTTTGTTTCGTGTTTACAACAAAGTTATGAATTAAATGCTTATTATTTTTAATTAATGTTTCAGGTAAAGCGAGCTAGTATATATATATATATATATATATATATATATATATATATATATATAGAGAGAGAGAGAGAGAGAGAGAGAGAGAGAGAGAGGAAGAAGGGAAGACAGAGAGAGAAAGAAAGAGAGAAATATATTTATATACAAATAAATACACATTTCTCTTTATTATAGACGGAAGCTATTCGAATGTGTGTTTATAATAAAAAGAAATAAGAGGACAAAAAAGAAGGAAAAAAGAAAATTTAGAATGAAAAGAAAAAAAGGGTGGAACAAATTAAGTTATGACATCAAATTATTGTGTCTGGCAGTTTTGAAGAAAATATTTCATGCCATCTTTGCATTTTCTGTTCCTTTCCTTTTTTTCTCTGTTTACCAAAACATTTTCCCGCCATCATCTTTTACCTAATCTGACCCTGGTCCATTAGTCTGAACAACTGGCATGAAAGATTGCAGCAACGCACAACCCCGGCGCTCCCCACACCGCCCCCACAACCGCACCCACCCTGCCGATATAAAAAGCACGCACTACCCCAACAAAATGAAAGAAAAATACATGGACAAAAATAATGAAAAAAAAAAAAAAAAAGAATCAGACCCAAAATAATAACAATAAAATAATGCAGAAGCAATGCATCCACTCTATCGGCACCCCGCCTCCCGCCGGAGCACCCTGCCGTTCACGCTCATCCCCACCCCTAGCTTGCCGATCCTGACCCCCCTGATTTTCAAACTAATAATAACACGAAAATGTTACCTTACTGCTGGCCTCCAATTTCTCGTATGTTATTACATTATGTGTCCAGTAAGCATGGACTTGGACGCCATATTTGTTTCTCATTTCTGTCTTTTTTTCTCTTTTTCTATCGAACTTCTTTCTCCAATTCGTTTAACAATTATTGAAAACATTCTTCTTCTTTTCATTTTAAACACATTTTCTCTCAAAGTTTTTTCTTTTCTTCTTTGTTTTCTTCATGTTTCTTATTCATTTCTTCTTTTTTTTCATATAATTTTATATTCTTCTTCTTCTTTTTCTTCTTCTTATTCTTCTATTACTCATTCTTCTGCTGATGCTTCTTCTTTTACTTCTTCCTCCCCCTCCTCCACCTCCTAATTCTTCTTATTCTTGTTTCTTCCTTCTTTTCTTCTTTTTTCTTTCTGTTTCTTTATTTTTCTTATTCATTTCTTCTTTCTCCTTCATATAATTGTATCTTCTTCTCTTACTCATTCTTCTTTACTTCTTCCTACTTCAATTTTCTTATTTTTTTCTTCACATAATATTTATCTTCTTCTACTAACACTTCTGCTTCCTCCTCCTCATCCCTCCACCCCCACCTTCTTCTTCTTCTTCTGCTTCTTCTTCTTCTTCTTCTTCTTCTTCTCCTCCTTCTCATTTCTCACCTGTTTATTTTCTTTTATACTTTCAATTTCTCACTTTTTTCTTCCATTTTCGTGTCTTCTTTATGTTTTCGTTTTCTTAATATTATTTTTATCCTTTATATTTTTCTTCTCTATTTTTTCTTTTTTACTTCTTCTTCTCTATCTTTTCTTCTTTATTAAATACTATTAATATACTATTTGTATTTCATTCTCTTCCTCTTTTACTTCATTTCAAACTCCCCCCTTCAATCTTATTCTTCTTTTCTTCACAATAATAATATATAGGTTCTGTTTTTTATTATTCATTCAAACATTTGTCTTTTTCATTTTATTTTCTCTTTCTACTTTTCTGATTCTTGTCAAATAATTTCTTTCCTTTTTTCTTCATAATATTCTTTTCTCTTCTTTTGATTTTCATTCCTCGTTCATGTGTCCTAATCCTTCTTCTTCTTCTTCTCCTTCTTCTTCTTCTTCTTCTTCTTCTTTTTCTTCTTCTTCTTCTTCTTCTTCTTCTTTCATCAAATAATGGTTATCCTTTTTCTTTACTTATTCTTCCCTGATTTCGTCCTTCTTATTCTCTTTTTCTTATCCATTTGTTCTTTTCTTTATTATTCTTTCTTCTCACTTTCTCTTTCTTCTGCTTATTTTCTTACTCATAATCTATTTCTTTGCATTCTTTGTTTCTTCTTCTATCGCATAATCATTTTTCTTACATTTTTCCCCATTCTTTTTCTTATATCACTTTGTTTATTTCTCTTCATTTATATGTTGTATTCTTCCACATCGATGTCTATTTCCCCCTCCTCCTCCTCCTCCTCCTCCCAAATGATCACTCTAAAGCTCTGTTCCCGCAATGCCAATATGAATTACAGTTAATAATGATTCGCGCAGTCAGTACTTGCTGGAGGTCCGTTTTTATTTCATTAATCCTATTTTTTCTGTCCCCACCTTCGATTGCAAAATTGAGGGGTGGCTCAGAAGCAAACCAGGGTGGAGCAGGCTGACAGTAGCGTAGTGGATTTGCTTCTAAAACAAAGACAGAGAGAGATGGATAGAGAAAGTAAAGAAAGGGAGAGAGAGAGAGGAGATAGAAAAGGAGAGGGGAAAGAGAGAGAAGGATAAGAGAGGGCAAGAGAGATAAAGTAGGGGGTCTCGTTAGTAGGAAGCATCAGACTGGTTTGAACATAGACAAGATAATCTCCATTCGCAATATGTAAGAATATGGTAAGAAAAAGAAATAGTTCGTAGACTGGGCAAGGATTCCTTCTTTATGAGAAAACCTTAAAGAAAACATGGAAGAAATGGTCAGTGTGGAACTTCCGTTAATCGGGTGATGAAGACGAGGGGAGGGGATGAAAAATAAAAATCGTCGCAGCAGTAAAGGAGGAGGGTGGGGCAGAAAGGAAACTGTAAGGTTAAGGATAGAGAGGAAAATGTTAAAAGAAGGGGAAAATGCTGGGGGTGTTTAGGCTGGACTTGCCTCAAAGAGAGATTGGACCCATACCATTCTCGATGTCTTTAATAAAGAATTGAGCCCTCATTTTTTTTTTATGAATAACATAGGCTGGAAAGATTATTTGTGGGAGGGATTTTTCTTCTTGTCTTTCTTTATCCTCGCTTTTTTTGTTTCGTTTAAAGGGCTTGTACTGATATAGCAGAAAATGGCCGAATCATAGTCCTGCATGTGAGATGCGACAGAGCTTAAATGGCCATCTAATAAATACTGTATTTTTTAGACAACCTTAAAGTCTCATAATTTCAGTCATTATTTCTAGGTAGTTAATATTAACATTTTACCGGGCAACGTTCCAATGTATTATATTATAACATATTATAAACCAATGTATTATATTATAACATATTATAAAACGTTTTCAATTAGTAGAATTTAATGATGAAATTTATTTTTATTTTTAGATTTACCTAAAAAAAAATTCAATATTGAACTTGCTTGCATATTAATCCGCGAGTCATCCGCGAGTCATCCGATGGACTACCCTACGATATTGTTGAAGAGATCGTACACGGGGTAACCAAGGTTGGAGATAGAACATTATCAAATGAAAGAATGGTAAAGACTACCCATACCAAATAATTAAATTTTATTGATAACTTTTTTAAGACAATGAAAGATAAAAAGTTTTTTAAAAAATGAGAATGCAAATGCCCGAGAACGTTCTGGAGGAAGAAGGTGCTTCATCTGTTAGGAGAAATTGAGTATACGTGTTTATTTCGGCTAACGCCGTGTGTGTTTACGTGTGCATAAATGAGCGTGCCTGTTTTGCTAGTGAGAGAGTGTGCGTACTTAGTTGTGTGCGAGAATGTTCGGTTAACGGTGTGTATATACTGGCGATGTGTTTAATAGTACGTGAAAGTCTCTCATGATGTGTGTGCTGCTTGCTGAAGGAGCCCTCCTCCCCCCAAAGAGGCTAAGCAGGATTATATAGTGCGCACGTCTGTTGTCTCCGGAAGAAAAGAGGAACTAGAGAATGAAAAACGCTATTTGGGTTTATACTACGTGCGATATTTCGAAGTGGATATTTCTTACGTTTTGATTGGTTAAAAGAAAAGAAACTGCTGATTGAAGATTTTGTCAAATCAAGAGTCGATATGTAATAACACATTCACTGCTGCTGCTACTTTGAACGAATAAAGAGTGCGTAAAATATTTGTGGACAGACTTATAAAAACATTTCTGTGTATTATAATACACAGAAATGTTTTTAGTAACAGATACTAATGTCTTTTTAGTAAAAAGAAATTTTGAGGATGAGAATAAATTTTGTAATTTGATTCATTAAAGCTCATTTAGCTTCGAGAACAGCTTTTATATGAGATATGAATGGCTGACATGCTAGGATCAGGTGGTTCTTGTTCATATTTGATATTACTCTAGCCATTACTCTAGTGATTATTGAGGGATTATTTTGTGTTATGAAGGTGCTCATGAAGCTTTTTCTCAATAATGCTCCATACATAGTAGTCCAAAAGATTGAGATCTGGAGCACTAGGAGGTCAAATGTTAGGGGTCATGTGATCATGAAAATTCTCCATCATCAATATCTACATTCTGTGGGCCGTGTGTGACAGTTCTCTCACTTTTTTTTGATGTAAAATGATCTTTAATGATCACATAAGACTTGTTGTATCTGATGTCTTTGTGGACAACATTTCAGATTGTTCTTTCTGACACACAGTGTTCTTTTGCAATCGACCGTGTGGATTTTCTAGGATTACCACCAAAGGTCTGCTGGAATTGCCGAATAAATTCAGGTGTTCTAATGCTATCAGTGTGTCTAGAGTATATATTACATTTTATAATGGTGATACCTTTCCACCTTAAGCCTTTAACTCTTTGCAAACTTTTTAAAAACGAAGTCAAATGACGTTTGAAAATGGATTTATTTCTAAGTTGCTATACACAGTCCTTACACTCAGGTTAAGTATGTGCCTAGTTTGTTTTTGCGTAATTATAGGGTCTGTCATTGATAATTCCGAAATATAAAAAACATAAAGCTAAATAATATGCATTCAATAGTAAAAAATAACATATGTAGGCAAATAATTTACGCACCCTATATACACTAGCAGGTAGCACCTCCTCGACCTTGCCAGGAAATAAAAACTAAGATGTTAATAATTGTCTGCATAATCAAAATCATACAAAAGTTTCATCTTCATCTACAAAAATTCCGAAACGTTAACTCAACACGCCATGGTATCCATAAGTACACTTATGAGTAATTTATTATATAAGTTTATAAAAGTGTTCGAACTTTTTCTATTCATTCGCTAATGCCTCCAATTCAGGCTGTCTGAAGATACTGGCTTCCTGACTTAATATGCATCAAACATTGATTTGATTGTTTTTCCTTTCCGTTTCCCTATACGTCATTTTTAGTTTGATTTTTTTATTTTAATAATTTTCAATTAGCAAATTCTCTAAATGAATTAATGCGAAAGTTGAGCCCATTTCTCGTGCTAACTGTGAAGTCAAAATGGCCTATTTAAAGATAATTTAACTTTATACAATAGAGACATCATTTTTGTATACTGCTTATGTATATACGATATCAGTCGTAAGGTATGCTAATTTGCATATTGGTTTTGAAAAAGTCATTGAGAAAACTCAAATGTAAACGCGTAATATTTACTTATATATGTATTATATCTTCTCTAATACACACACACACACACACACACACACATATATATATATATATATATATATATATATAATAAAGTAAAATAAACTTTCTCTGTGATGTTTATGGATGTTCGTCATGAATGCAGACCCCATGTGATTATTGAAATATATATATATATATATATATATATATATATATATATATATATATATATTAACCTTAAAAAAGAGGTAAAATGTCTTCAGAAACTATGTGTTACATGCAAATATTATTTTTATATTAAAATCAAAATATATATTTTTTCATCTTGACTTTTTTCTAATAATTTCGCTCGGATTAACGAGCCTCATCAGAGGTTTAAACAAATAAAAGGTATTAACCTTCTTCTTTTCCTAAGAGTCCTTCCTGATCTTATAGAAGTGGCGTCCTAATGTTGTGTGGACTGTTGCTTTTAAATATGAACTTAGAATCGCACATGGTCGCAAATAGGTATAAATATGGGAAAGTTCATTTTTGTAAGCATCTTTAAAATGTAAAACTCAAAGAAAGAGGCAAAATGCCTTCAGAAACCATGTGTTAGATACAAATATTATTCGTCAGAGTGCGTAGTGCGAACGACTGTCAGCCATCTTTGTTTTTCAATATAACGTAATATATTCGACCGAACTTTTCAATTTCAATTTTACAAAAAACACGAAAACAGAACACTATCCCCATCCTACCCTAAAAAAAGACGTTTATCCCTGGGAAGATGGTCTCATGACATCCGAACAGATATTATATTACACCCACCCCCAAACACAGGATGTAATACCTGGGAGGATTAGCCCACTTTCTTAAAACGGAGACGGTAATTCCTGGGAGGACAGTCTAATGATAACAGAAGCGATACTACACTATTCACCACCATTACATATAATACAATAATAGATGAATTTGTTTTCATTCATTTACAAATGCGTAGTCATAAAAAAACATTATTTTTATGGTTACTTGGCCTTTTGACTGAGATCAAAGTGTAGTATATGTTCTCAATATCTATTCTCATCATCTTAGCGACCTCAGACGTTTTACTATCGACGAAAATATTGCGTATATATAAGAAAATATAAAAATGCAAAATTATAACTCTATATTACAGAATATTAATTTATTATAAGTTGTTTATGTAATAAATATGCAAATTAAGAAAACCTAAATGTGTTTGAGCGTATTTCCAGTTTCCTATATATACGTTATTTCAAAAGTCTATTTTGTATCAACGAATTAAATAAGCTCAAACTGTTCTGATATCCAATATTGCTAGGATTGATGGAAAAATCTTATATATATATATATATATATATATATATATATATATATATATATATATATATATATATATATACTAGACTGAAAAATGCGGACGCATGTGTATTAATATTCTTAAATATAAACCTGGAAAAGTACAGAACAAGTGGAATTAACTCTTAAAATATTGAAGGTTACTAAATTTTTTTTACCACTAACCTAAGTCATAAAACCATATATAGAAAGGTCGAACCAACCCAGCCCGACTGAAAAACAATGCATCAAATTTATCTCACATCACAAAAGAAAATTGGTTCTCTGTCCTAAAAAGTTAGAATAGCCCGGAAATGGTGGATCATTTGATGTTAAAATTGTATGCAAAACTGATCACCCAATTTGCAATTGCATTTGCGTAAATGTTCATTTGAGTCACGACTACTGGTGCCTCTGGCGTTTCTGGCGCCTCCGGCTGGTATAAAAAGTGCTACCGCCCACCGACTGAAAAATATGGAATCTTATTGGGAGGGGGGGCGTTGACATAAGGTGCATGGCTCCAATACTACCTAACAATTATTGGAATTCCTGGCTTCATACTGGGATCAAAGTATCAGACCTGTCCTTGGTCAGAATAGGAGAAATCCTTCTCGACTGGAGCAATATTTATAGATTCTTATCTCAGTCATGTAAATTATTCAGAGTGAAATAGTTTATTTTTACTTTTTAAGCTAAAAAATTATGATATTGACTCATTATTCGTTAGCCTCTTTCGGAATGTTTATAAAAATGACGACTATATTTTTCTGATCAACATTTTTATTTCGGGGTTTCACGTATACGATTAAGTTTGCTATAACTGTCTTTTTCATGTTTTTGCATTTGTTTTTATTAAACATGCTTTAAGTTAAAAAAAATGAGTTGTTTTGAAATAATGCCGAAACTCATAATAAACTCTATATAATTTACGTGACTAAAATAGGAATTAACCATTTTTGTTTTTTGTCCCCAATCCAGTGTGCCCTTTTTGGGAGAGCTGGATTTCAAAAGAAGAGAAATCCTTCTCAACTGGGGCAATATTTATAGGTTAATTCGGTGCTTATGCTGATTAGCGGCCATATAAAAAAATATTTTTATATAAAAACAATAATATATACTTATTAAGCATTATATTCTTACTCACTGTACGAAAAAGTAGAAAAATATCCACTAGAACTTTAATTACAAGTATTTTTCCATTCTGCGTATCATGACAGCGACTCGTTCAGTAAGCCTCCATCTTGTTTTTTAAGAAGATTTCAGTTATCTGCCCTTCAAATCTTCTTAAAAAACAAGACGGAGGCTTACTGAACGAGTCGCTGTTATGATACGCAGAATGGAAAAATACTTGTAATTAAAGTTCTAGTGGATAATTTTTTTCTACTTTTTCGTACAGCGAGTAAGAATATAATGCTTAATAAGTATATATTATTTTTTTTATATAAAAATAATTTTTTATATGGCCGCTAATCAGCATAAGCACCATTAATTCTTATCTCAGTCACGTAAATTATTCAGAGTGAAATGCTTGATTTTTACTTTTTTAAAGTAAGCTAGCCTCTTTCTGAATGTTTATAAAGATGGCAACTATATTTTTATGATCTATACGAATTCAACTTATTTTTATTTTAACCCTGTGTAGTAAATAACAAAAAAATCATTAAAATTTTTAAAAACATTTTAAAAATCAAACAGTAATAGTTTTATCGTATCGTAGAAGTGAAACGCCACAGTTAAAACCGTTAAAAAATCGTACAAATGAAACGCCAGAATTAAAATATTTGTATCACTTGTAAGTGTAAGAAAAAAAACGAAATTTTATTTATTTATTGATTAAAAAAAATATTTCTTTGATTGAATTTGATGAAATGTATTTTATTTTTTTAATGTTGCGTTAAAGTAGCGAAGAGTGGACACTAACTTATGAATTAGCCGGATCGAAGGAAGAGTGTGCCAGTTGACACGGTTAAGATTCGAATAAAAATTGTTGTTTGGGATAAATACAAATTAGGCGCGCAGAGTGAAAATAATTGTATTGGCGCGTGACAAATAAAAAATAACGCCCACGCAAATTCCGATGTGGCCTTATATATTAAATCAACTCAAAACGAGCGGACGTAGTTGAGAGCACACCACGTGATATTTCTGTCCAATGAGATTTCTCCAAAGACATATTTTTCTAAACTTTTCTCCTTAAGCTCGCTGGAGCCTATCCAAATAGTATTTAAGCACACACATACATCAAACTTTCTCTTTCAACTGACTTTTCATCCGGAGGTTACACGCATCTTACTATCACTCTTCCATTTCACCCTTTCGCGCGCTTCATACAATTTCACAGGCGAACATTACCTATTGCCTCTTTTAACATTTTATAACAAATGAACATTCAACAAAAGAAACAAAAGAAAAGACATTCTTCTTTTTACTTACCCTGAAACTAAAGAAAGGACTCATGAACTCATTACAAAAAGAAATATATTCTATTTGTTAATAGTTTATTTCAGTAAATAAACTTCCGTTGAATTTGCATGTAAATCTTATTATTATTTTTATTTGTGGAGGAAGTTATCACCAAAAAAAGGTATGACGACCCCCACAAGAGTAATGTTTACATTTGCAAAGGTCACGTGACCCTGTGAAAATATTTATTTGTTTAACGAATAAATAAATTAAATGTTTTTGTTTACACGTAGAAATATATTTTAATGAAATATTTTTATCTGCTTACAAAAAAACAACTAATTTGTGACAATGACGTCATTTCCAGAAGAATACATTAGAAAACTACATTGCTTGATTTGTAAACATCTAAGCGATCGTTTTTTGAATAAAATATCTTTAATTAATTGTATTAATAAGTTTTTTTTTAATATGGAGGAAAATATTCTAAATACATATGTAAATTTGAGAACACGAGTTATAAGTGTATATTTGTGAATATTAATTTATTAGAAGTTTAAAAGCAATTAAATATGTAATTTGGCAAAAATACATGGTGTTTGAACGAATTTTTGTAGCAGTATATATTGAAGCTGTCAGAATAAGTATGAGTACTCTGACGGAGTTTCGGCTTCAGAAAGACAGATACATAAACTCCATTATTAATAGATTTAATTTAATTGTTTGAGATAACATTTTATTGTTCGAAAGGTAAAAGCCTAAAGTTAATCTAAAAAGAACACTATTTCTACGTGTCACAAAAACTTTTAGAAGGAAAAATGTTCTCACTATGGCTAAAAAACACAAAAATTCAGTAAAATTTGAAATTTCAAAAATAATTTTTTTGCTAATCTTTTTACGTATAAATATAACTTTACTGGAACTATTTCAAAGATCTTAAGACATTGAATAAAAAAAAATTACGTACATTTTACTGAAAATTAAATAATTATCCAAAACAATGTCCGTGCGATCAAAAAATGTCCGAGCGATCAGAATAGCAACAACAGAAAACTATATATGGAATATCATAATCGCTATAATATTTAATTTTATTAATTTTATCTAGTATTTTCAATTTTATATAGAAGGTATAGATTTGTAATAGAACAACTGACAAATGGTTTTCTAATAAGTCTCCCTAGTTTATATATAGTTTATTAGAATAAATATAAACAGTTAATCTATTTTTAAAAGTTACTTTTACAGTTTTAATTGGTCTCAGATTTTATTTCCCTATCTGATTTTAAAATGATATTAAAATTCTGTAAATATCGACGAATATGTTTTAGTTTTAACCTTTCTATTTTGTTTTAATTAAAAATATTTATGAACTTTAATTGTGAAAATTACACATTTTTTTTTCAAAGTAAAACTCGAAACTGAATGATTGTCTGTAAGTAAAACTTCGATGACGTCGCATAGTGGATAGTGTGTGGCGGTGAACATCACGTGTGTTTAATTGTTTATTATACTTTTGTCCTACCATACATTTAAAATTAATTGTTAGTAAAATTTAGACCACTTTTTAAAATAATTTTTTCGGTATGTTCCTGTTTTTAAATTTTTCCAATTTTATTTTGTTTTCAAGATTTAAAAAAAAAAATGAATTTCTTACGCTGCTGAGTACACTTTCATGCTTCAACAACAAGTCGATTATCTTTTTGAACTTATTAAAAAAAAATTTGTTCAACTTAAATATTTAACGACCTCGTGTAGCACATGGTGTCCCAAAATCAACAAAAACATTTTCGCGCGTGCCGCTCTAATATTAAGGAACCATAAATATTCTAAAATATTCATTTTTTAATTTTTTTTTGGGGGGGGGGGTCCCCCTTTATACAATTATATCCCCCCCAAACATTTATTTCTAAAAATAATCCGGTGGGGGGGGGGGGGGGGGGGGGCTTTTAATACATGAAGATTTGCTAAGAATTTTAAAGCAAGTTTAAATGACTTTGTATTCGACAGTTTAAATACTTCAAAATTCCTTTCAAAATCTAAGTAATGGATTTATTATTTCAACTATTAACAAAATATTAAAATGACTGACTTGTTTACGAAGAAACCGAAATGCATTATGACGGATTTAATCTCGTAATAGGATTTTAATTTACTACTTTTTTTATTAAGATACTAATTGGAGTTTACGGACCGGGTTGAAATAATAACATTATTTAGAAAGCCTTTCTTAACATGGGGAGGGGGGACTTTGCTAACGATTCTGACCTTTTATCTAACAATTTAATAAACAAAAGATATCGTAAAAATTTGATTTAACTTGAAAATCTTATCTAAAAAATAACCCGGTCCGTAAACTGCACAAGTACCAAAAAGATAATACAAGAAGTGTTCTTTTTTGGTTGAGGGGGAGTAACCCCGTATTTACAACTATATCCCCTGCAAGAACGGTTCTAAAATCTATTTTCAATCGATATTTATTTCATAATTACCGAATTTTCCTACTTTGCAAAAATTGACGAATTTTCCATTGTCGGATTTTCCTTTGCCGAATTTTCCATTGCCAAATTTTCCGTTGCACCGTGGTAAACACAAGGTCGGTTTTTGAAAATGTGTGGAAAATCCAGATCTCTAAAAAGGAGAACTCTGGATTGTAACAAAAATGAAAATTGCCTTAGTCTAGAAGGATTTCTCATTCACTGACCGAGGACAGAAAAGATGAAGTGTAGTATCTGTTCTGATACTACACTTCATCTTTGCAATATTTATTTGCACAAAAAATACAAAATTATACAAAAATTGATACTAAATTGTGCTTCTAGCCAAAAGGCCAAGAAAGTATGTAGCCGTTCTAGTTAATTTTTTTTGATTGCCACCTGGACTTTTTTTTTGGGGGGGGGGGGGGGAAGGGACTGTTTCCACGTAGTTGTAGACCTTGTGTTAGTGGTAGGATTAATGGATTTTTATCCCCCCCCCCAAAAAAAAACAACACAATTTATATCCCTTTGCAAAAAAATATGGTTATATGCTCTTAAAACGCTATCTCGATAGCGGTCGGCCAGAAATGGGTGATAATTTTACGTTAAATTTATATGCAAAACTCTAAATTCCGAAATAATTTTTTCTTTCCCAACATGTAATCGCCTAAAAAAGGATAATCTCATTCATTTCTGTTTAAGGGAGAGGGGCTGAGGGTATCTATCTACAAATTTGTCAACAATTATTTAAATATAACATGTCAAAATATTCTTTAAAGTCTTCCAGTACGATATAAAAAATAATATGTATACTGTAGAAAGTATTATTTATTTAGCGAAATAATTATACAAATATTTTTGCTAATTTTCCACAAAAAAGCATTTATAAAAAGCCCACATTTTCAAATTGATAGGGAACATTTTTGCTTTTGCCACTGTTACACCGGCCGTTCTAACAGAAGAGAAACTACACCGGTTCTCACTATTTATAGTTTCTCTTCTGTTAGAACGGCCGGTGTAACAGCCACTAAGTAAACAATACGAAACTAATAGTAAAAAAGATACAAATATTTGGGGGTTAACATCTTCAACATACCCAAGAGTTAATATCTTTAATATAGCCAATTTTTCTTCATTAATAAAGAGAATTTTCATTTTGGCATTTTTTTTTTGACTTTCTTTCATCTAAAAGTGTGGCTTCAGTTTTTAGTTTGGCCCTTTTGGCCTATTTTCTTGAAAAATTTAGCTTCAAAAGTCAATTATCACTTTTTAAAATTGTTTTATTAAAAGTCACACAGCTCTGTTTCTCTGGCACCAACATTTTTAATACAAAAATATTTCGAATCAGCTAATCGAGTTCTATCGTTGTTATTTTCCAATCCTTAAATTATATTTATAATTAAAAAAGTTATGTCGAGTTAAAAGGCATGAGGAGCGTTACTCAATCGGCATTTTTGTCAATTTAAGCTGCTCAACGCTTCCATATCTTAAACTCCTTTCGAAATATCTATATTTTTAGATTCCTTGTGCGGTTTGCGACATTTTGGGTATAAAAAAGTAAATATTTGTTTTAAATAAAAAAAGTTATATTCAAAGTCAATTGGGGCGTTATCCTACACGCTGATGACCACACATAATTTGAATAACTTTTTTTCTACTGGACCAAATTTTAATTTCTTTATGTTCAAAAAAGCTTTGGACTAGTCGCATAAAGTTTGGATGAAAACTGAATTAATGACAAGCCCAAGAATTGGTCACGATTTGGTAAATGTTGACCATAAGCATATTATTCACACACTGCCGTATGTGAAGAAATATATATATATATATATATATATATATATATATATATATATATATAATTAATACCAAGATTGGATTTCTTATAAACATTTACTCGCAAAAAGTTGTGTTGGATCTTTATATAGGGCTCTGTTTTCAATCACATACCCGAACAACGAGACAGAGATACCACAGCTATAATATAATAGAAAATACCCGGCTTAATCCTGGATTAAATGATTATATCTGTGCACACCTTCTCCCAGCCTTGGGCCTTCAAGAATATGTCTTGGGTTGGGTACTTTAGCTAGTGGTAGCAGAAGCTTGATTTGTAAAGGACATTCCAAATACATTTTGTCAATGATGATGATGATGATGATGATGATGATGATGATGATGATGATGATGATGATGATGATGATGATGATGATGATGATGATGATGATGATGATGATGATGATGATGATGATGATGATGATGATGATGATGATGATGATGATGATGATGATGATGATGATGATGATGATGATGATGATGATGATGATGATGATGATGATGATGATGATGATGATGATGATGATGATGATGATGATGATGATGATGATGATGATGATGATGATGATGATGATGATGATGATGATGATGATGATGATGATGATGATGATGATGATGATGATGATGATGATGATGATGATGATGATGATGATGATGATGATGATGATGATGATGATGATGATGATGATGATGATGATGATGATGATGATGATGATGATGATGATGATGATGATGATGATGATGATGATGATGATGATGATGATGATGATGATGATGATGATGATGATGATGATGATGATGATGATGATGATGATGATGATGATGATGATGATGATGATGATGATGATGATGATGATGATGATGATGATGATGATGATGATGATGATGATGATGATGATGATGATGATGATGATGATGATGATGATGATGATGATGATGATGATGATGATGATGATGATGATGATGATGATGATGATGATGATGATGATGATGATGATGATGATGATGATGATGATGATGATGATGATGATGATGATGATGATGATGATGATGATGATGATGATGATGATGATGATGATGATGATGATGATGATGATGATGATGATGATGATGATGATGATGATGATGATGATGATGATGATGATGATGATGATGATGATGATGATGATGATGATGATGATGATGATGATGATGATGATGATGATGATGATGATGATGATGATGATGATGATGATGATGATGATGATGATGATGATGATGATGATGATGATGATGATGATGATGATGATGATGATGATGATGATGATGATGATGATGATGATTCGCGGAAAATCCAACCCTTTTCAGCTCGTACTCTGACGTCAGCACTCTTGCAGATATGCTGCTCATCGCCAAGATCCCAGTTAAAAGCCATGTAGATCAAACCCAAACTAATGCTTATGGTGTAGCTATCTGCTGGACAGTAACAACCTCATCCAAAACAATGCGCTGAATGGCCTCAACTTGTTCATTAGTGGCTACGGTTTTTGAACGACTTGATTTCGGATCATCTGCCATGCTTGGATTCCTTAACAGACATCTTCACAGTAGCAGAATAAGTAGATTCCTCAGCAAGTACCTGTATCATCTCTTAATAGATAATCCTTGGGTTGTATTCCTTTCTTTTGCAGATATGTTATCACTGCTTGAGCCGCTTAAATTGCACATAAAACCACTGGCTGCTAAACGGCGATGCTGAGAACACCAAGTGAGTGTCAATGGGGTCAGGAAAAGGTGAGTTTGCAAAGCCAGTGAAATATAAAAAAATAAAAAGACAAAATTCAAAATTAGATCCTCTTTTTCTCTCTTTTACTACTTGTAATGATATTCCGTTTGGTTTATAACGGACTATTCCAATCTGATCAGTCTTTTATTTTCTTTATTACGCCCGACTGTTAATAAACAAGGAGAGAGAGACGTTGGAAAAGAGAGAGATACGGAAGCAAGAATGATAGACAAAATATAGGACAAGACTGGTTGGGCAAACAACATACAGTGATAGAGGATGAAAGTGATAGATAACAAGTTAGTAATGGATGGTTCACGTGATGAGTTAATTGCAAATGATGGCTAATTAGAACAATTAAAATAGTAGTTTTTTTAAAATATAACTCAATCCCAAAACTGAGAAATATTTTAGCATGTATTTTGTGTGATTAAAATATATAGAAAAATGCCCTAGGGAAATAAACGTTGAGTAATTCAGCCTTAGTATAAATAAATTAAGCACTTGATTTCTAATGGGGAAGAAAAAAAAACGACGAAGAGATAAGAAGAAAAGAAAGCGAGAATGAAAAGAAGAAAGAGAGAAAAGAAAAGAAGAAAGAGTGAAAAGAAAAGAAGAAAGAGAGAAAAGAAGAGGTAAAGGAAGAGAGAAAGAGAAGATGGTAGAAAGATAGAAAAAAGGAAAGTAAAAAGAATAGAGACAGAGTAGAACATCTACTTAACTTCAATCTCTCGTTCCCCCTTGTAAGACACTCACGGCAAGAACTCATCTTACTGCTACAACTGCAAATAAATTTCCTTACATCAAACGGAATTTGCATGAACAGAGTTTCTTTCCAAGAATTTCTCATCTGTAAAACACATCACTTCTATACGGGCTACAACCTGATCGTCTTCAAATCCAATCTCAACATATACTTGTCATAAACCGTCCTTATAAGTAATCAAATTTTATTCATTCGATTCATTTTCAATCTTCTCATAATATTCTTCATCTTTCAACTGACAATATATCAATCTAATTGATCCTTATCCTCGAGTGGCTTTTAGTTTTGATAAGAAGAGGCAAAGTAAGAAAGGGAGAAATCAAAGCATGAAGAAAGAAAGGAAGATAAAAATAAAAAAAATAGGGGAAGAAATTGTAAAGAAAGGAAAGAAAGATGGAAGAAAGAAAGAAAGAATGAAAGGAAGAAAGAAAGAGGAATGGAGAGGCAAAATGGAAAGGAAAAATGAAAGAAAGAAGAAGAAATAGAGAAATGAAGAATGATAGAAAGGAGAAATAAAGACACAATAAGAAAGAAAGAAAAGAAGAAATAAAGGAATAAAAACAACGAAATAAACCACGTAAAAAGAAAGAAAGAGGAATATAAGAAAGGCAATAAAGAAATGATGATATGGCAAAAGAGAAAGAGAGGGGGAAATAGAGAGGGGAGAAAAGGAAAGAAAAGGTAAAGAAACAACATTGGTAGAACAAAAGAGAGAAAGGTAGATATAAAAGAAGAAATACAGAAACAATGATCGAAAGAAAAAGAAAGAATTAAATGAAGAAATTAAAAGAAAGAAAGGAAAATAGAGGAAGAAAATAATTTAATGTGTTATATTTCAGGACGAACGCAACATTTTATTGCAGGATAACGACACTGAAGTTTCGAAATTCGTAGCCAATACCGTTTCTGTTAGGAGCCTCGGTTAAAGCTCGGAACTCTCCCCAACCCAGATAATATCCATCCCCACCCAAGGGGATTTTCATGGCCAGTTTATTTGTTGATTGTTTTCGGGCTCTGCGGACAAAACGAAAATCCACTTGTGGAAATCTGTGCAAGATCTATGACCCTCTCTCGAGTGGACAGAGTATCTCTCTCACGAGGGCTACAACGATGACCCTGGACCCCACTCTTCTTCCGACTTCGGTCCAGCGTCGTCACTTAGCTGATTAGGTTAGACACTGCCGCTGTCGAACTCGGCAACAATGACCGAACGACTATTCCCAAAGAGGGGCCCCGTAAAAGATAATTTCGAGTGTGCCTAGTGATTAACTTCTCGTCGGCGTCCGTTTCAGAAAGGAAAGCCTTCGTTTTGACAGAATTTATGGTGGATCTCACGGGGTTCAAAGAAACATGTGGGGAAAAATTGATCATCGTTAGAATTAATTTATGATACAATCACAAACGGGTGATATATAAGTATAGACACACACACACACACGCACACATATGTATAAAATAGCAAGAGTTTCAAATATCAGGTAGAGATTGCATCTGCATGAATTTGAAACTTTATATATATATATATATATATATATATATATATATATATATATATATATATATATATATATATATATATATATATATATATATATTGATGGACTATCCCATCGAGTACAACGTATGGGCATGTGATTATCAGATGACATCCACTGATGAATTAAATTATAGTAGATTATGCATTGTCCGAAACCACACGAAACCAACTCCCCCTCTCTCTCTCTCTTTCTCTCTTATCAGGTAAGTAATATATATATATATATATATATATATATATATATATATATATATATATATATATATATATATATATATAGTATGCATTTTTATTCATACAAACATTATTGGTTAGATATGTGTATACATGTTTCGGTTGTACTCTTCACAGCGAGTAAACTTCTTCAGACCCAAAAAACGAGGAAGTGGTCTGAAGAAGTTGACTCTCTGTGAAGAGTACAACCGAAACATGTATGCACATATGTAACCAATAATGTTTATATGAATAAAAAATGTATACTAAAGAACGAATCTACTGAGCACTTTTCATAAACACTGAAGTTTCAATGGATTAACATCTACAGAAACTAATATAGCGCATGTACCATATATATATATATATATATATATATATATATATATATATATATATATATATATATATATATTTGCCTTAGTTTGGTAGAGAGACATCCAACATAGTGCTCAATTATTTAATAATAAGAGCATATATTTATTTACTGTGTTACAGGAGATCAGATCCAATTAACATGGTGCCATCGGTTTCAAGCCAGGTGTGGTCTAAAAAAACGAAGCATTGGCTTGAAACCGCTGGTATCATGTTGATTATACTGGATTTACTGTAGCACCATACACGTATGTATATATATATATATATATATATATATATATATATATATATATATATATATATATATATATATATATATTAGAAGAATATTAATTCCCAGAAAATAACAGTTTTGTACCATTTTATATTTTTCTTTACAACGATTAAAATCAACATATAATGCGACTAAACCTTATGTCTAGAATCCTAATTCTAATTTTGATCAAAATCCATTACATTATTTTTATTCTAGAAAATATTTAAAATCTAAGGCTTAAGGGATCTTAGGAAGAAACTGAAATTCAGCGAATCTTATTAATTACTGTCTAATGAATATGGATCAGATTTAATTCAAATCTGAGAAAACTGAATTAACAAATGAAAGGTTGTGCATGCATCATGGTCCCTCAAACCCTTTTCAAATACTCTAAAGAAACTGACATTTGGGGAATATTTTTGTCTAATACCTATTATCAAAATTTCTAAAAAATCGGAGGTATCTGAATTTTTATGAAGGGCTATTACGTCTTTGCGCTCTTTGCATAAACTAACTTGAACTAAATATAGCCCACATTTTCACCCCTTACATCTAGCAAATTTATTCCAAAATTCATAACTTTCGGTTAATTAGTTTAGGAATTATTCCCGTAATGCAAGTATATAAACATATATACATATTTAATTTTATATAGATAGAAATATTTACTAGCTGTACATTCCCGGCGTTGCCCGACAATGTTGTTATTGTATTTTTGTTTTGCATGTTTTTTTTACCAAATCAGCCGATAAATACCGTAATATTTAAGAATGAACTCCTATGACCCCTCTCCCAAATAATAATGAAATAATGAAATTAGAATTTGGTAAACTTTAAATGTTTCATTTAGTAAACATGTCAATTCCCTATCGGATAGTGAATTTGGAATAGAACCCTTTATTTAATCCATGTGGATAGCTTGCTCTCGTTCCCGTCAGCCATGACCAGATCCGTAATTGTATACTTAATATTTCCCGTACTTCAACCCCCAGAATGGCGTCACTTTGAACTGATTATCACTTAGCACTTTTATCCGTTGTTCCATCTCAAAAATGCTGAAAACTGATTTTGTTTGGCCGTTTGATTGTTATTTACATCATAGAATTTGATAAACGCAAAACATATTACTCAAAATGTTCCGTGCCTAACTAATAAAACAACAGCTTTTAGGTAACATTTGACTTTATTCATCAACATAGTCTCTTTCTAGGACGATACACTGATTCCAATGGTTCTCTAACAATTTGATGACGTTTTGGATGAACGATTTGTCTTTGGCTTCAAAATATGCCCTAGTTTCCAATATCACTTCTTTATTAGAGCCAAATCTCTTTCCTTGGAGCATTATTTCCGGTCTGCAAGCAGCTACTTGTCTGCGGACAGATCTGGAGAATATTGGAGTGTAGAAGCAATTTGAAGTGCAATTCATGAAGCTTTGCAATCGTTGCAATCGACATGGGACTCAATGCATCGTTTTGGCGAAACACCACTTTTTTCTTCTTTATTTGTGGCCAATAATGCTATATAATATCCGCCTTTCTCCATGTAATCAATGAAAAAATAACTGTGCATTCAAAAGTATGGAGGCCAAAACCTTGCCTGCTGATGTTTGCAACTTTGATCTGTTTGGTCGGCTTTCACCTGCTGCTGTTCATTCAACAAACAGCCGATTTGACTCCAGAGTGGTGGATCCATGGTTCATCTATTGTCACATGTTGATGCAAAAACTCCGTTTTGTTGCATTGAAACAGTTTCACACAACGCTTTGAATCATGTTGTTGTTTTTGATCGACTGTGAGCAAACGCAGCACCCATTTTGAACACAACTTTCTCATTGACAAATGTTCATGCAAAAATGGTGAATAGACTTCCTTCTGATATCTTCAACTCCTCTGCTATTCCATGTAACTTCAATTTACGATCGACAAAAACGAGTT
>OY744547.1:43273388-43460888 GCA_963556195.1 Sepiola atlantica | reverse complement strand
GTTGATGGTCAATTTCTGAGAGACCCATACCCCCTGGTCCTCTTGGCAGATACAGCCTTGGTAGACATTGGTTCCTGTACACTACCCTGTACATTGTCAATATTTTTTTTTCGTTTTAGTGTCTAACTTATTAATATCCTTTTGTGGGCAATCAATAATTCCAAAGCTGTATGCTATCACTGGCATAGCTAATTGGTTAATGGCAGTTACTTTGTTTTTGTTTGTAAGCTGTGTTTTGCAAATTTTTCTAACACTGTGTATATATTCTCTGTCAATTTTTCTCTCATCTTGGCATGTTGAATTGAATCGTTTTCTTCTATGTCAAGGTATTTGTATTGTTCCTGTTCTTCAAGGACTTTGATGTCAGTATCTTCATCAAGCTGGATGTTTTTCGTTTGAGTCTTCTTCCTAGCTCTAAAGGAGCACTTGGCACATTTGCCCAGGCGGAACATCATTCCAATATCTTTGGAGAAGGTATGTACAACCTGTAAGATATATATTGGTGTATGTGTGTGTGCAAATATAATATTACAGATATTCACAAACATATATATATGTATTGTACCTATCTCTACATATATAAACACATAATATATTTAAAAGTATGTATTTATAATCTATATATGCATATAAATAAACTTACGTATATAAGACTGATATATATATATGCAAACATACATATATACATCTTTTATATATAAATATATCTGTTGCTATAGATATAAATAAGGTAATAAGCAAATAGAACAAGGTAAAATGAATGCGAAATCATATTTTACAAAGTTTCATAATTGAAACGAAATATCGTATGAACAGAAGAATGATCACGTGTAAATTTTATTTCATTTCATCTGTTCCCTTATTCTGTTGGATATGTATTGCTTTAAACAAACAATCACACATATGTGCGGATACATACATATATATATATATATATATATATATATATATATATATATATATATATATATATATATATATAATATTTATAAATAAATATTAAATTATTAATACTTACAGACGCTAGCGTTTCAAGCTCATTGCTCTAATCAGTTTCAGACGGTCGGAGGCGCGAACCAAGTTCAAAGAGTCAGTCTACAATCTGCAAGCAGTCGCCATATCCACTCGGCCAACGGAAACTGTCACGTAATTAAGGGAAATTAAGATCTATATGTACCTAGAAGCGGGCACAGATAGAAGACTAATCGAGAGTGTTCGACGAATGTATTAGAGCTTTTTGACAGTCTATTTTTAACATCTCCGAGAGTGTTCAACTTTAATTTCTTAAAAGGGCTCAGTATAATATTTATAAATAAATATTAAATTATTAATACCTTCAGACGCTAGCGTTTCAAGCTTATTGCTCTCATCAGTGCAGGAAAGTAACAATTTCAGACGGTCGGGAGGCGCAAACAGGGTTCACAGAGTCAGCCTAGAATCTGCAAGCAGTCGCCATATCCACTCGGCCAACACACACACACACACACACACACACACACATATATATATATATATATATATATATATATATATATATATATATATATATATATATATATATTAATATATACATATATATATGTTTGTCTATATGTTTATCTCTCTCTCTCTATCTCTCTCTCTCTCTCTCTCTATATATATATATATATATATATATATATATATATATATATATATATATATAGTAAGTTACGAAAATATATGTATGGCAAATAAGCTACACAGAATTTTCCGCGTTTCATCCCCGTACGGAATCGTCAGGATAAAATGCATGGAGTTTGTGTTGCCGGGTGTTTTTATATATACACATGGTGTTTACTCTAGCTAGTTAAGCAATCAGATTCTTTATTATTATCTTAGCCAATCGTTGGGCTTGTCACAAACAAAGGTTCGGTTGATTTTACTTCCTATTTCCTATTCTATTGTTCTCTTTTCTATAGGGTGGCCCATCTTTGTTTCTTTAATAGGTAATTTGCTTGTATTTCTATTTTAGGTTTTAGTTTTTTATTTATTTATTTGTTCATTTATTTATTTATTTGTTTATTACGTATTGTTAACCTAAGGTAATTTTATTCTGTGTAAGCAGTTGTTTGCGATTTCACTTCTACAGTTTAATAGGTTTTGGAGGTCTTTAAAGTTTAGGATTTCAAATCTATCATTCAGACATAATCTACACGGGTCGTCGAAATTTCTATATGTACTGGCCTATCGTGTTATTTTCCATTCGATTATTGGTGAGCATCCGCTTTCTTTGAGCTCCCAAAAATGGTTTGCTAGTGCTGTTTTAATTCGGCGCTCATTGTTTATTAATGTGCTGTTGTGGTCGTAATATTTGGTTTTAAAATATAGGGAGGCCATACCCACGTAGTACTTCTTGTTATTCGGCCTTTCTTTGGCAAATATTGTGGCTTGGTAAACAATACTTTTTGTTAGGCATTTATTTTGTAGTAGACAAAGTGTACGAGTTATGCAGTTACACCTTTTCTCTACATTACTAACTTTTTTATTTTTATTTGAGTGATTGTTGTAAGGGTTTGGGTTATTACTATTTGTATATTTTTGTTCTTCTTAGTGTTACTTTTGCTATATTGGTCAGTTTTTTACACAACTTGTTATTTTTTCTTCTCTACTGTTCTCTTTAAGTATTTTGTTATTGTGTACCTTAATTATAATTTCTAGGTTTTCGCAGCATCTGTAGGACAGTTTTAGGTTATATATATATATATATATATATATATATATATATATCAGTGTAAATATAACTTGATTCATCCGTAATCACGTGACAATCTCTCGTGGCCGTAAAGACTAAGTAAACGCTTACAGATTGAAGGTGTTTCTGTGACCGTCTGAGATTGTTATTTCCCTTCGCTGATGAGAGCCGTAAGCTTGAAACGACGTCGTACGTAGGTAAAATATTTAAAACATATAATTTAATATTATATATATATATATATATATATATATATATATATATAATCAATGCTCATCTATGAACTATAAAGACAGTAGAAGAAAGAAACAAATATCGTAATTTCTAGGTTTTCGCAGCATCTGTAGGACAGTTTTAGGTTATATATATATATATATATATATATATATATATATATATATATATATATCAGTGTAAATATCACTTAATTCATCCGTAACCACGTGACAATCTCTCGTGGCCTTAAAGACTAAGTAAACGCTTATAGATTGAAGGTGTCTCTGTGACCGTCTGAGATTGTTATTTCCCTTCGCTGATGAGAACCGTAAGCTTGAAACGACGTCGGACGTAGGTAAAATATTAAAAACATATAATTTAATATTATATATATATATATATATATATATATATATATATATATATAATCAATGCTCATCTATGAACTATAAAGACAGTAGAAAAAAGAAACAGATATCGTATGGACATATCACGATATAGACATTCAAATGCAAAATTAGGATTACACAAGTGTTTCTCTTTAAAAAAAAATTTCCAGAAAAAAGAATTAAAAAATAAATGAACATTTGATGCACTTCAGTATTTTCAGCTGGACAGGTGAACCTTATGCACTGAGGAACTCCACTCAAGAAAAAATCGATGATATTTTGTATTTTATTGAAAAGGGCAGAAACAATTGTTTGCAAATAAAAGTGTTTTTTTTAATGAATATATGGAAATTTATTCCCCGAATTAAGTAAGGTTTGATATTGTATTAAATTAAGAGCTCTAGTCGTACACTACTGAGCTATAACTTTAACCGTTGTGTCAACGAAATATATATATATATATATATATATATATATATATATATATATATATATATATATATATATATATATATAAGTGTATACATCGACTCCGTTTAAGCTTCTCTCCAATAAAAGAAGCCAAATAGTTGTCTACAGCACAGTGTTTTTAATGTGATTTTGTCTTTTATATTTTGTGGTGTGTCCTGTTTTCCATTTTATATTGCCTATACATTTTGTCGGATTTTATCCTTACATTTTATCAAATATATGCATACATACTTATATCTATATGTATATATATACGCGCATATACACACATATATACGCATATAATATAAGTACAGACACACCCACACATACATACATACATATATATATATATATATATATATATATATATATATATATATATATATATATAATAGTTTTCTAAGTACTTAATTCGTGATAAATGCATTAGAACATATCAACGTTTTTCCCCGTGTCCGCAAATAAATATGTGTGCCTTGATACTCGGCCCAGCCATTATTCTTATTTCTCTATCGCTCCATTACTCTCGACCAAAGCACTTACTTTAAAATCAATCTACCATCGCATTTACTATCAATTTATTGGTAAATCCATCACCTCCGCTAATCCGTCTTTGGCCGCCATACCAAAGCTACCGTGCAGGGCTTATTATGCTGGAGCACTTACCCCTTCCTTACTCCCAGTCCGTCTACCAATACCCAGAAGCGTTGCCCCATCCCTCACCTAACCCTAAGCCCTGTCTAAAATTACCAGAGAGTGCAAATAAGTAAGTCTGATAATCTGACTCGTCTCTTAGTTGCTCTGCTCATTTCCTTCCATGCACTTGTTGATAAGTTTTCAATTTGTTAGTAAGCCAGGCGTTTCACATTCTAGTTAAATTCTGGACATGCAATTTTGTTAACAACTCAATGTAACAGAGTTATTTGCCCTTAGGTGGTAAAATTCCTTGCGGATGATATACATCAATCAAATAAAGTCCGTTGCACTCTATCCGTCAACTACAGTGCAAGGACCTACATAGGTGCTGGGTAACTGGAAAACACCTATTTATTTTCAAACACGCGCCCTATATATATATATATATATATATATATATATATATATATATATATATATATATATATATATATATATATATATTAAATTCCCGAAACAGTTTTTCATGGTAAACAACTGATGATCCCTTAAATAATGTTAGAAGCAAACTAATATAATAACTGTAAAAATTAAATTGACTTACATGAGTGATTTTCCACTGAACGACTTTGGGCGTAAGGTTTTTTTTTGTTTTTTTTCCACTTATATAGTTTTAATGCTTGAGATACTTCCGAGACTATATATATATATATATATATATATATATATATATATATATATATATACATATATAGTGTTATAGTTTATTTGAAGCATTGTGCATAGTGTATAGATAGGTTTTATGGTTGTGACAATGTAAAGATACGAGCACCAAGTGAACTCAGCGAATGGGTGAAAACAAGGTGAAAAAATACAAAAAGACAATATGTAATGATTTTCTTTTAATTTCTTACTTACTGTTGCATTTACGACCAGTAGTGTGTTACATGGTGTCAACGTTTTTCTAATATTTCGAGGATATTACTCCCTTTTCAAAGTACTTCCATTTTAAGAAAGCTGCGAATATCCACTTATGATATATTGTCTTTTGTCTTTTTTCACCTTTTGCATTGTCATAGTTTTCTGAAGCCTAAAACCTATATATATATATATATATATATAATAAGGAGAGGTAGTTTGCTTGAAGCGTATATAGAAAAGTGTTAGAAGGCTATCACAATGCAAGAAATGGAAATATGTCGGCGTTGAGAAATAAGAAAAAGCAAGTGATTTTTTTTTAAATATTTTTTTTCAAAAAATTTTTATAATTTTTTTTCTATATAGCAAATCTTACTTGATTAGGTAAGACTTCAACACTGTGATGTAATGTGTGTGAACGTGTTCCATAATATATTTCGAGAAAGACCTCTTTGTCAAATGGTGGGTGTTTCAAATCTTAAAAACACGTGTGGAATGGAAGTATTGCTTATAACGCAGTAAATATTAATATCCACAGCAAATGGAATAAAACTAAAACTATAACTGATTGTTTTTCTGTTTGTTTTTTATTTTAATTACTTATTTATTTTATTTTCTGAATAATTTATATTTGACTCAACGGATGAAGTGTTATATTTGTATATAAAAACAAAAATAACTGTAGTCAGGAGGTATAGGAGGCATAAGAAATCCTACCGGTTGGTCTAAAGAATGCTGCATATGCTCTGTTAATATCATAATTATACTGACTGATGAACTGAGCACGTATGATATTCTTTAACCTTACAAACAAGGTTTACCACATCTCCGTAAATGCGCAGGTATCAATAGCTAATCGAAATACTACCGTATATATATATATATATATATATATATATATATATATATATATATATATATATATATATATATATATATATATATTGATGTGATATACTGCTTCTAAGTAAAACTCCACCTAAAATTACTCAATTTCATTCCAGCGGTAATCAATCAACAACAATAACGCTCATAGCAAGAAAAGCAATTTAACCTCATACTTAAATTTTCTATGTACTCTTATATATATATATATATATATATATATATATATATATATATATATATATATATACATTACTTTAATTCTATATATTGTTGATTGAACCACCTAGGTACTTATTTTGGGAAAGTAATAAGGCTAGGATAACAGCCTACAAGACCGTAAAATAGCTTAAATGGTAAGTAATTGCAGTGCAATTAAAATGGGTCCCGAGTTTTCTATTTTTACCTTTGCGATCCCTTCAGCCTTAAAACTGTTAAGCATCACTAGAGAATTTTGTTACTTTCTTTTCTTTAATAATCAGGGAGTCTGAATAAATAAAATAAAAATAAGATTTCTTACAAACACAGGGACAAAAATGTTTAAATTTGACGGTTTTAATGAACCATTCTTTGTTTGAAAACATTTCATGCGTCATTTAAACTTGCATTTACAAAAGAAGTAAATACTTAATTACCTCCCAGTCCCACCCCATCTTCTTCTTCTTCCAATCTATACTAATAAAAAGACTGTTAATCTGTCCGTCTGTTTTGTGTGTCTGATTGCCGCTTTCATGCTATTAGACATATGAACCTGAGATTTGCAAGAAATTATACCCTTATTTATATATATATATATATATATATATATATATATGCAGCGAAACAGACTGTATGTGGATGGCGATATATATATATATATATATATATATATATAGAGAGAGAGAGAGAGAGAGAGAAGAGGGTAGTGCAGTATTAGTGCAGTTCCAAATTACCACAAATAGTAAATCCCGGGACTAAATTAGTTACATTTGACGTCAGCAGCTTATATAGCAACATTCCCCATGACTTAGGTAAACACGCAATATCACACTGGATGGACAAACACCCACAAATACTACACCACAGATTCACCAAACAATTCATCCTCGACAGCATAGACATTATTCTCAACAATAACTCCTTTGAATTTAATAACAAAAACTACATCCAGATTCTAGGTACAGCAATGGGAACCAAAATGGCACCAACATATGCCACCCTAACACTAGCCTACCTAGAGAATATCTTATCTGAAAAGATAGAAGAAATATATGGACAGAATATTCAAACTCTCTTCATAAAATCTTGGAAAAGATACCTGGATGATTGTTTTATCCTCTGGGAATCCACATAGGGGGACATCAATAAATTACACAGCATACTACAGAACCTACACCCCAAGATTAAATTCACCATTGAACACAGTCAAACAGAACTACCCTTCTTAGATGTATTGATTAAAATTAAAAACACTCACATAATCACAGACATCTACCACAAACCCACAGACACCCAACAATATCTCCATTTTAGAAGCCATCACCCCAAAAGCTGCCTAAAATCTATACCCTACTCCCTAGCACGCAGGATCTGTACTATAGTCAGTGACAAAGACCTCCGGATTGTCCGACTGGAGGAACTACGGAAAACTTTAAAAAGAAGAGGATACCCGCTACAAATAATACATAAAGGTATAGAACTAGCAGAAAACATTCCATTAGAACAATTACGAATCCCCAAAAAACGAAACAAAGAACAAATATTGACATACATCTCTACACACAACAAAAACAATCCAGAATTATTCACAGAAATAACAAGAAACCTAACCCTACTCAACCATAACAACAAACTAAACGACATATTAAAAACAACAAAAATAATAAAAAGCAAACGCCAACCGAAAAACCTCAAACAAATTTTAACCTCATCTAAACTCAACCAACACACAATACAAGGGGTCACAAAATGCAACAAGGAAAGATGTGGGGTCTGTGACATAATAATGGAGGGGAACTCATACACATTTAAAAACCCAACACAAACATTCACAATAAAAAAAGACCTTAACTGCACCTCCAACAACGTTGTCTATGTGCTAGAATGTACAACATGTAATGAAGCTTATATAGGTGCGACGAAAACATTTAATAATAGAGTATCTTTACATAAAAGCAACATTAAAATCAAAGAAAACCGTAAATTATTCGTCTCCCAACATGTGCACTCATGCAGCGGAGGAAAATTCAAAATAATGCCAATTTTCCAAAGCCAAGACTACACTTACTTACTAACACAAGAAAAAAACTTCATACTTAAATTTAATCCAACATTAAACAGATCATAACTCTAACAACACACACTTTGATCACACTTTATCCACCTCTAGTTAAGTACAAACATAAATGACTATTTATAGTTATCTATAGACTGGAAAATTCTTATTCAAGGAAGATAATATTAGTACATAACTTCTTATTACGCACTTCTACACAGCTATGAATCAAATAGCAACTTGTGTTAAATGAATCATTTACAATAGACATTAAATTTGCACATAAATTACCGAACTATGAAATCGGCCAAACCAAGTTCAAATCTATTTGGACCGTTTGCATTAATTTATCTTTTGCAAATATGTGTGTATGTGTGTGTATGTGTGTGTGTATGTATATATGTATGTATGTATATATATATATATATATATATATATATATATATATATATGTGTGTGTATGTGTGTATGTATGTATGTATGTGTATATAATTCAACCTTTATCCCCCTCTCTGTCACTATAACCACACGCCTGTGTGTGCGCGCGCATGGGTGTGTGTGTGCGTATTTATGTGTGTGTGTGTGTGTGTATGTATCGCTCACCTATTCACAAGACTCAAGATTAGACCACACGCATACGGACACGCGCGCGCACGCAGACACCACTTCATTTTTGGAGACGACAAAAAGCAATAAAAAGTATTAAATTTCAAAAGAAATTCTCCGCACCCTAGGAGGCTGGGATGACCGATGGATTATGGATGGGTAACACGCACTTGACCAAGAGAAGCAGGAAAAATGACAAATAAAAAATAAAAATCAAAATCAAAGATACCCACACACCTGCAAACCCACGCATGCGCAAAAACAATAACAAATTCCTCAAATGAAACAACATTTGCTCGAATCGAAAGACATTTCTTCAAATGGATTTTCATATCTGATGAAAGCGGGCCACCGCTTGAAACGCGTTATATATAAAATCATAAAATGGTAAAACAACAAAATAATAAATAAATGTTGAAAAAAACAACAAAATAATAAATAAATGTTGAAAAAAACATTCTACAAATGTTGGTAGCCTTACTCCTTTACATATATATATATATATATATATATATATATATATATATATATATATATATATATATATATATATATGATAGTATGAATTATTTTATTTATACAAACATTATTAGCTAAATATGTGCATACATGTTTCAGCTGCCATTTCTTTCAAAATAGAGCTTCCTCGGGCCACGTGAAAATTGAAAATACTGAAAAAGATAAAACAGCCTAAGAATTGCTAAACTGTCTTATCTCTTTCAGCATTTTCAATTATTACGTGGCCTGGGAAGCTCTATTTTGAAAGAAATGGCAACTGAAACATGTATGCACATATTTAGCTAATAATGTTTGTATAAATAAAATAATTCATACTATCATACAACTCTACTTACTAGTGAGCACCATTGTATAAACATCTAGGAAACATCAATACAATCACTATATATATATATATATTACAGAAGATCAGAATAACATTGGTACCGTCGGTTTCAGATCCCCAAAAAAGGACCTATAGTTGGTCTTCTATGACATACTATCTTCTGCCTCTGTTTATGTCTGTCTCCCCGGAAAATTGGGAGACAGGCATAAACAGAGGCTGAAGAGAGTCCAGCATAGGAAACCAACTATAGGTCCTCTGTGTTTGGATTTGAAACCGACGGTATCAATGTTGTTATGATCTACTGTAATACATATATAAATAAATATTACGGTCTTCTTTTTTAATTTTCTTAATAATCGAGCACTCTGATAGGGGTCTCTCCCACTAACCTTATATATACACACACACACACATACACACACACACACACACATATATATATATATATATATATATATATATATATATATATCAGCAGGGCTACCCGGCGTTGCCTGAGGTAAAAGTGTAACATATTTCCAATAAAACTTCTACTTCTCTTTAACTCCCCCCTTTTTCTTCTCCACCTAGCCCATTCCTCTCTCTGGACATACACACATACTTTTATAGATACCTCAAGGAATGAGTCGGTATAAGGGAATTAACTCCTCGAACAAAAATTAGAGTTACTTCCTTTTAGTTGGAAAACAGACGAAATTTGCACCAGTTTAGGGTCAAAGAATGAATATTCTTTTCTAAATGTTATATATTATTAATCCGAAGCAACGCTGATCAAGAATGTACCAACTTTGTGAGTGTTTGTATTATTGTTTTATAGTTTTACCTAGACATACATACATACATACATACATACATACATACATACATACATACATACATACATACATACATACATACATACAATTGCCCTTTATATTATAGAAGATTTTTTTTTTAAAACACTGCACAAAACGTACTCCCTGACAGAACCCGACCCAGTTGACCATCAAAAATAAATATAAATAAATTTGAGATATTATTCATTCCGGACGACGCTGATCAGGAAAATATAAACTTTGTGGAGGTTTGCTCATTAGTTTGGGACCCTTAGCTGGACATACACACATACACACATTTGAATTACACACTGGAGAGTTTGAATTACCTACTCGACATCATCCTCGATTGTCTTCGGTCTCTCTGTAAAAGGGTTTGTCAGGAAAATTTGACATGAGGATACTTTATCCTACAAGTAAACCCTGACGAAATATTCAAAATTACATAGTATTCGAAGCACAAATAAGATCTCATCGGTTTGGCTATACACCAGCTTATATGAGGAATGGTGCATCTTCTAGTGATGTTACCTCAATTAACAGCACTTATCTGGATACTCCACCGGACTAGATGAATTCTTGTCCTGGAATCCGGTAAGACCAAGAGACCAAAAGAAAGATATACTATAACATAATCAACTGGTCAATTGGGGAGTAGAACATTAACATTCTTAACTTTATTATGAACTCAACGCTTGAGAGATAAAGGAGGTCCCTTAATATCTGAGAACTTCGACTGAAGTAAAATGAAACAAAAAGAGAAAAACCATATTCTTGTAAAGTATGTGGCTCTTCTTTTCACACACAAAAACATTCAACTTACCTTTATATAGTAGATTATAAATTTCTTCAAGTTAACACAAAGGTTTATGTTTTAGCTCAGTAGTGTACGACTAGAGCTCTTAATTTAACATCATATAAAACCTTAGTCATTCACTTTAATCAAACATTCAACCCAGTCGGTCAACGCGTCCATCGAACATGGTGTTTGCTTATAGTGATAATCCACTTCTTTTTTTTGTTTATTTAAAAATACACAAAAAAGTGGATTATCACTGTAAGACAACACAATGTTCGATGGAGCAGTTGACCAACTGGGTTGAATGTTTCATTTGTCTCTAAATCCAATTTTCATATCTAACCATATAAAAAATAAGAAAATATAGGTAATTCTATTTCTGTAAGACACCATTTTCTGAGGAGACAGACATAAACAGAGGCTGAAGAGAGTCCGGCATAGGAGGCCAACTATAAGTCCTCTTTGTTTGGATTTGAAACCGACGGTATCGATGTTGTCTTAATCTTCTGTAATTATACACACACACACACACACACAAACACACATATATATATATATATATATATATATATATATATATATATATATATATATATATATATATATATGGTGTGGTGGAGTAGTTATCCACAGGTCTGTGTGATGTGTCTAGTGCTACAGCGGAGCGTACTTGTAGTTGCATGGGCTTCCTACTCTTGCTATTCGCTTAGCCGCCAGATAGCCCACTAGTTGTGCGAAAAGGGAGCCGAGTGAGTAAGTCTCCCCTGCTGGTATATAGCCTATCCCCAGACAAGACTCTAGTCTGACCTCCTCGTGGTACACTATGGTAACTGGGTGCTTTGCGGCCCCAGGCTAATAGACTAGAGATCTCAGAATAGGTTAGAACCCCAGAGGTGCAGTGTGCAGGGCCTGCTGGCATGCAGATACGTCCCGGCACTCACCAATCTAACCCCCTGCCACTGGGTAGTGGTCTGTCTCAACCTGTCTCTCTCTCTCTCTCTCTCTCTCTCTCTCTCTCTCTCTCTCTCTGTGTATATATATGTGTGTATATGTGTATATATGTATATGTATATGTACATGTATATGGCGCCGGATCAGGGAAATTTCCAGTTTGGTATCTGGGGGCGCGTTAAACCCACTAGGAGAGATGCACACTAAACCTTTGTTAAAGCAGGTGTCTAGGAGATGGAAAACTCTGATGTATAACCTGAGGGTTGTTGCTGACTTCTTCTGTTGCACTCATTTGCACCGATCTTGTGTAATCAACAATTCCAAAAAGTGTGGATGGTCCTACACAAATCAAATCAAATCATCCGTGTGGGTTTTCTAGCAGTTTTTCTAAAATCGACATGAGTATTTCTGGGTCCGCTGGCGAGAGAGTAAAGGCGACAGGGACAGGCAAAGGATATTGCTGGAAGTCTCTAGCTGGCGCTCTACACAGTGGCGGCTGGTGGGTGATGGCCGTTTGGCACACACCTTTGGGCAATTGTGCCGTTCGTGTCCTCCACCAGTGACAAAGCAGGCCTATCTAGGATCAGCACTGCTTTCCCTATTTCAGGGAGGGGGCGATAAAAGGAGCCCTAAACATTGCATGCCCTTCTTTAACTTGTCAGCCTACTGCAGCTGTCTAGTTATCCAATACAGCAGTCAGAAAACAAAGAAATTTATGAAGCTAAACATTGGATCTTGGAATGTGCGCACATTGCAGGATAGTGATGTGTCACTAGAAAGTAAAACGGCCCTTGTATCAATGAAATTAAGGAAACATGATGTAGATATTGCTGCCCTTAGTGAGACGCGTCTGCCTGGTCACTCACAACTGTGTGAGGTAAAAGGTGGATACACGTTTTTTCTGGGCTGGTAAACCAGAAAACGTACCACGTCAATCTGGCGTAGGGTTTGCAGTGAAGACGGAAATTGCTAGATCACTTCCAACACTCCCAGTAAGTCATTCAGATCGCATTATGACCCTAAGACTTCCACTAAAAAACAACACATTCGCAACACTTATCAGCTGTTATGTCCCTACTATGAATAGTTCAGATCAATGCAAAGCTGATCTTTACAATGATTTGCGTAGTTTAATCTCAGAAATTCAGCATAAGGATAAGGTTGCTTTGATGGGAGACTTCAATGCTCGAGTGGGGCTCGACTTACAAACATGGGCTGGTGTTCTGGGTCACCATGGTGTTGGAAAAATGAATTCAAATGGATTACGACTCCTGACGTTATGCAAAGAATTTAACTTCAGTGTGACAAACACGTACTTCCAACAAAAGCATTGTCGAAAAACATCATGGATGCATCTCCGATCAAAAGATTGGCATCTCATTGACTACATAATTACCAGAAAGCGCGACCTCAAAGATTTTATGATAACACACTCTTTCCATAGTAGCTGTTGTTTATCAGATCATGCGCTTATAGTCGGCAAGATCATCTTCCATTTAGACAAGAGGAGAGTGAAAAAGTCTTCTGTTCCGAAACGCCTAAATGTTCTGCCTCTAAAACAGGCAGATACACAAAATGAGCTGAAGGAAAAAGTTACAACCGCTATAGCTTCTGTAGAAGTAAATAGTGACGTTTCAAGTTCTTGGGATTCATTGCGCAATGCTGTTTATGACTCGTCTGCTGAGGTTTTGGGCTTCCCTTTGCGGAAACATCAAGACTGGTTTGATGAAAACAACACTGAAATGCAGAAGCTTATCGACCAAATGCATGTTTGCCACAAAACATGGCTCGAGGACAAAAATTCCACAGTGAAAAAGAAGGCATATAGAGCTCACAAAGCACAAGTTCAGAGGGCATTTAGGGCATTAAAAGAGGCTTGGTGATCATCCAAGGCTGAGGAACTTCAGGATGCAGCCGACAGGAAGGATTCTAAGTCATTTTACTCTGGCCTGAAAGAGGTGTTTGGTCCTCAAATGAATTGTTCTGCCCCAGTTTTTGCTGAGGACGAAGAAACACTGCTAACTGACAAATCTGCTATCCTTAGGTGCTGGAAGCAGCACTTTGAAACTGTCCTTTACTCTGCATCGGCGACTGACGAAAAAATCATTTCCTCTCTTCCGCAGCATCCCGAAATTCCGGAACTGTCTTTTCCACCTACAGTTCAGGAAGTATCTCAAGCTAAAAAACAGTTATCGTCAGGGGCACAGGGCAGAGATTGCATCCCCATTGAGGTGTACCAACATGGCGGAAGAGCACTCGAGGAAAAACTGACCATCTTGTTTGTGGAGATATGGAAAGTTGGCGGAGTCCCACAGGACTTTAAGGATAGTAATGTCAAGCATCTTTATAGGAGCAAGGGAAGCAGGAATTCTTGCGATAATCATTGTGGGATATCTCTGCTTTCTGTTGCAGGTAAAATTCTTGCATGGTTGATTCTGAACAGGATCATCAGACATCTCATTGATGAGATTTACCCAGAGTCCCAGTGTGGTTTTCGCTCTGGTTGAGGTACAATCGACATGGTATTTGCCCTTTTGCTGAAAAAGTTTGTGAAAAAATCGGGAACTGTACATGGTTTTTATTGATTTGACAAAAGCATTCGATACTGTCAGCCGCGTAGCACTTTGGAAAGTTCTTCATAAGCTCGGAATCCCCAACAACATGCTTGATGTCATAATCTCCTTTCATGAAGGGATGAAAGCACAAGTCGTTTCCAATGGGGAAACCTCAGAGCCTTTTGAAGTAACCAACGGTACGAAGCAGGGTTGTGTGATGGCACCTGTGCTGTTTGCATTGTTCTTCTCGGTGATGCTTCGGCACGCATTCTCTGATGAAAGCACAGGTGTTAAGTTTCAATTTCGAACCACAGGTGGGCTCTTTAACCATCAGCGTTTTAAAGCCAAAACTTTGGTTCGAGAGGCCATAATTCGGGACCTTCTCTTTGCAGATGATGCTGCCCTGGTCGCGACTTCTTTTGAAGAAGCTCAGAATCTTTTGACAAAATTTTCAGGTGCATGTAGGGCTTTTGGTTTAACAATCAGTTTAAAGAAGACTGAGGTGGTCCATCAACCATGCCCTACCCCTAAACAAGTTCAAGGAGTGAAACAAAATCAGCCTGTCCATGAATTTCCATTAGAAAAACTCAAAGTGGATGGCAGACGAATGAACTATGTCAAAAATTTACCTACCTAGGTAGCAAAGTTAATTCTGCTGCTTCACTTGATGATGAAATCGTAAACCGAATTGCAAAATAGGCAAATGCCTTTGGCAAGCTGAAACATCGTCTTCGGAGTAGCAGAGGCATTAAGTTGGAGACAAAAATCAATGTGTATAGGGCTGTAATATTGACAGGTCTTCTCTATGGATGTGAGGCGTGGACGCCTTACCGGCATCACATTCGCCAATTGGATGTGTTCCACAGGAGCTGCCTTAGGACCATATGCGGACTTAGTTTGAAAGACAAAGTCGCTAACACCGATCTTTACAACAGATGCAATATTGGTGAAATTGAAAGTTTCCTGTTGCAGTCTCAATTGCGATGGGCTGGTCATGTAGCAAGAATGGATGAAGGGAGGATACCTAATGCACTGATGTACAGTCAGTTAGCTTGTGGTAACAGAAATGTTGGTCGGCCCTTGCTGAGGTACAAAGATAAATTGAAAAATGCGCTGATGGCAATTGGAGTACCTCACGAAAACTTTGAAGACTGTACAAAAGACAGGAAGACATTGCGAGCAGCTTGTTGCATTGGACTGGAAAGATTCAACGAGACCTGTGTGGATAATATGAGAACTGCCAGAATGAGGCGAAAACCTAGAGAGAGTGCTCAACACCTGGCATCCGATTACTCACATTCTTGCACTGTCTGCGGCTTTCCTTGCAGGTCTCTTGCCGGACTCAGGTGTCATGAGCGAGCTTAGCACAAATGAAAGTTGTTGGAACCTCATATGTCGTAATCGACGGGAGAGTCCATCATATATATATATATATATATATATATATATATATATATATGGGTAGATGAAAGGATAAAAACAATCTAACAGAATGAAATTAAAAATGGAACAGTGGAAAACCCATAAGGTCAAAAAAAAAATATATATATATATATATATATATATATATGTATAATTATATGCTGATATTTTGTATACTTATTTCTGACACTTTACATATTTGCATATATTTCCCTCCATTTAAACCTTACCACTATATATATTCCCCAATTATATGACCTTCCCGTCTGTTGTCATTTTTAGCAATTTTTCGTCCGCTCTTGAAAAAGGCCACATCACATCGGGCGAAACGTTGAGCTTATGGATCTTCCACTGTTCCATTTTTAATTTCATATATGTATATATATATATATATATAGTTTTTAAATATTAAGGTGTTTTATACCTACAGACGACGTCGTTTCGTGTTTTGTATCCTCATCAGTTCAGGAGTAGCGGTTGCATATACATATATATATATACATATATATATATATATATATATATATATATATATATATATATATATATTATCAATTTTTTCAGTCTCAAGAGCCAATGTATATGTATACTCCTTGTAGGGATTGCCTGCACAGGAATTGATAGTGATGCAAGGCATAAGAGTTTAGTCGATCTTACTATTTAATCCAGAGCTGGTGGTAAAATATATGGATTCATACCTTTCCCAATGATATTAGTGAAAGTGATGTATCCACTTCTCCAATATAACATATGAGAGAGAGAGAGGGAGAGAGAGAGAGAGAGAGAGAAAGAGAGAGGGAGAGAGATAGGCAGTACATTTTCCAAAATTATAAATAAGACTAATGTTAAAATCAGTAACTGTTACATGAGTAACATACAAGACATCATAAGGAAACATAACATAAAATACTAGAGAGCTCTAACAGACATAATAATAACAGTAGAAATAATAATCCCAACAACCAAGGCAGAAGTAATTACGACAATAGCACATACGTTAAATTTTAAATATGTGTATGTTTGTGTTTGTAGGAAATATCTGGTTGAAGTGTTTGTGTGCTTTAATCTTACATTCTATGTACGTCATGTATTATAGCTGATGGGATATGTTTGTGTCAACCTCGACTCGGTAATTTAGGTCACACGCCTAGCCGATTTTCTTTAAAAAGAAATCTTTTTAAAAATTTTACGATTATTAATATCTTAGGTGATTTGAATTGTGATCACGTGTTCAATTTCAGAAATAAATTTTGTCTCATTCCACTAAATCCAGCCATAAAGAAGAGATGTTGGTCCAAAGAGGTCTGGCTCTTACCGAAATATGTCTGTAAATGTGTAGCCAAATAATGTTTGTATAAATAAACAATGTATACCTAATATATATATATGACTCCCCGTGGCGATGAATTAAGGAATCAAATCGAAAGAACCCATAAAAACTATGGAATAATAAAAATACAGATGTTTTATATGCTAATTTGATCAGAATACCAAACGAATTATTCGTGAAATAAAAAAAGCCTCATAAAACAAAAAAATATGTTAATTAATAACATTTGCCTCAATGTAAACATGACATGCTGCCTAAATACATACATACACACACACACACACACACACACACACATATATATATATATATATATATATATATATATATATATATATATATATATATATATACTGTTGTCATATTTGGATTAGTGAATATCTGTCCAATTTGAGGGTTCTTGATAAGATGCTAAAACGTACCTATAATTTGGTTGGCCCCACCCTTTCTTCTTCTCTGCAAAGACGTGATGTTGCTAGTCTCAGTCTTTTCTATAAATACTATTATGGCATGTGTTCTTCAGAATAGTGTTATTTATTTCCTGCTTCGTTTGTTCCAGTTCGTTTGACTTGTTGGTCTAGTGGTCTCGATCAATTCACTGTTTTGATATCTCATTGTAATACAGCATCATATTCCAGTAGCTTCTTTCCAAAAACTGCAGGCTTGTGAAACTCTCTTCCTGCTGACTGTTTTCTTCCTACCTTTTCTTCTTAACTTGTTTTTTTCAAGACTAAGGCCAATAGACATCTTCTGTCTTTGCGATAATCATCTTTTGTTCTCGTTTGTTTCTTACATCAAGTTGTTTGCCTGGAGCGATTTCCAGATATAAAAAAATTATATATATATATATATATATATATATATATATATATATATATATATATATATATATATATATCAGTGCAGGTTAGTAGTCCGAGGCTGTAGCAATGTGATGTAGTTGCCGGAAGATGGAAAAAGTGAACAGAAATAAACGATGAGAGAAAGTGAAACTCAAAACGATTTATTAATAATTTCACGAAAAACTGATTAAATACCAGAATAGTAAATACTGTCTGGTAAATAAAAAGTTCGGCAAAAGGTAATCTTAAATTTTCGAAAGAAAAACTTTCATTTTCAAAAGACAACAATAGAAGACCGAGAGGGTCGAAAAAAACGGGAAAAACCGGTGTCAAACCATTGAAACACCGCAGCAGACAATTGGAAGTAGGAACGCAGAAAATGTCAAAATTTAATTAAATAATTATTCAACTAAAGTTAAAATATTATAAACATTTGTTTATTTATATACTAATTATTATAATTTTATTATATTTCATTTTATATGATTTATTAATTTTTTTCATTAATTCAATTCTAAATTAAAATTTACGTGTGGGCCGTTATTATTATAATATGTGCAATCAAAGGGGGATAACTTAGAAAAATATGTTTAGAAATGAGATTTAAGATTTGAAATTTGAAAAGGAATTTAAATTGTGGAATGGATCAATGCCAAGGAGGTAGGAAGGAACCGTTGGAACGGGGGAATGGGGGGGGGGAGGAATAAGAAAAAACGTTGGAGAAGGGGGGGGGGTTAGAGATAAAAGATACATACACACATATACATATATAAAGTGTAAATATCTAAATACATATTTATTTTTTATGATAATTTAAGAGTATTCCAAGGGTATAATACTCCTAGAACTAAATTTATATAAATTTATTCTATTTATTGATTTATAGATTTTTTTTCTTTAATTTTCCTTTGTTATTATTATTTATTCATATATTTAATTTATTCTTTTATTATTATAATTTCTTTTTTTAATTTATTTTTAAAAATATTTTTATTATTTTATTTTATTGAATTTCAAACTTTAGTTAAGGGATTACAAATGTATCAGCGTACACATACACACACATGAGAATACACCCATATTCACATACATGTATATATGCATACACATACACAAGGCCTAAATATATGTAAATAAAGTGCATATCATTCCATTCCATAATTATAATATGTAACATGTAAAAATGTCGGGTGAGTGGCGCTGGAAAATAAAGAGGAGACAAAGGCAACGCATTACGCATTACGCATTACGCATTAAAGAGCATCTAAACACCCACATTTCTTCCTTCCACAAACACTTAATATCATGTGGCAACACACGTCGCTCTATTAGTGTCCGCATCCTCAACTCCGTCCGCAATATAGGTCAGCTTCAGATTTCGGAAGCTATTCTAATCTCAAAATTTCCTTCAACCCTGAATAACAGATTTGAGTTGTCTTCCCCTTTCATCCTTTGATTCTTACATCCTATCAGTCCCACCCCAACTTACTTGCCTTTGTCTCCTCTTTATTTGCCAGCGCCACCCACCCCACATTTTTACATGTTATATATTATAATTATGGAATGATATGCACTTTATTTACATATATTTAGGCCTTGTGTATGTGTATGCATATATACATGTATGTGAATATGGGTGTATTCTCATGTGTGTGTATGTGTATGCTGATACATTTGTAATCCCTTAACTAAAGTTTGAAATTCAATAAAATAAAATAATAATAAAAAAATTTTTTAAATAAATAAAATAAATAAAAAAGAAATTATAATAATAAAAGAATAAATTAAATATATGAATAAATAATAAGAACAAAGGAAAATTAAAGAAAAAAAATCTATAAATCAATAAATAGAATAAATTTATATAAATTTAGTTCTAGGAGTATTATACCCTTGGAAGACTCTTAAATTATCATAAAAAATAAATATGTATTTAGATATTTACACTTTATATATGTATATGTGTGTATGTATTTTTTATCCCTAATTCCCCCCCCCCTTCTCCAACGTTTCTTCTTATTCCCCCCCCATTCCCCCGTTCCAACGGTTCCTTCCTACCTCCTTGGCATTGATCCATTCCACAATTTAAATTCCTTTTCAAATTTCAAATCTTAAATCTCATTTCTAAACATATTTTTCTAAGTTATCCCCCTTTGATTGCACATATTATAATAATAACGGCCCACACGTAAAAGTAAATTTTAATTTAGAATTAAATAAAGAAAAAAGAGAAAAAAATTAATAAATCATATAAAATAAAATATAATAAAATTATAATAATTAGTATATAAATATACAAATGTTTATAATATTTTAACTTTGGTTGAATAATTATTTAATTAAATTTTGACATTTTCTGCGTTCCTACTTTCAATTGTCTGCTGCGGTGTTTCAATGGTTTGACACCGGTTTTTCCCGTTTTTTTCGACCCTCTCGGTCTTCTATTGTTGTCTTTTGAAAATGAAAGTTTTTCTTTCGAAAATTTAAGATTACCTTTTGCCGAACTTTTTATTTACCAGACAGTATTTACTATTCTGGTATTTAATCAGTTTTTCGTGAAATTATTAATAAATCGTTTTGAGTTTCACTTTCTCTCATCGTTTATTCTGTTCACTTTTTCCATCTTCCGGCAACTACATCGCATTGCTACAGCCTCGGACTACTAACCTGCACTTATATTTACCAGCAATGCTTCAAGCAAACTACAATCTCCTTTTATATATATATATATATATATATATATATATATATATATATATATATATATATATATATATAGACAAAAATTGTTAAACATAGCAGAATTCTTCTGTTTGATTATACCTTTTTTTATTTTTTCAATTTTTCCAATGATCTTTTTGTGTCAAAATAAAAAAGAAAATTAATGTATGTTCCATATGTATCATGAACATTTTCAATTCCTCATCGAATCATCTTCAGGTGACAAAAACAAATAAACTAAAACGCGGAAGAAAAGAAAAGTGTTTATTTGCTTTTCTCACCTGAAAATGATTCGGCGAAGAATGAAAAGCGTTCGTGATACACATGGAACATACATTATTCTTTTGATTTTGACACAAAAAAATCATTAGAAAAATTGAAAAAATAAAAAAGGTATAATCAAGTGGTAATATTCTGTTATGGTTAACAATGTTTGCTTAAATCAAAGATGAAAGAATGCTGTTTTAGTACACACACACAATATATATATGCACACATATAGAGATTACGTATAAGCAGTTCATTCGTTTAATTAAGGCCCTTATTACCTTTCCATTCAGAGTTATAGGGCCTTATTTTGATAAGAGTGTAAAAGAAAAATGTACCGGAATCTTTTAACAATTTTTCAAGAAATACAATTAGAGCAGATCTGATTGCACAGTCTGTGGTTGAGAAGCACTTCGATGCCCACATTCCATCTGAAGACGGGAATCCAAGAAACTGTCAGATCAATCTGCCATGATGCATATCCAAATGAAATGCGTCCATTAATTAGATCACTATCATCCCAGTAATCCCATCTTGCCTTATTATATTCGGCACAACTCCAAAGCGCTTCATAGTCTATTATCAAGCGGATAGTCTTCACTCATTTCAGGAAGAATCTATCCCAAAGACATTCTGGACAAAGCTTCTTGACTGAATTACTTACAAGGTTATTCCGGTAGAATCGATAAACCAAACCTCAATAAATACTAGTGGCACCCTTGGAAATTCCTCGGTCCTTTCTACATCAATCTGTATAATTTACTGTTAATAAACTGCTCTTCCAATATATGATCTACCGAATTGTTTCTAATCCAATATGTGATCTACCGAATTGTTTCTAATCCAATATGTGATCTACCGAATTGTTTATAGTCCAATATGTGATCTACACATTAACTCTAACCTTAACCCTAACTAACCCTTACTCTAACAACTCAGTAGATCACATATTGGAAGAGCACCGTTAATAATAACATTTTTTTTGAAATAATAAATGTCTGTCAGGGTCAATACTATTAAGAAAAAAATTACTCTTTCGTCTTCCATAAAAAATAATTCCCACTGTCAGCTAAATATTCTTTAAATGAATAAACAAATATGTCTCGTCTTTATTTTTTGATTTCAAATTGTAACAATTTAATTCTTTTATAAAATAATAAATATTCTCTGTCTTCTTACTGTAAAAATAATTCTCAGATTCTTCAAATCAATAAAACGAATGTAACTTTTTGTATTTATTCAAAATTGTACTGTTTTAGTAGACATAATTTGATTTTAGAACAATTCTTTTTAAAATGTGTAAAGTCGGAATTTTCACCTCAGCAACATCAGATTAATTAACAATCAACATCTTTGCTGAGCAGACGGCATCATATTTTTTTATGTATGAATGATGATAATGTATGTACGAACATGAAATGCCTTAGCATTATTATATAGATCAACTGTAATAATATTAAACATTTAGTGGAGGTGTCCCTATTTACTTGCCTCCCCACGAGGGCAGAATTAGACACAAGATCTGTTTTTACTGTGGAGAAAATTTAGCTCTCCAAAAAGAGTTATTCTAAATTGGGACAAAAATAAAAATTGCCTCAGTCTAGAAGGACATCTCCTTCACCGACTGAGGATAGAAAAGATAAAGTGCAGTATCAGAACAGATACTACACCCTGCTCCCAGATAAACGTATATCTTTGTTTGATTTTATTTGGTTAAGAATGTACACCCTTCATCAAAAATGACAGAAAAAAAGCATGCTTTGCCAGTGTTCACATTAACATCTAAACTAGTGCGGTAAAAGAAATAAGAAAAAAACAAAAACATTTCAAACTGGAAAGTTTCAAAAAAGAAAGAACGTAACCATTAGTAGAGAAAGAAGTAGCGGAAATAAGAAATAGAGTGAAAGTTTTTTTTTCAGATTCATTTAAGACAACAGGGGTTATCTGACTTGCTATTTGCTTCCAGCTTTCCCCTAAACACTTGAAATGGTTTCGTTTGGCAGTTTTTTACTCAATATCTTTTGTGTGACGGGACGAATATTTATTTATTCATATATTTATATACATTGGTCTTTATTATAGAGTGAAGGATGTTGCATCAGTCATTTTGGAGTTATTTAATGCTGAGTCATTTTGGTACACATTTTAAGTTCTTAATATCTTCAAATATTTATTAATGGTGTAAATTTCTGTTTAATTTAGTTTATTTCTTTTATGGCATATCAACCCATTTCGGTTTTGTGGCGGGTGGGGGTACGGTATGTCAACACTTGTTAGGTCATTTTATACATATGTTTTGTAGATTAATTTGTTTTGTAGGCGTATATTTTGTGAATAAAAAATTTGAAGAATTCGAATGTGAAATGCGATAAATCCAATTTGTTTAAATTGAGACAATTAAGTAATAAAATGACGAACATATCGAATCTAGACTTGAACAAAAAACTTATTTTCATTGAAAGCAAAGAAAATTTATGTTGATATCACATTATTTCAAACATGATTTGAGGGTCGAGTGTGAAATGCAACATTTCTTGTAGTGATAGCTTCACAAGTTTGAAAATGGCGTTTATCGCATTTTGCATTCAAACTCTTCATTGGTTAATGATATATTTTATTTAAGCCATTCTAGATGAGAATAAACCTGAGAGTAATGACAATTAAGGAGTGACTCCTTACTCCCCAAATCTCCCAAATTGGGACCTCACAACCGAATGTAGTTAAAGCTCATACTCAAGACTATTTTATCACTTGAGATAGATATGTTAGATCATGGATGGTGGATTTGCTAGTATAGATTTTGGCACATGTGGATGACCTAACCTTACATGACCTAACCTTACATGAAACAAACAATATTCTTAGAGTGCATTCTGGACTGATCTGTTACTAGGGTCAGATTTTACAGGTAAGGTCAGAAAGGCCAGACTCAAAGAGATGTATGGGAAGATCACCCGCGGATGTGATGTCATGTGGGACCAGAGTGAGAGAGAATGATTACATTTTAAAATCAGACTGTTGTGGAACCTCGAAGCAGACAGTTGCTTAAGAAGATTGGCTTCAAACTAAACAAACTGTGAGAATTGCATGCGACGATGAGTGGCAATCTGTTTGGCTGTATGACTATCTGTCAGTCTATCCATCTATCTGTCAGTCTATCTATCTATAATTAAGTTAGCAATATAACTGTCTATCTCTCTCATAATTAAGCGTAGATTGTACTTGTAACTCATTTCACATATTTCTCTCAAATTTCGAACCTCCATTTCGAACCTCCGTCTTATCTTCTAATTCTTCTTTCTGTAATGCAATGAAGAACTTATATATACAGTGTCGAACAGTGGGACCTAGCCACACTGACGTTACGGCAAGAAAAAGTGAGTACAAGAAGATATGTAGCAGCGATGAAGAAATAGACAACACGGTCTCGACAATGAAATTGGGTTACATACGACTAGAAGTATAGATGAGGTATGTGAAGACGAACTTAAGGGAGATGGGACTAATTGGGCAAATATATCAAAGAAGGGTCAGTTGCACCAACATCGGTTGGAGGATCCGAAAGGGTGGAATTAATCTTACATATGGCACTTGGCTGAAAGTGAACAATAGTTAAAAGTGAACATATTCTCATCATTGCACCTCACACTCACACAACTTCTATGTTAGTATAGTAGATAGATTCATTTGTCACAAACATTCAAATTCAAATTTATTGGCAAAAAATAGCAAAGTGCAACATGTCATGTAAAAAAGACAGAAGATTTTTACATCTATTTACAGTCTGAATGTTTGCCTGATGTCATTTTGAATCTGGATATAATAGGCATCATCTTGGCAGGTTGTTCTACTAAGTGGTACGTCTTCTGTGGATGCTCGCAGAGACCGCGGCTAGGTGCTGGAGTGAAAAACTCCTCTAAAGGTAGATTTACATTCCCGTTGATGATGCTGTATGTCAGAATCAGGTCTCGTCGCACCCTCCGCCGCTTTAGTGAGAGGAGATAAGTATGAAGAGTCCCATCACAATCCTGGTTGCTGACTGTTGTACAATATCTTTTTGAAGATAAGGATTTGTTACTTGGATGAAATACTCACGAATATCCGTACTTGAATTATGTGTTGAGGACATCATTAGGTTGAGAAAAGATCTCTGGATCAGATAGAGAACCCACGTCAATTTATTTGCCATCTTGTTACAATGACACGTTGGTTTGAAGGAGTTGGCTACAACCATACCAAGGTTCTTCACATTTGCGACGATATTCAATAGTTGAGGTGGAAAATCGAAGATAGGAGGGGACACTAGGTGGATGCATTGTGCATAGTTCAGAGATAAATCCAAGCTTGAAGACCAGGACCAGACTTTGCTTAGGATTATCTTAGCACATATGCAACAGAATAGATAAAATTATATCTCAAACCATGACAGATGACGATTGGGTGAAATAAATCTAATCCGATGAGAGAATTAATATAACACTTATAATGCACGCATACATACAAAAATACAAACATGCATAATAGTCCGGTTATATAGATTTCATAAGTAGATTTCAGAATGTGAGAGTGTGTAAAGACCGAGGGGGGATAGCACCATCCAAAAATCGACTAGAAGAAAACTGGAATAATGAGGAGCTTTATTTGGATTATTCGAACTAATGTTCTCATCTCGGATGTTATTCTTCGAACGTTCCAGACGATGTATCCTCCGACCTTCTTTACATGCATCTTGTCAAACTCGGGAATCTTTATGTCAAACTCATAGCGTAACTGATAAAAGTGCTTAGTAATAATCAGTTCGAAGTGACAGTCTTCTGGAGGTTCAATCCTCAGTACGAGCGATACTAAGAATACAATTAAAAATTACTTAAAACTTCTACCCGATCATGGCTGATGGGACGAGAGCAAGTAACCCTTCTGGATCAAATAAAGGATTTTGTTCAAAATTTCGTTGTAGTCCGAGAAATCCAAATAATACAAATTATCAAACCTCATCCAAAAAATTCCAAAATGTAATGGAAAAAAATACTTTATATTTTTGTGGATTTTATTACGATACAGGTCCATAACAAAATCGATATTTGAGGAATCAATATTTTTTTTCTGTCAGATTAATAAAAATGGGTCAAAACTTTATTTATATTCTTTTTTATTGCAGAAAAATTTAAATATATATTTTCTCCTTTTGTTAAATTTACTTCTCTGAACTTTGGAGTTTGTTAAAATTTATTCAATTTTAAAAGTCAGTAAAACAAAATAAATAAAGAATATTCTAAAAATAATAATAAAGAATAGAAAAAGAAACACCTGCTCTGGTCTGAATTATATTTTGTATTCATTTGGCGAGGTACTTGGAGTAGAAGGTAGAGGGTATATGTCTGCATGAAAGGACAACTCATTTATCAAAATCAATATATATATATATATATATATATATATATATATATATATATATATATATATATATATATATACACACACATACTAGTAGGATACTCGTCTCAAGACAGGTATAAGCAATAAATATAGCATTAGTTTTACATTTTAATGGTTTTTTTCTTTGGAGGTATGGTACAGTTTCTGTGCCCCTCTTCACCCCCAAATAGTAAAGTTTACACACAAATAAATAATATGACCACGTTACTGACCCTGTTGCCTAAAATACATATTCCATAATTCGTAATGATAAGTTTAATAGTTTAGGATTTTACCAAGCTCATATGTACTATTGATGCTTTTAAAAATGTATTACTTAGTGTATCTCAAATTTTGATGCAAAGAAATTCTTTTCTCTATTAAATTTTTTGTATCAAACTTATTTAAAAAGTTTTTTTGGGGCGGGTGCGAGTTTGGGTGGGTGCACCCCCTCAATGGTAAAGTTTACGAAAAAAATAATGTACCCATGTTCAATTCATTAATTCAGGAGTTTATCTTCTACAACGAAATATATTACCTAATTTTATATATATGCATCACCTAAATGTTAAAATTTACAATAAAAAAATGAGCCCATGTTACTCACTGTGTTGCATAGTATGTATATTCCCAAATTTATGATGATCCGTTTAGTAGTTTAGGAGATTATCCTGTACATAGTAATATATATATATATATATATATATATATATATATATATAAATATATATTCATGAATATATACACATGTGTGTGTGTGCTAGAACCTTTTCACCCCAAATGCTAGCCAATTAGGCACAATGTATAACATATACATTAATAAAACTGTGTGTAATAAGAAAACAGAAAAAATGAATAGTTCATTAATGAGAGTTTGTTTTTTAAAGGAGTATGCAAATTAGCAATGCTTTTTGAAGTCACTCGCATATCCACAAGTAAGTAAGTATATTAAAGAGTTGTTTTACTTTTTAAATAAAAAAGTGGACGTGTAATATTTATGTCAGTACGGCAAATAACTCAACTTTATATCTATAGATAGTAGATAAGATATATTTCAAATATTTTTTACTTTGTATGTTATTTTCTTCAGACTAATCATCCTGAGGAAGTCTTGAAATAAAGACGAAACGTTGATGAATACATAAATAATATTTTTGGTTTTCTTTTTTTATTTTCCATATATATATGCATACAAGTAGCGAGCTTGTGTGTACCAAAAGGAGTTAAGTATGAGTATGTGTTCAATGGCGCACACAGCTCCTGGTCTCTTCAGTAAAGTTTAGCCTCTTAGCTAGTCAAGTGAATGAGTTACCCCCAACCCCTTGGTAATAGAAATCCTCCAAGATGGCCACTTTTAATTTTTTGTCTTCGGCCTCTCACAAATTGCATTTATCTTGGAAAGACACCAACAACCCTCAAAACTCCATTCCCCCGTTTTCTTTGCTCTCCCACTTAGATCCCACTCTCATTTAGAGATTGACCTGCTTGCTTTCGGTTCTGAACAAACCGGAAACCAGTGGGCGGTCTATTATTTAGAAAGGGTCGTGAGGGTCTTACTAAATCATTTTTTGTTTTTTTGTTATTTCGCCACTCCCCGTCTTATTCCAATGAAATATGTTTATATATGTATATTTATGAACAATAACATTTCCAACCAATTTGAAGACGTTAATGTGGTATTGTGGTGACTTAGATCTATTCTAGTTAAGAGTAAGATGGACATTGTTATCACTGTAGATCAAGGATGACAAACGACACCCATTTTCCCACACTAATTTGTTTTGAATGCAATTTTTTTCATATTTTCTGCAAATAAATAATTCAAAGTGTAGTATCTGTTTTTAGCATACCAGCGATATCAGACATTTTACTATCAACACAATTATTGCATATACTATAAGAAATATGATAATGAAAATTACAACTGTATATTACAGAATATTAATTCATTAGAAGCTTTTTATAAAATAAATATGCAAATTAAGAATACCTAAATGTGTTTGTGGGTGTTTGCCGATTACTATATATACGGTATTTCAAATCCTTATATCGTAGAATGAAATCAGAATAACCCGTTTTGATGTTAATATAGTTAGGAAAGGTTGAAAAAAACTTTCACATTTATTCATTTAGATTAGAAGAATATCCGTCCCAGACGAGTAAGAATAATCCTCAGAACAGTTTTGCACCACTTTTATGTCACTTACGAAAGTTACAATCAAGATATAATGATACTAAACCTTATGTTTAGAATCCTTATTCCAATTTTGATCAAAATCCATTACATGATTTTGATTCAAGAAAATGTTTAAAAATCAAGGGGTCTTCAGAAGAAATTGAAATTCAGGGAATCTTGCTTCATTGGTATGCAAATTTAATGCAAATCTAACATTTTTTAATTGTCCCCTTTAACACCCTTTAAAATACTCCAAAGAAACTGAAATTTGGAGAATATTTATTTATTGATGTTTGATACCTATTTGTTAAAATTTCACAATAATCGGATGTATATTTTTTATATATTTTTTAATGTAAATCGCTCCAGACAAGGCACAAAGCCACTTGATGTAACGAGCTAAAAAATACTACTTTCAGGTCAAAAACTAGCCAACGATAAGTTGTAGATGGATAGATTTCGACCTAGAAAACAACAATTCTTTCCACTTTGTGAAAAACATCACTCATGGAATGTGAGGGCTAAAAGACAAAATAAGGGAAGCGAGAGTTACGAGGCTGCCGAACGTAAAGCCGTCCACTTTCTACTCTCTCTAATGAATTTTCATGAAGGGCTTTCACTCGTTTTTTACCCCCTTTGCATAAAACAAAATCAAACTAAATACAGCTCATATTCCGACCCCTCACGCCTTGTAGCTGTGTTCCAAAATTTATAATGATTGGTTAATTAGGAATCCTATACATAAAAATATATAAACATATACACATACCTAACTTTATCTAGAGATGTTAAAGAATTATTTTAAAAAGTAATAAAACGATCTCAAAGGATACTAAAATATTAAAAACGTTTAATGAAAAATATTAAAGACTTTCTGCCCCCAAGAAACTATGTATTTAATATTTTTATTTTATTTTGTTTATATTTATATTGGAAAAGGCCGAACTCTAAATCTATAATTTGGATTATTTGGACTACCGTTCTCATCTTGAATGTTATTTTCATAACGTTTCGGCTTAGGTGCGTTTAGTCGAACTCGGGAATCTTTATTGATTAACTAGGGAATTTGAAAGAGGTTGGAGGGCACAAATAATACAAATTATTTATCCTCATCTCAAAATTTTCTTTAACATAATATCTAAATCTATACCCATCCGTTTGACCTTCATACATAGAAGATTCTGTAGTAATGATAGTTGTATTTTTTGTTACATAAATGATAAACCATTAATCGTAAATCATTAATCATAAGTCGTAAATCTGAAATCAGAAATCAGAAATCAGAAATCAGAAATCGTAAATCAGAAACCAGAAATCAGAAATCAGAAATCGTAAATCAGAAATCGTAAATCACAAATCACAAATCATAAATCACAAATCACAAATCACAAATCATAAATCATAAATTATGTATCCATAAATATTTGCTCTGTACTTTATGCACGTTGTGCTTACCATTCGGAAATATATATTTATATCTCAATATAATTTGATTTTGAACAAGGATTTCCATCAGAATTAAACCTAAAACTAAACTTAAACTTGATACCATATATGTATATATCGTCTTCTTATATCTTATATATAAAATTATGTCAGCCAGATTTTCGACTTTAGACCTAAATAGCATTGTATCTGACAGATCGAAATTTACTTTTGAGTAACAATTTCTTCATTTTTTATCTTTGTATTGTGTTCTTTGCACAATCATTATGTATTCCATACCTTACACATATCTCTAGTAAAGGGCATTCTTGAGTATGTCATTCAAGCTGCTCCAAAGACTAAACCTCATCTCACTTGAGCAGCGGAGGGTGCGAGGAGACTTGATTCCGGCATACAATATCATCAGTGGGTATTTAAATCTACCTTTCGGGGAGTTATTCACCCTAGCACCAAGTCATGGTCTCCATGGGCACTTGTAAAATATGTACCATCGTTGTTTTCGGCTCAATAGAAGAATGGTAGCGTTCTTTGTCCGTGTTTCTGCTCCGTGGAACTACCTACTAGAGGAGGTTGTGACGATGACTACCATATCCAGGTTTAAAGCGGCCTTGAACAACATTCAGACTGTATGTGCATGTAAATGACTTCCACATGTCTCTTTACATGGCTTGTTGCACTTTGTTATTTTTTGCCAAATAAATTTGATTTCATTTGATTTCGCTTCAGTTTTCTCTCAAAAAATTTTTTTCGGTCCTAAACATTTGTAAAATGGAGACATTTATTTCAATAATTCTTTAAAAACAATTATCTAATTAAATCATTAATAAAGAATAACAATTCGTCATTGCTTTATCTATTTCAGCTATCAGAAGCTTTGTTCATCGGTCAGTCGGTAGGTCTGTCATGCTTAAGTTTAAAATAGTGTTTTGTTTTGTCTTTCGTTGTGGTGAAAGTTAAAAATAGGTGAACGTGCAAGCATCTCTTGTTAAGGCTCTGTTTGTCTGTGTTCTGTCATGCATAAGTTTTAAATAGCATTTTCATTTGTCTGTCATGCTTGAGTTTTAAATAGCATTTTCATTACTGAACACATAAATTGAGTGGAAAATATAACGAATAACCGTGCATGTTTTGATATCATGTTTATCTAATATATAAAGTAAATATAAAGCGAGTCTGTTTCTCAAATCTTTGTGGTTAATAACTTTCTTCCTACAAAAGCAATATTTGATTCTGATTAACTAGCTTTTTTTGCTAAACATTGGTTCATGTTCTTAACAACAACAAATTTTTGTTTCGATTTATTTACTTTCAAAATAAAAACTTATCCGCCTCAGAAGATTTTTTAAAACAGACGCATTTTTCAATAATGACCTAGATAGCATCAGCAGCACACCGGTGACTGGGAAAGGGAGAAAGGAAGTCTTGATTAAGCAACGTTGAGCCTGGTCAGTACAAGATGGGTGACCATTTGGGAATACCAGACACTGTATGTGGACACCTAGCTATGGGCAAATAGCATCGCCAACCCGCAGTGCCTCGCATAGTGACAATGGCCAAAACCCTGAATGACAGTCACCAATAAGGTGGACAGAAACTAGAGCGGGGTTGCTCTTCCAGGAGTGATCAAAACCCTGGTGATGGTGGTGGTGATGGTGGTGGTGGTGGTGGTGGTGGTCTGACGATACATCAAGCAGGAAAGACGTGTCTAGAGTGCTGTCCCCAATGGACAGGAGGCAAGTGCACACAATGTAACTAGATGTAGCGAGACACGCTATCTGTCTATCTATCTGTCTTTCTCTCTCTTTCCAATGCATACAAAAGTAACTTGTATCTCATGTTTTTTGTGACTGTTCTTTTCTTTGTAATAAACCTTTTTTTAAATTTAAGCATCCAAATGGTTTTGCATCCACAGACAAGCACGAACCTGCGTTCATGATGACGACGACACAAGTGTATAATGGTTTATACACGCATCAGTAAGTGCAAAAATAACATTATTAGCTATTAGATTAATTACATAAGGTCAATATTTGTTATATATATTATTAAATATTTACAAAAACCTTTTAGTAATTCCCCAATGTTTTCATAAATATTTGGAAATATATAAAACTGACCGCGTTGAAATACTGGTTTACATTGCGATGTCATAATAGATGCTCTCTTTCTTCCCTTCTCTTTCTGTTTCTTCCCCTCTTTCTCTCTCTTTCCTTCCCTCTCTCTTCTCTCTCGTCTTCCCCCTCTTTCTAGTTCTCGTTTAATTATTTACATCATTCCATTGCCCTCACTACTTCTCTTATTCCTGTATATTATAGGTATTATAGGTTGGAACATCAAGGTGACTGTAGCGATATTGGACTTTGGGTGTGTCAAAATAATGTGATGAACGTTATTTTCCATAAGGGTAGATGAAGTAAGAAAGTGAAAAAATTCATTAAAAGTTTACAATTATGATTATGTGACAGGATATTACGTCACATAGAGGAAGTCGCTAGTGAAATGTGGCAAATAAGCTAATCAGATCTTTCTCTTTTTACTGAACCGTTACAGAGAGGGATTTAGTTTTAGATAGCTGCCACCTCTGGGGGATTAGTGGGGGTATTATGTATACTGTAAAGCAAAAGAAATCCCCCAAAAGATTGTTAAATCCCCCCAAAAGATTGTTAAATCCCCCCAAATGATGTTAAATCCCCCCCAAATGATTGTTAAATCCCCCCAAATGATTGTTAAATCCCCCCCAAATGATTGTTAAATCCCTCCAAAAGATTGTTAAATCCCCCCAAAAGATTGTTAAATCCCCCCAAATGATTCTTAAATCCCCCCAAAAGATTGTTAAATCCCCCCAAATGATTGTTAAATCCCCCCAAATGATTGTTAAATCCCCCCAAAAGATTGTTAAATCCCCCCAAATGATTGTTAAATCCCCCCAAAAGATTGTTAAATCCCCCCAAATGATTGTTAAATCCCCCCAAATGATTGTTAAATCCCCCCAAAAGATTGTTAAATCCCCCCAAATGATTTTGTGCTGTCATTATTTAATCAACTAATCAGTTTTATTGGCAAAAAATAACAAAGTGCAGCAAGCCATGTAAAAAGACAGAATATACGGCATCTATATACCATCTGAATGTTTGTTCAATGCAACTTTAAACCTGGATATGGTAGGCATCATCACGACCTCCTCTGGTAGGTTGTTATGGAGAGCAGAAACACAGAAGGAAAATGTTACCTTGCTTCTGTCGAGATAAAAGCAACGATGGTACATCTTCTATGGGTGCCCGTGGAGACCGCAGCTAAGTGTAGGAATGAAACTCCTCTAAAGGTAGATTTACATTCCTGTTGATGATGCTGTATGTCAGAATAAGGTCACCTCGCATCCTTTGCTGCTCAAGTGAGGAAGAGTTAGTTTTTGAAGCCGTTCTTTGTAGGAGAATCCAGTCACCACCTTGGTTTGCTAACCATTACGATATCTTTTTGAAGATAGGAATTTGTTGCTGAAGAAAAAAATCTCAATTCTTGTTTACTTATTTCAGCAGTACTTCCAATTATCTTGGATTTCTTCTCTCAAAGGTTGCTTGCATGGTGATAGGTTTATAGTGAAGCAACGGTTGCACAACTTAACTTAACCGATATTGCTTTACTAAAGGTACTCAGTGTCTTTCGAGACAAAAGGAGGCCAGCCAGTCATGGAAATAAAAAAGTCCTGTTTTTTATGCTATTTTAAGAGTTCTTTATAACTTAAATGTTTGTTTTTTATTGGATATTATTCATAGACTAACAAATACAATAGTTTCATTGGCTAATGAAAAGAGCTGAGTAGTTAATGAAAAAGACCAGTGTTGACCGCAAAGTGTGTTTTACTAAAGAAAATATCAGGCCGGATATAGTATGAACTAGATTGAATTTTCAATTTTTGTTTGCAGAAAACATAGACTGATAATCTACATAAATAACTGGCTAGTCAGAAACAAATAGCGATTTATCAGATGCATTGCTATATTGGTCTAACTTCTAGAATCCAACCGACGTTAATTTAAATATAAGCTTATTTATAGAATGCACCCATTTTCAGGATTAATGTGATCCATATAATGGATACTCTTGCAGCTTATGTAATTGGCTGTGATGAGTTCACTGGTTGAAAAATCTAGTGTTCACACCTTTATGTGAAAAATGTTGTTTTATTTTGTGAATGGCTGCTGAGTTTGTGCAGACCTCCAGAAAAACACAACTGATTTTAGTGAAGCCTGTTCCTACTATATATAGAAGGGGGAGAGGGGATAAGTAAAACAGAAAGAAGAGCGAAGAGTATGCAGAACGAACAGAGAAAGAAAGAGAGTAGCTTATACAAGTTTATATTCACATGTCTCACATGTCTGTTTACTCATCTACCATGGGAAACTCATGAGATTAGACAAAAAGGTAACTTATGTTCATTTAATTGGATACAACTAATCGTTTTCAATAAGTATTGTCCCTATTTACTTGCCTCCCCACGAGGGCAATGTCAGACACAAGGTTGGTTTTAAATGTGGGAAAGATCTACCGAAAAAGGTGCACTCTGGATTGGGGCAAAAATAACAACTGCCTCAGTCTAGAATGGTTCACCGACCGAGGACCGAAAAGATGAAGCTTAGTAAGCCTAAAAGACTTGAACTGCCACACAAACATTGTCTCTCAAGACTAACCCGAACCCGAACAGCAAACACAACATACATAGACAACGGCACCTGGCCATCTTAAAATTATTAGCAACCAAAGTCTTGTCTAATAAAAAATGCCAATTTTTTATTAGACATTTTTGCTCTTTTGAAAAGAAATTCTTTTATTTTTTATTCCATTTTTTATTTTATTATTATTTTTTTGTAATATTTCTGTTTTCTTTCTTTTCTTCCAGTTTTTTGTCTCTTTGGTTATAAAATGAGATTTCTCTTTTCTTTACTTTTTTATTTCGGATTTTACTTTTTTTCATGGGAGTAACATTCCATGTCATGTGATCTTAATTTATTAAGTTTAAAGGTCGTAAATTTTTGGTTGGAATGACGAACACTATAGTTATGCAAATATATGCAAAGTGGATTAAAGAAACATTAATGGGCGTGATTTCAATAGCAAAAAATATATCAAGGAAAGTAAAGGGGAGAGTGGACCTGAAAAATTCTACAAACTCTCACTCACACACACACACACACACACACACACACACACATATATATATATATATATATATATATAACAGCTTGGAAACTTCTCAAATATATCTTTTAAAACTCTTATATGTGTTATTAGACAATTTTGTTTCCTTATTCTTTTTTCTTAAACTAATATTACTGTTTTTTCTTTAGCATTTGGCATACTGGTTAGGGTGTTCTCTAATGGAGACCAGGGTTCAATCCTCGGCCGAGTCGTACCAAAGACTAAAAAAATGGTACTTAATGCCTCCTTGCTAAACATTCAGCATTATACAGTGAGGATCAAGTGTAAGTGGAGAAATCCATGGAAAAAAGTTGTGACCTCCCCTACATCTTGGTGTAGTAACCAACGTAAAGGGAGCCTTCGGATCGCCCTCGACGACGGTCAATCCATTTTTAAAATTTTTACTATTTTTGTTGTTGAGTCTTGGTTTAGGTTTGCATTCCAGTGAGTACCATTCGAGCATGTCATTGATTTCTTTTCTTTACTGTCATAAATCGAAAGATGTGTTTAAAAATAAAAAAATTAGATAACACTAATTATATGAACGAGAACCTGTGGAAATTCCACAAGTAATTGAAGAAAATCCATATTAATTTCATCATTTGATCTCCTTAGTGACAACATTCAATATAATCAGTTAATAAAGAGGTTAATGATGAGTTCGAAGGAGTAAACGGTTTCTTCAAAAATTCGAATAAAATTAGTGTATAGGTGATAATATCTAATATATATATATATATATATATATATATATATATATATATATATATATATATATATATATATAAAGTGGTGTACTAAAATAAATTGCCTTTTTGCGGAATATACCTTGCTCTGAGCAATTGAATTGAATTATGATTTGACTTTTGCTTCTCTAATTCCTTTCCATTCTTCTTCATATATATATATATATATATATATACATATATATATATATATATATATATATATATAAGATTATGACATTAAGAACGTTTTGGAGTTAAAATCAAAGTAGTATTACTAAGTAATAGGGGAAAAAGACGTTTAAATATTTTTTTTGTTTTAAGCGATAACAAAAAAAACATGGCGACATCAGGTAAATACACTATTTCTCGTTTGTTTAAAATCTTGATTATTCTAGCATATTTACACATTTCAAACGTGTTTTTCATTCGGTTACATTCGTAATACTGAATAGATTTGAACTGGAAATGGTTCCTCATTTAAAACAACAAAAACATAAAACCATTTTTATCGCATTCTCTTTACACCTTCGAACTCATCATTTGCTAATAAAGGAAAATAGATTGTATAGCTTACTTTACAAACAAGTGGGATTCTAGGTCTGCCCCTCAACTGTATCCTGTGACGAGGCCCCAATTTGGGGAGGTATGAAGAGTGTGGAGTTACCGCTTAGTTACCATTACTTCCAGGTCCACTCAGGCCCGCAGTGGTAGTATCTGTCAGGGTCATATCTATGGATTAAATAGAATATGAGTACTATTACAGAGAACGCACCGTGTTTCCATGACTTCGCATCGTAAACGTTCAGGCAGGTCCCGAAAGCCCGAGAGGTGACGACACAAAAACTGCCAAACGATAAATTGAAGACTGGCAGACAATGAATTCAGACGAAGAAAATCAAAGTAAAATGCATATATAAAAATAAAGAACGAACAAACCATAGCTAAACAACTGTTATTAATTAGATGTTTATTTTTTTTGTCAAAGGAACCATTGTTAATCAAATGGTTTTAAATAAAATGTTATTTGGGCACCGAAAATTTCAAAAGATGATTTCTTTTTATATAACCTACAACGAAACCACTGTTTTTAATCAATTTCTTATTTGTTTGTTTTTTCATTTTTTTTTTTCAATGTTTTTTCGTTTATGCATTTTCTGGGTTAGGGTTAACGGTCAAGGGTTTAGAGTCAGTCTTTCACTCGAAGTGACCGTTGCTGACAGAATTAAATGAGTCCTTCGGGAGATTCCATGCACTGACACAGATCGTAGAAATTAAATTTTTTTAACATGCTACAGATCGTAGACATTAATTTCTTCCAAAAGTTATCGTCTGCTTGCTTGCAACATGAATTTCTAATGCCTGCTGCAACCTGATTGGTTAATAGTTTCATCAACTCGGGCGCTTGCAAGACCTGCCCGAACGTTGATGACACAAAGTCACGGAAACGCAGTGCGTTCTCTATAAGAGTACCAGAATATGTCCTAGGCACAACATTAAACTGTTTCGGACACCCTTGAGCAATGTATTCGCATCTACCCTACCCCACTACTCTGAAATCCATCTTTCACCGCCTTTTTAAAAATCTTTTTTCTGCCTACCCTATTTCCCAACCCTATCAACTACTCAAGCTTTTCCCCCACCGTTCTGGATATGACACAAAAATGCATCCATTGGTGAGGCCCAATTTAGGAACTTTGATGAGTAACTCCTTAGTTACCACTACTCCCAGGTCCACTCTGACCCGGAGGAGTGGTAGTACGTATCAGGGCTCCATCTATGGGTTAAACAAAATGTATTATTTACAGACCATTTGTATACAAAATAAAAGCCTACAAAAGAAATGAACCTACAAACCAATCGTATACAAAACATATGTATGGTTTCTGTATAAAATGACGCAACGACGAATATTTGATGTAACTTGTTTCTCTTACTGTCAACTCATGTGACACTCCCTGTCAACTTATATAATGCTCTTCTTTTAACATTCCCAATATATCAGCACATAAGCATTACAGTCTCTTCCACTATTTGGAGCAATCAGAAACAAATATTGATTTGTGAGCTTAAATGTTATTGACCACAAACTCTGAGAATCAGACTGGCTTTCAACCGTTCGCATATTCTTCCTTCTCTCTGAATGTATATTTGCTATTAGCTGCTACTGAACACTATTAATATCCTCTTGTTGCTATAAAAACTAACTAGAGATGTATGAAGGAATAAATGGTGAAAACACACATGTATTAATATATAGATACTAATATTTCTTGTTCTTCATATGTGTGTGAAAGTTTGATAGTTATGTTAAATAAATATAATTGTGTACATGAAAACTGAGATTGAAGCAAAATTTCAGAATTTTCTTTATTTCAGAATTTTCTTTTTATTTTCCAAAAGCACCAATGACCGATTAGGTGTTTAGTGAAATATGCTGCCATGTTAACAATCTTCCAAGCTGTAATCAGTAATTAAAAAAATAACTGAAGTGAAATACATTTTTTCTTGTAAAAGAACATGATCCAAAGCAGAAAAAGAAAGATTAGCTAGTGAGAAAGGAATATTGATTTGTGAGCTTAAATGTTATCGATCGCAAACTCTGAGAATCAGACTGGCTTCTCTTTATAACTGAGAAGAATCTGCAAACAGATCAGCTCATCAGATGTTGACAAAAGCAATAGTGGTTAATTAATAGTGGTTAATTAATAGTGGTTAATTGATAGTGGTTAATTAATAGTGGTTAATTAATAGTGGTTAATTGATAGTGGTTAATTAATAGTGGTTAATTGATAGTGGTTAATTTATAGTGGTTAATTAATAGTGGTTAATTAATAGTGGTAAATTAATAGTGGTAAATTAATAGTGGTTAATTAATAGTGGTTAATTAATAGTGGTTAATTGATAGTGGTTAATTGATAGTGGTTAATTAATAGTGGTTAATTGATAGTGGTAAATTAATAGTGGTTAATTGATAGTGGTTAATTGATAGTGGTTAATTAATAGTGGTTAATTAATAGTGGTAAATTAATAGTGGTTAATTAATAGTGGTTAATTAATAGTGGTTAATTAATAGTGGTTAATTGATAGTGGTTAATTGATAGTGGTTAATTGATAGTGGTTAATTAATAGTGGTTAATTGATAGTGGTTAATTGATAGTGGTTAATTAATAGTGGTTAATTAATAGTGGTTAATTGATAGTGGTTAATTAATAGTGGTTAATTAATAGTGGTTAATTGATAGTGGTTAATTAATAGTGGTAAATTAATAGTGGTTAATTAATAGTGGTTAATTGATAGTGGTTAATTGAAGTAATAACTTTTTTAGAAGCATGCTCATCTAAAATTTGTAAATTTTGTTTTCTTAAACTAAAAAATAATTAGAATTCATCCATAAAATAATTTTGTACACTTTTCTTGTCTTGAGTCATCCATCAATTGATGGCGAAATTGAACTTCATTATGTTTGATCTAATGGCTGATTTGTCAGCTTAAATGTTATTGACCACATACGTAGTACACACATAGTCCATGGTACTCCACTATTTGGAGCAGTTATGCCGTTCCATTGTAAAATATACATATGATCATCTGCGAAGCCATGTTGTTTTCAGAACCAGATCATCAGTTTGTCGATGAGTGCAACTAAAACTACTACTACTACCTGTTGAATAGCAGAATTTGTGGTCAAAGTTTACACCTCTAGATCCGCTGTGTATATATTAACAGGATAACCTCAAGAAGGTTGTGGCTTCTTACCATGCATGGACTGTCATTCATTATATAGAGGCTATATTTTGTGCATCACATCACAGTGCTGAGATGCATGAAGACCACTCGGAAAAATATTATACGTCTGCAAATAGTTTACCCTTATACTACCTTATGTAAAACTATTTATTCTACAAGCAAAATGATACAACAAAATTAAAAAAAAAGATAACAGAGTAAACATATTTATCAAAACAGGCTTTAAAATAGTTTATTTAAATTAGATATAAATGAGTATGTAATTAAGCATCTTCAAAAAATATTTCAGGCATGTGTATACAGTATGATAAGATATGGAAAGTGAAACCTGGCCAGTGAGGGTTGAGGATATGTGCTGCATAGAGATAAGTGATATGAGATTGATATAAAGGATGTATAATGTAAGTCTTAAAGACAGGCTTAGATCTGATGACCTCAGAGGAAGATTGAAGCTGGACATTATAGGAGATGTCTACAGAACGGGAGGATTCGTTAGTATGGTCACATTGAAAAGAATAAATGAGAGTTCTTGGGTTAGTAGGTATAGAACAGTTGAGGTATCATGGTCAGTTGGCAAGTCAAGGCCAAAGAAAACATGGAAAGAAGTGATAAGGATGGATTTGAAAGAACGAGGTATGAATAAAGACCTAATAAAATATTTCCAAATCGTCTTGGAAACGATCGTATGCCATATACTCGTTGGATTTGAATTCTTAGAACAATATTCACATTTTCTTTATCTCGAATTTCTTTACATATATATATATATATATATATATATATATATATATATAGCCTAATACTAACGAAAAGACTCAATCTCCTGAAGACGGTTGAGAGACCGAAAGCGCTTGAGGGATGGCCCATGACACAATGCTAGGTGCCACATTACTCTAATTAACATCCGAGAACCGCAAAATTGCTCTCTGCGTCGATAGATTACCGAGAAAGATTGAAAAACGAGAGAGCTCCGTGGTTTTTAACGAAACTTGTATAAATAACGACTTGCTGCCTAACTATATATATATATATATATATATATATATATATATCAGTGTGAGGACGATTAATTGGAATCAGGGATTGTGGATGTTAAAAATCAGAACTTTTTGGGATATCGAAATCAGTATCGGAATCATACGAATTTGAGCCTAATTTCCGATTCCCCCCCCCCCCCAAATCTTTTAATTTATTTTAAACTTAATTTTCCATTGCTGGTACTAATAATAAAATAATAAATATTTATTGTTTTTAAACAACCAGTAAAACTAGAATCTATAGATCATAATAACACTAAAATACAATTTAAATTTATTTTACTTGTATTAAAAAAATGAAACTTTGCATAAATTATCTCGGTAACCTTTAAAAGAATTCAGTTTATTTATAAAGTTCCGAAAAATGTTTAAAAATTAATTAAAACATTTTTGTCAAGAAAAATACTGACAAACATTGTTATTATATTAATACGATAGCGTGTGTGTTCGTGTGTCACGCTTACATCAAAAGCTCTGCACATGCGTGCCGCACCTAGATTTGGAAAAGCCTTCAAGTCACCTAATTTTCGTAATATTTCAAGTACTTCCCTTTAACGCAACGGTTAGCGACGTAGAATTTTGACGTCGTTTTTTTACGTCGGCCTGACTGGTTTACAGTTCGATCCTAACCAACCTCTAAGATTTTTTTCTACATCGAAGGAGGAAGAGGAGGGAGGGACGACTGGGAAGACACATATTAATACGATAGCATGTGTGTTATTTTGTGTGTCACGCTTACATCAAAAGCAACGACCTTCCGAATCTTTGTATGCTACTCATGAATTGGATCCAAATTTAATTTAATCGAAAACATTTACAAAGTAAGGTTTAGTCGACAAAATGTTACCTTCACTAGAAATATTGTATATAAAGAAGTTTTGTAAATTGTTTCATGTATTGTTCATTTTAAAAAATAAATATACAAGTCAAATCTTATCATATTTTATTCAAACATGTATATGTTAGGAACAAGATAATTAGTATTGAAAACATCATTTTGTGTAATTTACACGGGTTGATAATTAAATTAAAACTAAAATATAAAAAATGTTTTTAATTTGTTTTTAATTTACTTATTTTATGCTGTTCAGCTTTTGCATGTTTTTTTTTATTATATGGTGGGCTTTTGTCCAGTTTCTCAACATTGATAAACCTTACAAGACATAGCCAAAAAGTGTGAAAAAAAAACTTTGAACATTTTGAAAGGCTTGGTGTGGAGTTGAATTAGGTATAAATGAATTTAAAGATTTCCCCAGCTGTGTGCGAGAACACAGTTTGGCGTCAGTTTTTCTTTGATTTTGAGTTTCCATGTCTGAACTGATTGTAAAAGAAAATTTCTAATGATATAATAGGAAATAGAAGGAAATAAAATCCAAGACTAATAATAAAAATGATTCCTGGTTATTAATATTATTGAAACCATTTGACAGTTCAGTTGTTACATTTTCCTTACACTGGCAAGAACACTCCAAACTAACACAGTGAACATGCGTCAACATAAAAATGAAAGTGCCTATATATATATATATATATATATATATATATATATATATATATATATTTAAAATCTGTTTTCTTATAAATTTGTGTTTCATATTTAAACTTAAATTTTAATGTAATGTGAAAGTTTGAATTGTTTTCTTTGTAGAAGTAAAGTAGATTCTTTTACTATATAAAACTTATTATATTAAGTATATTATTATTACGGTATTATTGTATATGAACATCCTCAGCTAAATCACCCCGCCCCTAAACAAAAGTGAGGTTCTAATTGTTTAGATGAGTACGTGTGAACACCCTGAAACCCTTAGTGGGAAGAAAATAAACAGAAAAATCAATTATTTTAGAATTTAGAGTGCAGGATCAGTTTCATATGTAAATTTAATGTAAAATGAGTCCCTATTTTCGGGCAACAATTTAATGAACAACCCCAAAAATTTTGAATGGCATAAAAATGAAGACAATTTTACTTTAAATTTATATACGATCCTCATTCTAAATTGTACAATAATTGTTTTGTTTTTTCGTCTTTTGCCAAGTTTTTTTTTAAAGCGTTCACATGCAATCGCCTAAAAAGTAAAATCTCATTTTGGAGGGGAGTTTAGTTGAGGGTCTTATTAATTACTTTTAATTCTATTCATTTGTCTCCCCACGAGGGAAGAGTTAGACACAAGCTCGGTTTGTGGGGAATCCAGCTCTCCAAAAAGGGACAAAAATAAAGATTACCTCAGTTTAGAAGGAGTTCTCCTTCATTGAACGAGGACAGAAAAGATAAAGTGTTGTTTAATAACAGATACTACACTTTGAATTGTTTATTTGCTAAAATTATATAACATATATTTTGACAAATTAGGCACAAGGATGTTTTTTTGTTAAAATTTTGTGTACAAAAGAAATCCTCGCCAATAAAAGAAATGAAAGGAAAGGTTCTGTACTTTAATTGAAAACAGAACATGTTTCCTCCTCCTCCTTTTAATTAGAATTAAACCTAAAATGTGTCGAATAAATAAAATTTGTATTCTGTTGCTATTATTTTTTCTAGATTTCTCTGCAATTTTTCTCTATAATTGAGATATCATTCTTTGTTAAATAATATGTAAAAGATAGTTAAGTTCGTAAAACAAAACCGCAAGCAAAAACAATTTCCTAATGTTTAGTTAACTAAAAGTATTTTTAATTTCTCTTCAAACCAATAGCTTTAAATTTAAACATCATAATCTTGCTTTTCCTCCATTTGAAAACAGTCAATTAAATTCATTTACAAAGAAATGTTTGCTTCTTTAAAATGAAAATAAACATTCATTAATAAATAATTGATTAATGAAGTTTGTTTTTAAATCCAGAAAAAATATTTTTCATAAGATGGCCGAAAAATATTAATAAATTGTTTGTCAATAATAAACTTATTCAGTGTCAGATATCCAATTGATGTCTTTAAATTTCATACAAAAATATCAGGGTACAGAAAAAATATAGAGTGGGTCAAATTCTTTGGGTTGGTATTAATGTCCGGCGGCAGATTCGTCAGAAAGACCCTTATAAGATTGCGATAAATCCATAAAATCCTATCACATGAAAGGAAATTGATTTATCTCCAAGTTTAACAATGTGTATTGTTTTTATAACTTATCAGTGAGATACAAAAAATGAACTTGTCCGTTTTTTATAGATTTTGTTCCAGCTAAATATTATACTAAAAAAGGACGTAAACAAATTTTTAGTTGATTTTTTAAAATATAACTTGGATATATTTACATTTTAACCTCATGAATCAGCGTTGTTTTTTAGGAAAAGTTTGCGATAAAAAAAACTTCAAATAGCAGAACATTTCTATATAAACGACCGTAAATCGACGCCATTTAATGAACTTTTTCAATAAGGAGTCTATAGTTGCACAGACGATTACGTTTTATGCTGTGACTGTGTTCTTTCAGGCGTTTTCGTTATTGGAATCTGAATTGAAATCGGTAATTGTATCGGAATCGGGAACTTAGAACAGAATCGTTAATTGTATCAGAATTGGGAAAAATATATAAATTCCTTTAAGTTCACACAAAAGTTGGAGTAGTAGCTCAATAGTGTATACAAAATATAATATAATTCTCTTGATAAACAAAATATTATCAAGGTATTTTCAAAAAGGCTTCATCAATGAATATTTTTTACCATCCTGATTAAGCCCCCCCCCCCAAGAAAAACCCACCAACATTTCAAAATTGTTTATTTAGCTTATTTGCCCCATTCTATTTTTCTTCACAGACCAATGGGGATTCTGTTTAATCATATCCATCTGTATGTAAAAGTCAAAACTGGAATATCAAGAAAATTAAAAATCTTTTTTTTCTTTTCTTTCAAAATGTCCGCCATTATTCAATCAATTAAAATAATTTGTACCAAAAATATAAAGTAAGAAATAATTTAGTAACACCTATTATAAATCTTCTCTTTAGTCCTTTGTCCTCTATGTTTTTACTTTTCTTCATTTTTTTCATTTTGTTCACAAACCATTACAAAGCCTATTTATCATGCCGTTTTAATCATCTATTTACTTTGCTATTAACCTCCTATTTAAACACATCTTGATACAATATAAAATGACCTATGTATCATTTTCTTCTTCTTCTTCTTCTTCTTCTTCTTCTTCTTCCGCCACTACCTATTATTATTATTATTATTATTATTATTATTATTGTTAGTAGTAGTTGTAGTAGTGTTATTAAGGGTGTATTATTATTATTATTATTATTATTGTTGTTGTTGTTGTTGGTGGTGGTGGTGGTGTTGTTGTTGGCGATGGCTCAAAAGTAACTGCTGCATTATTTACTTTCAACTTCCGGTAAATGATATTCCTTTTTTATTTACGATCCTTGATTTTATTTTTGTTATTACTACTAATTAATATACCAGGTCTGGAACGCTGGAAGCCTTCAGCTCACAACTGTACTCAGGCGGCGGGTCTAAGATGGCCGCTCTCTGGTGACAGTGCCATGACACCAGAGTTCGGCAGCTGGACCCGTGACTGGGCTGGCTTATTAAAGACAACCGCAGCCCACTCCATATGGGGAGACCCCTATCAAAGGTGGGGAAAACCTTGGTCACGGCAAACTTGTCTGCCCAGCTTAGCACGGCTGGCGGACATCCCATCAATGCCGTTGCAACAACAATAAACTTTTAACTATAAGTGTGTGGAACATATGCACCCTTCAAGATGTGGAGAACAGCCCTCGTCTGCAAGGAGCTTGTCCACTTCAACGTCGATGTTGCAGTCCTTAGCAAGACCAGACTACCCAAAGGGGAGTGGGGGTGGAAGCTGGAACGGGATACACCATATTTTGGAAAGTGAAGGCCCCCCAATCTTTTTAATTTTAACAGGCCACCTCCTCGTCCTCACAGAGACCCAATGCGGCTTTCCACATTCCCACGGGACTATAGGCATGATCTTCTGTGCATGGCAATTACAAGAAAAGAGCCTCGAACAACAGCAGCCTGTCATGTTTATCTTTTGTGACTTAAAAAGGCCTTCAATAAAGTACCCAGACCAGCCATGTGGACAGTTCTCTCCAAGTTCGGAATCAGAATTCTCTCTGTGACCTATTCCCTATCAATGGTGGCCTGAAACAGGGGTGTGTTTTGGCTCCAACATGTTTCTCTCTATATACAGCAGTAATACTTAATAAGATTCCCCCAGACACGCCCTCAATCAACCTTTGTTTCCACACAGATGAAGGCGTTTTCAACCTCGCTCGACTTCGCATCAGAACTAGGACAGTCATGTGTTCTGTGCGTGAACTGCAGTATGCTGACGACATTGCCACCCCAGGTCAGACAACAGAGGACCTCCAGACGTTAGTGGACACACACAACACAGCCTACGAACGTTTTGGAATGCAAATAAATGCAGACAAGACCAAGATACTTGTCCAACATTCATCTAGTCTTCTGCCTCCAAACACTAACATCATTGTAAATGACCAACCACTAGAGAAAGTGGATAAGTTTTCATACCTAGAGAGCATCTTAACATCTACTCCCACATGTAAGAAGGATGCGGCCCACAGGTTCAGGGCAGCCTATTCCGCCTTTGGCAAATTAAACTGCCGTGTATTCAACAACCACACACTGACGATGGCCACTAAAATCATGGTCTTCTGATCAGTAGTTCTATTAGTGTGCGAAACGTGGACCTTATACAGAAACGATACAAAAAACATAGAGTGCTTCCAGAAACAAAAAGTGAGGAAAATTCTAAAAATCCCTTGGGAGAGCCACACCCCTGACACAGACATTTTGCATCGAGCCTCAGAGATCAGAGTTGAGGCCACCATCATCCACCACCACCACCTCTGCTGGGCAGGCCACGTCCATAGAATCGATCCACCAGGGTCCCCAAGATAATGGACTAGACCACAAGGTGCTTCGAAAATGAGCTATAAAGACCAGCTGAAGCACATCTTGGCCTTATCCAACATAGACCCGTCCTCATAGAAACAAACTGCCAGGGACCGGTACGCATGGAGAAAAACAACACGTCAGAGCATTGCAGACTTTGAGGAGAAGAAGGTGGAAAATGAAATAAAAAGACGAAGTACAAGAATTTCGTTTGCCTCCTACCCTTCCTTGTGAACACTTTTACTATAGACTAGGCCTTCAAAGCCACATCACTCATAAACATTAATAAAGAGGATACCAGATAGACGATGGGAGCCAACGACGATAATAATCATTATGTCAGTTAAAAAATTCAATATCAACCCCGATGTACTATTTTAATTTTCATTCTTAATTTGTTCTTCCTATTATTATTATGTACTCACTAGAAGTTCTCATACAGGTCATCGTCAGCTCACTGATAATAACCAGTGTTCCCTGGAGTCTGTGACAACAAGTCTCCCTATATTTCCAGTATTCTCCACCTCTTGGGAAAACCATTGCAAATCATTTTGCATTATCGCAACTATCACTTACCATTGATTTCTTGCTAGCAACAACCATTGGTCTCTTTTGGGATTTGGGTGGCAGTACTATCTGTACCCTTCAAATGGATCTGTTTACTGCTCTCCCTCCTCGGTGTTTCCATTCTCCTTGACCATTCACAACTATTTTGTGTGATATAAGCCAGGCTGATGCCATCACATTGTGTTTTTCTTTTCTTGGGGAGGGCGTATGAGATTTTTTGCGATTTCGATATCGTTTGATTTATGTGGTGGTGTTCTTTCTATGTTTTTATTTTTTATTTCTATTACAGCTTCCATGTGACTGGTTAGGGTTTGAGGTTTATGTGAGTTGGTTTCTGCATTTAAGGATTTTCTTCAAAATTTCTGTTGCTTTCATCATTACCATCCGTTGTATAGTCTCAGTCTTCCCTCTGGTTCCAATTTCTCCCAGTCTTTTTTGCAGGTTTTTTCGAGACTGTTCCTAGTGCTCCTACGATTATTGGTATTATATTGACTTTCTTCATATTTCATATCACTTTCAGTTCTCTGGCAAGTTCCATGTATTTGCTTCGTTTTTCTGTTTCCTTAATCTTCCCCTGTGACCTGCTGGGACGGCAAAATCAACGATTTGGCAGTTTTTCCTTCTTATTCGCTATTATAACATCTGGTCTCGTTGCTTGGGTGAGTTTATCTGTTTGTACCTCCATATCCCAGAGGATTTTGTGATTTTCGTTTTCCAGTACCGTCTCCAGTTTGTGGCTGTACCATTTGTCTACATGTTCAAAATGCTGGCTTTTGCATAGTTCCCAGTGAACGTCTTTCCTCTGCTATTCTTGTATTCTTTTTGTGGCTACTTTGCTGCATTCACTTATTATGTGACTTACTGTTTCGTCTCTTTGTCTACAGAGTCGACATTTACTGTTTGCCTGTGTTTTGTCTGTTTAAACTTTGATATAGTTAGTTCTAATCTCATTGTTCTGTGCAGCTGCCAGTAGCGATTACGTTTCTCTGTTCCAGCGCCCTTTTCGTAGCCATGTCACGTGTTTTCATTCTTATGAATCGTCCATGTAGCTGTTTCTCCTTCCACTCCTTTTTTCTCATTTTTCCATTTCTTGTTTTGCTGCTCTTTTGTCTTGTTACTGTTTTCGGTGTCTATTGCTGCACTGATCAGCCTCTCTGTGTTCTGGCTTATGTATTTTTCAAATTCTTTTCATGTGTCACCAACACAATCTTCTATACTTACCATTTCTCTTCACCCTTCTCTTTTTCTTCACGTAAAATTGGTCAATATCATCCCTTTTAACTTCTCTTGCTTCTTTCTCAGTGAGTTATGTGATTTTGTCGTCTTCACTCTCCTCGGTTTCACTGTTAATATTTTGCCAGTCGTCTAACCATTGGTTTTCACGAACGGATGTTTCTTGATTTGTTTCACCATTTATCTTTTGTTCGATTTCCATTAGTCAGATTGATTGCCGAGAACAGATCCTCAGCTTCGTATGAAATACAGCCATATGAGACGTTAAACTAATTCAATGACACAGACTTGACCATTTTGGCTAAGAGCAAAGTGTAGTCCCTGTTCTTATGCATTGTCTATGTACACAAATGGAAACAGGAGATATGACATGACTCCTCACAACCTGGCGGTCAATTTTTCTAAGATTCAAATTCATTTATTATTCTCATTTATACTGTAAAACATTCTTTTGGCTTGGAGCAAAGTGTAGTATCTGTTCTTATACTACACTTCATCTTTTCTGTCCTCGGTCAGTGAAGGAGAGATCCTTCGAAACTGAGGCAAATTTTATTTTTGTCATAATCCGAAGTGCCCCTATTTGGGAAGCTGCCTTTTTCCCCACATTAAAACCCGACCTTGTGTCTAACTCTGTCCTCGTAGGGAGGCAAGTAAATAGGAACTAGAGATAAATAATTGTGCACACTGTTCACTAGTTTAGCGGTATTCGAAAACACGGGTTGGCCACCCGCATCTTATCTATACAAAATGTGTCGATGCATATATCTGAATTAGATTGAAAAAATCCCATGGACGCATTATGTCAAATATTAAAGGGGAGAATTTTTGGTGTGTCAAGCTTTTATCTTGGGGGGAGAAGCGGTTCTAGGTATCTGATGGTCCCACAAAATAGGGATATAAAGAGATAGTAAGGGACACATACTCTTCCTTCCCAACCACCATTTCTCTGGAAGTGAGAGTAAATCCTTAATGATCCATGCTCACACTGATCTAGCTGTGTGTGCCAGGGCCTTCCCCTTCCTCCACTGTCCATCATAATTCAGTTTCGCTCCATTAGGCAGCCTTTTAGAAACATCTGAAAAACAACATGGCTGCAAGTGGGTGGTGTAGTTTTTAAAAATCAAACAAAACAGAGATAAAAATTTAAAACGAAAATTACAAACAAAATAAGAAGCAAAAAACAATCAAACATGAAAGCATCTCCCACTAAAAAAATATGAAAGACAAAAAATAGAACATTTCAAAAGTACAAAACAGTTTCAAGAGACAAAGTATAAATGAAAGACAACAAAGGAAAAAACAAAAGAAAAACATAAAAAATACGAAACAATAATGAAAAGTAAATATAAGAAAAATTCACTCTTTTGATATCTATAAATATACTAGAAAAAAATATGACCCAGTGGGTCACCAATTAAGCTCAGGTTAAATTGTTCAGAACAGAAAAAAATGAGATTAAAAAGCCAGTAAAATATATAAATAAATAAAAAGACAAAATTCAAAATTAGCCTCTTTCTGCTGGCCATATCTCTCTCTCTCTCTCTCTCTCTCTCTCTCTCTCTCTCTCTCTTCCTCTCTAACGACGGGTTTAATAGTATTACTGCCTGCAGTTATAAAACCCTTTCGTTTATAATAAACTATTTCAACCGTTTTATTCTTTCATTTCTCTATTACATTTGACTGTTAAACAAGAAAGAGAGAGAGAGAGAGAGAGAGAGAAGGGAAGAGTGGCATGAGCAAAATTAGATGGATACTGTATAAAAAGTAGTGTGGAAATTGTCAAAGTACATAGATTGAGAGAGGGCGAGATTAATAGAAAGAAAGAGCGTGATATAATACAATTAAGAGAGAGTGATATTAATAGATCAGGAAATGCTGAGATTAATACATTGAGAGAGGGTGAGATTAATAGATTGAGACAGAGTGAGATTAATAGATTAAGAGAAGGTAAGATTGATAAATTAAGAAAGGGTGAAATTAATAGATTGGGAGTAGGTGAGATTAATAGATTGAGAAGGGGTGAGATTTATAGATTAAGGTGCCATGAGATGAATAGATTGAGAGAGGGTGAGATTAATAGATTGAGAGAGTGTTAGATTAATAGATTGAGAGAGGATTGGATAAATAGATTGAAAGATGCTAGGATTAATACACTGAGAGAGGGTGATATTAATAGATTTAAGGAGCGTGAGATTCATAGATTGAGGTAGGGTGAGATTAATAGATTTAGAGAGGGTAATATAAATAAATTTGGAAAGGGTGAGATTAATAGATTCAGAGACGGAAATATTAACAGATTGAGACAGGGTGATATTAATAGATTTAGAAAAAGGGTAAAGTTAATAGATTGGCAGAGGGTGAGATTAATAGATATTAATAAATTTAGAAAAAGGTGATATTAATAGATTGATTGAGGGTGATATTAATAGATTAAAAGCTGGTGAGATTAATAGATTGAAGAGGGGGGGTTATAAATAGATTGTGGAGGGTGAAATTATTAGATTGTAAGTGGGTTATATAAATAAATTCAGAAAGTGTTAGATTAATAGATTGAGAAAGGGGGAAATAATAAATTGAGACAGAGTGAGATTAATAGATTGAGAGAGGGTCAGATTATTAAATTGTGAGAGGGGGATATTAATAGATTGAGAAAGGGTATTATTAATAAATTAAGAAAGGGTGAGGTTAATAGATCGAGAGAGGCGGAGATTAATAGATTGAAAGAGGGTGATATTGATAAATTTAGAAAAGGCGAGATTAATCGATTGATTGAGGGTTAGATTAATAGATTGAGAGATGGGTGATATACATTTTTTTAGAAACGGTGAGATTAATAAATTGAGATAGAGGGAGATTAATTGATTGAGAGAGTGACAGATTAATAGATTGAGAGAGAGGAGGAATTAATAGATTTAGACAGAGTGATATTAATAAATTTCAAAAGGGTGAAATTAATAGATTGATTGAGGGTGAGATTAATAGATTGAGAGAGAGAGAGAGATAGAGAGAGATAGAGAGAGAGAGAGAGAGAGAGAGAGAGAGATTAATAAATTTAGAAAGGGTGAGATTAATAGATTGATTGAGGGTGAGATTAATAGATTGAGAGAGAGAGAGAGAGAGAGAGATTAATAAATTTAGAAAGGGTGAGATTAATAGATTGATTGAGGGTGAGATTAATAGATTGAGAGAGAGTGAGATTTATAGATTAAGAGACGGTGATATAAATACATTTAGAAAGGGTGAGATTAATTGATTGAAAGAGGAGGAGATTGAAAGATTAAGACAGGGTGAGATTAATAGACTGTGAGAAGGGTGAAATTAATAGAATGAGAAAGAGTGAGATTAATAGATTTAGATAAGATGAGATTAATAGATTAATTGAGGGTAAGATTAATAAGTTGAAAGAGGGTGAGCTTAATAGATTGAGGGAGGGTGATATTAATAAATTTAGAAAGGGCGAGATTAATAGATTGAGAGAGGGGTATATTTATAGATTGAGACAGGGTAAGATTAATAGATTGAGAGAAGGAACGAATTAAAATTATGGAGACAGGGTGAGATTAATAACTTTAGAGAGAGTGCGATTAATAAATTAGGAAAGGGTGAGATTAATAGATTCAGAGAAAGTTGGATTAATACATCGAAAGAGGGTTAGATTATTAGATTAGGAAAGGGGGACAGTAACAGATTGAGAGAGAAAGAGTGAGATTAATTGATGTAAAAGGGGTAGGATTAATAGATTGAGAGAGAGAGTGAGATTAATTAATATAGAAAGGGTAGGATTAAGAGATTGAGAGAGGGTGATATTAATAAATTTAGAGAGGGTAAGATAAATAGATTAGGAGTAAGTGAGATAAATAGATTGAGAGAGCTTTAGATTAATAGGTTAGGAAAAGGTGAGATTAATAGATTAAGAGAGGGTAAGATTAATAGATTTAAAAAAGTTAGATTAATAGATTGAGTGAAGATATGATTAATAGATTGCAACAAGGTGAGATTAAAAACTTGAGAAAGGGTGAGATTAATAGATTGAGAGAGGGTTAGATTAATCTCACCCTCTCTCAATCTATTAATTTTACCCTCTCCCAATCTATTAATCTCACTCTCTCGACATCTAATTATCTCACTCTTTCCTAATCTATTTATCTCAGCTGCTCTAAATCTATATTAAGAGAAGCTGAGATAAATAGATTAGGAAAGAGTGAGATGATTAGATGTCGAGAGAGTGAGATTAATAGATTGAGAGAGGGTGAGATTAATAAATTGAGACAGGGTATGATTAATGGATTTAGAGAGAGAGAGAGAGAGAGAGAGTGAGAGAGAGAGTGAGATTAATAGATTAGGAAACGGTGAAGTTATAAGATTTGGAAAGGGTGAGATTAATAGATTGAGACAGGGTTAGATTATTACATTGAGAGAGGGTGGGATCAATAGATTGAAAGAGAGACGAGATTAATAGATTATGAAAGAGTGACATTAATAGATTGTGAGAGGGACGAGATTAATAGATTAAGAGAGGGTGAGATTAATAGATTGAGAGAGATGGGATTAATAGAATGAGACACGGTTACATTAATAGATTAGGAAATAGTGAGATTATTAGATTAGCAAAGGGTGAAATTATAGATTGAGAGATAGTGACATTAATAGATTGTGAGAGGGTGAGATTAATAGATTTAGAGAGGGTGAGATTAATAGATTGAGAGTGAGTGAGATTAATAGATTGAGAGTGAGTGAGATAAATAGGTTGAGAGAGAGTGAGAATGATAGATTGAAACCTTGTAAAGTTGGGTTATTTGATTAATAAACTGCAATTTACGGCTAATTAGACCACTTAAAATAGATTTTTTAAAACATAACTTAATCTCTATACCAAGGAATATATTTACATGTATTTTATGTGATAAAAATGTGAAGGAAAATCTTTAGAGAAACAAATGTTGATTTACACAGCCTTAGTATGATACTTGAGTGATAAGTTTGATTCAGTTATTACTTATTGATAAAATTAATATACAGTATATTCGATCAGATAGTGTTCGATACTAAAATAGTTATTTATAGAGCTGTCATATTTATAAGTTGTTTGACTTACAGCGGAATGCCAAAGTTTTGATTCAAAGGTCTATTCAAAGCCGCATGATTAACAACAAACTAAATCTATTTATAGAAGATTCAACATTAAAAACTTAAATATTTTCAAAAGTATCTTTTAGTCGGGGCATTGCAATCTTATTAGCTAAAACATCTGTATATATGAAGCAAAGCTGTCTGCATTTGTGCCGCGGCATCACAGTTAAACTGTTGATCTAAGAGCCAATCCAACCGGAAGTTTGTAATCAACACCTTATGGATGTCAGAAGTTCTTGAACCTTTTAAAAAAATTATTATTCAAAATTAAATGTACGAAAAAATAACATTAGAAGCAAATGTGCCGATATTTTTGTGTTCCCTTTTAGTCAACGAAAAACATTTACCCTTTTTTTAATCAGAAATGGATCAAAAATATTTGATAAATATTCACTAATATATTCTTTACTTTACTAAGAAATTTTAATTTTATATTTATGTTTCTTATTATTGTATACTTAGTTGAGACAATAGAACTATTTTAGATGTATGTAGAGAGATTGCTATGCAAAACTCATAAACACTATAAGTACTTTGTTTTATTTTCATGGTGACCGAGTAGTTACAGCGTTCGCCTTGAATTTCAATATTTTATGTCATCTTCCAGGGTTCGAATCTCACACGAGACAATTGCATTTTGTTTTGTTTTTTGCTATAACATTCCACTTATTTCCAAACGGGTATCAACCATCATGATGAACCTGAATAATTTGCCTTCAGTTGATTTTTATGCCATCTATCAAGGTTCGAATCTCAAGCTAAATAATTATTTGGGGGTTACCGAGTAATTACAACGTTCGTCTTCAATTCAAATATTTTATGCCACCTTCCAGGGTTCGAATCTCACACTAGACAATTGTTGTTGTTTTCTTTTGCTATAGCGTTCCTGTTATTTCCTAGCCGATATTAATTATCATCTTAAACCTGAATAATATTTTTTTAAGTTAAAGTAAAAAAAAACTATTTTCATTTGAATTGACGTGTACAAAAAAAGGTTTGAGAAACTCGGTGTTGACAGGTACTTCAACTAGTTTAAAATATAGGTATTCTATTTGATTTGTGCCTTAAAAACTCAATAAATAATATAAAAAAATATTCTGAAATGAGCAAGAAGAAAAGAAGAAAAAAAAAACTATAAGACAATCTCGCCTGACAAAGTTGTTCTACAACGAAAGCTTGCAAAAAAATTAAATAAATGATTTTTTCATTTTAATTGCACGATGTGTTGATTTTCAAAAATATTTCACTTATATATATATATATATATATATATTAGAATAATACCTATCCCAGAGAACAGAACACAACTTTTATGTCTTCTTATTAATATTAAATACAAAATATAATGATAATAAACCTTATGTCGAGAATCCTTATTCCAATTTTAATCAAAATCCATTACATGATTTTGATTCTAGAAAATATCTCAAATTTAAGACATAAGCTTTAGTTGTCTTCAGAAGAATTTGGAATTCAGGGAATCTTGCTTAATTGGTGTCTAATGATTATCGATCAAGTTCAATGCAAATCTGAAATATTTACATTTTCAAATGGGAGTCTCTTCCATATTATGCCCTCTAAAACTTTTAAAAATACTTGTTAAAATACCCCAAAGAAATTGAAATTTGAGGAATATTAATTAATTCATGTGTAATACTTATTGTTAATTTTTTTAAAAAATCAGATGAATCCGAATTTTCATGAAGGCATTTATGACTGTAGGCGCCTCTACCCCTGCACTATCATACGACACTGACTGAATGTAAGTGATATCTCAATGTAAACAGTGTCAAGTGCCGGGAGCTCGAATTAGTTTTACCCAATTAGCTATGCCTTAAAGCTAATGGAAGTTGGCGATATCCTTACAAATAGGCTCTACCCAAGAAAGGGATAAGCAAACATTGTGAAACACAACATCATTTTCTTGCTTGAGCAAAAAGCTGAAGAGAAAAAAAGAAAATTCCATGAACAACCATGTTCATTGTTTTTATCGCCTGAAGACGATTCGATGAAGAATCAAAAGTCCTCATGATACACATGGAACATTTATTAATATTTTTGATTTTCAAACTAAAAAAATTAATAAGAAAGTGGATAAAATTTTAAAAAAATATATAATCAAACAGAGAATTCTATTGTGTATATTTGTTTTAATTTAGTTACACTTTGCAATCTCATTATTTGATGCCTTCATAAGTACATCACTATAAATATGGTTCCTGAATACTTTTTCGTCTTGGTGATTATTTTATTATAATTTCATAAAACTGGACATATCGATATAAGCTAAAAGGCTAATATATGGTTAATAGTACCAAATCATTATCATGATTGTCTTCTTCAATGGATACGAATATAGGTAACATGTCTTATCCGGACAGGAGTAGGACAGTTTAAGTAAATTCAAAAAATCTGTTTTAGCTTTCATTTAATAATTTATTATTTGTATCCAAAAACAGAGTTGTTTTGTTATTGTATTGGTAATTTGCATGAATAAATAAATAAATTAATATATATATATATATATATATATATATATATATATATATATATATATATATATGTGAGGTGTTTTGACATATTTCGGCTCTACAGTGTAGCTAGACATGGCAAGTGTTTTGATGCTGAGATTCATAAGCCGATCGCCAGATATCAGCGAAACCCAACGTCCACTAAAAAAAGAATCTATGAGCATACAGGCCTATAAAGTAAGCCGACACCAAGAGTGTACTCGTCGCACACATGCTATCCCTCATAATTTTAACACACAAAAATGTGCAATAGTTAAACACGTGCACGATCCCATATTTAGATGCCTCATCGAGTTCAGTCTCATATCACAAACAAACAAAAAACGCATAGTATAAAGATCTGTTTATTTCAAATATCTTCAATTATCACTAAAACTCCTAAACGAACAAAACTTACTACCATTGTAAACTTTAACACTAACCAGTACCTTGCTCTTTCCTTTTGGTTTCCTCCCATTCCCCATTCCTTCATTTTTTCTCTCTTTTTCCTACCTTAGCCTATTTGTCCTGCCTCTCTTCGCACAACCCAACCAAAAACTCTCAGGCTAATGAGTAACCCCTCCCCCAAAAAACACATCACTGCTCTCACACCCTGCCTTCGAATTCTGCCCTATCTGACCCATACCTCTACTTTTACTGTCTCGGCCATTCTCTGCATAAAACCTACTTCAACAGAATGAAATTAATTCCATGAATAAAACCCGTTATTGCGTCGAAATATTGGAAAACTGAACAATTTACGTCTGCTTTTGTTTTAATATTTGTTTGCTTATTCCATACTCACATCAATTTATATTATTTTTTTTTTAAAACAAACTTCTTGCCACATACACCAACACAACAATGAAAAAAGTGACTCCAAACAAATATAAAAGCCATGGGGCTCAGAAAAAATATCTGAGTATCTTACTTACTGAGCTAGTATGGGGGAGGCGATGGGGGAGGGGGTGAAAGGTGATAAGAAAGAAGAAGACAGAGTACTGGCCAGGATAAACAACAAATAGGAGTGGGCATGAAATTGATACACTGAACTCGAGAAACCAAAGATTAACCTGAATGTATCAGAGATAGGTCTGCTAATTTGTCACACATTAGGTTTTAAAGAGCAATAAAAATCTTAAATTGACAGTCAATATAAAAAGATAAATAAAAAGAAGAATAAGAAGCAAAGAAGAATGTGTCACCCACTTGTCATATTTCAACCTCACTTAAAGTCTTCTCATATGGTCCAATCGGATCATCCTTTCCTCATCCCATGTGTGTGCCTTCAAAATAAAATTATTTCCAAATCTTCACTTTTTCTGAAGACGTTCGCCAACACGAACGAAACCGGTCAAATCTCGTGTTTTTGTTTTTCTCCTGTACTTTAACCGGTTTTCTGTTTGTCATTTTTCACACACACACACACACACACACACACACACACACACACACACACACACACACACATATATATATATATATATATATATATATATATATATATATATTAATCAACGGACATGTGCTTTGTTTCTTACAACTCATCAGTGTGGCTGAACCTAGAGAATGTGTAGGATTTATGAACTTATATGAATTTATGAACACATCTACTAAGTGTAAGGGTGGGTAATTGTTATAAATTATACATGTCGTACTCTATTAGGTACTATACTGCGCTTAACTAAGGACACCTAATTATCTCCCCTTTTCCTGCAAGGTGGAAATCAGAAAGCTGCCATATTTAACTTGATTTCATGTGTGTAATTGTTTGTTATTAAAACCTTCATTACGGTTCATCTATCACAGCCTTTATCTTTTCAGGACATTTGTAATAACAAAGCGGTTTAATTTTTTGGTGGTATTTTCATTTATAAAACTTCCCAAACTGCCAGAGTCTACCATCGATGTAACTCTGGTTTCATTTATCTTACACTCTGTTAAAGTGATGTCCTTTTCTAGTCAAGAAAGACTGGGAGAGTCAGAGTCAGTGTTATAAAGAACGACAGATATTGAAGATCTACATACCTTGGACCAATGCCTTTTTTTGGCATGTTTCACAGTCAGCATTCTAAGCCGGACATATATGGCACTGATGGCGTAAGTTTCCACAAAAGAAACACATTTCCTTAGGCCTAGCATTTTTTTGTATGGAAGTCAGGTTGATATTTTCCTCATATAAAATTATGGGGGCAGTACCTGTTTGTAATTCCTAAACAAAAAACAATAGCCCTGGCAAACCTTAATCAACGCTCAAAAATTATTGGTGAAACAATAGTCGATATCTCTCTTGGTAATAAGATACATTCTTTGAAGTGATCAAAGACCTATTCATCGACATTATCATAGGAAAAGATATCCTGAAAGAACAGAATAAAGTGATAATGAAATTTAATGGACCAAGAGATGATCTTGTTATTGGAGCTGTTTCTAATATAACAACTTTTTACCAATAAATGTATCACCTCCTCCACAATTCTCTCACCTCTCCTTAATACAATTCCAATTGTCACTAAGTCACGTCGTAATACCATTATTGACAATAAATTTATAAGAGAAGAAACTGATAGACTGTTGTAACGTCAAACGAAAATCACAAAAAAGAATGGTAATCGATTACAATGATACCATAAACAGATTCACAGAACTCGATGCTTACCCTATGCTCAATATTTCTAAAATGGTTGAAGACATAGCACAGCATGACATTTTCACTACACTTGATCTCCAATCTGTTTATCAGCAAATCCCCACCAGTGACAAAGATCGTAAATTCACTACCTTTGAGGTAAATGGTAAACTGTACCAATTTACTCATCTTCCTTTCGACGTTATGAATCGAGTAAGTGCATTTCAGAGAAGTATCAACAGCATCATTGACAAGGAAAAATTGTCAGACACATTCGATTTTGTGGATAATGTCACTATATGTAGAAAAACTCAAGAAGAACACGACTACAAATTCTAGGATGTAGCAAAAAAATACAACATCACACTAAACAATAGTAAAAGCATTATTTTAGCTACATCAATCACATTACTTGGGGTACACTATTCAAAATAACCAAATAGCACCCGACTTGAATCAACTCAAAACACTTCTTGAAATGCTACTACCTTCTAATTTGGAATCTCAAAGGCGGATAATTCGAATGTTTTCCTATTATAGCAAATTTATTAAAAACTTCTCTAGACAAAACATTACAATTGAATCATAATGAAGAATTTCCACTTCCACCATCAGTACTACATTACTTTCAAACGCTGAAAAACAATTTAAAAGATGTTACACTACTAACCATTGATCCTAATAAAGAATTTGAAGTAGAAACTGATGCCAGCCATTACTGTATCGCAGCAATTTTAAATCAAGAAGGTCGACCCGTTGCTTTTTTCTTAGGTACTCTAAACCCTAACGAAATCAAACGTCATGCCGTCGAAAAGGAGGCTGCTGCTGCTATAGTTGAGGCTCTGCGAAAGTGGTGCCACTTTCTACTCGCAGACACTTCAAAGTTATAACTAATCAAATAAGCATCCGTTTCATGTTTAACAACACTATGAAATCGAAGATCAAATCTATAAAATATGTCGGTGGCGCATTGAACTCTCACAATTTAAATTCAACATTACTTATCGTCTGGGAACTGAAAATACTGCATAATATTGCATCTCTACCATCACTCATACGTTGCAAGATCTTCATAATTTACATCTGTAATTGTGTCACCCTGGAGTTACACGCCTCTTTCATTTTACTAGAGCAAGAAGCCTCCCATTCTCCTTAGACCAAATAAAAAATGTAACAAATTCCTATACGTCCTGTCAGTGCTATTATTTGAAACCGAAATTCATGACCAGTGGCAAAGGGACACCCACAAAAACCATACTGCCGTTCCAACGACTGAATATAGACTTCAAAGGACCTTTACTAACATCTATACATGGTAACAAATATCTATTTACAGTAATTGCCAAATTCTCTCATTTCCCATTTGCCTTTCCCTGTAAAGATATGACCAGTAAAACCGTCATTCATTGCGTTAATCAACTATTTTCGATCTTTGGTATGCCAGATATGATACACTCTGATCGGACTATCGATTTCCTTGCAGAGGAAACCAGAAACTACCTGTGAGTAAAGGGAATTTCCACATCGAAAACAAGTAGATACCACCCAGAAGGTAACGGAAAGTAGAGAAGCTAAATGCCATCCTATGTAAAGCTGTTCAAGTAACTTTACATTCTCGTAACATGCCACTCTCCCATTGGGAACACGTTATAACCGGTGCACTCCACTCGATCAGATCACTACTCTGCACATCTACTAAACCAACTCCCCATCACAGGTTATTCAAATATAGCCGAAAATCCACTTCTGGGTCCTCTATTCGATCTTGGGCAAAGCCAGGGCCTGTATACATCAGAAAGCATATTAAATCAAGTAAGCATGACCTGCCTGTAATCCCTGCTACTCTTGTAGACATAAATCCTCACTATGCCCATGTGCGTCCACCATTGCTGAAACAACAGTCTATGTGTAAGATATAGCCTCCAAATCTACTAGTAATAATAGCACTTATGCTATCCCTACAAACCGTGACAACACTTCCAAATTGACTACATATAACCACGAAATCTCTATCAATAAACGCGAGAGGATTCTGGTATCAAGGCCAGAAGGAACTGATACTCCCAGTGAAATTGGCGCAGAAAGTGAGGCCTCCACCAAATCCGTATGCAGGTCTTCTCGAGTGTGAAGGGCTCCTGATAAATACAGAAACTTTGTAACTTAATTGAGATCACCCCCTCCTTCCTTCTTGGTACTATCGAAAAAAGAAATACTATAAAATGAACAATCCCCTTTCTCATTGTTTCTGGAAGGAAAAAAATGTTATAAATTATGCAAGTGCTACTGTGCTAGGTACTATACTGCAATTAACTAAAGAAACCTAATGATCTCCCCCTTCCCGCAAGGTGGAGAATCAGAAATGCCGCCATATTTCCCTTGATTTCATGTGTGTAATTGTTTGTTATTAAACGCTTCATTACGGTTCATCTATCTACGCCTTTATCCTTTCACAACAGTAATGTATACTATATCTATTTTAATTTAGTTTTATGCAAAAGAGTGCAAAGCAGGGTGGAAGCCCTTTGTGAAAATTCAGATACGTCAGATTTTTGTGAAATTTTAACATTAGGTATTAGACATCAATTAATAAATATTCCATAAATTTCAGTAGGAGTATTTTAAGTGTTTTTAGGAGGCATAATATCGACACAACCTCCCATTTAAAAAATCAAATATTTCAGATTTTCATTAAATTTGATCCACACGAATTAAGTAAGATTTTCTAAATTTAAATCTCTTAAGACTCTTTAACACATTTTCTAGAATCAAAATCATGTAATGGATTTTGATGAAAATTGGAGTAAGGAGTGTTGACATAAGGTTTAGTAGCATCATGTCCGGGTGTTAATCTTTGTAAAGGGACATAAAAGTTGTGAAAAACTTTTATGTTTGAGGAATTAATTTTATCCGTCCTGAGATATTCAAAAAAAGCTTTTAGTCATTTATACACAGAACTTGAAAAAGCACTATATATATATATATATATATATATATATATATGTGTGTGTGTGTGTGTGTGTGTGTGTGTGCACGTGAGTGTGTGTATACAACATTAATAATATAATGTAAGCAAAAAAATAAGCAATCTATACATACCATCCACAAGAAACGTATCCACAGAAACAGCCCCACTGCTAACAATACAGAAGCATTCCACTTTTCCATATTCCTAGTGATAGCGGTACTATTCTAACACTAATATACAATATTCAAAGCAATTGAATCCTTTGGATACTTACTAAATCTGCATATTGCAGTCTTAGAACTTGTATAAAATGATTTCACCACTGGAAAATTCACAATATACCGAAATACTATATCAGACATGCCACATAGCAGGGGGCCTTACTCTAAAACGTGAAATAAGAAAGGGGATCATATATAGAGATAAGAATAAAAAATTAGATAAAATGCAATATTTATTAAATCATCAATCGTCCAAACAAGGGTTATATAAAAAAAAAATTTTGTTTTTCCTTAATCCATGGATTTTCAAAAATATGCTCTTATCATCAGAGGAAATTCAACGGATAAGTCAGTAAAATTTACTGTAATACAAACATTTAAAAATATAAAGATATAAAAGATATAGAAAATATAAACAATTTAAAAAGTTTAAAATATGCAAAGAAAATCATCACCATTGAAAAAGCATAGAAAGTTCGTTTAATCAAATCCGAGAATTCAAAGTATAAAGCAAGTTTAAGGTGAGGAGTTGAAGGTAATCGATACATACGAAGTTGGGGAAGGTTCCATTCTAGGAGATAGAGGTATTCACATCCAGGTGATAAATATCGCATTTTATCCCATTTTTTATTCTCATCAGTTACCTACTTATACTATTGCTCTATCTTGTATATCGAGCATTCACTATTCAAGATATAATTTTTATCTTGTTCTCACTTTACATATATATATATATATATATATATATATATATATATATATATATATATATATATATATATATATACATGTGTGTGTTGATCTCAACTCACTTTATATATATATATATATATATATATATATATATATATATATATATATATATATATATATAAATTGAAATTAAAAAAATAAAGACCAATGAAATGTTAGAAACAACATTTGCTAGATATTGGTAGAAGTTTCTAATATTTATTTTTGCAATATTATGGTATGATGTAACGTGTGGTCTTGAAACTTCTAACAATATCTAGCAAATGTTGTTTCTAACATTTCATTCTTTTTTCAAATGAAAATTATTTTCCTCGTAAAAAAGTAATTCTGTCGTTGGAATTCGAATCTTTTACCCGATTTATACGCTTTATTTGAATCCAATTCCTGGCGATCTTTTCCTTCTTATTTTTACTGCTTTACATAATTAAAAACCATCAATTTCTCCTCCCGACCCGGTCTCCATGCCGCTCTGAAGGGTGTCTTCTTTAATGGCACAAGAATTTACAATGAATACAAAGTCTACAGGTGACAGATTTATGAAGACTTGCAATTGGAATGCCAATTTGAAAAAGGGAACAAATAATGGCACGGAAGAGGAAAGCCTAAAGGAAACACAGTTCTAGTAAGGGATGAGAATTTTGTTTGTTTTCTTTTATTCGATTTCCAAAAATGCCACTTGATCGTCTTAACTCAGAACCAAAGATGTTTCCAGATAGGGGCCACCATTCTCCCCACCACCGATCTAGACCCTTAAACCATGGGACATATTTCACACTCCCCAAGAAATTGGGCTCTCCTCTTTTGACTTAATCATTGGCGTCAGAGAAAGCACTTTTGGTTGTTACTAAGATTACAACCGATCAGGAATGGCACACATTAATCACAGCCCTTGTTATCCCTACCCCCCCCCCCCCTCCGGATGAAACCACTATCCCCATAGAATCTCACAAAAAAGAAAGAAAAAACGCCAACCCCTCTTACATCTCCTGCCCTCCGTAGCCTTTTCATCTCAGGCCCTTATCTACCTCTACAGACCCTAATTTTTTCTACACTCTTTTTTAGTTTATCTTTTTTAAAGAGAAGACCCTATTTTTGGCTTGTTGTTTTTTTATTTTATTTGTGTGTTGTGTGTGAGGGTGGGGGTCTATAGTGGTTCGTCTTCTAGTTTATTCCTGACAAACGAATCGACCTGTTTGGCCATTAGTCTCTGGAGCCTGCCGTTTTCTTGTGGATATATCATCCGGAATGGACAGAACATCACCTGGAATTGGTCCCAAGAGATTCAGCTCAAAATGCAAAAACGCACACAAATCCATACACCCTACACGGAGGATAATCTATTTCTACTTCCGACCCCGCCTCCCGCCCATTCACACATTCATTTCTATCAAATAAATTCACTCTCTGATATTATACACATGACAGGCAACAAAATACATATGCTTGTATCAACTCACAATTACACAATACCATATATATATATATATATATATATATATATATATATATATATATATATATATATATATATATATTTTAGCCCGAAAGTTCCACCCAGGGATGAAACGCGGGTGCCTCTGTGTAGCTTAATTGCCATAAATATATTTTCATAGCTTACAACCTAGCTCTACTTACGAATCGAGCACTGTTGAAGTAAATACTGAAAATTGATACATAAAAATTATAAAATTTAATGTGGATACATGAAATAGTAATTATATATATATATATATATATATATATATATATAAATATATATACATCGATTTGGATTTTTCACTTAGAAAAAAGATTATTCAGTGAAGACCGGGATTATTCCAATAAAAACAAGCTCGATGATACTCGATTACAGGGTACAGAGCATTTATATGTGATTTTTTGAAAGCTTACCAAAGCATTCCGTTCAAAAGCCCAATCAACACCACAAAATATTTTTTTTTGCTTTATTTTGCCTGATGATCTGCCAAGCAAGTACCTGCTTGGTAGTGAAACACGTGTAGGTAAAAACTCTTTAATTTGAAAAATGATAAATAAATAATTTTTGAATGAAAAAATCTTTTGCGGTGTTGATTGGGCTCCTGAACGGAATGTTTTGGTAAGCTTTCAAAAAATCACATATATATATACATATATATATATTTCAAATATTAAAAATTAATTATTTTATAAATGTGTTTTCAATGTTATCACAAAGTAATTTCTAATACAAATTAAGATATGCTCAATATTGGGGATAGAGCATTATTATAATTAAGTGAGATCGAAAATAAACAAATGCAAAGTTACAAACTTTACAAGTTTAATCATTTCAGATAGGACAACAAAGTATAAATATAGAAAAGTCCTTTCAACCTAGGTTTTCTATTTTCAGATTTGGTATCTGTCTGTCTAAAGCAGAAACTATACTATTATTATCTGTTAATGTACAATTCGGGAGATGGTAGTTTAGCATCTGCTCCGTTGTCATGATACCTCCTCCCAGGCATTACCTCCTTCTTTTTTATTGGGGGTTAGTATAGTATGTATTCTGTTGTAATGAGAGCATCCTCCAAGACATTACCTCCTCCTTTGGGGGGAGGCAGTGCAATATCTGTTCGTTCTAAATGATACCATCTTCCTCGGAACTATTTGCTCCTTTTTGGGTGGAGGAGCAGGGGGTAGTGTAGTATCTGCTCTGTGGTCATGATACTATCCTTTCAGAGATTACCTTCTCCTTTTCAAGAGGGTGGTGTAGTATCGGTTCTCTTGTCATTATACCATCCTCTCAAGCATTATCTTTTCTTTTTAGGGATTAGTTTATTATCTGTTCTGTTGTCATGAAACCATCCTCCAAGGTGTTACCTCAGTGTAGTATATGTTAATTCATCATATATATTAGCAAAAACATGCAACCAGAGAGAGCATATCTTTGCTAATTTATTTGATAACAATTTCTTTAATGCAAGTCATTCAGTATTCTAATCTGGATGACTCGGCATTAAATGTAGTCTGTTGGCACGAGGATCACATGTTTTTGACTAGTTGCTGTGTCAATCATTCTATACCCGCGTTGTGTTTAAAACATCCGATGTTGGTAAGTGGTCGATTCCAACTGAACCCCCAAAACAAACAAAAGATCGCCATGAAAAATAACAAATACTTCTTGGATCACAGGTGTATAACAATGATGAAAATAAAAAGTTATGTTGCTCTTGTTGGGTAAAAAAGACAAGTTGAAGAATTTTGTTTTTCATTTGCCCCTTAGAGAATTCGATCATTTTCTCACTCTGTCACTGATGTAACGAATTGTCTCCTCCCAAATTCTACAAGTGTCAGTTCTTTTATTTGGAACGTTTACTTGAGACGAGCATTGTGATTCGCTACCCAATCACAATTCGTATTGCATTTTCTGCTTTCTCGAGTGATGAAAAACTAATTAGGAGCTCCTAATATGGGTCTGGGTCTTATTTCAGAATTAGCATTTCTTGATATGTAAATACATTTATCAGATGAGATGACCTTTCAAATCGTAACTACAATTAATTATAAAAATCATCTTTTAACAATTCTGTTAGAATCAAAGAATGATTTTCTCTATTTTGCCACTTCAATATCAAGTACATTTTGAAAAGTATTTCTTGACAATTCTGCTTTAAAACAAAAATGTTAACCTTTCAAAATATAAGAAAATACAATTTCTCAATTTATGATTTAATCATGACCTTTTCCACTAGTTATTTATTAGCAAAACAGAGGCTGTTAAGGTTGACTGTCACCCCGGTATGAAATATATTGCCTTTTAAATTAAATCAGTTGTTCACTCTTAGCTTGCCATATTTTTTCTGATGATATTGTCTACTGAATATTTAATAATATTGCTATTGTTAGCCATTTCAACTTTGTATAACAATTTCTAAACTCTGTTTGTTCACTTTTATCTTGCTTTGTTTCTTATTCTGGTGATATTGTCTAGTAAACATTTGTAATATTGCTACTGCAACTCATTTCAATTTTCTATAACAATGGCTAACCTCATCTTGTCTATTTTATCTTGTCTTGTTCTTTCTTACTATATTGTCTACTGAACATTTTATATTGGTATTGTAACTTATTATATTTTCTGTAATAATATATTTATAATCAATGCATTGATTGATAAAATGTTAGGTGAACAACTAGGATCCATGAATCTAATAGCTTTTTCTGCTGAAATAAACCCAAAGAAAACCTATTCTTGTTTTTTTCTGTTATGTTGTTCTTTAAAATTAAATAAGACTGCTATTGTTAGTTATTTTAATTTTCCTTAACCCTGCCTACATCTTTTTGCTCACTTTTTTCTTTCATGGTGATACTGTCTTCTAAGCATTTCATAGTATTGCTTTTGTTAATTGTTACATTTGATAAAACTCTTTGCCAAAAAGAAACTTTATTTTTAGAATTAAGATGCTTTCTTTATTTCAATTTCTGTTGCCACATTGTCTTCTGAATATTTGTTTAGATTGCTAATGTGATTTAATTAATGACAACAAGACTTATTACAGCGGCATTAGTAAACACTAGCAGGAAGACTCGACGTTGCCCAGGAAGAAATAAGGAACACTAATATGTCCTGTTTTAGTATGCAACACCATATTACTTATTTTTACTGTAATCGGAAGAAGCTGCAACTTTGAAAAACTCTCTGAGTTAGTATCTAATAATTATGATTTAAATTTCATTATAATCAGATATAGGTTTTTGAAGTTTCAAAGAGATTCTGTCCCTATGGGTCACTTAGAGGTGGGGGGCATGTAGAGATTTGGCACATAGAGAAGAACGTAAAGCTTTGAGACCTCTTCCATATCTTCTCCAGAGATATTTTTTACATATGATGTAAATTTCATCAAAGTAGGATATATTTGAAGTTTTGAAGGAAGTTTGGATCCCCATAGCTCCCTTAAGAGAGCACTTAGATATTCAGTACCTCTTCTATTGTCTTCTCTAGAAAATTTTATACATATGATTTAAATTTCATCAAAATATGATATATTTGAAATTTTAGAGAGGTCTGTCCTCATAGCCCCCTTAGGGGTGCACTTAGAGATTCGAGAGCATTTCAATTGTCTTCCCCGGAGCATTTTACATAAGAATATACTTTTAGATTTTATATAGATTCTCTAACTTTAATTTCTGTATCTGTTACACAGACATTGACATTGATACATAAATGTTAAAGTGCAAGTCGTTTTCGCTGCGATTGTAGTATGCAAAGCAGCCATATTGGAGATATCAGAGTTCTTTAAAGAGTTCCGATAAATGGAGATAATCCTGAAAGTTTATCATCATTTAGTTCTATTTAGCAAAACAATATCCTACCTCCCTTAGTCAAGCTTTTTCTTGCCTTGCTTTTCATTGTGATAATATTGCCTTCTGATTATGTGATAATATTAATGTTTTCAATTATTTAATTTTATATAACCAAGTCAATATCTTTAATGAGGATAATTTTACTTTTAAATCTGAAATTCTTTGCTAAAAATCAAATTGACAATCTTTTAGAATTAAACTCTTTTCTTCGTTTCATTTTTAAGATCTCACTTGTCCTATCACATAAATTGCTAACAGAAAAATATTCATACCAAGAAAGTGTTTTTTTTATTAATTCAAGAGTAAAGTAGATTTTTTAGTTTTTATTATTCAATTCTTTTATGAATTCAAATTTAGAAGATTTAGAAATTGAACTCGTCCTTCAATATTTTTTCATAGTGTTAATAAATGTGCAATCTTAGATGAATTTAAATAGAATTAAATAAAATATGAATAAAACTTGATGCAAGAAGTAAAATAGAAATAGAAAATGTCAAATTTGAACCTAAAAGAAAGAACCAGAAATAATGACATTTTTAGGATTTCTTGAAAATCAGGACTGAGAAATTCTTAAGAGTTCTTGAAATAATTTAATTCACTTGTTTCCTTCTGCTATGCCATTTTCTTTTTCTCTTAATTCTTTGGATATTTCTGTGGCATTTTGTATCTTCAAATGTTAAATTGCATTGACATGTACTAGATGAGGGTAGATTCTAAAAACATTAAACAACCAAAAAATTAAACAAAAACAGGAATTCTGAAGATGAGTTCATTCCACCGGCACATTTAATGATTAAGATGCTATTTCAACATTTAATGTTTCCATTTGATGATAGCTCCACGGAAATAGTATTCCAAACATAAGAAAACATACCAATGAAAATGCTATTTAAAATTTAAGCTAGACAGACCAAAAGAAAATATTGCAGACAGACCAAATAAAATGCAATTTCAAATATAAGTTTGACAGACGAAAGAAAATGTTATTTCAAACTTAAACTTGACAGCAAAGAAAATGTAATTTGAAACTTGAGCATGATAGACTGACGAAAATGGTATTTAAAACATAAGCTTGACATACCAAAGGAAATACTATTTCTAACTCAAGAGTGACTGACTAAATAAAATACTATTTCTAACTACAGCATAACAGACTAAATAAAATACTATTTCTAACTACAGCATAACAGACTAAAGAAAATACTATTTCTAACTCAAGCGTGACTGACTGACGAAAATGCTATTTTACAAACTCAAGTGTGACCAAAGAAAATCGCATTTTTAAATAGTGTCAAAACTTTTGAGTTAATCCAAACAAAATTGTAGACACCCTTTGGATGCTATTAACACATTGGACCCACCAATTTTCATTTAACATAACAAGTTATATTGTCGGATTTCAAAGTCGGACCCAAGTAGCATTTAAGCTGACAAATCCAACTTTGCTTCTGATTAGCCAATTTTCATTTGTTATTGTTGTAGCATGTTATTGGCAATATAATAATGTATTAGCTACACTTTATTTAACAAAATTACTTAATCTGCCCCAGACGAGTGATAATATGAAACATTTTTAAATAATCATCTACAATATAAATCAGCAAGGGGATAACTCATTTCAAATTGAACAATATAATAGGAGGTGTCTACCTTTAGTTTAAAAATGTGCAAACAAATAAAAAAAAATCAAAACTAAAATGATTTCACTGCATTTCAGGATATGTCGAATAAGTATCACTAGTTAAGTAAATAGAAAAGACATTGACAAATTGTTGAAAATGCATTAAAAATTAGTTATAAGAAAATGTTTATCGATAAAATTTAGAATTTATTACAGGTTTAGTTTTTAGCATCTGGTTATATGGTGGAGTGAACCAAATGATATTACTCTTTCTTCTATTTTTATAATTATTAATTATTATCTAGTTTCTTATATTTAATTCCCATGTTATGATATTGACAAAAAGGAACTAAATTCCTATACTTTGCATGTTATTAATGTCAGAATTTTAGCACTGATATTTTTTTTGCAAGTAATAAATGAAAAACTCTGAAATGAAACCAAATATAATTATTTATACTGTAAGAAATTTATCGCCAACAGAAGTTATTTATGATAGGTTTAGGGACATTTGTAAATACTGTGCCACTCTCTTTGTGCGAAAACTTATTCCCTGAATTAAAAACACATTGGCTTTGATCTTCTCAAACAGATTTTTTACATATTTTAAGTAAAATAAATTTGTCATAGTAGCCCTGCATAAGAGGCAACTATGATAATGCTTTTTATAATGCATTATCATAGTAGCCCCACCATACAACATCATTATAAACTTGCCTTGTAACAAGGAACATATACAACAGAAAAAGATGACTAGGCACAGCTGCAATAATCAGTGGCACATTTTCATTTTCTCACACCAGACATAGATGGATGCGAATCAGCAAGATCGTGAGATGAATCGGCTGTTCTTGGAGTTTTTTTTGGTTCACGTTTTTAAAACGTTTTTTCATTCGGCCAAATATGGTCCTTAAGCATACTAGCAACTGCGTTTCCAAGAACTTCCTGCACTGGCTTAGCATTAGTGGGAAACATAAAATATGTTCCAGTTGTATCATATATATCTTACAACCATGTTTTAGAGGTAAAACAAATCAAGGTTGATAAGTTAAAAAGCGAAAAATACAGGTTTACATAGGATTGTCAAAGTAGCCCCATATGTCAAAGTAGCCATGGATGACGGTACCAGATCAGATATTTGTGAGTAATGAGTTAATATTCCATAATATAATTTGACGTTGAGTGAGAACTTTATTTTTGATATTTACTAACATTTTGTCTCCAAATAAGGTGAGTATATGACATATATTAGTATGGGTCCTATGAAAACAAAATCCCTTGGCCCACCGCTGTATAAAGGTGTCTTGGAACAGGTGAAATTTATGCATTTTTCCAGAGTCGATATAATTGTATGTCTGTTGTACTTATTAAATTTAAAGGAATGAGAGTGAAAACTCACCCGATTTCTTTTAAGCATAACTATTTTTTTTTATTCACCCGAAACAAGGAACTACTGTGATAGGGGCAAGATTTATAGAGAGCGCAACTTTAGTGGGGAGTTGGGCAGCAAAAGACCCCTTAAGTTTAAGCATTTCATTTTAGACATTTTCTAGAATCAAAATCATGTAATAAAATTTGATCAAAATTGGAATAAGCTTTATTATTATTAAATCTTGATTTTAATCTTTGTAAGGGCACATAAAATTGTTGCAAAACTCTAATGTTCTGGGGAATTAATTTTACTCGTCCTGGGACGAGTATTCTTCCAGTAAAACTATAAGATCGTCACAATAGAAACCATCAAGTAATAAATAGACAGTATTTACTTCCTTCCCATCGCAGGAAGATGTGACACAAGGTCGGAAGGCGGGGGGGGGGGGGTGGTGAAAAGCCAGCGCCGTCCAAGAAGCGGAAAACTAGGCTTCATTGTAAGACATTCGCAAGTTTTATTCAATTAGATACACACAACACACATCACATAGTGTAACTCTCCAGCAAAGAAAACCACAAAAGAAACACACATGAGCACCTTTCACCATTTCAAACATCGGAACAATCAGAGGAAAATCTATCAATTTTCGAACCGGCAACCCTAACATCCGATACACATAAACTTGATGATATTTTTTTCTAACCTTTTCCTCCTAATTTAAAAGAATTAAATTTGATTTTTTTAAACAAAAATAACAAAACAAAAACAGTAAATAGCAAAAAGAAAGTGGAAAAAAATTCAAGCCGAATAATATAATTCAAACACTTAGAAAATGAAAAATTATTCGAATTCTTTAAGCATTTCTTTTACTTTTATTTTCTTACATGAAAATTGGCATTTGTCTAAGAAAGAATTCAAAATAAATTGAACGAACGAATGACTTTAATAAAAAAAAATCTCTCTCTCCTTTTTTTTTAGTATTTTTCAACTTCGTAAGCGGTAAAGAATATTGCATTAAGTCTCTCTGTTTAATAAGATGTGTAATTATTTATATATATATATATATATATATATATATATATATATATATATATATATATATATATATATAAATATATTTACTAATTGATTTTTACGTACATATAAAAAGAATCCATGTGTAGGATAACGCCCCCCCCATTGACTTTGAATAACCATAACTTTTTTATTTTAAACAAATATATATTTTGTTTATGACAAAAATGTAGCTAACAGCACAATAAATCTAAAAATATAGATATCTCGAAAGGAATTTTAGATATGGAAGGGTTGAGCAGCTTTAACTGACAAAACTGCCTATTGAGTAACGCTCCTCATGCCCTTTAACTCGACATAACTTTTTAAATTATAAATATAATTTAATGATAGGAAAATAGAAAGATAGAACTCGATAAGTTGATTCGAAATATGTTCGTATTAAAAAAATTCGGTCCATAGAAACGGATCTGTGTGACTTTTAGTAGAAAAATGTTAAAAAGTGATAATTGACTTTTGAAACATTTTTCAGTAAAAAAGGCCAAATTGAAAACTGAAGCCATTCTTTTAGAAGAAAAAAAGCCAAAACAATGCCAAATTGAAAATTCTCCTTATTAATGAAGAAAATGAAGAAAAATTGGCTATATTGAAGATATTACACTTTTGGGTATGTCGAATATGTTAACTTTCGATTATTTTGTACACCAGAGGTGCGTCCGTAAACTTCCGATCTTTTTGTACACCAGAGGCGCGTCCATAAACTTTCGATTCTCTTGTACAACAGAGGTGCATTTCTGAACTTTCGATTCTTTTGTACAACAGAGGCGCGTTTCTGAACTTTCGATTCCTTTGTACACCAGAGGCGCGGTCGTAAACTTTCGATTCTTTTGTACACCAGAGGCGCGTCCATAAACTTTCGATTATTTGTACACCAAAGATGCGTCCGTAAACCTTTGATTCTGTTTTTATACCAGGGGCACGTCCAGAAAAAATTCGATTCTTTTGTACACTAGAGGCGTTTCAATAAAATTTCAATTCTTTTGTACACCAGAGACTCGGTTGTAAACTTTCGATTCTTTTTGTACACCAGAGATGCGTCTGTAAACTTTCGATTCTTTTTGTACACCAGAGGCGCGTCCATAAACATTTGATCAAACTTTGGATTCTTTTGTACAACGGAGGCGCTTCTTTAAACTTTTCGATTCTTTTGTACACGAGAGGCGCGTATGTAAACTTTCGATTCTTTTGTACAACAGAGGCGCGTTCGTAAATTTTCGATTCTTTTGTACACCAGAGGCGCGTCCATAACCTTTCCATTCCTTTGTAGACCAGAGACACGTACTTAAACTTTCGATTCTTTTTTACACTTTTGAAATAAAAGAATATTATATATTAGATTCTATTAGTTGCACACTACAATTTAAATATTTACTTTTAACAACACCTATATTTAATATACTGTGTTACTTGTTCAGCAAATACTGAGCCTCAGTTAACTTCAAGAATTGAATTCACTAATGATTTAGTCATTTCAATTGATAGATTTTTGATTAATAATGAAGGAGAACAAATAATTAATTGTGATATTATAAACTTCAGTTCTACAACGCAGCAAATATATGAACCTAGTTTTACACTAAAAGCGGCAATTATTCATGAGGGAGCATCATTTATGGCCGGTTATCATATTTGTCTAGTCAATAAAGCATCATTTATGGCCGGTTATTATATTTGTCTAGTCAATAAAGCACTGAAAATTAGGGTAAAATTAGCAAATTCCCTCCCAAATTACCTAATGTGGTTGTATTATTCATGAAAATTAAATTTGAATCTGAAAATTGAATTTGAAAATATATTTTAAAAAATTTTCTAAAAATAGTTTTCATACTGAAGTCAATAATAATATAATTTTACTAAAAAAAAAATATTAGAATTTATTCTGAATTTTTAAGAATGATTTTTGAAATATAGAATTTATTCTTATTTTAATAGAAACTCTGAAAATTAAAGTTTATTTTGAAATCAATAATTGATTTTGAAATAATTAACTTATTATGTGGAACCTTATTTTGAATTTTTTCTAAAATAATTTTCATTTTTTTTAACTTACTTGAAACTCAGAAATTGAAATTTATTCTTATTATTCTGAAACTTATTCTGAAAATTAAAATTTTTCTGAATTTATTATTGAATCAAAGTTTATTTGAATTTAAAATATTCAACGTATTTTTATTTATTTTTTACTTTAATCTAAAAATCACAATTTTGAAAATTTTGAAAATTTTGAAAATCATTTAATTTGAATTGGAATATTGAATTATTATTTTAAAATAGAAAAAAACTGAAATTATTAAATATAACAATAAGAAAAATATTTTAAAAATATAATGTTTGAATAGAAGAAATGTTATTATTTCTCATGATTCTTAAGTTAATTATAATTGAATTTTTAATAATTGAAAAGAATAAAAAAAAATTCTATTTCAAAGAAGAACAAAAGAACAAGAAAAAGAAGAATTAAATAATAATAAGAATAACATTTTGTGGAATTTTAGAGGGTTAAAATGGAGGGTATAAGTTCTAAGAAACCCCATTATTTATTTTTGTTGTTAACTTATTTTTAATAACTTCACTTATAAAACTCTAAATTAATTAATAGAATATATTGTCTTTTGTACTGAATCATGTAGTAGGGTCCCCCAGAAAAAAACTGATGTCTTTTTTGATAATATTCTAAAAATAGTTTTTAATAAATTATATAAGTAAATATATTTTTATTGTTTTTCTATTTATTATTTCTACATAACTTTATTTTTAAACTTAATCTCTAAATGTATTACTAAAGTATAGTCAATTGTGGTTTTGTCTCTATGGGCAATCATGTAGTAGGGCTTCCCAGAAAAGGCAAATGTTTTTATTGAATATATTCTAATTATGTACTTTTATTTTTATAAACTAAAAAAGTTAAGTTATTTTCAATTGTAAGCTTTATTAAGAAATTTATAATAACTTCATTTGTAAAATTTAAATTTTTAATGATTGGGGTTTAGTCAATTGTGCTTTGTTTTTATTGGCAGTACTAAATCATGTAGTAGGGCTGTCAAAAAGGCAAATGTTTCATTTGATTATATTCTATTTACAACATTTTTGTTTCAAAATATACAAGTGAAGTTATTACTATTGCTAACTTCATGGTTAAAGTTAAATTCAAATTTATTACAGTATAATTTGTTGTGACTTTGTCTCTATACGCAGTAGCGAATCATGTAGTAGGACTGTCCAAAAAGGCACATGTTTTAAATAATTATACTAAATATACTTATTTTTAACTAAATTATATAAATGAAGTTAGTTACAATTTCTTATTATTGCTTTTATGCAGATAACAAAGATAAGTTTAAATTATTTTTTTTTCAGTGGATGAGAAGTAATAAATTCAAGGCTAGTTCTCTAGCGAATAAGATGCTTTCATTATTGTGATGTCATAATAATTATTGGTTACTAATATTTCCACCAACTCAAAGTCTAGGTGAGCCTGATCACGGATGCTTTGAGGTCTTGTTATTTGTTCCTTTTTAAAATTAGAATAAAAATACATTGTACATTCTCAAACTGCAATACCTTAAAAAAGTAGACTAGACTGAAAAATGCTAAAGAAGCTACGGTGATAGAATCCAGATTAATAGGGAGTAGCCTGGGTAGGTAATTTGGCTGCAAGATGTTTGTTTGCATTAGATTTAAATTTCGGAATTTAGGTACTGTCGAAGAAAACAGGACGCAGGAAATATTTTGTTTGAATAAGCGGCCCGAAGAGAGATGCTGTTAGAATAGAAAATCTTCCAGCATCTAGGGACCCTCTTTTTCTCACTCTGCCCCCACTTCTCCTCTCTCTCTCTCATTCTCTTTCTCCCTCACCCCCTATCCTCTCTCTCTCTCATATATATATATATATATATATATATATATATATATATATATATATATACTAGCTGGCTTGCAAAATTTGCTATTTGGAATACTTAAAACATATGTTTTAAAATAATAAACATTTGATTCATAACTAAATATTTCTTATTTATTCATATAGATAGATACACATTAACATTTTTGTTATTTAGATACAAATTTATTTATTTTTTAAATGTGACCGTAAAGAAAAAAAGAAAGAAGAAATTAATTTAATTCTTCACTTGCAATTTAGAAATAGATCGCAACTTGTTGGAAATCAAAGAAAAGAAAAGAACATTCGAACACAAATGCTAAATATGTGTCTATGAAATAAAACAATATTGCAAAACAGAATTATTTGTTATATTCCAATCAAAACAATTACATCATTGTTTTTATTAAAAAAAACAATAACAAATAATAGTGAATTAATAAAATGTCCTTTTTCAAAACAAATATGTAAATTAGTTTACCTTGCAACTGATATCTTATAAACATGGTGGCTATACTGTGTAATGGGGAATTAACGTGAAATAGGACGTTTTAACTTTACCGTTAGTGTGAGAAATGGGTCCAACTTTTAAAATAATTAAAATAAAATAAAAACATTTAGACGTTCCCATGCATAGGGTACGACAGTGTAAGGGAGGTAATTATATTCCCTCATAACCGTAGATAAGTTAACCTTGTCTCTATTGCCAAAACAATAATAAACACAAAAATTTATATATATATATATGTATATATATATATATATATATATATATATATATTTATTTACTCCTCTGCAGGAGTTAGGCACAAGGCCAGTTTTATCTTACTCCCACAAGTAAGATGTGACCACAGCTTGGGTCGAGTAAGTGGGGTTTGAAAAGCCAGCGCCCGAGAAAGTGAGCACTCTGGCCATTAAAAATTGCCTGGGCAGCCCTGTCGGCATTCCCCGGTAGGGGCGCCTCAAGCAGTAAGCAATAAACTTACTCCTCCCCAAAGAGGGGAGGCGAAGCCTGGGAGGGTGGACCTCCTAGAACTGCACAGGACAAACCCACGGACAGGTGGAATCAAGCCCCGAAGGACAAGACGACATACGTCTATAGGGTGCAGTATCCATCGGAACAGATACTACACTTACTTCCTAGCGTTATATATATATATATATATATATATATATATATATATATATATATATATATATATATATATATATATTAGAGTACGTCAAGGAGACTGGCATTCCGTTTCGCTTAAGATTCAATAACCACAAAAAGCGACCAGGGACAACAATCCCCATTCTCCAGTTGCAATACATTACAACTCAGCAAACCACACAATAGACCACATGCAGTGTATATTACTACAAAAAGGTTTCCATTCATACACAGAGCCGCGGAAAAAAAACGAAATAAAAAGGATCAATAAATTAAACACCCATACCAAGGGGATGAACGTAGAAATCGGAATTTTGAATCCCTAAATTTGTTTTCACCACACCACCAATAAATATGCCCTGTAAGCCACCAAGATATATGCGCCACATCATCAGTTTCATTTAAACACTGCTAATTTTACTTCTCTATAACGCGCACAAACACACTCACGCGCATGCACGTGCCTGCTCAGTTAGCTTGATATTAACAATTGTTCAACGTGCAATTTATATATAAGTTGACTGATTGGTATATATTTGTACGTGTATGCGTGTGTGTATGTGTATTTATGTATATATGTGTGTATGTGTGTACGTGGGAGATGTGTGCGCGTATTTATACTTATGTTTACAGACACACTGCTAATCACTGAATTTTAGATATAGACCCCTAAAAATATTGCCTATCAGATAGCCTTTAATCAGCAGATAATTGTATTTATCTGTGATCTTTAGTTTCTCTCTTCTATTTCCTCTTTTCTTTTTCTTTCCCCTCATGCAGACAGTTTTAACTTAAGCTCGCCAATCTTTTCTTATTCTCTTTCTTTCTTTTCCTTCTCGATACATGTGTACCGGAAATAAAGCAGACAACAAGAACCCCCTATATATGACCTTGAGAGGCGACCCCTTGTGGCCGGTTTGTGAAATAATAAAAAATAATATTAATTTTAGTTCGACATTTTCAAGAACTCTCTTCACAATTCATAGTAGGCTTGATGAAGGGAATAGTTCCCGAAAGTTTCCTACAGACTATACAACAAAAACTGAAATTGCGATTTACTTTACTTTGCTTCTAAAATCATCCAATAAATTCGGCTCAAAATTGTAAGTTGCCCGTTTATTTATTATTTTTTCTTAATTCTCAGTTTTTTTATTCACCACTATTATTATACTTCTTTTGCAATTTGTGCGCTTATGATTTTCTCTTAACTGATTACACCTATATATATACACACACACATATATATATATATATATATATATATATATATATATATATATATATATATATATGATAAAATGTACTTAGCTTAACATCTTACTGCAGTTTCACATCACCGATCATCAGAAGTGTATCCAACTGGCATCAATCGAAAATCGAACAGTTCACTTTTCGATTGATGCCATTCAGGTACACTTTGGTGATGTCGTGAAACTGCAGAAAAGTGTAAAACTAAGAACATTTTATTATAATGTATTATTGATATAGCCCTATTCGATAAGAGATCGAGTCCTTTGTTTGAACAAGATCTGCTGTCTTAATTCGGTTCTGTTCCGTTATTTTAGAGATTAGATTTCTTGTTTTGTTGGAGTAAAACACTATGGAGGCTGACTGTGTTAATTTACTGAATATATTTCCGTTTCTTCGTCGTATGGCTGTTTCAGTGGCCCCTAGATTTCTATCTAGGGGCCACTGTCAAGGATTCGAATCCTGCGATCGGTGGCACAGTTATATCTAGCCACACTGATGATTCTTGGTTAAGATGAAATATATACATATATGTGGACATTGAATAATATTTATCATAAATAATTATATATATATATATATGGTAAAATGAAAAAGGAAAACCAAAAACTGGATGTTTTTTATGTGTACATCAACGTTTCGTCTTTATTTATAAGACTTCATCAGGATGATGATATAGGGAAAAGATATCATGCAAGCACGGATACATGTAGGGTAGACATGTTGGGAAGTTCCCAACATGTCTACCCTACATGTATCCGTGCTTGCATGATATCTTTTCCCTATATCATCATCCTGATGAAGTCTTATAAATAAAGACGAAACGTTGATGTACACATAAAAAACATCCAGTTTTTAGTTTTCCTTTTTCATTTTACCATCACGTCGGATTACCTTCATCCTTCTCTTCCCATATATATATATATATATATATATATATATATGATGGTGATGGATTCTCCCGTCGATTTCGACTTATGAGTGCCCCGCACGTGAAATTCTAATTGCAAGGGTTGCGCAATCTCCAACAACACCTCTCCTGAGTCGACACGGCTTGATTCCAATGACAAGCAGTTCAAGACAACTGGAAATAATACCTAGAAAAGCAGAGAGCACATACAGCACCTGGTATTCTTAAATGGTCACCCATTCAGTAGTGGCCGGGCTCGACGTCGCTTACCTTCGATGATCTAACGAGAACCGGTGTGTCAACGTGATTGTGCAGTATATATATATATATATATATATATTTCTGGACATAAATTTTGTTTAATCAATTTTATCAATTACATATTCTATCCGGCCCGATAATTATTTCAGTAGCGCGAGATTCACCGTTTACTTTCAGAAATGAAAACGTCGTGTTACTTATAAATGGAAAATTCAAAACGGAGCCTAGAAACTCATTTACATTACAACTATGTTTTAAGAGTTTAAATCAAACACTTATTATATATTTATATCTAAATTTTCTAGCTATTACTTGCTAGAAAGAGTAAAAACCTACACACATAAAAACTGCATGTAGGTGGCAAGCTGTTTTCTCATTTTAACACAAATACTTTGTTTACTTACAATTTAATAATTATAAACAAATAAACAAGAAATTATAAATTTCTACTGATTTAATTTATTCGAAATATGAACAGTTCGTTTCGCGAATGTAAATAAAAACAACATTGTAAATTCGGGGAATGGTAGCCATCTCGTCTTTGATTTTTATCTACTTTATCTATAGTCGCGTGTATGTGTGTAAATACACATATCAAAATATTAACAAACTATTTCATAATTGACTTGTTTAAAATTAAAATGTTATGAATACATTTAGTTATTTGCGATTACAAACAGAAACCAAAACATGTTCATTATATGATACTTGGTTTACAAACATCTAATCTATTATAAAAAGGGCAGTTGTCTGTCTGTATGTATGTATGTCCTTAAAGGCACCAAAGTATGCGAAACAACCTCATACATTCGGTTTCCTTTTTCACTGGCGTTCTTTCGGACACGTAATACCTAAAAATGAGAAAAATATTGATTTCATGGCCATAAACGGACCCGTTTACCTTGGGGATAGTCTAATGTTATCGTATTTCGACACTTGTCCATCTATGCATGTGCGCATCAAATTGCACTTCCGTTATAAGCATCGGAAATATTTTTCGGTTTCAATACCTAGACATCAAGACACATCGAAGTTTTAATAATGTAGAATTCACTGAAATTGTAAGTAAAACACAAAACATAACTTCAACACACTTTATCTGTTTATAAAACATACCTATTATTTCTAACACAAAGAAAACAAAGAAAACAAAACACGCACTGTTTTCATTACGGTAAACCGGGTGAAATGTGCTACGAAAACACGTAATGTTAAATATGTCTTAACATAAATAAAGTTGAAATAAACCTTACCTAAAAACGAACCCATGGGTCACTTATGCCCTAAAATTACATTATACTTGAAAATCCTATGTAAGAAAATATCTTATCGATATTCGAAAATAAAATAAAAATAAATATTTCCTAAAAACTAACCCATGGTGCTTATACAGAATTTGAACCGCACTAAATAACTTGCCTCCCCACGAGGGCTGAGTTATACAAATTGGTTCGTTTTGTTTATTGTAATAATTAATTGCCTATTTATGTGTCGGGTAAAAGTATATTTTCCTACCCATAACTATACAAAAAATATGAGTATTTAAAGTAGAAAAAACCTTTTTAAGAAATTGGATGTTCTTTGCTTTCACTGCGACGGCCACTTTTCTTCAGTAAATAAGGGTTACATTGGTTGATTTTTTTGTTTATTTAGAACAACGTTAGTTTGAATGTTTTTTTCTAAAAAACATCAGATGTATTTTAAATAGTACAAACTTGGTTACGTCAGTATTTCTGTTTTTCAAATATCAACACATGTATTTTCTTTATAACAAAATTTGTTTTATATTTTTTTAGTTCTATAAAAATCATCACATGTACTTTAATCTGAGTCAATAGTTTATGCAAAATAATTTGTCTACTTCTTACTTTTTTGTTCTTTAAATTAATTTGGAAAGTGTGTATCATTTTATGTTACGAAACTGATCATCCAATTTAAAGGCTAAATTGATTCGTGAATATTTACAAATTGGGCGAATCAGTTTCGTGGACGTGAGACAAAATAAAAATTAATATTTTGCTGCAATTACTTTTTTTTCATTTTTATTGTTAATTTAGGAAATAAGAAACATTAAAGTTTTTAGATATTAACAGTAGGCAAAGAAATAATGCATCTGAGAATTAAGTTTTAATTAAGTATTTCATTTTATTTTTTCAGTTTATAGTTTTGTGATTTTTAATAAGATTGTATGGTTATGGTTTAAATTTAGTATTACGTTTGAAATATGAAGATAACACCTTTTTAAATGACTAAATACACTGATATGACACTTAAAAATGTTCCTTCTAGACTGTGGCAAAATATTAAGCCAATGGAATAAAGCACGCAAATATTTTTTTTCAATTTCAACCAGTAAACATATTCTTTGTGTTTGGGGGCGGGGGGCGGCACATCTGTCTCCAAAGCGGTAAACTAACCCTGTCCTTGTGTGGAAGCAAGTAATTGTTACACTGAAAAGAACGAATATTTCTACAAAGATAGCGGAGGAGGGGGGGGGGTAGTAGTGCTCGCTAGGCCTCCTTAATTTTAAAAGTCCTCATTATCCGAGATAGAGCAGGTTTTTAAATCAAAAAGTGCTCAATATCCTAGATAAAGCAGTTGTGTATAAATGCAGAATTGCCCGAGATAAAAAAAAGTGATGTTTGAGAAGGAGTCAAAGCCTAAGATTCGGGATGGAGTCAGAGCCATCTGTTTGGGACGGAGTCAAAGCTTGCTGTTCGGGACGGAGTCAGAGCTTATGGTACGGAAAGAAGTCAGAGCCTGAGGTTTGGGACAGAGTGAGAGTATGAGATACGGGTAAGAGTAAGAGCCTGATGTATGGTAAGGAGTCCGAGTCGGATGGTATGGGAAGGAGTCCGAGTTTGATAGTATGAGAAGGAGTCTGAATCAGCTGCTATGTGAAGGCGTCAGAGTCAGATGGTATGTGAAGGAGTCGGAGTTGGGGGGTATCTGACGGAGTCGGATGGTAGGGGAAGGAGTCGGTATAGAAGCGAGTCGGTATGGGAAGGAATTGGATGGTATTAGAATGAGTCGGATTCATATGGTATGGGAAGGAGTCGGAGTCGGATTGTATGAGGAGGAGTCCGAATCAGCTGGTATGGGAATGAGTCAGTCAGATCTTATGTGAAGGAGTCGGATGACATCGGAAGGAGTCGGATGGTATGGGAAGGAGTCGGATGGTATGGGAAGGAGTTGGATGGTATGAGAAGGAGTTGAAGTCAGAGTGTATGCAAAGGAGTTGTAGTTGGATGGTATAGGAAGCAGTCAGTCAGATGGTATGGGAATGAGTCGGAGGGTATGGGTATGAGTTCGGGTCAGATGGTATGGGAATGAGTCATGGTCGGATTGTATGGGAAGTAGTCAGAGTCGGATGGTATGGGATGGAGTCAGGTGGTATACTAAGTAGTCGGAGGCGTATGAATATAAATCAGAGTCGAATAGTATGGAAGAAGTCGGATAGTAAGGAGTTGGATTGTATGGAAAGGAGTCGGATGATATGGGTCGGAGTCAGAGAAGGATGGTATGGGAAGGAGTTGGAGTCGAATGGTATGGGATGGAGTCGAATGGTATGGAAAAGAGTCCAAGTCGGATGGTATGGAAATGAGTCGGAGGTTTGGGAAGGGTGCAATAAATTAAGAATTGACCGGGATCATTTGTTCTACCCGGCATTGTCCAGGATAAACATTCTAAGATTACATTGTTATTTTCGGTAAGTGGTATATATAAAATCTCTTCAGACTATTGTCTTTATCAAAATAATGTATCTTCATATTATTGTGAAATAAGGGGGAGAGGAGAAATTAGAATTGATCGAGAACATTTGTTCTACTCGGCGGTGTCCGGGATCAAAAATTATAAGATTACATTATTACTGTTAGTAACTCTTTGAACTATTGTCTTTATCAACATCATTTTCTTTATATTATTGTGAAATGGACGGGGGGGGGGGCTAGAATTCAGGAATTGACCAGAACTATTTGTTCTACTCTGCGTTGTCTGTGATACAAAAATTGTAAAATTACCGTATTACTTTTGGTAAGAGATATATAGTAAATGTCTTGAGGCTATTGACTTCATCAATATAAGATATCTTCTTAATATGTTGAAATAGGGTGGGACAAAAAGTTAGGAATTGATTGGGACCATTTGTTCTACTCGGCGTTGTCCAGGATCAATAATTGTAAGATTAGAGTATTACTTTTCGTAATTGACATATATTAAATCGAACGATTGCCTTTATCAACATCATTTACTTTCCTATTATTGTCAAATGGAGTGGGGTGACAATAAATTAGGAATTTACTGGGAACATTTGTTTCACTAGGCGTTGTTCGAGATAAAAAAATTGTAAGATTTCAGTATTACTTTTAGTAATGGGTACATAGTAAATCTCTACTGACTATTGACTTCATCAACATTACATATCTTCTTAATATCGTGGGGTGACAAATAATTAGGAATTGACGGGACCATTTGTTCTACACAGCATTGTTCAGGATAAAAAATTGTAAAACTACAGTATTACTTTTGGTAACTGGCATATATTAACTCTCTTCGGACTATTGACTTCATCAAAATTACGTATATTCTTAACATATTGAAATTCAAGGGTGTACAAGAAATTAGGAATTGAGCATTAAAATAAGAGAAAGGAATGGGATAGGCGAATAAGATAGAGATGGTTGGGAAAGGGAGAGAAAAATGGGGAGAAGAAAAGAGATAACTATAAAGAGACAGCTAGAGAAGGGGGCGGAGATAGAGGTTTTGTTATAAAGATGTTACACACACTATTTAATTTCTTCTATTTTGTTTTTATAGCATTGGACAACGCCGAGTAGCTCTGTTAGTCATTATATAAAGGACAGTTGTCTGTGTGTTTGTATCTTTGTATGTCTAGCTAAAACCTGAAAAATATGCAACAAATACTCATAAAGTTGATATCTTCTAAATTGACAATATCTCGGCTGTATGATATAGAAAAATTAGAAAAAAACATTAATTCCTTGATGTAGAACTGACACACAATTTGTAAGGAGGCGGTATGAAAACTTTTTTTTTCTTTTAATTTAGTACACTGCACATGCGCAGTTAACGAGCAAAATTCATAGTGACATTTCTTCAAAACACCGACACATCACTCGCCCGCACCCCCAAAAAACTTGCAATTAAAAATAATTTTGCTGCATTTTTACGTGTCAAATCATTATTTTCTTTTTTCAATGCTAATTCGTTTACTCAACCGAATCAGTGTTAGGGTTTTTTTTTGACAATTTTAATTCTTATAAACTAAATACAAAAATAAAGTATTCAACTTTTCGTAAATCTTGCAACAAAAATATTTCGGTTCAAATACTGTAGTAACACCGTCTTTTTTATTTACTTTGTAACATTACGTAAAAGAAACACTATTTCATTAAACAATAACACAATTCACAAATACAAACTTTTGACAACTTCATTTGTTCTTACATCGATGTACGGAGCTTTTTCCCCTAATTTTACTTATTACATATTGAATACAAAAACATATTATATAATGAATACAAAAATAAATGATTTTACTTTTCTTAAATCCAACACCAAAAATATGTTGGTTGTATTACTGTAGTAACATCGTGTTTGTTGATTTACTTTTTAACATTACGAAAAAAACAATCTTGCATCAACTTTTCTCCTTAAAACAATTTACGAATACAAACTTCGGCACTTCTTGACGCTAAAACTTAAAAAATACGCAACAAACATAAACAAACTTGGTATTATTTTGACAGGCTTCAGTTGAATAATATCTAGAATTTACAAAAAATTATTCTTTTTCTGGGGGTAAAGTGGAGCAGATTTAGTCTTTTTTCAGCTATTTTCAGTTTAATTTCAATGTAATTATCTATTAATTTGGAAAGAAAACAATGACATCATATAGTAATTTGGAAAAACTGCCAAGTCATTCCTAGAATTCAATTGAAAATGACATGAGAGGGACGCGGGGGGGGGGAGGAGAAAGTCAAAATTAATAGACGCTAATCATGGGGGAATCACAGTGTAGTATCTGTTCTGATTCTACATACAGACCGGTACAATCCTTGATTCTGGATTCTGTCGGTCTGAGTACAGTTCTAGGAAAGAGGAGGTTCACTCTCCCAGGCTTTACCTTTTTACCCTTCGTGTCATTCCTACATCAAATTACACCATAAGGAGGCAGGGGAGCAAGAAACAAGTACTTTACGTGATTTTAAAATCTATATAATAATACGCTAAGACATTTCATGTTCGTACGTACATTATGACCTTTCACACATTTTAAATCTATATAATAATACGCTAAGACATTTCATGTTCATATGTACTTTATCACCTTTCACACACATTTAAAATCTATATAATAATATACTAAGGCATTCCATGTTCGTACTTACGTTATCACCTTTCACACGCGTATATTTACACATAGCAACAATAACTTTGGAATAATTACTTAAAAAAAATAAAATTTGCATTAAACGCAATAATTACCAAAGGTTTTCTGTTAAAAATTAAATACATGCGTTTATTACTTTTTAAAATAAATTTGTTGTTCCTATTTAAAAACTAAGTGCACATTCAGTACAGAAACTACATTTTGCTCCTAGCCAAACGGCCAAGGAGTTAACATGTTGGTAGTGATGATGATGATAATGATGGTGATGATGATAACTTAATAATTTGTCATAGAAAAGAAAAAAACCCTCCTCTAATATTTCTAAATTACAAAATAAAAAGTCTTTTTCTTTAATATTCATTAAATCTTTTTTCTGTCTTCTAAATGAATAAATGCAAAATATTTTCATATTTATCACTACTATATTATAATCAAAACAGGTCACTCTAATTTAAATATTTAATACACTTTATTTACTCCTCTCCAGGAGTTAGGCACAAGGCCAGTTTTATCCTACTCCCACAAGTAAGATGTGACCCAAGGTCGGGTCGGAAAGTGGGGGTTGAAAAGCCAGCGCCCGAGAGGTGTTTATTTACTCCTCGCGGAGTTAGGCACAAGGCCAGTTTTATCTTACTCCCACAAGTAAGATGTGACCCAAGATTGGGTCGAGCAAGTGGGGTTAAAAGCCAGAGCTCGAGAGGTGAGCACTCTGGCCATTTAAAAATTGCCTGGGCAGCCCCGTCGGCATTCCCCGGTAGGGGCGCCTCAGACAGTAAGCAATAAACTTACTCCTCCCCAAAGAGGGGAGGCGAAGCCTGGGACGGCGGACCTCCTAGAACTGCACAGGACAGGCGTGCAGTATCCATCGGAACAGATACTACACTTTAATACTCTATTTATAGACAATCAAACTCACAAATACAATCTTTTGTTTATCTAATTTGCATGATTATATTTTTAAACAGTTCAAAATAAATAATTGTTTGCTGTTATTCGATTATGATTTGATTGCCCTATTTGCTTATATATATATATGGAATAGTTTTGTCAATATTACCAGTAATTAATTAAAGTGATAATAATAAAAAATCACAAAATGATTTATTTCAAATTCGCCCCCGCCGCCTCCACAACAATCGACATTTTTTTAAACTTAGCTAATTACTCTATAAACCTCATTTTTAAAGCGTAGTTTTGTCCTAAAATAGCAGTATTCATTATAATTAAACGCTTAAAAAAATTATTATTATTTCAGCATTTAATTTTCGTAGTTTTAAATTTTCCATTAAAAATAAATAACAACAAACTTATTGTTTAATGTTTTGTTTACAAACCGCCGTTTCACTAGTCTGTCCAAATTATGAAACAAAAAGAGTCATCGTATAAGTGTAGATTAACATCCTCTGTTAAATCACCTTACCTTCCACAAAAAAATAGATTCTTCTTCTTTAGGCGATTACGTATGAACACCCTTAAAAACTTGGCAGAAAGATGAAAAAACGCTTATTTTAGAATTCAGAGTAGAGATTAGTTTCGTATATACATTTAATTTAAAATGATTCCCTCACTTCCGGACCATTTTAGCGTTTTAGGTCAGTTAACTAAATTATTTTTTGCCATCAGAGCTAAATCCGTAGCGTTTGTTTGGGGGGATGGGTCTATTTTACGTGTGGTTTTGTGACCTTGCCACTCGGACTGAGGGTTAGTGGTTAAAATATTTTTTATTAATTTTCCTAAAAAGGTAGAATGAGCCGGAGATGGGGAATCATTTTATGTTAAATATATATGAAACTGATCGCCCACTCTAAATTCTAATATATTGTTTGTTTTTCGTCTTTCCGCTTTCCACAGTGTTCACTCTTCACACGTAATCGTCTAAAAAAGCGGAATTTCATTTTGGAGGAGGGGGATTTAGCGGCGGCTCTTTAATCTTATATATATTTTAAAACTATACCTCCCTTTTTTAATTTCAATTATAAGCAATTGATTTGTTTAGTTGTGTTTACCTTTCCCGTGAAAATGAAATAAATAACTTCTTTCAAATTGGCTAATTAAATATCTTATTTTTAAGGCGTAAATAAAAATGTTAAAAGTTTGAGTATTATTGTAGATTGACACCCTTACGTGTGAATACCCTGAAACACTTGATGATGATGATGCTGTTGATGGTGATAACTAACATTTGTCATGAAAAAGAAAAAAAGAGACCTCCTCTAATGTTTCTAAATTACAAAAATATTCTTTTTTTATTATTTATTTATTATTTTTATCTGTCTTTAATAATAAAGGCGAAAAGCACAAAGTAACCATTTCGAATTACTCAATAAATGTCTAGTTGTTTTATTTGACCAATCGACGTTCTAGTTTTTCATTTTTTTCATTTCATTATACGATATAACCAGTTTTTAATGGGGAATTTATTTTCATTTTTATGCTGAAACAAAATAAATTTCCTCGACTTTGAATATCTTAAAGACCATATCAATTAACCTTTTTTTTCTAATAAATAAAATTTGACTATGTTCATGCACAGTAAATTTCCCAACATTAGAATATATTAAATAATACTACGACAATCATATTTTTGTTGTTTTCCGTCAAATTAGAAAAATGTAAAATGGAAATTATTTCTTTTTTTCCTGTAAATAAAACTATTGTAACAGTAATTGCTGCCCGGGGGCGGTTGTTTTTGCTAGTTTATAATAAAAGTGAAAAGTACAAATTAACCATTTTGAATTACTCAGTAATATAACATCGTTTTATGTGACCAATCGACGTTTCACCCTTATGCTTGTTCATTTCATTATATAACCAGTTTTAATTTTCATTTTTATGCTGAAATAAAATAAAATTCATCGACGTTGAATATCTTAAAGACCATATCAATTAACCTTTTTGTTGTTTTTTCCTAAAAAAAAAAAATTTAACGATATCATGCACAGAACATTTTCTCCACATTGGAAAATATCAAATAATACTACGACAATCATCATTTTGTTGTTTTCCTCTAAATTATCAAAATGTCAAATGAAAATTATTTATTTGGTTTCTGTAAAAGGATTACAGCTTCAGTAACTGCTGCCCGAAGGGCGGGTAGTTTTTGCTAGTAATATATATATATATATATATATATATATATATATATATATATATATATATATATATATATATATATATATATATATATATATATATATATATATACTCTTTAATAATAAATAACCAACCAAACAAAAGGATTAATTCCTAGTTATTTAAATCATTAAAATTCGTAATATTTCATATCACGAAGGGAGATAAAAGAAACAGACTAAAATCGGGGAATGTAGCCATCTTGAATCTGATTTTTCTTCCTACCGGCATGACCCAACGTCGCGTATATGTGTGTAGATATGCATAAAACAAATATCGATTACTTGATAATTCAAAATAATTAAACACTTAAATATCATGACTGCACTCAGACATTTACGATCACACAAAAATTGCATTTCATTCATTAATATTTGATTTAAAAACATTTATTACAAACTAAATTATAATTACTACATTTCCATTTCAACGTTATATACGGCATAATAACGTCGACACAGCCATTATCGTTAGATCACTTAAGTTAAGCAACGTTGAGCCTGGTCAATACCAGATGAGTGACCATTTGGGAATACCAAGCGACGTATATAGGGGGACGTCGACACCTCCCTGCAAGAACGGCAAGAAATGCAAAAACCTAACGTCGTCATATACCCTGATCGGAATAGACATGCGACTGGGGACCGTTTGTGAATTTGATATTCCCATGAAACTTCCTCCTTTTGGAGAAAGCCGGTTCAACGCGCACAGGGTGAATGCCGTGTTAAGAGAAAGAGAGAGAGATATATATATAGAGAGAGATAGAGAGAGAGAGAGGGAGAGAGAAAGCGAGAGAGAGAGATAGAGAGAGAGAAAGAGAGAGAGAAAGAGAGAAAGAGAGAGATAGATAGAGAAAGAGAGAGAGACAGGGAGAGAGAGATAGAAAGAGAAAGAGAGAAAGAGAGAGAGAGAAAGAGAGAAAGAGAAAGAGATAGATAGAGAAAGAGAGAGAAAGAGAGAGAGAGAGAGAGAGAGAGAGAGAGAGAGAGCGCGCTTGGGGAGTTGCCACATCAGATACAGGATAAAATATTACGGGGAATGTTTACGAAAAAATATAAACGTCATCAGATTATTTAATATTTTATTTCAAAAATTGTATTTTCGACTAAAAGGTTTTTCAGTTTCACCGTCATATTTACTGATTATGATGGAGAACGTCGTCCAAGTATATCATAAAACACCTCTGAAGAATGGATCATTCATGGAATTGCAGTAAAGTGCTCAAATAAGTCAAATATATTATTTATTATAGTTATATATTCAGTCATTTATATAGACAGTCTGAACAACAGTTTTTGAGTTGATTTTTCTGTTATATATATATATATAAATACAAGTAAAACATCCACAGGGTAGTAATCCAAAGAATTTCAACTGGGTTTATAAAAAAGTGCTCAATATCAAATAATGTTAAATTATATTTTAATATTTTACCTACGTACGACGTCATTTCGAGCTTTCGGCTCTCATCAATCTCAGACGGTCACTTGGCGCAAATATAATCAAGGGAGGCGCGATAGCGCTCTATCCCTTAATAGACTTCAAAAACGACCTATGCTAGAAATCTCATTTCTTTGATCAATCATAACTCAAAAACCAATAAACCAAATTAGTTAAAACTTTGCACAAACTTTTCATTTGATAGGTTCTATAAGTGTGTAGAATTTCAGCATCATTAGTCAAGGCAACCCAGAGATCCAGAAAGGTCAGGAGTGATTTTGTGTTATCCGTGTGTACGTACGTACGTGTGTGCCACCCTGTATCTCATCAACTATTTGATGGATTCAGCTGATTTTTGGCAGAGATAGAGGTTCTAGGGTCTAGTTGATGGCATTTTAATTTCAGTTTACCATATACCTTAGTTTTCCAGAAAATTAAAAAAAAAACTAAAAATTACCATTGTCTTGAGGCATAGCCTTTACAAAAGTAGTGACATTCCATAATAAATGCCATTATATTGAAATCATATGCCCTTAATAGGGTTAATATGAAAATTCATATACACTAAATGTACAAAAGCAAGGAATTTCCCAAATTTTTACACTTTTATTGTCATTAAGGGTATGACTACATATCAACCAAGCCATTTCATTATCACATCACTACAGTATAAATATCTATGCATGAGTGGATGAAGTGTGTGAGATGCGCTGAAGAAAAATTCCTACCAGTAAAATACATAGCCCTGTTGTGCTCGCATACCCTTAATAACAATAAAAGTGTACACATTTGGGAATTTCCTTGCTTTTGTACATTTAGTGTATATGAATTTTCATCTTAACCCTATTAAGGGCATATGATTTCAGTATACTGGCATTTATTATGGAATATATATATATATATATATATATATATATATATATGTATATATATACATATATACATATATATACATATATATATATGTTATATATACATATATATATATATGTTATATATACATATATATATATATATAAATATATATAAATATATATATATATATATATATATATATTTATATAGGCATCAAAAGACATACTGTTTCGCTGTATCACAAGAGTTAAATGTGGCGAGACACGCAAATATTTCAAACTGAGATCGAAATCTGATCACTTTTATCAATTCTATCAGAACAAGCTACGGAGTAAATGAAATCTTTATACCTTGTTACGCAATCAGTACAAACTACAAAGTAAATATAATCTTAATGTTTATTTTAAGAATCATCAGAAACCGAGAGTTCTCTATTCTTTTACGAAGCTATGAAACATATGTGTATTATATATTATAAATATATATATATATATATATATAAACACCTAAATAACATATATATACAAACACGCATATATATATATATGCATATATATATATATATATATATATGCATATATATATATATACATACATATATACATATATATATAATATATATTATATACATATTATATACATATAATATATATATATATATAATATATATGTGTGTTTGTGTGCAAAGATCACCATCCATGAATCCGTATTGTGTGCATCCAATTATAACCTTGTTAGATTATCTTAAATCCATCAGATCTGAAGACAAAATGTTGTGTCAAACTTTGCAGTTTCCATTCTTTGGTGGTGGTATTACAGAACAAAAACTGGAATTCCTACACGTGCGGATCAAGTCAAAAAAGGTTGCGGGGGGGGGGCGTGGGGTCTGTCTCTTCTGAAAGAAAGACAATTGTTAAGTTTCTAAATAGACGGGATGGCGGTGGTGTGTGTTAAAAGGACATCTCTTTATATGAGATCAGATAATAATCGAAAGAGTTGTATATACTGCGATTTATCCGCTGTAAGCTTTTTAGATTTGTTTCCGTGGGAGTTGTTTTGAACATTCCTCAAGTTTGCAAGAAGAATTTCGAAGGGAAATGTCAGAGAAAGGGGGCAGATGGTGGAAGGAGGGGGGAGGAGGGGGATGGTGAATGTATGGAAGAAAAAACTGAATAGATAGGAAAAAGAAGAGGAAGAGAAAGTGTTATGAGGAATAAAATATAATGAGAATGGGGAGGAAGAAAGAGAAAAAGACAAAGAAGTAGAAGAAAAAAAAGACAGATATAAAGAAGACAGAGAAAATGAAGAAGAGAAAGAGAAGAAAAAGAAGAGAAAATTGAAGAAGAAGAAGAGAAAGAGAAAGAAGAAGAACAATAACAAATGGAAGAAGAAAAAGAAGGAAATAGTGAAAAATAAGACAAAATAAGAAACATTGAAAAAAGTAAAAGAAAGAAAACGGAGAAAAAGGAAATGGAAAGAAGGAAGAAAGGATGACAATAAGAAGGAAGATGAATGAACGAAAAGAGAGAAGAAAAATACGAAGGGAAAAGAAATAATAAGCAACGGTCACGTGTAAAGCTAAACAATAAATCCAGAATTATATAAGGAAAATGCTATTTCAAAATTTAGCATGACAGACCAACGGAAATGCTATTTCAAAGGTAAGTGAGACATACGGACTGACGATCGCATCGTTTTATAGAGATATATGGGCGTATCTAACATAAGATGCTTCTATTCAATCTGTGCATTTAGTGATGAAGATTCTATTTCAAACAGAAGCGCGACAGATCGACAAAACCTCTTTTAGAAATGCGAGGACGAAGAATGGCGCGAAATGAGAAACGGTCCGAAGTAAAGCCAAACAATCGTCCCCAAAATCTAGTTATTAAATATTTGAATAATATTTCAAACTTATGGAAAAAGATTATTAATCTGGAATCCATACAAGACAGTAAAATAAGGAACGACTTCAGGTTCAATTATCTTTCGATAATAGGCTGTCTATAAAGAACAGGTCGAGAAACATCTGGTGCCGCTTTACCAAAGTTCTGATGATGTCCAGTTTGTGAAGTGTATTTTATTTGCCGCCTTCTGACTCAATTAGTGACAGGAAATGATGTGAAACTGCGGCACCTACGATTCATTTTCACCAATATATATCATATTTATTTTTAATAAATATTTATTATCTACAGACACATATGTCTCATGTTCACTGTGGCTATATATAACTGTACCGTCAGTGGCACGATTCGAACTCTAGACCCCAGTCACCAATGACCACAAACCAACATCCTTATTTATTCGGCCGTCGTAACAGCTATATAAAGGAGTAAAGATATAACCCTATTTACAGAATATAGTAAGTTTCAGAGATTATTCAATCTTCCCCCAGGGTAGAGAACTTCATATACACATTGAAGATTCAAATTTAATCACGTTGCGAAGTTCTTTCCCTTTAGGAATTTAGAACACTGTCTAGATCTCATTATTTGTGTTTACCAATAGAAAATACAAGACGTATTTCTCTCGCATTTCAAAGCGCGATCGTCACAGCGGCCTAGTGGTAAGAAGCCATGGTTCAAAATACTTGCATACAGAGTTCAAATCGTCCGACCTGCGGTACGATTACTTCATCCATACTGACGAGTGTACGGTAACACGAAACATATATATGTCTATAGATAAAAAAATATTTATTTATTAAAAAATAATTAATATATATATTAATAATTAATATATATATTTAGCCTGATGATTCCCCCCGGAAACACGGGAGCCTCTGTGTAGCTTGATTGCCATATATATTTTCATTGCTTACTATATATATATATATATATATATATATATATATATATATATATATATATATGGGAGAGAGAGAGAGAGAGAGAGAGAGAGAGAGAGAGAGAAAGAGAGAGATGAGACTATGCCAGTGTGAAAAGCATTGAGTTGGGTCACTAGAGAAAAGACTTGGAATAAGCTTGACCACCTCAAAAAAACGTATAACTATGCTAGCAGTATTTTCTTCCTGTATCCTTGCGTCAGTATTTTACTTGATTGTTACTTCCCGAAGAGCTGACAAGGTGAAATGCTATGTCTATAGTTTCATTCTGTTTGTGTGTTGGATAACCATTTTTTCATCTGACGCTCTTGATGATGTGACTCGAGTTTCTATTTTTGCTTATGTGCACTTATGTAATTGTGACGTTTAGTTATAGGCTCCTTAAAGTAGAAATACTGGGGTTTTATGCTATGTTGTTGTCGCTTATTTGCACTCTGTTTCGTCTTTCAGATGATCCCACTAGAAATTCAACCATGTACGACCTTGGTTTTATGCAGTTTGACACTATGATGGCTAGTCATCAGTGTCTCTGTCCATGTTGTACCATTATGGATTGACCTGTTGTTACTAGGTCATGTTCAGAATTGTCATCGCGTGCTCTGTGTCGAATTAAGCAGTTTTATTTCTTACCTTTACATATTTTGAATGAAAGAAAATTTGTTGTTGATACTTTGTTATGATGTGACTCCTTATAATGGTGTCATTGAGTACACTTCTGCCAAACTTGGCAATTCGTTGCTGATTGGTGATGGCCATGGGCCCATACTGCTTGTTTCACCCTCTGTGTTGTATTCGTGTGGCACAATCATTCTTGTCGTTAATCATTTTATACCGATCAAGCAGCCGATTCTGAAAAAAATATTTCATGCCATACATTGACTAAGGCCACCGAAGCTACATGTGTCTATCAATTTAATGTTTCTCCTGGCTGTGGCCATTATCCTTGTGCTCCTGTCGAGATTTGTTGTAGAACTTAGCACTGAATATTAAAGGATGTCAGACATTCGTTTCTTATAAAATGGCAGGCAAATAATTCGATAAATATCAAGTCCGTAGAAACGATAGATTTATTGAGTCGCACGTTGCTTCGATTAATTCATCAATTCCCGGTGTTGTTATCGAAACATGGACTTAAGTGTGTGTGTGTGTGTTCGTGTGCGTGTGTGTGGGGGAGAGAGAGAGAGACTATTAAGCAAACACGTGTGTTAACTCATATTAACACGTCCTGTCACTTGACCGCTTCTATCAAAACTCAGGGATTCTTCCCATTGGAACCCTATCGCCTTCGTATACATGACGTCATATCTGCTGATGTTTTTACCCCTTTAATCTTTTGTCGGCAACATTTCCTGTCTCATAACCTACCCGCTAATATATGCACGAGCTAATTCGCCTACTCAAATATTTAACGATAGAAATCGATGGTTCATATTAGCAGTACTTCCTCTTCTATTCCGTTATTATTGTAAATCGCTTGATGGTCTCCTACCAGACGTTATGCGTAATTCCTGGTATCTGCGACATTAAGACTACTAATATAGCCAAACGCCAAATGTTGAACGACTATTCTGTATGCTTCGCTCGAGAATTGTAGATCATTTTCACTGACTAGTCTTCTGAAGATGGCATGTTCTCTCATTTTGTTCACAACAAAACAAAACTCCATTTTTTTGTTTGCAGTCGAAATTTCTCAGCCCTGTCAGGTGTTTCCAATTGTAAATCAGCCATTCATGACGGCGACCAGATTTGAAATACTTTTTTGTCCACTTGGTTGGTCAGTGCCCTTTTTTTATTCATGGATATTAACAATAATATTTTGCTAGCAAATTTGACAAACGAACATATAATATACTGCTCCTTCAACAGAGGATGTAATTCCTAGGAGGATGTCACATGAGAACAGAACAGATACTATGTAAATATCCCTGACAAACACGACTAGCAACAAAATCGCACTCCTTCACTGTAGAGGTGAATAAAAAATAGTAAAACCTAATTCACCTCAAACATGGCATATTGTCACCAAGAAGTAAGGTGCTATGTAAATTAGGGAGCCATACCTAAGTATAGAGAGAGTCATACCTAAGTGAGGAGTTGTGCACTGAGATGTTTCTTTACATTGCATTTAAATTTCTACATGTTGGTACAGTCAGGGAAACGGAGAGCTGGGAGGGAATTCCAAAGGCTAGCAGTTCTAAGGAAGAAACTATTAGAGTAGAAAGCCTTCCAACATCTGGAGAACCTCTACAGTGAAGGGGTGGGATTTTGTTGACTGATGGGTCAATCGAGGGTATTTATGTCGAAAGAGCACCAGTACAGCAAGTTCATTGGAGCGCATTCCATTAAAGTACTTGTAAAACAAGCACAGGGACGCAACATAGTGGCGATGGGACAAGGGCTGGAGATTGGTAGATAGTGTGGGACCTATTAGATTAGAGGCTCTTTTTTTAACCCTTTCTAAGAGGAAGGGACTAGTGGTTGGTGAAAAAGTCCAGATGCGACAACAATACTCCATGCATGAGCGAATGGTGGCTTTGTAGAGATATAGGATGGTGGCAAGTGTGATAAGTTTTAGCTCGGTAAAGAGAGCCCACCTTCCTTGCAGCAGACTTGGGAATGTCTTCTATGTATTTGTTCCAACTCATGTTAGCTGTGAATGTTAGGCCGAGGAGTTTAAATGTCGGACTCTCAGATAGGATGCTCTTAGCCATGACAATCGGTGGTTCAAAAGGTTTCTTATAATTATTAAAGGAACGGAACTTTGTCTTAGTAGCATTAAATTTTACCACCCATTTATGTCACCATTTTACTACAGACTACAGATATTACCTAGGATATGTGTGTGTTCCTTTTGCCCACATGGCGAGAATATAGCGTGATGCCGTCAACAAATATACCCATCTCGGACACTATTGCATCAAGGAAGTCGTTTATGAAAATCAGGAATAATAACGGTCCATGGATAGGTCCCTGTGGCACACTCGTATTGATGTCATGTTGTTTAGATGTACGGCCATCGAGGATAACGTGGATAATTCTTTTGGTTAAGAAGGATCTGATTATGTTTGTCCAGTACGAATTAATCTTCATGAGAAGACCTTCATACCAGATCTTGTCAAAGGCTTTGGATAGATGAAGCACTATCGCCCTATCGCCCTATGTATGATATATGCGTTCTGAGATGATTGTAGGATATCCAGAGTAAAACGGGTTTGCCTAAATCCATACTGCTGGTCAGAAAGAAGTTTAGCATTGACGACCTGATGAACTTGATTAATGATTCAACTATTTTAGTGAAGAGAGGGAGGAGAATGATGGAGTAATAATTTTGGGGGTCAGTTCTTTCACCAGTGGTAATTTTCCAGCTATCAGGGTAGCAAGATGCGATAAGGTATTTTGTTGTAGAGTTTGGCGAGGACAGGGACCAGCTCAGAAGAGCATTTCTTTATGACTATAACAGAGATAAGATCAGGCTCACATGCTTTGGAGGTGTTAAGCTTTTTTATGATATCCCGTATTTGGGAAGAGTGATGATCAGATCATCGAGTGTGGCTTCAGTTTGCAGTGAGAAGTTTGGGAGAGAGTGTTTTGTGGAGAGTGGGCTTGAAATAGAATTTCCACATGGGGACATGCCTGCTTTGACCCATTCTGTTACTGAGTTTGCGCACTATTCAACAGGGATAGAAAAGATTTTACTGATGTAATCTCTGATGGATTCTCAATCAGACGGTTTGAAGTATCTAATCATTTTGAGCAACGGCTCTTCAGCTTAGGGTTGAAAGTTTAGGGTAATATCAACCATTACCTCCTCTCTGGGAGGTTAGACATAAGGTCAGATGTGGATTTGAAAAAAACAGCACACTAAGATAAGCGTACTCTGGTCTGCAGAAAATGCCTGAGCAGCCTCCTCGACATACTTTGGTAGGGACGCCTCAGATGATTAGCAATAAACTAACCCCTTTTCAGAGAGAAGGTAAAGCCTGGGAAGGTGAACCCCTTAGGATTGAACAGAACCATATCCCAGACCGACAGCAACAACGTCACTGTCGAACTGAGTGTCGAGGACGTATCCTCGTTTGTGAATGTAACAAATGGACGTGAATACATGAACGTGAATACATGAACGTGAATACATGAACGTGATATTAAAAAATACTTGTGCTTGTCAACATGCTGGTTCGTGTCTGCATGTTTTTGCCCATTTTCTTCGTGTGTTTGTCCAGTTTCTTGCAGCTGGTATTATGTTATGTCTGATGACACTCTGTAATTATAGACATGCAATAGTTTGTTGGTATGCTACAGACAGGATCAACAAAAGTTTAAGTGACAATGGCAATATTAGGACATGTCTTGAAAACAATATCTCCAGATAAATATGTTTGACGAGAATAGGAAATAAGTAGGATTTGAAATAATCAATAACTGGAAATAGGACTTCGAGTGGTCCCGCCAAAAGAAAGCAAGAAGAATGAAAAAAAGAAAGAGAAGAAAAGGAGCAGAAAAGCATGAAATGGGGAATGAACAGAAAGGAATCACCAAAAAGGGGGAGAGAAGGAAAGGAGAATGTAAGAAAAAAGACAATCTGAAAGAGATGTGTATTTTTAGAGAGAGAGATAGAGAGAGAGAGGAGGGAAGGACGGGCAGACAGACAGACAGACAGACAGACAGACAGACAGAAAGAGAGAGAGAGGGCAGACAGACAGACAGATAGAAAACACTGAAATAGAAAGAAAAGGTTAGAGGGGAAAAAGAAAAGTTAAGATAAATCACTCTATCTCTGTCCATATCTATCTATCTACCTTTTGGTCTATTCATATCTATAAATCTGTCTCTCTATTTTCACAAATTGAGAAAGAGTAAAAGAATGAAGCGTTAAAATGAAACGATGACGTAAATAAGAAACGAAATGGAAGGCATCAGCCTGAAATTAGGAAAATTAAAAAAGGAGAGAGAGAGAGAGAGAGAGAGAGAGACAGACAGACAGACAGACAGACAGACAGACAGAGAAAATGATAAGGAAATGAAGAAAAGGTTTCATAGAGAGGGCAAAAGAAAGTGAGAGAAAGAAAAAACGCAAAAAGAAAGTAAATAAAAATGAATATGGATAAAGAAAAAGGAAGAAAAAGAAAGAAGAAAAATAGAAAGAAGAAAGGACAGAGTGACAGAATATGGTACAGAGAAAGAGAAAAATGGAAGCAAAGAAAAAGAAATGGAGAGGGGAGATAGAGGGTGAGATAGAGGGGGAGAGAGAGGGAAAGAGAGAGAGGGAGAGAGAGCAAATAGAAAAATTAAGAAAGAAAAATTAAATAAAAACGCAACAATAAATGAAAAACAATACTAAAAAGGAAAAGAAATGGCAAAATAATTTTGTTTTTTAAAATGGAGAAATAAATTGAAATTCTTTTGATTGCAATGCAATTTCAGAATAACTTCTCCCATGGAATAATTCTCCACAATCATATTGAAATGCCGACACTTAGTGTCGTCACAGATTCCCTGTAAATCAACGTAACAGCAGCGAGTGCTCTCCCCTTTCTGCCACCCGCCCCAAACAACGAAGACGGTCTATCAGAATCGGAAGCGCACAAACTCGTCCATCAGATTTTATCACCTGGTAATGGATTTTTATAGAATCGGAAATCTTGGGAAAATATAAAACCAAAATATAACAAAAATATAAAAAACATAAAATAAAGAGAATTACAACCTTTTTGCCATTTTATTTTTTAAATATATTTTTACTTTTTTTATTTTAATTTTATTTTTTTCATATTCTTTTTTCAATCACTTTTGCATTACCATTTGATAAATTAAGATGAAATTCAAATTTACAATCCATTTTGTCTCCGAATGTCTTTGCATATTTATCTATCTGCGTCAGTCTGATTATCTATCTATCTATCTATCTATCTATCTATCTATCTATCTATCTATCTATCTATCTATCTATCTATCTCTCTCTCTCTCTCTCTCTCTCTCTCTATATATATATATATATATATATATATATAATTTTACTATTTCATGTGTATACACATATAATAAAGTAATATATATATATATATATATATATATATATATGTGCATACATATTCAGTATTTACTTCAATAATGCTAAATACGTGAGTAGAGAGCTTAGTAGAAGTATGAAAATATGTTTATGGCAAGTAAGCTACACATAAACGTTCATGTTTTACTCCCAAATAAAATCATCAGACTAAATTCATATATATATATATATATATATATATATATATATATATATATATATATATATATATATCTGTCCACCCAGCAGTAAATGGGTACCTGACTAAAACTCAGGGAGGTTCAAGGCAGCGGAAGGAGAGGGATGGGCTCCGCCTTCCATATGCTGTGCCCTAGACACGGTGATTCTTAACAAATCACCGCCGCTACGGCCATGGGCACTGGGCAGTGTGCGATGTCGGCAACGACACTCGTGCGCGTCCAGGCTATGCGACCTTTACCTTTTATATATATATATATATATATATATATATATTCATTTTAAGTTAATAATATAAAATTATTTATTTAAATTATTTTAAAATTATTTAAAAATTATTATTTTTATAATTATTTTTTCTTTTATATAAAATTATTTTTTAAATTATTTAAAAATTATTTTTTAATTTTAAATTATTTTTACCAATATATAGTAAGTTATGAATATATATTTATGGCAATTAAGCTACACAGAGGCTTCCGCGTTTAATCCCCATAGGGAATCCTCAGGCTAAAATGCATGGAGTTTCTGTTGCTAAGTATTTATATATATACACGTGGTGTTTAGTCTAGCTAGTCAACGAATCAGATTCTTTGTTACCCCTTTTCCACACGGTTCGGTTTGTTTTACTTCCTATTCTTTTGTTCTGTTTTGTATAGTAGTGACTCATCACCGTTTCTTTGTTGTGTCGAATTAATAACACGTGCGTGCTTGGATTTCTATTTTTAGGTGTTAGTTTACTTTAGTTTTCTATTTATTGATTTGTTTATTTATTAATTTATTTATGTATTTATTATGTATTGTAATCCTAAAGTAAATCTTATTATCTGTAAGCAATTGTTTGCTATTTCACGTCAACAGTTTAATAGGTTTGGGGGTTCTTTAAAGTTTAGGATTTCAAATTTCTCATTCATGCAAAATCTACACGGGTCGTTATAATTTCTACATGCACTGGCCTGTCGTACTATATTCGATTCGATTATTGGTGAGCGTCTGCTTTCTTTGAGCTCCCAGTAATGCTTCGCTAGTGCTGTTTTATTCGGCACATTTTTGTTTTTAAATGTGCTGCTGTGATCATAATATCTGGTTTTAAAATCTAGGGAGATCATACCCACGTAGTACTTCTTGTTATTCGGTCTTTCTTTGGCAAATATTGTGGCTTGGTAAACAATACATTTGGTTTATTAGGCATTTATTTTGTACAAAGTGTACAAGTTATGCAGTTACAACGTTTCTCTTAACTTTTCATTTCTATTTGGGTGATTGCTATTAGAGTTAAATAGTAGTGGTTATACTTTTGTTTTTCTTCGTGTTATTTTTGCTGTATTGGTCACTTTTTATGCAATTTGTTAATATTTTTTCTCTACTGTTCTCCTTTAGTATTTTATTATTGTGTGCCTGAATTATCATTTCTAAGTTTTCGCAGCAACTGTATGACAGTTTTAGGTTATTTATATTGAATATTTTATGCGAGAGATTGGTTACAGGGAAGTGTTCTTCGATGAGATTTAGGAATTTCTTGCCCAGTTTAGTTTTTAGCATCTGATTATATAGCGGTGTATACCAGATTATATTTATTTTTCTTTTCTTTTAAATTTTATTATAATTACTGGTGTCCTGTTTCTTATATTTCATTTCGATATTATAGTACCAACTATTCTTTAGAGCTGTATTGTAAATGTTGCTTGACTTTTTAAATAAATTTTCGTTGCTAGAGTTATTGCTAAGCATACGTTCGATAGAATTAGGAATCTGTTTTATGATTGATGGGGGATGATTGGACTTTTGGTTTACGTATATTGGATTAGCGTTAGTCTTTACATATGGCTCCTAAGTATTTTCATTTAAGTTTAAGGTGACATTTAAAAAGTGATTTATTTTTATGTTAGTCAGTACTTCTAGTCTTAGGCCTATATTTTTCATTTTGATATATATAATTTTCTTGAAGTGTTCTCCCTTGACCTTATTGGAATCCCTTATTATAGCTAATCAAACATCTCTATTTAGGCCGATATATATATATATATATATATATATATATATATATATATATATATATATATATAATTATCTATTTATCTCAATCGTAATTGATATGATATCTATCATTTATCTCGGTCCATTCATATCTATATGTATCTATCTCAGTCTATCCTGTATCGATCTATTGCACTCATTCAGATTCATCTATTTTAATCGATTTATATCTATCTACTGTGCCTAATAATGCATTCTTATTTTCATGCATAGGATAGATACACATTATCCCTGTCCGAAAATCACAGATCAAATAAGCCAGGACCTCATGTTTCCACCAACAAAATCATGAAAAAATGACACCAGACAAATATAAAAGCTGCGTGACTCAGAAGATCGATCTTAGTGTCATGATCGGCAGCATGGGGGACCCGGTCGGCATCCTGCGAATTTCGACTTTCTTATTTCAAGTAACAGAATACAATAGACCAAGTACAGGTTGATAGAGTGATCAGCACAAACCAAAAACCACACAGAAAGGGCAAAGGAAAACAAATGAAATTAAACTAGCTATTAATAAAGCAACCCCGACACAAAGAGGCTTTTTGTTATTATATAACAAAAATCTATGTAAAATCATGCCGATAAAAATCGTACATATTTCGGCAAGGTGTTTGTAGTCTAGTGGTAAAACGTCAGTCCGTGTGTATGCATAAGATCTAGTACAAATATTATCACTTTAAGGTTCCATAGCTCCAAAACAAAGATCCCCCTTATTTACTGGCAGATCGTTAAAATCTCTTCAATATGATTTATTTGTCATCTGGGGATTGAGCCTCATCTTACTAGAGGGTTTATTTTTTTTCTTCCCTCCCCTCATTCTCGTCACTACTTTAAAATAATTAACAATATTACGTATAAGTATAGCATATCAGTTCATGTCTGACCTGTATCTCCTTGTTGTTGTTTGGTGAATGGGACTTCTGCACGGAACCCACAGAGATCGTGTATCAGGATGTCTGCATAAAGTACTCCTTGTTGGTCCCAGCTAGTTGGATAAATTGGCAAGATTGCAGGTCAACTCCCGACACCGAGAACTGCGAGTCGAAGAAAGTTTGGCTCAGAATACACAAAGTTGCACATGTACAGAAGCAACATTGTTATCCTCACTTGCAGTTCTGTACATGACACGTCTTTGCTTGCCACACACAGGGGTAGAGACGACCACAGAACGGTGGGTTCTAATGCTGGTTGCGACCTTAATACCGTTCGATGCCAGACCTGTCAACCATGGTTGGCCCTGCCAGAAACCTGAATTCTAGACAGCATAACTCTGACATTGCCATGTTGGCACTACGCCTAACAAGGTGAGAAAAGATTGAACTTTAGGGAATGGGACACAAACATTTATGTAAATTAAATGTCAAAATAATAAGTCATTTTAGTTCTATATTATCCATAAGGATAACATAAAAATAAAAAGACACTTTTTCAGGTAATGGGTTCGTCTAATATATATATATATATATATATATATATATATATATATATATATATATATATATATATGTATATATATATTGTTGAATATAACAGACAACTTATGTCTGGATATCCTTTGGTAGATCCTTTCAATAGTCCGAATCAGAATCTTACTGTCGGGGGGGGGGGGGGAATTGGACGATGAATCTGCCATAGTTTTCATTTGTGTCCCAAGTACTTACAGACCCATCCTGGTCCATATTCAAGGGAATGAGGATAATCAGGTCCAGAAGTGATTTGGTGTTCAAGTTTTGAATCTCAACACTTCCACATTAAGCAGCTGTTTATGGATAAGTATATATATATATACATATATATATATATATATATATATATATACATATATATATATATATATATATATATAGGCAGCATCTTCTCTTAAGACTCACATGACACAGCCATCATATTATCCTAATATTATTTCTCTCCATGCACCACATATCCTCAACCATCACTTGCCAGATTTCACTTTCATACGTAATCACACTGCTTGTACATGCCTAATAGACTTGTCATCCAAATATACTTCTTCCACATCTGATTTCTCATCCGTCTCCATTGTCTTACACTTATTACATATAAACTGGTAATTCCACTGCACTTCTTGTGTATCCAATGCTTAAAAGTGCCAAAAAGTTAATTTGCTCCCAACTCTATTTCCACTAACTGAGCAAGGGAACTTTTCTCTTTCTGACGGCTTTCCAACACTACAACAACTGATCATCACTTTGGTCTCGATAACATTAATTCTCAGATCTTTCCTTTCCATAGCATTCCTCCAAGTCTTTAACTTAACAAGTAGACCTTCCGTTGTTTCACAGGCAATCACTGAATCATCAGCAACTTTTTGGGACCACTGATACGAAACTGCCTTTACATCTCTTCTAAGATAGAAATGTAAAGCAACGGACTGAGTAGAGAACCCTGATATACTCTCACTTTAACATTAAATGTGCTCTTAATTCTCACACGACTTTGATTATTTCTGTACATTGCTTAAATAACCTTCACCAGCAACTCGCTAGCCCCTAATTTAGACAAAGTCCACCAGACAACATATCTTGACACTCTGTCAAAAGCTTTTTCCATATCCACAAGAGCAAAATACAGGTCGTGATTCTTGCTAAGATACTTCTCTTGCATTTGTCTTAGGATAAATATAGCATCAATGGTGCTTCGCTCAAGCATAAAACCAAACTGCATTTCATCTTTCCTCATCTGACTTCTCATTTGCGGCTGAGTTATTCCCTTAACACTTTTAGGACTCGCCGATTCATTAACTTAAAGCCCTTGTAATTACCTCCTTTACGTTTGTAACAGTTCACAATTTTACTAAGATCACAGTTTTTTGGAACATGCCCCTCTTTTATGATCTGATTTGTCAAGCCTGTGATCATCTCAATACCTGTTCACCAGCATCCTTCTTGATTTTATTCACAGCTTCCGATACCATTTCTTCCTCAATTCTTATGATTGGACCAGATACTGCTTTTGCAACTTGTAGATTTTCTCACTCCCATGAAAAGTCAATATTCAATAATCTCTCATAATCGCATTTCCAAGAAGCTCTTAACCTGTTCATTTGTTGCTAACACTCCATTATCATTTCGAATGCACATCTCTCCAACAATATCTATATTTGTCTTTAACATCTGTTTAGCTATCCTCAATACTTCATTCTTCTACTCATCCCTTTGAAGTATATCTGCAAACCAACTTTCTCAGCTTCCACCTTAGCTTTATAGATTGCTCTTCTTGCTCTTCTCTTTGCTACCGGATTCCTTATTCGCTAAGCTTTTATTTGCTCATTCCATCATTTCCACTTATCTTTGATATAATTCTTAACTTTCTCATTCCACCACAATCTCAACCTATGCCTTGGAGGCCCTCTCGTCCACCAATAAGTCTTATGTTAATCTATAACCTTCAGTGTAGTCCGCGGACACAAAGAAATATAGCAAGCATAATATTTTCATTTCTTTTCTTCTTTTTCAATAAAAAAAAGCATTGCAAGAAATATAAGAAGCTGCGTTTGCTGGCAATTTTTAATATTTGATTATAAGTAGTAGTTGGGTTAGTAGTAGTGCTTGAGTTTGGCTCAGTTTCAAAGTGTTTGATAGAATTCACAGGTAATAATAGGTATTATTTGACAGTGAATGCTTATACCTTGATCCCCAATGTGAGACAGAAATTTGGCAACCGAGTAGAGATTACAAAGGCTTCCAGTGATGAACATGATAGACATGAATTAACGGCCACTGAAGTCAAGAAGAAGCTGACTCATCAAATTTTGACTCATCAAATTTTGACTCATCAAATTTTGACTCATCAAATTCTGACTCATCAAATTTTTGTCATGAGTCATCAAAGCTGACTCATCAAATTTTGACTCATCAAATTCAATCACATAAGTCAAGCTTCTAATAACAACTAACGAAGAGACCAGGCTACAGCTTTGGACCAGAGCGATAGAGAATGCCCCCTCTCCTACTGACATGAGAATCCTCCCTTCTGATGCCCTCTCTCCTGGCTCAAAAGCACCCTGGGTCCAATAGAGGACAATGTGACGATCAAAAGTCGCTATGGCCAGACGGGGCTACAAAACCGATCCAATCATCTGCAAGGAGAACCATACGCTGCAACACTGCTTTGTCTGCCCTCTACTGCCCAACCGGTGCAGCTTAAAAGATCTTGCAGAGTTCAATGATAATGCAAAAGACTGTGTGAAAAAGTGTGAAACTGTCGTATGACCACATGACCCTTCAAAGACACGCAAAGAAAAAGTTAACAAAACATTCGCATCACTGCCTCGAGTGATTTCTGAAATTTGTTTTATTGTTTAGGAAATAAAGGAAAATAAGTGAAAATAGAAAGAAAAAATGGAATAATGATTATGCCAACAACTACGTAAATAAGTGGAAACTGTCATATGACCACATGACCCTTCAAATGCAGGCAAAGAAGGAGTAGTAATGGTAGTAGCGCTAATAGTTATATCATAATAAATATTAATGTTTCGTCTGTTGTTTTTTACATGTTTTTACATGTTTTTACATGTATTTAAAATAAATTCTTTGCACCTATATTTTATAAAAACGATATTAATGTTAATAACAGCCAAAACATCAATAAAAAAAATGAAATTTATTAAAAGTGTAATTTCATTTAGAACAGATTTTGTAAGAATACATAACCTCAATGTCTTGCATTGTTATATTTATTTATCCAAACTAGTTAATACCGGCTCCTTGAGCGATGATCGTACAGTACCTGAGCATGTCAATTTATTATATTTTTTTTAATGGAAATCGCTCCAGACAAGGCATGAAGCCACTTGGTGTAAGGAGTTAAAAAAATACTACTTCAAAGTGAAAAAATAGCCAAGAATAAGTGTTAGAGGGATAGATTCCGACCCAGAAAACAGCAATTATTCCCCTTTGTCAGAAACATCGCTCATGGAATGTGAGGACTAAAGGACAAGATACGAGAAGCAAGAGTTACGAGACCGCCGAAAGTAAACCGAAAGTTCACTTTCTACTCTCCTATCCATCTTTCCTTAGCTTTTACTGCTGAAGATGACAATTTCGTGCAAAACATATACTACTTAATATCTGCATGAGAGAGTGAGTAACTACTATGAATTCAGTTATGTATTTTTATATCAGCAAAAACGTTAGAAATTATGTTTTTTAAGCAAATGCCGAATACTGTTTCTTTTTTGAAGATGATAAAAAAAAGGTCACTTAGTTTAAAAAAAAGATTTATTTAGTGTTTTTTATGTTATTATGTTATATTCATTTCTTTATCTTTATAAAACACGTATCCAGTAACAAATAATCCTTTAGACTTAGGTGAGATTCGAACTCGGGTATTGACAGCGTAAAAACAGCTGTAATCTATGCAAAACATTCACAACAAAATCTCATTTAGCTACAACCACTCAACATAATTTTCCTTTCCCCCTCTGTGTACCTAAAACTAAACGGAACTTCTATGAACAAAGTGTCTTTTTAAAAACTACCCGTTTGTGGAACACAATACCATGGGGCTGCTTCCCAGCTGACTCAAACAAGGTTGTTTTCAAGTCCAATGTTAACAAATTCTTGTTGAGCCGTCCTCTTAAATAATCAAACTCTGCCCAGTCCCAACCACCGTTACCAATCCTTCGGACAAACTCATTAACCCTTTTGGGCATTGATAAGCGGTGACTCGTTAGTACATAAAAAACTACTACCTTAGTAATGTGTACTCTGCCTATTACTTTTTTTGTCAACCAATCACATGTTTGTATTTGCGTACGAACGCACAAACGTTATAATAGTATACAGATGAGACAGAAAGAAGTCAATACTATTGTTGTTAACTCTTTTCAAAATGATTTATTCCGTTTTTATTTTGTGTGTCCTTATTTACTTGCCTCCCCACAAGGTAGGTTTTAAATGTGGGGAAAATCCAATTCCACAAAAATCGTACTCTGGATTGGGACAAAAATAAAAAGAATGTCTCATTGTGTCTGTATTTCTTGCCTATACGTAACTATGATAAGTACATATTGAAATGTTTGTTTAATAGCAATTGAATATTTATTGAAATCAAAAATAACATAAGGGAAAACTAAAACGAATTTTTACAAATCCTATCTATAAAAAATGTAAATATAACTATACTTTGCATTATTTTTTTCTAACCTCAAGCAATATGTCTTCACCCGGGTAACGCCGAGTAAATACATAAGAATGACTGCACGAAACGATTACAAATCTGTTTTCTGTTTGGCTATTTTTCTTGTTTCCTCCCTTCTCTTCCTTTCATACTTTTCTTTCTTTTTTTCTATTTTCCTTCTTTCTTTATCTTTCTTTCTCTATTTCGTTTTCTTTCTCTCTACAGAGACAGTCTTTCTTTTGTCCCCCTTTTTTTCTTTCTTTCGTTCTTTATCATTCTCTATTTCTTGCTTTTTCTTTCTTTCTAGATCTATTCGGCCGTTTTCCTTTATTTCTTTTTTCTGTCTTACTTTTCTTGTTTCTTCTCTTATTTGCTATTTTCTTTCTGTCTTTGTTTCTTTATGTAGTTCTTTTTATTTCTCTCTGTCTTTCTTTTTAACATTCTTCCTTTCTTCTCACTTTCATCTTTCTTCCTTTCTGTAAACCTTGCTTTTCTTTTTTTGATTCTTCCCATCTCTTAATCTTTTACTCTTTTTTGTCTGTAGAATTGTCTTTCTTTTTCTTTCTTTCTTTCTTTCTTTCTTTCTTTCTTCGTTTCTTTTTCTTCTCTTCTTTCACTTTTATTGTTTTCCCTCTTTCTTTATTTCTTTCTTTCTTTACCCTCCTTTTTTTCATATTTCTTTCTTTAAATTTTTCCTCATTTCCTTTTTATTTTCTTCTTCGCTTTCTTTCTTTCTTTCCTTCTTTCTCCACTTTTTCCTTTTTTCTTTCTTTCTTTCTTTCTTTCTTTCTCCCAAAGTTATTGAAAATGTGATCAATCATGTTTCTCAACTCATGATAACACTGAATTTATTTTGTTGTGTAACAACAACAACAACAACAACAACATCATTTTCTTTCATCTCCGCCCCCCCCCCACTCGTTTTTACCGTATTCCTCAAAAGACATCATTATCATTATCTGATGACATATTTACAAACAACTAATCAAAATTAATGAAATCACACTCCTAATTGTCAAAGAACTGAGCACCCCCCACCAAAAAAAAGCCCAACAATTTTACAGCTTAAGTCCAAGCATAATTGCTTGAGTGTTAGCGAAAAAAAATTAAGATTTTTTTTCAAACAAATTTTTTTAGCACGCCATTGTAAAAAAATAAATAAAAGAGTAAAAATAATACGACAGTGGCGTTTGGCTTTCCCAGTAAAAGTTAATATCCTTTACATTTTTTTGTCTTGTATTAAGAATTAAAAGCGAATAAAACTCAACGAAAAAAAATATATAAGGAAAATAGGAGAAACCTCCTTTTAAGGAGGTTTCTCCTATTTTCCTTATATATTTTAATAGAAATGTAATAGAAATGCATTTATTTATTTTTGTTGAACATTAAAGTGAAAATAAAGTAAAAAGTGTGCGATGAAAAAATACGATTGCTAAATAAAACCGTGCAGGAAGGGGCTCTTTAGTTTATTTTCGTATATTTTCTTATTCTCCTACACGAACTAAGTTTTCCTTTCCAATGGAATAAATAAAATTACCAATTAAGGTTTTAATGGTTTTTTTATTTTCATTTGTCCGAGCCGTTTTCCAGTATAACAATATCGATATTTGCAATATTAATTTATTATTATACGAAACTAGACAATATCTGTCCCAGGACAGATTAAATGAATCTCCAAAACAGAACAGTTTTGCACAGTGTTATGTCGCTTACAAAGATTAAAATCAAGATATAATGATACTAAACCTTATACCTAGAATCCTTATTTAATTTTGATAAACATCCTTTACATGATTTTGATTGTAGAAAATGTCTAAAATGTAGGCGTAAGCATAAGGGGTCTTAATAAGGAATTAAAATTCAAGGAATATTGCTTAATTCACGTCTATGGTTCGAATTCAATGCAAATCTGAAATATTTCAATTTTCAAATAGGAAGTTGTATTAATATGATGCCTCCTAAAACTCTTTAAAATACTCTGAAATTTTGAGAATATTTATTAATTTATTTTTATGATTTCACAAAAATAGGAAGTGTCTGAATTTTCACAAAGGGCTTCCACCATCTTTGTATGAAACTTAATTAAACTAAATATAACCTGAATTACGACCCCTTACGTCTATCAACCGCATTCCAAAATTGATAATGATCGGTTAATTAGTTTAGGAGTGAATTATGTACATGCAAATATATAAACATATGCACCTTCCTAAATTTATATAACGCAAAGTACCTGCTAAAATTTACTTTAGTTCTGGTATTGAGTTATTTTTGAAAAGAAAATTCAGTTTTAATTGTTCTAATTAGCTATAATTTGTAATTAACTGAACTAGTCACCTATCTGTATCTTAGCTATCTATGTATTTCTCTCGCCCTCTCTCATTCTATATTGATACAACCACTTTCTAATATTACTTAATGTCTTTGGGAGTAATTCTGTTTTTGCAGCACCGTCATCTAATGTGCACATGTGTGTCTGTACACACCACAAACATGTATGTAAATTAGATGGTAAAATAATAAGTATCTTTACTTCTATATAATAATAATAATAATAATAATAATAATAATAATAATAATAATAATAATCTCATTAAGAAAGCAATTGGAACATGGAGACTAGAACTGACAGCTGGAGCATAACACCTGACTTGGATAAAAATACAGAGACTCCCTATCAGCACTATTATTTATCATAGCCATGATGCCACTCAATTACATACTCAGGAAATGTGATGTCCGATACAAGTTTACAGACACAGAACAAAGAATAAACCACCTCATGTACATGGACGACCTGAAACTATTTGCAAAAAAAAAGAAACTGGAACAGCTGATAAATACGACTAGAATCTTCAGCCAGGACATTCAAAAGGAATGGAAAAGTGTGCACTGCTCGAGATGAAAAGGGGAAAACTGGAGACAATAGAGGGCATGGAACTGCCCAACCAAGAGGAGATGAGGGCGCTAGGCAAACAGGAGAGCTATAAATATTTGTGAGTTATGGAAGCCGACACAATCAAATCAACAGAAATGTAAGAGAAGATTGGAAAAGAATATCTGAAAAGAACAAGAAAGCTCTTAGAAACAAGATTATATAGCAAAAACCTAATCAAAGGAATAAATACCTGGGCAGTATCACTAATAAGATACTCTGGACCATTCATAGGTTGAACTAAAGAAGAATTCAGGCACCTTGACCAGACACTAGAACATTAATGACCATGCACAACGAACTACACCCAAAAAACGATACAAACAGACTCTGCATGAAAATAAAGAGAAGGCAGAAGAGGACTGGTAAGTATAGAAGACTGTGTGGAAGACAAAAAAAAAGAGCTGGAGATATACATAACACAGAACACAGAAAGGCTGATCACTGCAGCAAGAGACACCATCCCAATGAACAACTCGGGAAGCACCGAAGTCAGAAACAAAAAGACAACAAAAAGAAAAGTGGGAAGAAAGACAACTACATTGACGTTTCATAAGAATGACAAGAGAAGAGACCCACGAAAATACTTGGGCATGGCTAAAAAAGGACACTTAAACAGAGGAACTGAATCTCTACTGACGGCTGCACAGAACAATGCGTTTAGGACAGACTACATTAAAGCTAATAAATGCAGACTGTGTGGACAAAGAGACTAAACAGTAAATCACATAATAAGTGAATGCAACAAACTAGCCTAAAAAGACTACAAGAACAGACATGACTGTGTGGGGAAAGCAGTACACTGGGAACTATGCAAACGACTGCATTTTGAACATGCTGACAAATGGTACAAACATAATTCCAAGACAGTACTGGAAAACGAAAAATACAACATCCTCTGGGATATAGAGGTGCAAACAGATAAACTCATACAAGCAAGGAGACCGGATGGCATAATAGTCATCAAGAAGGAAAACTCCTGCCAAATCATGCCAGTAGCCGACAGAAAAACGAAGCAAATACACTGAACTTACCAGAGAAGAAAAGGATACAGAGTATGAAGAAAGTCAAAATAATACCAATAATTGTAGGAGCAATAGGTACAGTCCCTAAAAACTAGGAAAAAGACTTGGAGGAATTAAAATCAAACAGGAGGCTGAAAACCATACAACAGACGGCAATGATGAAAACAGATAAAATCTTAAAGAAAATCGTTGGATGCTGAAACCAATCCACATAAGCTACGAATGCTAACCAGTCATACGGAAAGTGTAATAGGAAGAAAACAAACACACAGAAAAAAACACTACATGAACTGAAGGAACATAAACTGAAAAACATTTCATAAACTAGCCCCCTACCCCCCAAAAATATGATGGAAGCAGCCTCAGCTGGTACCACACAAAATAGTCGTGAAGGGTCAAGAAGGATGGAAAGACCGAAGAGGGAGAGCACTGACAAGACCTCCACTGGAAGAGTGCAGAGAGTACTAGAACCTGAGGGAGGTTTATTGCCACCCAAATCCCAGAGAAGATCAAGTTGTTGCCAGCAAGAAATCAATGGTAAGCGGCTGTTGTGATAACGCAAAATCATTTGCAATGGTTATCCTAAGAGGTGGAGAGTACTGGAAATCTGGGGAGACTTATTGTCACTCAGGTTCCATCAGTGATTATCAGTGAGCTAATGTGTGAGAACTAGTGAGTAAATAATAATAATAAAGATACTTATTATTTTCAGTTTTGTAACAAGAATATCTTAACAGATATGTCAAAGTTTATGAATTTTTGAACGAAATCAATGTAGAATAAATAGTACTAGTAGTTATATATATATATATATATATATATATATATATATATATATAAAGTTAATGGACTAGAACAATTCATGAGTTACCTTTAGTGAGATTAATCCAAATATATATTTTAGTAAAAAATAGATATAATTGCATACCCAGGATATGCTTCAATGTTGCAATTAAAATAAGTTGAATAATCAATTCAAAGTTTTTATATATTAATAGGGAAGATTTGAAAGAATTCAAATATTTGAATCCAGCTCTGGAAATAAATATTCAACAATGTTCATATATTAATGCACGTTTTTGAAAACCACTTTTATTAGCAAAGTTACATTTAAGTAAAGTTTAACAATGTAGAGAATTTTCTTTATCGGAATATTAAAATTTATCAATTACAATCTCAGTTAATATTATATGTATTTACCCAAAATCATTAATGAACATTCTCAAGTCAAGAGAGAAAAAATCGAATCATGTTTAACAAGATAGATCCGCACAAGAGTCCAAGACAAAAACATGGCATATTACTGTCAAAATAAAGGAGTTGGATTTATTATCTTTTTTCCTTCAACAAACAGAATAAGCAAAATAAAATGAAATTCACTTAACCCCTAGATAATATATATATATATATATATATATATATATATATATATATATATATATATAGAGAGAGAGAGAGAGAGAGAGATAATTTTCTTTTTCCTTGCGTGTTTCTTTAAATATATAAACTTCGATCGATTATATATAATCATTCTTCCTTTCATGAGAAATTGCCTGTCTGCACACAAAATAAAAGTGGCTTCTGATGTGTGAGGAAGCCAAAAGTTGAATAAAAATGTTTAAAATAAAATGGAATCGACACATAACAAAAAATTGAAACCTATTGACAAAAAGAAACACAAAACCCCAAAAACGTTCATTAAAACAAAGTGTAACAAACAATGGCAATTCAAACATTAAAGAAACACCCATCCATCCCACTCCACCCCGAAAATCAAATAAAATTGACATCCATTTTCTAAAAAGCCAAAATAAAATCCTCTTTTTTATTTTCTCTTGATAAGTTTTTGTTTATGTTTTGATATTTCTTTTTAAAAAATTATTTTTGTCTTTTCTCAAAATTTTACTGTTAAAATGAAACATTTTGCCATTTTTGAAAAATAAGACAAAAAACAAAAACTAAGTAAACAAAGAAACAAGTAAACAAAGAAACAAAAATGTTTCTTCAATTGAAAAGTAATGACCGATTATTGGTTTCCCCTTGTCTTTTGAATATTTTCTCTTCTTTTCTATTATCAGCAGAAAGCAGCTTCGTACCCTGTGATCTCAGCCCTTCTGAAGCTGGACATATGTTTGTTTAATTGCATATCAACCCTTTTCCAGCCATATATCAAGCATAAATGTTTGCGTATTCACTATCACACCAATCAATAAATCCCGGGCCTGGTATATAGATGGTGCCACTAATAAAAATTCATATGATTTTAATAAAGTACTAACCTTCAAATGGCCGATTGTAAATTGAAGTTGCATAAGAAAGCAGAAGAGTTGAAGATATAAGAAGACACTGTAATCGCCATTTTGCACGAACATTTGTCAATGAGAAAACTGACGATCAGAGTGTTGTTTGCAACTATTTCAACACAACGAAAAAGAAGTTTTGGCGTCAATATGTTACAATGGATCAAATATGGATTCACCACTTTACTTCGGAGGTCAAATCCGCAGTCAGCTAAGTAGATAGCAGCACGTGAAAGCCGTCTAAAGCAATTAAAGACACAAACATCAGCAGGCATGGTTTTGACCTCTGTATTCTAGGATGTGCAAGGTTCATCGATTATTGCAAGAAAGGAAGAACCATCAATGCATTATTGGAAACAGTTGCAAATAACCCTCTAAATCGTCGACATATTGTTGTCCTTGATCAACTGTGAGCAAACGCGGCACCCACTTTAAACAAATTGACAAATGTTCATGCAAAAGTGTGAACACACTGCTTTCTGATATCTTCAACTCCTCTGCTATCTCACACAACTTCAATTTACTATCGACCGAAACGACTTTGTGGACTTTTTTTATGTTTTCTGGAACCACTGCCAGATTTGAGCGACCTGAGCATTCAAGTTCATTTGTGTCTGTACGACCACGTTTAAAGTCAGCATACCACATCTTAACCATTGTTTCCGATGGATCAGAGTTCAAATAACACTAATCAAGACATTGCTTTGCTTGAACAGTATTCTTCCCATCAGAAAGCAATGCGTTATTAACATATGGAATTCAGATTGTTTCTATTGTTTTAAAAATTTGCAACAGTAGCTTCAGTTAAATAACTGTAATTTGCAAACTAATAATCCATTTGGGCTTAAATTTTGACTCGTGCCATTTGAAGGTTAGTACTTTATAAAAATTATAAACTGGATTTTTTATCACTGGTGCCATCTCTATGTCAGGTACGGGACTTATTGAATAAAAGTGATTTTTTTCATTTATCACACCTATATTACCATAAAACGACTCACTATTATTCAACTCAATAATACAACATAGTCTTTTGAAATACTGTATGTATAGTAGAGAAGAAAGACCCAGACACAGCTATGTGTATGACTAATTTACATAACTTTTAAAAAATTATTTTATAATAAATTCATATTTGGTGTTATTTATTTGTAATTTTGCTGCCCTATTTTCCTATACATGCAATAGTTATGTCGATATTAACAGTGATAAAAAAAACAAGATAAATTACCAACATATTTTGACATATGGCAGTTGAAGGTTAGTAGTTTTTAAAAATCATATAGATTTTTCATTAGTGGCATCATCTATATGTCAAACCAGGAACTTATTGAGTGATCTGTTAAGTTATTTTGTATATACCTTGATGCAATTGCGGGTTAAAACATTATTTGGACATTAATGTCGATAACAGAACTTCGACAGACTGAGACCAATTTTATTTTACTTGAATATTTTTAGGTGTGTAACTGGGAATGCAACATGTTAGAACAATCACTCTAACTTGCTGCTCTATGGCCAATCACATTCACTGCTCTATGGCTAATCACATTCACTGCTCTATGGCTAATCACATTCACTGCTCTATGGCCAATCACATTCACTGCTCTATGGCCAATCACATTCACTGCTCTATGGCTAATCACATTCACTGCTCTATGGCCAATCACATTCACTGCTCTATGGCCAACATGGTGCAAGTAAAAGACCCCTACAATGGATCCAGAAAGATGTATAAAAATGGAAAGAGAATGAAAAGGAAAAGAAAACAAATAGATATTACAAACGTGGGTGAAAGAAGAAGATAATATATATATATATATATATATATATATATATATATATATATATATATATATATATATATATATATATATATAAAGAACTCAAAAAGAAGAAAGAAAGAGAAAAGAATGGAGAGATGAAAAACCAAAAAAAAAATTAAAATTTAAGAGAAAGAAAAGGAACGAAAGAAAACGATAGAAAGTTGTAAGAAGAATGAAAAAAATGGATGTTTAAAAAGAAGGAATAACAAAAAGTTAGAGAAAATATGAATGAAAAGAAATAGAGAGAGAGAGAGTAAAGAAAAGAAGAGAAATAAAATGCTGAAAAAAGAGGAAGGAAAGAAAAAGAAGAACGAAAACAATAGAGAAACATATGGATGAGAAAGAAAAAAAGGTGAAAAGAAAGAGAAAAAGAAAAAGTCATAAAAACGAAATAAGGAAAAAAAGAGAATAAATAGATGAAAAGATATGGCAAAAATGAAAAAGAGAAGAGATAACGAAAAATAGAGAAAAATATGCATAAAAAGAAATTAAAACAATAGAATCAAATGAAAAAATACATAAAAATGAAAAAGAAAGAAATCGACAAACAAGAATAATGGAGAAAAAAGGACAGAAAGTAAAAGACAGAAAGAAAGAGAAATAAATATACAAAACGAAGGAAAAAAGAAAAAAGTAAAAAAGGTAAAAATTAATTTGAAAAACATCTTTGAACTCCCAAATTATCAACTGAGATAAGACGAAGTTTTTTGTGAGGAAACTGTCAGATATTAACCCTAACCTCATCCCTAACTCAACCCTAACCCTCAACTCTTGTCTCTTTCACTACGCACCATTCGGTGTCAATATTTAAGTTAATTAGGAGCATGATGCTTTTAGATGCAAATACTTAGTTTTGTTACGATATTTTTGTTATTGATTTTTTATTAATATTATTATCATCATATTATTATATTAATATTATTATTATTATTATTATTATTATTAGTAGTAGTAGTAGTAGTAGTAGTAGTAGTAGTAGTAGTAGAAGTAGTAGTAGTATTTGTAACATTAGTGCATGTTTTAAATGCCTATTGCTTTACATGGGGAAGTGGTTTTCGTGGAAAGAAATTATGAAGGTAAAAGAAATTGAAAATGTTTGAAGATTTTAAAGAAAAGAAAAAGAAGAAGAAGAAGAAGAAAAAGAAGAAAAAGAAGAAAAAGAAGAAGAAGAACAAGAGGAAGAAGAACAAGAAAAGGTAGAAGGAGAAATAAAAGTAGAAGAAAAATAAATGGAAGTTGTAGCAGCAAGAGAGAAAGAAGAGGATTGAGTAGAAGAAGCAGTAGAAAAAGAAGCGGAAAAAGAAAAGTAACAGTATAAGAAATAGTAGTCCGAATAATCCAACTAATACATGCGCATATTGTTTGTTGAAATGTGGAAGGCACTAATGCTAAGATATCTTTTAAAATGAAAACGTTGAACAGAAAATAAAATGTGGATTTGAAGAGATTGTATTAAAGAGACTTTGTGGAAACATAATGGTCGCTCATCTCGCTGGGATACAATGAGAAATAAGTGTCTATTTTCCACTTTAGTAAATGTGAATTCTATATTAGAGGTAGTAGATTGAGAGAAGTTAAAAGGAAAAGTCGTCTGAAGGCCGAAGAGACGAAACAATGAAACACATGGTCAACAACAACAACAATATTTATTTGGTGTGTGGTGTGCAAGGCAAGATGTTGTACACATGCGTTTATAAAGAACTGAGAGACTGGGTACGTTTAATATATTTGTGTTTTTAACTCATTGTTAAGAAGTGTTCTCTAGTAGGACAAGTAACGGTTTCCAATTAGCGTAAAGCATTACTCTTCCGAATAGAATTCTCTCAGTAAACAAATATAAAAACATGATAATTTCTTTTACTCTCCTGGGTTAAATAGCGTATATGAAATATTGCTGACAACTGTACTAGCGGTCGGTTTCAAATCTCAGTTTTAAACATTTACCATGTCTAGCCATACTAAAGAGCCGTAGTAAAACAACTGTCTATGGATGACTATCCCCCTACTTGCGTTGAACTCTCTAGAAAGTGAAATTGCCAACTGCCATCAACGTAAATGAAAAGCTCTTTGTGTAAAAAATGGAGCACTCTTCGGCAATTAACAGTGTTTATATAAACATTGAGAATTCACTTACTCATGACAGGTGACTGATAGCTAAATAGTTGGAAGTACTGACTGTCAACTAGAGGGTTAAGTTTCGATCTCGGCTTAAGGCACTTACTTGTTTAGCCACACCGAAGAGTTGTGATACAGCAAAACAGTATTATGGAAATAATAATAATGTTCTCATGCATTACAATATGATCATTCCTTTAACTTTAAACAAGCTAGACTTATTAAATTCATTTTAAATAAATCTTCCTAAAGACTTCTTGAATCATCATTAAAGAACGTAACGGCTTTTACAATTTATTTCCTTTAATCAGCCAACTAAGACTAACCGAACAGAACTTGAATTTAGACCCAGGCTATTTTACACCACATTCTCAACAAAACTTTGTACATAACATCGATATTAAAATAAGACAAAAAAACACGCTCCTTCCACTTCATTAGTGACCTGCATAGTTTGAATTCTAACGTCTATGTTTCGTTCGAAAAAAAAAGAACAAAAACATTCTTTTCACGTCATAGACGCACTACGTATTTTCAAATATTGTCTTCTGTCAATGTTTTTCTTCAAATTAGTCATCTTGAGCAAGTCTTAAAATGAAGACGAAACGTTGATGAATATATAAACAATTTTCGGTTTTCCTGTTTTCATTTATGAGAAATAAGCTTTATTTAATTCATATGACGTGTCGCTACCCTTTATACTGTCTTTAAATGTATTTAAATCCTAGCAAATGTGATAAGCTATGCACAAGATGAGCACAAGATGAGATTTAGTAGCAGAGGAAGAGAAGGGAAGTTTCGTGCTCAAAGACTCAGTGACTGCCAGCGTATTGAGACATAAAAATTAACTTCTAAAAAAAACAGTCGTTCACATATCTAAAACCGATCCGAATCAATTTGTCTGTGTGTGTGTGTATATATATATATATATATATATACATATATATATATATATATATATATATATATATATATATATATATATATATATATATATATATATATATATGAGGACAGGTACTCTTCTAGTATTTATATAAAGGTAGGTATGTTCATATGTTTATATATTTGTACAGGATTCACTACTAAGCTAATTAACAAATCATTATGAATTTTGGAACACAGTTGATAGGCGAAACATGGACTATATTTAGTTCAATTTAGGTTATACTAAGACAGGTAAAATTAATTACCAAAAACAGAACAATTTCGCACCAATGTTATGTCCACTTGAAAAGGTTAAAATCAAGATGTAATGCTATTTAACTTTATGTCTAGAATCCTTATTCCAATTTTGATCAAAATCCATCACATGATTTTGATTCTAGAAAATGTCTAAAATTGAAGACTTAAGCTTAAGGGATATTAAGAATAAATGTAAATCAAGCGTATCTTGTTTAACTGGTGTCCAATGACTATGGATTAAAGTCAATGCAAATCTGAAATACTTGAATTTCCAATTGGGACGTTGTTCCCATATTATGCCACTAAAACCCTTTAAATTACTCCAAGGAAACTGAAATTTGAAGAATATTTATTAATTTAACAAAATTCGGAGGTATCTGAATTTTTATGAAGGGCTTCCACCCCTATCTGCCCCCTTTGGATAAATCTTAATGAAAGTAAATATAGCCTACATTACTGACGACTAGCAACTGTGTTCCAGAATTCATAATGATCAGTCCATAGACTAGGAATGAAGCCTATGCATACAAATATATAAACATATACACATACCTAATTTTATATTAATCTCTCTCATATATATATATATATATATATATATATATATATATATATATATATATATATATATATATAATTATAGATATCTACATATGTATACGTTTCATCCTTTCGGGAATCGTCAGTGTAGATATGATTATTCATACCGGTCGCAGGATTCGAGACCCCGGACACGAGTCATGTTTTTAGCTCAACTTCCGACGTTTTAGCCCACACGGTCACTATAAACAACCTGATAAATCAGTGAGAGATTAAACCTATTAAAGGCAGACGTCGTCAACAGTGTTCAACTAATGAAGGAACATGCATTAAAGCTACGCTAACGACTGTGTTAATACTACTCACTACAGTGCCCAGTCTAGATTTGGGGACGAAAATAATATACACATATATATATATATAGTCATCAACCAACTGTCTGCTCTTCAGTGTTGCTAGACAAGCAAGTACTTCAAGATGAGTTTGAAGCACATCTGTTTTAGCAATAGGTGGGCGTCTGTAAGACAGTGGCATCTAAATGATGTTGATGATCATCACAGATGATGATGATGATTTATTTTTCAGCAGCTGAGAGTGTTCTACTCTTTTATATAGAGCTCTCGCTTTATCGATAAAGCCGAACACAGTGGATTCTCTAACTTAAGAGGCAAACCCCATTCCAGAGTCTCTCGATGCGTATTTGGATAAGCAAAACTGTCGCTACACTATCAAATTGGATACGTGTAATTAATGTAGTTTAAAAAAATAAACGTTTTGTTTATTTTTCAATTTGTGTTTTATCATTATACTTTGTTTTTCATGTCACTTCGATTAATTCTCAGAGATGAAGGGGCCCCTTTCTGCGGCTAACACTCGATTTCTTTATGAGATGCATAAATATTCGTGTGTTTATTTGAAGTTCTTCTCTACTTTCTATACATTGAGTAAGTAAAGCATTGAAGAATGATAATTTTCCCTCTCCCCAATAAACCAATAAACTATGTTATAGTTTATTGGTTTCTTGTGGTCTTTGCTTGGCTTTGCTGGATTCCAAGACTAGAATACATCTGGTCTGGTGAGTATCCAGTTAAGTGTTGTTACTTGTGGTAGCATCACTTGGAAAAGGTGCACCATTTCCCGTATGAGTCAGTGTGTAGCCATGCCGAGGGGATCTTTTGGGGGCTTCGAATACTATGTTATTTTTAATATTTGGTAACGGTTTACTTGTAGGGTGAAATATCCTCATGTAAGGTTGTCCTGACAAACCATTGTAAGGAGAGACCGAGGAGACTCGAAAATAGCGTCTAGTTAGCATTGAAATTCTCTCTTATACAAAATAACGTTAAAAGTTTACATTCAATTAATTGTCACATTATTTACAATGTTCTAAACATTTTCTAATCTCATTTTATTGCGTTACACTTCTTGCTTTCATTTTTGTCTTTACCCAGTTTCTAATTTCTTGATCACATAATTTACAATGTTCTCAGAGACATATATTTATGAAAAATAATTTTATTCATTTTTCATAAATATATATATAAAAAATATATAACGTTTCTTGTTTTTTTTTTCAAAATTCTATAATAAAATTCAAAAAACGTTTTCTTAAGGATGTGTCCCACTCACCAAATCATATAAGAATAACCGCGCCAATACAGACATCTATAATGTTAAATTTTCTCAAAATCGTCAACGAGATCAGACGAAAATTATCCCTTTGAAGGCACGTTTGGATTTACTTGCGATTTTAACACCAGAAAAATGAGGAAGAAAAAAAAAGAAAGAAAGTAAATAACTCTTTGTTAAGGCCGGTTGACGGCGAAAGTCTCAGAAAAATTACGTTACTTATTTAATAAATATATATAAAAATATATAACGTTTCTTGTTTTTTCAAAATTCTATAATACAAATTAAAATAACGTTTTCTTAAGTATGTGTTCCCCCTCCAATTCACACACATATATATATATATATATATATATATATATATATATATATATATATATATATATATATATGTGTGTGTGTGTGTGTGTGTATTTTATTTTGTAACATAATGTACTTAATATAGCTAAATAGTTTAAAGCTACAGCTATGCTATATTCAGTATTTTTATGTAGTTCAATACCACATAAATATCACAGAGGACAGATTCACATAATTTCTTACAACTTATTTTTTATTTCGCAGACAATTGTTTCGACTAACATCAAGATATTTGTAAAATGCTCCTATGCATTTATTTATTTCTTGGTGTGGTAATCTTCAGTGCAAATTGTACAAAAAATTTAAAAATATGCAAAACTATGGCGATCATAGTACTCAATATGAACTTATATATATATATATATATATATATATATATATATATATATATATATATATATATATATATATATAAGTTGATAATGAGTACTGACTGTAATCCAGGCTATGATCGCCAAGTTCTTGCATATTTTTAAGTTTTTAAAATTTTTTTGTACAATTTGCACTGAAGATTACCACACCAAGAAATAAATAAATGCATAGGAGCATTTTACAAATATCTTGATGTTAGTCGAAACAATTCTCGAAAGGATAAATAAAACCATCAAAATTAAGCTCCACCTGAACCAATGGATCAACACCACAAATACCATTGATTGGTTTAATAAAATAGATGATAAGAACCACTGTACTTTCATCTAATTCGACATCATGGATTACTACCCTTCCATAAAAAAGGATTTATTCCACAAGGCACTAAACTTTTCCAGCCCGCACACAGATATTACTAAGGATGAAATAGAAATTATACACAGAAGACTTACTGATGTATGATGAAGAACAATGGATAAAAAATGAATCGACATACCTGTTCGATGTGGCAATGGGGTAACTAGACTTTGCTGAAATATCCGACCTGTTGGGTTTCCTGATTTTACATAAACTAACAGAAACTAGTACGATTAACATTAACGATATAGGGCTGTATAAGGACGACGGACTAGCTATAGTTAGAAATACGAATGCTCCCAAAGCTAAAAGAATAAAAAAGTTTATAGACGAGGTTATAAAAGAGTTATGACTTAAGACATAAATCGTGGCGGGGGTTAAGATCACAAACTTCCTAGATGTAACATTTAACCTCAGCGAGGGGATTTATGAACCTTATATGAAAGATAATCATGTTTTACTATATGTTAACCCCAAATCGAATCACCAACCTAGCGTAATAAAACACATCCCAATATCGATCAGCCACAGAATTAGTAACAACTCATATAATGAAGAAATCTTTAACAACAATAATAGGAATACATACAACAACGCATTAAGAAATAGCGGATATGCCAATACTAACATTGAATATCAATATAGAAATAATAGGAGCTCAAGAAGAAGAAATAGAAATAGAAAAATAATCTGGTATACATCCCCATTTAATCTGCTAGTTAAATCTAAAATTGGACATTTATTCCTTAACCTGTTAAATCGATACTTCCCAATAATAACCCACTGCATAAAATATACAACAAAAACACAATCAAACTTAGTCATAGTTATACAAATAACTTGGAGACAATAATTAAGAGTCATAATAGAAAGGACAACAACTTACAAATTAATAATAACATCAAAGAATGTAGCTGCAGAGATAAGAGTAACTGCCCATTGCAAAGAATATGTCTAACTAAATATATAGTTTACTTGGCAAATGTAATCCTCAGAAAATAACCCTAATCTAAATAAATTTCACATAGGGGGTACAAGTACTGATTTTAAGGCCAGGTACACGATCCACAGATTCTCATTTAACAACCCAAATTACAAGAAATTATGAACCTCACTATCCAACTACATTAAATGCCTAAAAATTGAAAATATCGTACCTGTGGTACAATGGAGTATTTTTTTAAATCCACAACACCTACACCACACAACCCCACATACTTTCTCTGTCTTAGCGAACAATTAGCTCTTGTTATGTTTCCTGATGAGAGTAAATTACTAAACCAATGACACGAAATAGGTTTTAACTGCAGGCAGTTTAAACGGTTGACTCTGGATAAGTTTGTGAACAACATAGAAAATATAACATAACTATCTTAACTGAAAAGTTCAAAAATTTAATCCGCCTCACGATAGTTATAATCTAATCTACTTGGATCGAATCCAAGTAAACTAGTAAAATTAAATGATCTAGCACTAACCAAAAAATTAAAACAATTTCACTGAAATCATGTATATCCAAAAATAGATATGATAAATATTACAATAGTAGTAATAAGGCAAAGAGGTGAGATAGTAAAAATAATAGTAATAATATTTATTATAATAATAATAATAAAAGATATTAATGGCGATAATAATAATAATAATAATAATAATAATAATAATAATAATAATAATAATAATAATAATAACAATAATAATAATAAAAATAATAATAATAATAATATTAGCAGTTGGAATAATAATTACAGTAACAGTGACGATAATAACAATAATGGCAATAGTGATGATAATAATAATAATTGTAAGTACTAAATTAATAACAAAATTAATAGGTATAGTGAAATGTAGTAAAAATAAAAAGAAATTGATAGAGATAAAACATAACAACAGTAACAATAATAACTATAATAATTGTAAATATAATAATAGTTGGAATAGCTATAGTAACAATAATAGTGTCAATATTAATAGTACTTATAATAACGGTAAAAATAAGAATAACAGCTACAATGTTTATTATGATAATAGCAATAAGAATAAATAATAATAATAATAATAATAATAATAATAATAATAATAATAATAATAATAATAACACCCAAGAAAACAGTAAATGCAGACTGTGTGGACAAAGAGACGAAAGAGTAAATCATATAATAAGTGAATGTAGCAAACTAACCTAAAAAGAATACAAGAACAGTGGGAAAAGCAGTACACCTGGAACGGTGCAAACAATAAAATATCGAATACGCAGACAAATGGTACAAACATAAACCAGAAACAGTACTGGAAAACGAAAAACACAAAATCATCTGGGATATGGATATACAAACAGACACACTCATACAAGGAAGGAGACCGGATGTTATAATAATCAACAAGAAGGAAAAATCTTGCAAAATCGTAGACTTCGCCGTTCCAGCAGTCCACAGAGTGAAGATCAAAGAAACGGAAAAAACGAAGCAAATACACGGAACTAGCCAGAAAACTGAAACGAATATGGAGCATGAAGAAAGTCAGTATAATACCAATAATCGTAGGAGCACTAGAAACAATCCCAAAATAATCTGGAAAAAAGACTGGGAGAAATTGGAATCAAAGGGATCATTGGAACTATACAAAGGACAACAATGATCAAAATGGCTACAATCTTAAGAAAAATCATTGAATGCGGAAACCAACCCGCATAAGCTACGAAGGGTCACATCGAATCTACTACAGGAAGAAAACAAAACCACAGAAAGAACACATCAAACACAAAGGAACAGAAAATGCAAAAAACATCACTTTATAAGCTCCCCCCCCCCAATAAATTACACCGACCTCAACTGACACGACACAAAAATGAACCAATTAACAGAAATAGCAAAAAACACCATCAGCTCACCCCCCCCCTAAAAAATAATGGTACCAGCCTAGGCTGACACCACACAAAATATTTGCATAGGGTCAAGGAGGATGAGAAGACCGAGGAGGGACAGCACAAACCAGACCTCAACTGGAAGTGCAGAGAGTGCTGGGACCTTGGGAAGGCTTATTGCTACCCAAATCCCAGAGAAGTCCAATGGTCCTTACCAGCGAGAAATCAATGGTAAACGACTGTTGCAATACTGCAAGTTTATTTGCGGTGGCTATAAAAAAGAGGTGGAGAATACTGGAAATACTGGAAAACTGATGACCTGTGTGAGAACTCCTAGTGAGTACAAATAATAATAATAATAATAATAATAATAATAATAATAATAATAATAATAATAATAATAATAATAATAATAATAATAATAATAAAAGCGGCGAGGGGTGAAGGAACTAGCAAGTCACATAGAAATAATAATAAATATTTGATAACAATAGTAATGATAAATACAGTTGACCCAAACTTATTCAAATTACGAGGACGACAATTCTAAATATTGGAGATTAAATTTATCTAGCGTTTTTAAATAGAAATACATATATTATCTCTCGCTCTGGTTGCTTGATGACCGGATGATTTTGCACCCACTTGTCCGGCCTATCAGGGGTGGAACCGGTGATCAAGTGCGACCTTAATGGCCGATATGACCTACAGTTAACCAAAATGGAATCTGATCGGCCTCCCAAATCAAACATGCTTCTTTGCCACTCTCTTTCCCTCTTAAAATCTGGCTTCAGTTTGAGATTTTCCAAGGCGTAGCTCAGAATTTCTCACTTTTGATTTTGAATTTATTTTATCCCTGCCTTTGATAAGATGTGATAATAAGCATTGAAACGTTGGTTGATTGATGTAAGGCTATAATATTGTTTATGTAATTTTATATATATATATATATATATATATATATATATATATATATATATATATATATATATATATCAATATATATATATATATATATATATATATATATATATATATATATATATTAGTTTGGTCTTCCACATGTTTCTAGTGATATATTTTTATAACGATGAGTGGTCTAATCACTAATTGTAAATCACTCTAATCATTCTCAACGAAGAATACAGGGACTTTGAAATATTGAATTATAATGATAAAAAGTTATTAAAAAACAACAACATCGTTTTATGCTTCAACCACCACCCACTCATCATTATCAATATATATATATATATACATATAATAAAAAAAAAACTCCCCAAAAACATCGGAGGAGATCGTACATCTTCGGCCACGCCGGCAGATTTTACCAGGAAAAAAAAAAAAGAAGAAATACAATGTCTGTTTACCATGATGATGGTTTGTTAAAACCGAAAATTTGTGATTATAAGAAAAGAAAAAAAAAAAAAATGATTAAATAAATTTTCATTTATTGATATGAATTCACGCGTCTGTTTACTGGTTTCTCAAAGAAATTTTCAAATATATCTACTAACGACGCTTCTAAAACTGTAGTAACACTTATACTATTAACCTCGGCCAACCAGGGCCTTCACTACAATATCGGACATATAATAAAAAAAAAACTCCCCAAAAACATCGGAGGAGATCGTACATCTTCGGCCACGCCGGCAGATTTTACCAGGAAAAAAAAAAAAGAAGAAATACAATGTCTGTTTACCATGATGATGGTTTGTTAAAACCGAAAATTTGTGATTATAAGAAAAGAAAAAAAAAAAAAAATGATTAAATAAATTTTCATTTATTGATATGAATTCACGCGTCTGTTTACTGGTTTCTCAAAGAAATTTTCAAATATATCTACTAACGACGCTTCTAAAACTGTAGTAACACTTATACTATTAACCTCGGCCAACCAGGGCCTTCACTACAATATCGGACATATAATAAAAAAAAAACTCCCCAAAAACATCGGAGGAGATCGTACATCTTCGGCCACGCCGGCAGATTTTACCAGAAAAAAAAAAAAAGAAGAAATACAATGTCTGTTTACCATGATGATGGTTTGTTAAAACCGAAAATTTGTGATTATAAGAAAAGAAAAAAAAAAAAAATGATTAAATAAATTTTCATTTATTGATATGAATTCACGCGTCTGTTTACTGGTTTCTCAAAGAAATTTTCAAATATATCTACTAACGACGCTTCTAAAACTGTAGTAACACTTATACTATTAACCTCGGCCAACCAGGGCCTTCACTACAATATCGGACATATAATAAAAAAAAAACTCCCCAAAAACATCGGAGGAGATCGTACATCTTCGGCCACGCCGGCAGATTTTACCAGGAAAAAAAAAAAAGAAGAAATACAATGTCTGTTTACCATGATGATGGTTTGTTAAAACCGAAAATTTGTGATTATAAGAAAAGAAAAAAAAAAAAAATGATTAAATAAATTTTCATTTATTGATATGAATTCACGCGTCTGTTTACTGGTTTCTCAAAGAAATTTTCAAATATATCTACTAACGACGCTTCTAAAACTGTAGTAACACTTATACTATTAACCTCGGCCAACCAGGGCCTTCACTACAATATCGGACATATAATAAAAAAAAAACTCCCCAAAAACATCGGAGGAGATCGTACATCTTCGGCCACGCCGGCAGATTTTACCAGGAAAAAAAAAAAAGAAGAAATACAATGTCTGTTTACCATGATGATGGTTTGTTAAAACCGAAAATTTGTGATTATAAGAAAAGAAAAAAAAAAAAAATGATTAAATAAATTTTCATTTATTGATATGAATTCACGCGTCTGTTTACTGGTTTCTCAAAGAAATTTTCAAATATATCTACTAACGACGCTTCTAAAACTGTAGTAACACTTATACTATTAACCTCGGCCAACCAGGGCCTTCACTACAATATCGGACATATAATAAAAAAAAAACTCCCCAAAAACATCGGAGGAGATCGTACATCTTCGGCCACGCCGGCAGATTTTACCAGGAAAAAAAAAAAAGAAGAAATACAATGTCTGTTTACCATGATGATGGTTTGTTAAAACCGAAAATTTGTGATTATAAGAAAAGAAAAAAAAAAAAAATGATTAAATAAATTTTCATTTATTGATATGAATTCACGCGTCTGTTTACTGGTTTCTCAAAGAAATTTTCAAATATATCTACTAACGACGCTTCTAAAACTGTAGTAACACTTATACTATATATATATATATATATATATATATATATATATATATATAGATATATATAGAGAGAGAGATAGAGAGAGAGAGAGAGAGAGAGAGAGAGAGAAAGAAAGAGAGAGAGGAGAGAGAACCCCATGTAACATGAAAGTTCACTTCTCAAAATTGGTTGTTCAGATATGAATTTCAAAACCGAGCTGATTCAAGACATCAGTTTTTGTACATTCTGCTTTTTATATTTTTCCAATATTTGTATTTCTATTTGTCTAATGTCGTTAGATCACTGAAGTTAAGTAACGTGGAGTCTGGCCACTACCAGATGTGTAACCATTTGAGAATGCTAAGTGCTGTACACAATCTTCCCATGACTAGAATATACATGCGGCTCGGAACTGCCTATGAATTTAATATTTCTTGTAAACTTCGTCCTTCAGCAGAAGCTGGCATAGTCTGACCAGGGCCAATACCACACCAAGTATAACTGGTTAGTTTCAAATATTTGTGAATAATCCTCAATTTTGAGACTCTTATCAATTGGGAGTACATGGTTGGCTTAAGCCACCATTATAATCAGATCTATTGCGCTCATTTGGAACATTAATATTGTTTGGAAAAGTATGAACCAGCGATTTTACTCAACAATATGTAAAATAGCAACTTGTGTTCAAGTAATTGCATACAATGAATTGTTTCGAATATGTATTGTGTTCTGGCATTAAAAAGGACAGAAAGGCTGATGTTTCGGAATTTTTTAGATGGGGATTAATAATTCGTAATATTTGGATTATTCAGACTACTGTTCTCATCTTGGATGTTATTTTCACAACGTTTCAGCCGATGCAACCTCCGATCTTCACCAGGTGTATCTTGTCGAACTTGGGAATCTTTATGGAATTTCAAACTAAACACTTTATTTAATCTATGGGGGTAGCATGCTCTCGTTCCGTCAGTCATGACCGAGTAGAGGTCTTAAATAATTCTTAATTATATCTTAAATAATTTTAATTATATCTTAAATAATTTTAATTATTTCTTAAATAATTCTTAATTATATCTCAAATAATTTTAATTATATCTTATATAATTCTTAATTATATCTCAAATAATTTTAATTATATCTTATATAATTCTTAATTATATCTTAAATAATTTTAATTATATCTTAAATAATTTTAATTATATCTTAAATAATTCTTAATTATATCTCAAATAATTTTAATTATATCTTATATAATTCTTAATTATATCTTAAATAATTTTTAATTATATCTTAAATAATTCTTAATTATATCTGAAATAATTCTTAATTATATCTAGCTGGTTATCGCTGACGGAACGAGAACAATCTACCTCCATGGATTAAATAAAGGCTTCATTTGCAATAAAACATGCAAACCAAACAAATCATTGAATCGTTTATAATAAAAACTAGACGTACTCATGATCCGTTGGGTCACAAACACTACAACATTTTTTTCTACTTTGATTTCGTTCGAAAATTTATAAAACCTGGCTTAGCTTTTAAGACATTCTTCTTGCATAACTAGAAATAATAAGTTACTTTACTTTTATATTATTATTATTATTATTATTATTATTATTATTATTATTATTATTATTATTATTATTATTATTATTAGTAGTAGTAGTAGTAGTAGTAGTAGTAGTAGTAGTAATAGTAGTAGTAGTATATTGAAATATTATTGTTTTTTATTATTGTTATATAGAAGTAAAGAGACTTATTACTTTGCCATCAAATATAAATGCGTTTTTGTCGTGTGTACAGACATGTAAATTAGATGACGACGTTATAAAAAGAGAGTCACCCTTTCTGTAAATGCTCAGAAAGACGTTATAAAATATTAAAGAGCGATTAAATCAACATATGGGGCAAGAAAAATACAAATATAGCTGAGAGAGAGAGAGAGAAAGGTTTTTTGTTCTATTAATTATATATTACGGCCCATTAGAACAATTAAAACATTTTTTTAAACATTTTAGAATGCATTTTGTGTTATTAAATGCATTTTGCGTTATTATGGAAATGGGTTTTAGGAAAATAAACGCTGATTAATTAACATCCCTATATAATAAAGTTAAGTGTGTGTATATGTTTATATATATATATATATATTTATAGGATTTATATATATGTAAAGGATTTCCTCCTAAACTAATGAATCGATCATTATGAATTTTGGAACACACCTGCTAGGCGTAATCAGTCGTAATGTGGGGTTTATTTAGTTTAATGTAGTTTTATGCAAAAGGGGTAAAAAAGGAATGGAATCCCTTCGTAAAAATTTTAACAATAGATGTTAAACATTAATTAATAAATATTCCCCAAATTTCAGTTTTGGGGAAGTATTTTAAAATGTTTTAGAGGCATGATGTGGGCACACCCACCCATTGGAAAATTTGAATATTTCAGATGGGCATTAAATTTGATCCATAGTGGTCCGACACCAATTAAGCAAGATTCCCTGAATTTCAATTTCTTCTTTAGACTCCTTAAGCTTAAGCCTTGAATTTTAGACATTTTCTAGAATGAAAATTATGTAATGGATTTTGATCAAAATTGGAATAAGGATTATAGACATAAAGTTCAATAGCATTAGATCTTGATTTTAATCTTCGTACGGGTAGATAAATGTGCTACTAAACTGTTCTGTTTGAGGAATTAATTTTACCTGTTCTTGGACAACCATTTTTCTAGTATATATAATAGATGATGGTTTGCTATGAATCAACTCAAAACGGGTTGATATGCCATAACGCAGATAAAGTCAAGCAAACCATTTTATAAATCTCTGCTTGAATATATAAGGGATTATTTTCCCTGTAGTTTCTAGACAGCCATTAAGAGCTCTTCATTAATACGATGAGAATTGTTATTCACTATCATTTAACCCTTTAAAACGCTTAAGACACTGATTTAGTTATTTCGTTGCCGTTGGCGAATTGAACCTTAATTTTCACTCTAAGCTTTCTTCATTCTACAAGACTTGCTGCTTTGTTTTTTTTTTTTTTTTTATTCATTCGTTGTTTTATCAACAAAACGAAACTTCTTTGTTTTGTCGCGTCCTCCCACATTTCAATTCGTTCTTCGCATATTGTTATTCACCTTTCCCTAGGGTTATTTTTGGGGTTGATTGTGACATCAATATCGGAAGGACATACTCTGTGATTCCTAAATGTAACATTTAAATATGTGGCAAAGATAAAAAAAAATGTATTTACAAAAATAGGCTAGACAATAAATATATAATGAAAAAAAAAAGTTTTTTTCCTTTTGTCAATTAAGTATCAAATGCAGTTACAAACGAATAAAAGAACAATGTCTGTTGTTTCCCAGTAGCCATTTTTATTTTTACTCCCTCTCTCGTCCTCTTCCGCCTATCCCATGATCCTTTATTTCTTATTTCTATTTTGTTTTTCTCTGACATCTTTTATTTGTAAATTTATTTCCCTTATGGTAAGCCATAAAAAACTTCTTTCATATTTCCATTTGGTTAGCATTTTATTTCAAATTTTTACGACTCATATTTATTTCCCTCCATTTATTTCTGTCATTTTTTTTAGAGGAACGTGTTTAAGAATGTCTGAAAAACAAAATATAAATATCAAAATAGATAATAAAGCAAAGAAAAACGCCCAAGGAGGAATATAAATATATATTTGATTTCATTTTGATATTTCTCCCGTCTTCCATTATTTCTTCCCTCTTATATACCAAGTTAATGGTATTTACAAGATGGCTTCCGTATTAATAGAAACATATCCGTATGATTTGCTTTATTTTCCATTTTTATCGACACATTTCTTCGTTCCCTGGAGTTTTCTTCGAGCAGAAGGCGGGCTAACTCTATTGAATTCTTATAAAATGTTTCTTTTATTTATTTATTTTGTATTTATTCATACATATGTCAATATATATATATATATATATATATATATATATATATATATATATATATATATATATATATATATATATATTGAATTGTTAATCTCGTGCAATTATGGAGATCTTTGAACTTTATAATTGATTTTACTTTGTTTGTCATGAGAAAGACCAATCATTTTTAAAGAAGCCGATGCGATAATAAATGAGACATGTTTATAGCTGAGTTGTTTCACTGCTGGTACGTAAGAGTAGATGGTTACAGTCCCTCTGGCTAGATTGAATGAGTTAGAGATGAAGATATACACGCTACTGATATAGATATGAGCAGACTTTTAATATATCCTTCAAAGAAAGCATAACACACCCACACACACACACACACCACATACACACACACACCACATACACACACACCCCATACACACACACACACACACACACACACACACACACACACACACACACACACACATATATATATTGGCTGCCGTTACCCGCTTGCTATCGCTTCGTAAAGTTTGGTATTTGAAATACTTGAAACATTAATCAAAAATAATAAAACTTTCATTCCCAACTTTGTTGTAAACACAAAACAAACTCTTTTTCATTTATTCATATAAACATTGCCACTTTGGTAATTTCGATATAAATTTATTAATCGTTTAAATGTTATAGTAAAGAAAGGAAAAGAAAGAAGAAATCAATTTACCTTTTCACTTGCAATTCAGAAATAGATCGCAACTCGTTACAAATCAAATCAGTCCCTTTGAACGCAAATGCTAAATATTTGCTTAGAAAATGAAACAATGTTACAAAACATAACTATTTGTCGTACTAAAATCAATATCCATTAAATTAAACAAACAATAACAAATAATAGTTAATTTAAAAAATGTCTCTTTTCAAAACCAATAAGCAACTTTTTGACTGATATCGCGTATACATAACTAGTATATTAAAAAAAATGGTGCGTCTATTGTCTAAATGTGAATTAACTTTAAATGGGGCGTTTTGACTTTACCGTTAGTGCGAGAAATGGGCCCAACTTTTGCGTTTATTTAGATATAAATATTACATGGTTTTCCGTGGCCCCTATGTATGTTTTTTGTTCATTGTTGATGTTGTTATTTAATGTTGCTTTTATATGACATTAGCTGTTAAACATTTATTTATAAGTAGGAAATTATTTGTATCCTACAATTACATAAATTGGTATTACTATTTACTGTTATTATTTATTTTGTATTGTGTTTATTCATTATTGATTCCATCTTTCCTGTACAACAATAACTAAGCTTAATACTATTTCTATTATTCTTTTGCCAATTTGTGTTTATATCTCTTAAAGCGGATTATATTTTATTGCCTATTATGTTTTATTGTTATTTTATTTAATGTTAATTAATCATCATTTCTTCTGCTTTTTTAAGCTGTTTCATATTCGTTTTTGTGTTGAGTGAATATATTTATATTGCTGGAATTAGTGCCTATTGAACTAAGTAATTGTTTTAAAATTGTAGATGCATGGTTAGAGTGTTTATAATATACAATCATTTAGTTGTCAAAGAGGATTATATGTTTCATTTCTTTTTCTTTATTTATCAAAATTTTACGGATGCATGTAGACACGAGACCGTCATCAAAAACGAACATTTGAAATAGGTGATGGAAATGACCAGTTTTTTGGTAATAAAAATTTCATATTCAAGCATTTTTTAATAAAAAAAATACATTTCATGATAAAGGACAAAGGAATGTCCGAAATATTAAAAATTATATAAACATCTATGATTTACATGCTTTCATGTGTTCCATAAAAATATTTTTATTTATTTTTAAAATGCGATAAAATTCATCATGTTAAGCCAAGAAGCATACTTTATATATATATATATATATATATATATATATATATATATATATATATATATATATATATATATGTATATATATATGAACACACTTTACGTATTCAAATGTTAATGTTCCTATAAGAGCTGATAATATTTTAGGGTAAAAAAACCCTAAGAACAATCATCCTGATAGTCAGGGAAAGAATTTCCTATGCAGCCCATTCCATCAGGCTTTTCCTCTGTGGGATGTCCTCTGTTGTACATCCTGGAATATGTGTAGCTTGCGGCTAATACCAGATTTGCTAAAGAAAAGCCGTCTTGGATCTGAAAATATAGCCTGGAACCAAAACGAAATGTTATTGTCAAAGTAATGAGAATCCAAAATGGGAAGTGATAAAACAAACTCATTATATATATATATATATATATATATATATATATATATATATATACAGGGTGACCCAAAAAAAACGGGCCCCAAATCTAATTAGACCTCGTTTCTTAGTGTTTTGTCCGAATGAAATGAATTTTGGGGCATAACTAGTTTATTATATTCACAACATCATATCAAAATACTAGGGTCTTAGGCCTTTTTTTCTCCGTTCTACAGCATGTGTTCTAGATTGATTCCTTTTAGCTCCGTGCATTTCTTGAAGCGCAGAACGAAGTTGTCCATGATGTTTTACAGACTGAAGTGAGAATGGCTCTCATCTCCCCCCTGATGGCTTCCTTGAGTTCCGTGATGGTACTGGGTTTCCCTGCGTACATTCTGTCCTTAAGATAGCCCCAAAGGAAATAATCTGGGGGGCTTAGGTCCGGGTTATGGGGTGGCCACTCAAAATTAGTCTTGAGACTGATTACTCGGCCTCCGAAGTTCTCTTTCAGCCAATCTCGGGACAGGTTTGAGGTGTGAAAACTTGCTCCGTCTTGCTGAAACCAGAACTTGCTCATGAGCGACGGGTAGAGGGTCTGGGGCTCACTCTTGAAGGTTTTGAGGACCTCCACATACCGCTCCTTGGTGACTGTCACTGCTGCGCCCGATTCTTCGATGAAGATGAGTCCGATGATGCCTCTGGCCGAGATTGCAGCCCACACTGTGTAATTAGGAGAGTGCAGGGGCTTGGTGGCTACTTCATTCATTCTGGAGGACCCCCAGAAGACATTTGTCTTGGAGTTCGCCTTTCCGTCAAGATGGAAGTGGGCTTTATCTGAGGTCCAAAGGAGGTTAAGGAAACCTGGTGTCTCCTCGATCTTATCGAGCATCTTGACTGCCATAGCGCTCCTCTGCTTCTTATCTAGGGCTGTAAGGATCTGTAGCGTCTGTATTCTGTATGGGTAAGCCCTGATATCGTTCACCAGTACTCTCCTGCAAGTCTCACGGGAGATACCGAGGGACTGACTTCGTTTACGCACAGAGTGTTTCGGACTCTCCTGGAGAGACTCTCTCACACTTTCGACAACCTCGGCTGTCCGCTTCTTGGGACGTGCCGAGTGGCTTGGACGGTTCACACTGGCAGCGTTGAAGTTCCCCACGGTCCCATACTTCTTGAAGTGGTCCACCCAGTTCTAAATTCTGCTTTTGGGTGGAGCCTTTTCACATCGGAACTGATGCATGAAACGGCCTAGGTTTTCTTAAACGAGCTTGTCTTGTAGTAAAATTTAACACAGTGTATTCTTTGTCTCAGCTCCCACTGAGGTCTTGGTGTACTCACGGTCGTTGATTCTGCCATGTCCTGTAAAATAATGGCAATCGGTGAATAAATAAAGGAGATATTACATAAAGTGTACACGGGGCCCGTTTTTTTTTGTCACCCTGTATATATATATATATATATATATATATATATATATATATATATATATATATATATATATATATATATAATATATATATTATGTATATATATATATATATATATATATATATATATATATATATATAACTCAGTAGAATACCAAATTTATGACATAATCTATATTTTGTAATCATACCCCAAAAATTAAACATCAACAAATATTATTGTGTACATATGTTTCAGAATTTTTATTATTATTATTACTGTCTATAATCACATCTTTAGTACAAAGAATTCTGTATATATTTTGTACAGGCAAAACTAACAATGAATTGTTAAATGATCATAAGCAAATAAAACAAAAATAACTAACAAAATCTAAATACCCTGTTTTCGTGTTTTTAGTTTTTAACATTTTTATGGCAGGCTATGATAATTGTATTCAAAAGTCAAATGTACATATTTTGTTTAAAAAGATGGATTCATTCTGCAAAGAAAGTATATAGTGCAAGTTTATAAAAAGTTCTATCAAAAATCATATTTTAATAAAAAATTTCTTCTGAAAAAATGAACAATCTTAACAGGAAATAAAATAAAATAGAATAAAGAAAACATCTTTTCATATTGCAAGAGATTAATATTTGTCCAATGATTTTCTAAAATAACAGGCATTAAATGCAGACTTCACTAAAAAAAAACAACAGTAAAATCAATGAGGGTAATTGAAATTCAGACGCTTGCCAAGGTTTTCTAATCTAATTCAATTTTCATAAAAACCAAACCAATCAGATAAGGGGAATAACTTTAATTAATAACTTCTTATTTGATGTATTAGAAAACAAAATCTCTCTAAAACCTTTACTCAACTTTTGTCTTTTTAAATAATAGGTGATAGAAGACACATGTAATGTATAAGGGGTTCGAAAGAAACTATATTATAATTTATTCTGTTATTATTCGAGATAGTATTTAAAAAAACTTTTCCACAAATTTATTAAGTCCCAATCTTACGGGTTACACCAAAGTCGATATTATCCTATAGTTCAAAATAGGAAGATATTCCTGTTTATGAAAGACAAATAGGTCTATAACTCTAGTCAAATCAAAATTATTATACCTATTTAGGAAATAAATTCTGCCCAAGGTTCCACAGATCAGTAAAATTTATTAAATACTATTTTAATCTTAATTACTCCTAACTAATGAAAGTAGATCCTAAATGATCCTCCATATTACAACATCAAAATAATTCACCAGTCCAATAAAGTCAGATGTCATATATTTAAAACACATACATACATACATACATACATACATACATACATACATACATACATACATACATACATACATACATACATACAGCCTGCCAAAAATCAATGTTAAAAGATATATTAGAAAAATGTGTATATCAATAATATTCCAACACACATACACACATACATATGCCTACATGTATACATACACACACATATATAAATATATATTTAGGCAAACATATTTAAATATACATATATATATATATATATATATATATATATATATATATATATATATATATATATACATACAATACTACATACAATAGTGTTGTGAAGTTGTTCCACAGTAAATAATAAATAAAGGAAGTCAAGTCGAGGGTTGGTTTAACAAGTGTATTAACAAAGTAAGAAAGTGACTAGCTCTTGGCTAGACAGTTACAAGACTGTGCTTTGTCTTCTGTGTCTCTGGTGACTCGCACTATTTATAGTGACAACCGGTGCTGTTTCTCCTGTGTAAGAACGGCCGGTGTAACAAATAGTATATTTCTTCCCAATTCAATGTCGTTATCCTAATATTAAGATTACTTCTCAATGGCACCGATTAAGGCAGACATGACTATCATTCAAACTGCTTAGATGTTGGAGTTGTACAAAAAACACGTTATATTTAAAGGTATGATTAAATTTCAGATAATAAATTACTATCCATTCCTTAGTGTGTATAATACAGTATAAGGGAAAATGGAATTTATAACTATGAACCATTTAATGTTATATGGATTTATTTTAAAGATTCCATATATGTTTAGACAAACAAGTAAAATTTGAAAGATCAAGATTATTGAATGTATGTTTATGTTTCAAAATTCTTGGCTTTAGAAGACCTGACGTGGCTCCGAAGTAGGTAGTGTTTGTACTATATAAGTTTGTATCGTTGTTCCTCTAAATATTATTTGTTACATTATTATTACTGTTATTATTGTTGGGGGTAGTATTATTATCTCTATTGTTGAAGTTTATATTTTTTCTAAATTTGACATTAATATGTATGACATTATCCTGTATGCTGTATTGTTTTAACGGACAGGAGTTTCTGTCTAAGCAATTGCATCTCGTGCCAAGTGTAGTTGTGTTATTAATTTTCTAGGCTTTATTAATTTTTTCATGAAAATCGCTCCAGACAATGTATAAAGTCACTTAATGTAAGGATCTAATACGAACAAAAGATGATTATCGCAAAGACCAAAGCTATATGTAGAAGGAAAACAGTCAGCAGGAAGAGAGTTCCACAAGTCTGCAATTCTTAGAAAGAAGGTACTGGAATAGGAAGCTGTATTACAATGAGGTATTAAAACAGCGAGTTGATGGAGACCACTATACAAACGAGTCAAACGAGCTGGAACAAAAGAAGCAGGGAATAGATCACATAATTCTGAAGAACACATGCCATGATAGTATTTATAGAAAAGACTGAGACTAACAACATCACGTATGTGAGAGAGAGGGTGCAGAGAAAAAGAAATAGTGGGGCCAATCAAATTGCAGATACGTTTCTGTCCATTTATCAAGAACCCTCAAATGGGACAGATATTCACCAGCCCAAATATGACAACAGTACTCCATACATTGTCTGATAGTAGATTTGTAGAGATAGAGAATAGCCTCAAGTGTGAGAAAGTGTTCAGAGCGATAGAGAGAACCAACTTTACGAGGAACAGAAATGAATCTAAAATGAACTCCAAAAAAGATTTAATGAGAAAGAAACACCAAAAAATTTCAAAGTCGATTTCTCCTAAAGAGCAGAGCCATCCATGAGAATCTCAGGAAAAAAGGGGCACGCTGACGATTGAACGACATGAGCTAGGTATTAACAGGATTAAACGAAACAAGAAATTTCTTACCCCAATCCACAACTGAACCCAGGTCAACTTCTAGATCAGCTGCATATTTCAACTGATCCGAGGGGGATGGGAATAGAGAGTAGTATCATCGGCAGAGATGTTAACTTTCTGAATAATATTCTTTGGAAGATCATTTATATAGAAAAGAAACAGTGTTGGGCCTAGAATAGAGCCCTGAGGCACACCAGAATTGATAGGAAAAGAGAATGAAGAGACAATATCCAAAGTTACTTGCAAGCTACGATCAGATATAAAAAGCCTAATAATGTCAAGAACCTTACCACCAATACCATAACCATGAAGTTTGTACAGAAGACCAGAATGCCTTCGAAATGGTAAGCGCAATGGTCCTACTCTCTCATGAACTATTCATAAATAGACATATCTGCTCAATTACAACAGTTAAAAGATCAGACATTGAACAAAAGCCACGAAAGCAATACTGAAAGTCCAATAATGCTAATAACAGGGAGAAGACTAACAAGACGGTACTTTGTTGTATCAAACAGATCACCAGCATTTTTAAAGATAGAGGCAGCAGAGGACTCCTTCCAACAAGAAGGGAAACAAGACTGAGACAAACAGAGATTGAGAGAATAGAAGAAAGTTCAGGAGCACAACATTTGAAACCAACAACAAGAATTAAATCAGGACCGGAAGCCTTAGACTGGTCAATATCAGAAAGAACCCTAGCAACTATCGTTCAAGTGATAATGACAGAATCAAGAGACTGATCAGTTTTCACAGGAAGATCAGAAGAACAGTACCAAATTCATCAAAAGAAGAATTGTCAACAAAAAAGACGAGCAAAGAGATCAGTCTTATCCTTAGAAGATAAAATAACCTGAAGACCATTAAAAAGAGGAGGAATAGCAGACTTGCAACTATTAATAACACTATTGTAAATTCTCCAAAAATCACAAGAGCCAACCTTTTGAGATGAGATAGAGTCACAAATCCTTTGAGAATAGCTAGACTTAGCCTCAGAGATTTCGCTCTTGCAGGCATTGCTATCTCTTCTGTAAGATTGTCTAGAAGCCTCAGAACCATTCTGACGATACTGATTCAAATAATGATGATGATGGGCAATGACAGAAGCACAAACAGATGAAAACCATGCAGGAGAATGAGGTCATGATGAGGAATGAAGGTGTCAATTCCAACAAGAAGTCAGTCAGTTACCTCTCTAGCAGCATTAGGAGACATACGAAAGATAGAACCCCATGGAACGTCACATAGGAAGCCGAAAACCCCATATTAATCAGCCTTCTTGTAATTAAACGTCTTCCTATGAAAGGGACAATCAATAGAAGACTTCACCGAAAAATCATCATCAACAACCGCATGATCAGAAGAACCCAATGGAGGAGAAGAGGAAATAGAACATGAGTCAAGAACAGAATTGAGAAAAAGATCAAGTAAGGATGGTTGCTGAAAATCCTTATTAGGAAAGCATGTGGGTAAGGTGATTATTTGGGACAGTCATGAGACAGAGAAAAGTTAAGACAGATCTCGCCAGCTAGATCTGTGCAGTTACAGTGAGGGAGCAAGTCAGAATGATGAGTATTGAGGTCACCGAAAACAAAGATCGAACTTGACGGATGAAGTTGCAAGGCATTATTAATACTGCTGTCATTGTCAGAAGGGGAACGGTACAAAAAGAACAAATATGAAGTAAAGTGCAGCAAAGACCACCTCAGACAGATAAAAGGACACCTATGAGATTTAAGGCTGGGGACACGTCTAATGAGGAGATCCTTGCGAAGAAAAAGAGAAAATACAAATGTAAATGCATGGAAGAGTCTACAAGCGGACAAGAAGCAAATAACTATCCACATGTGGATCGTTGCAATCAATAAAAGCATCCAGATTAGTCTCACAAAGTGTAAGAATGTAAGGGGATTTGCCCAAGAAAAAGGACTGAATATCAGGAAAGTTTGACCTGAGACCTCTGATGTTACTATAGGAAATAATAAGGTGTTTATTGTGTAGATTTGTAGAAGGCATAATAATAAAAATGGAGAGAAAGATAGAATAACTTCAACCAAGCCTGAAAGAGACCCCATGACCAGCATTCAATCCCCTGGACTCTAAACAAATTAGCTAAAAAAATAAGCCCTTCAAGAATCCAATAGGAAGGGAAGGGGTTACTAGGCTGGCTGGCAAAAACGTCTACCCCTAAACTAGTTATGTGGCTAACCAGAAACCGGTGTTTTTATCGTGACACCATCTCATTTTTCGCAAATGCTGGTGGAACCAAATAGTTGTGCGCCTTCTATTTTTCTTAGATTTAATTTCTAAGTCTATTTGTTGTTATTATCTATTCTTACATTTGCAGGTTACCCCAAAACGCAAACCTGATAAAGGGGGTGGATTTATGCCACGTTTATGCAGTTACCATTGTTAACTGCATAAACGTGGGGTAAGCCCACCCCCTCATCAGGTTTGCGTTTTGAGGTAACCTGTACGTCTTTTGGTTTTTTTTTTCAGAATGGTGCGAAATTACATGAAGAAGAGGGAGCCATAAAACAAAGAAGACATGCTGAATGCCATCAAAGCTGTGCAGAGTGGTGAGATTGGCTACAAAAAGGCAGTGTGTATCTTCAGGAAGCCTCACAATTCAGGACTTTTTTTTTTTTTTTTTTTTTTTTTTTTTTTTTTACATGGTTCACCCCAAACAAGGCAGGACGCCACTGTGAACGTAAGGGGCTACTGAGAAAAAAGGAAAAGGGGGGGAAGGATTGGTGGTTCAGCTTAAATTGGGATCTTAGCAGCGAGGTGTCTGTTTACATTAGTTTTAAATTTCTGCATGTCAGTACTGTCGGGGAAACAGGGGGCAGGGAGGGAGTTCCAGAGGCCAGCAGCACGAGGAAAGAAGCTATTTGAGTAGAATGCTCTCCGGCATCTGGGGACCTCCACAGTGAATGAGTGAGATTTAGTAGAATGTCGAGTTAGTCTAGTGAATTTACGTCGAGGGGGTACCAGAGCAGCACACTCATCGGAGCATAATCCATTGAAGTATTTGTAAAACAAACACAAGGATGCTACATTGCGGCGATGGGACAGGGGCTGGAGCTTAGCTGACAGTGAGGGACCTATTAGGTTGACTACTCTTTTTTGGACTTTGTCAAGGAGGGAGAGACTAGTAGATGATGCACCAGCCCAGATGTGGCAACAATACTCCATGCATGGGCGAATGGTGGCTTTGTAGAGATACAGGATAATGTCAGGTGTAAGGAGTCCACTAGCACGGTAGAGGGAGCCAACCTTCTTTGCGGCAGCCTTGGCAATGTCTTCAATGTATGTGTTCCAATTCATGTTACCTGTGAAGGTTAGACCAAGGAGTTTGAATGATGAACTCTCAGGTAGGGTGTTATTTGCCATGGCAATCGGTGGTTGGAGAGGCTTCTTGTAGTTGTTGAAGGAAAGGAGCTTTGTCTTTGCGGCATTAAAAGTCACCAACCATTTATGGCCCCAATCCACTACAGCCTGGAGGTCATTTTCTAAGGATGCAGCCATTGCCTCAGATATGATCGCGTCCGTTTTGCCAACATGGCGAGAGTAAAGCGTGGTGTCGTCAGCAAATAAACCGATCTCAGACACTATGTCATCAGGGAGATCGTTTATATAGATCAGGAACAACAAAGGTCCAAGAATAGATCCCTGGGGCACACCAGCATTTATGTCATGTTGTTTAGATGAACGGCCATCGAGGACAACCTGGATTTTTCTTTGGTTTAGGAAGGATCTAATTATATTAAGTAGTTGCCCAGTAATACCGTATGAGCGTATTTTCAGGAGAAGCCCTTTATGCCATACCTTGTCAAAGGCCTTGGATATATCAAGCGCTACTGCCCTAGCTTCACCTGCCTTGTCGAGAGTATGATACATGCGTTCAGAGATGACCGTTAGGATGTCTGCAGTAGATCGAGCTTGTCTAAACCCATACTGGCGGTCGGATAGAAGTTTAGCATTAACTAAGTGACGTACTATCGCTAGATTGATTAAGGACTCAAAGATTTTGGCAAAGATCGGCAGTAGACTGATTGGGCGGTAGTTCTGAGGGTCGGTTCTATTCCCAGTATTCTTGTAGACTGGTACCACAGAGGCAATTTTCCAGCTATCGGGGAAGCAAGATTCAGCTAGGCATTTGTTGTAGAGTTTGGAGAGAACAGGGGCCAGTTCAGCAGAGCATTTCTTTATTGCTATTACAGGTATAAGATCAGGCCCACAAGCTTTAGAGGTGTCAAGGCTTTTTATAATGTCTCTGACCTGGGATGGGGTGATGACCAGGTTATCAAGTGTGGCTTCAGTCCGCAATGGTAATTCAGGGAGAGGGTGGTTACCCGAGTCTAAAGTAGAGTTAGAAGCGAAACGCTGTGCGAGTAGTTCAGCCTTATCAGTGGCCGTGCAAACGACATCATTCTTCATGAAGAAAATTTCTCCAATGTTGGAAGCGAAGCGACAGCAGACAAAGAGGAAGACGGTGGCTAGAGTATATGGAGAGAACCTGACGTCCACAGAATTCATCGAAAGGATGGTCCAGGCAGAGGAAGAAAGGCAACCAACAAGAAGCAAGTGTGGGTCTGGACCTGCAGAAAAGGGAAAGGGAAAGGAAAAGAATACACCAGAGACCATCCCCAGTGAAGACTCAGAGTCAGAATTTGATGATGACAAGGATGAAGACTGATGACCACCAAAATGATCGGCCCATGATGACAGCGAGGAAGAAGAGGATGACAATCCTCCAAAAATTAGCAACAGAAACCTCTTTCAAGACTTTTGTGCCAGAACAATATATTTGGGAACAATTCGTCTGACATCATAACTTGTAATTATGATGTTCAAAAGAAGCGATGGGTGTGGAGGTCGAGAGGTGGAATTGCCCCATTTTATAAATATTGAAATTAAATAAAAAATAAATTTGGCTCAACATTTTCAATTCTTTTAAAAGTTTGATGTGCATTCTATTCTTTTGTTCTGCATGTGTTCATATGTGTTCATATGTTCAACTAATCTTTTGTGTTTGCCAGTCACTTGTGTGAAGTAAAAGGTGGAATTACCCCAGGTCAGCCTTTGCGTTTCGTGTTTTCTACACTCATCAGTATGGAATTACATTAGTGTACTGCTGATGGAATGATTCGAACTCTGGATCCAAGCATTATGAACTCTGCTTTCTTACCATCCGGCTCAACTTATCGGAGTTTAATAAGTATTTTTAATAAATAAACATACCATACAAATATATATGTTCCCTCTTTTCTATACTCAACAGTCTGGAATTACATAACCGTAACGCCGATCGAACGATTAAAATCCCGGATGTAAGTATCATGAACCCTGGTTTCTAACCATCCGGACAACGTGATATATATATATATATATATATATATATATATATATATATGTGTGTGTGTGTGTGTGTGTGTGTGTGTGTGTGTGTGTGTAACGAATGAGCAAGTAAATAAGACGCAAAGATATTATTCAGTTTGACATTATTTTAGACTTTCCTTTTTTTTTTGTCAATGGAATCTTTGACCCCAGGGCTCGAAGAAGAATTTTCGTCTTGCCAAACTAAATTTGAATAATGAAAACATGATAAAAATCATATAATCAACACTTTTAGACATTTCTTTTTTTGCATTCTTATTCCTTCTCACCTGGATGCGTATTCCATCAAATCCAGGAAATTCTGTGGTGCCTTCTTCTTTTACCATTTTTTTATATTCTACAAAAAATAAGATAAAAAAATAAAAAGGAAAATGCAAAAATAAAATAATAAATTTAAAATAGGCTTTCTTTCTCCGTGGGTAAGAATATTATTTCTCTACCCTCAGGAAAAATAGTATATATATATATATATATATATATATATATATATATGAACAAGAAAACAAACCTTTCAAACTCAAAACAGAACGGAATTGAAATAGCAGATCTTTTACAAGTAAATGGCTCAATATCTTATGTGGTAGATAATATATATATATATATATATACATATATATACATATATTTATATATAATATATATTATATATATATATATATTATATATATATGTATATATATATATAATATATATATATATATATATACATATATATATATAATATATATACATATATATATATATATATATATATATATATATATATATATATATATATCGATAATAAATGATGGTAAAATGTACTTATCTTTAACACTTTACCGCAGTTTCACAATATCTCTAGAATCAACAGAAAATAAAATAAAAACATATTTTATACTTTATTCTGTTGTTTTTAAGCAAATAAAATCGATTTTTCTTAGTATCTTCAGGGGGTGGCTAGGTTCCTGCCTCTATAGTTTTTAATAGTGGTTAAGCCCCCCCCCTCTTCCTAGTTAAAAATAAGTACTTACTCACTCGGTAAAATGCAGAATAGTTAACAGTCGAGAAATCGTAAAAACAAAACAAAACGAAAACAACAAATTACCATACCAAACGCAGTAGAATTTTAATTACCTATCAACCTGTATACTTTTAACGTGCTGAAACTGTTTTTAAGTTTTGTTTATTTCAAAATTTTATTTTGTGCAAAGCGGTCTTTACACACACAAGACAAAGCAAATGTCGATTGTCGCTTAGCTGTGTGTGTGTGTGGGGGGGTGTAATTCCCGAAAATTTGTAAACAAAAATGACTTATCCTACCACTAACCCTAAGTCCGAGTAATAAGACCCAAGTGGTAGGGTAAGTCATTATTTTTACAACTTTTCAGGAATTAAGCTCCTCAACAGTTCAGCGACAAGCGACCATTGTTTCCCGTGGCTCGTAAAGACAGCTTAAAAGAAAAACTAATTGAAATAAAAGACTTAAATGCAGTTTTAACACGTTAAAATTATACAGATTGCTAGATAATTAAATTCTACTTTTAGTTTATTTATTTATTTATTTAAAATAAATCGTTATATCAGGAAACAAAAAAACAAAAATCAGTTATTTTAGAATGCAGATTGGGACATCAGTTTTGCATATAAAATTAACGTAAAATAGGCAGTACTTTTTTATGGCCGCCACTGCCCGCCATCGAGATTTAAAAAATGAAAGCCGGTGTTTTTTCCCGTCTGTTCTGAATACTTGCTGATTTTACAATTTTTTTTCTTTTTTGCTTATTTTATGTTTTATTTTTCTTACTTTTCAAAATAGAATTAACGTTAAAGTGTCGTATCTGTTCTGATGCTATACTTTATTGTCTCAGTCTAGAAGGATTTCTGATGGAGGACAGAAAAGATAAAGTATAGTATCAGAACAGATTGTACACTTTAACGTTAATTCTATTTTGAAAACTAAAAGAAAGAAATAAGAATAGACATAAATAGAAAAAAGTGTAAAATTGGCAAATATTCGGAGCAGACGTAAAAGAAAACACTGGTATTACATTTTTTAAATAGTCAAAAGAGACGTTATTTCTTGAATTTCAAATGGTTGCTTTTAATTGGTTAATTTGAGTCACATGAGACAAATCCTTGATTGTGATTGGTGGCGGGCATAAAAAGTCCTGCTGTGTAAAATGAGAGTCAGTTTTTATTTTTTATGGTTATTATGTGTGATTTTACGCCTTTGCCGGTCGTATTTAGGCTTAGTAGTTAAAATATTTAGTTAACGGCCCTAAAAAATTTGAATGGTCTGGAAATGTGGAATCATGTTAAATTTATATGAGTAACTAATCCCCCACTTTAAATTTTTTTGAATTACTCTTTTTCAGGATGTTCACACGTAATCGCCTAAAAAAGTAGAATCTAATTTTGTTAATGTAGATATGATTTCTTTTTAATCTGACAAACTCCTATTTACTTACTTCCCCACTGGAGAAGAGTTACACACAAGGTCAGTTTTTAATGCAGCAAAAAGGGGCACTCTGGATGAGAACAAAAATTGCCGCAGTCTAGTAGGATGTCTCATCTACTGACCGAGGCCAGAAAAGATAAAACGTAGTATCAGAACAAATGCTACACTTTGCCAAAAGGCCAAGATACAAATGTTTTCCCTTAATGTATGGTGTCCAAGATTTGAATAAACTCATTGTGAGATTTTCAACTATATTTTTTCTTTGTGCCATTTTTTACTATGTATCCACATGTGTCATTTTTAAGTGTGCCATTTTTACCTGTGCCATTTATACCGTGCAATTTGTTTCGGTGTCATCTTAACCTGGTCCATTTTTATCTAAATTCATTATATATATATATATATATATATATATATATATATATATATATATATATATATATGTAAATTATAACTAAAAGGTAAACTTTTAGAGAGTTGGACCTATTGTGAAATAAGGAAAGCTCAATATATTGGATAGAGCAAAAATATGGTACGTCAATGAAAATTAATAAGATCTGCAAATGGAAGCAAATCGATATCTTCAGTTGTTCAAAACAAGGAGCAGTTTAGTTAATAAAAATTATTGCAACATACATATAGTAGAGAAAAAAAAGGGTTAGTAGAAAACTTTACTATTAGCCATTACCAGAAATTATGCCTGGTTTAAGGAATGAAAGAGAAGAAAAATAAATGTTTTTTATTAACTAAACTGCTCCTTGTTTTGAACAACTGAAGATATCGATTTGCTTCCATTTGCAGGTCTTATTAATTTTCATTGACGTACCATACTATATATATATATATATATATATATATATATATATATATATATATACACCACTGCGTCCACTGGGGTTAACCGAGTTTCTTCCATCTAGTTATCATGGAATTAGGAAAAATTCCGGCTTATTCTTTCTCCATATAGAGTCATCAATCACGTTTAAAACGAAATGTTGACGAAAAAACAGAAGTAAAAAATGGCTAATAGTAAAGTTCGTTGGTTTCCTTCTATTTTTTCCCTAATTCCAGGATGACCAGATGGACTAAAACCGCGTGTCCCCAGTGGGCAGACTAATGTATAATATTTAAAAGAAAGTAATTAATATTAGCTTTTGTAGAACCTACAATCGAGAACATTAATAGATTTTTCTACTAACCTTTTTTTCTCTACTATATGTATGTTGCATACGATTGGGTTTGTTTTTTTATTTTCCCATGAGCTTATACATCTTTCTAAACAGTAGCATGTGTGGATAAAATCTAAACTAATTAACCAATCATTATCGCTTTTAGAACACATTGCTAGGTGTAAAATTAGGCAATGCGGGTTATATTTAGTTTAATTTAGTTTCATGTAAAAGAGGCAAAGAGAGGACGGAAGGCCATCGTGAAAATTCAGAGACCTGTGATTTCTGTGAAATTTTAACAATAGATATTAGACATCAATTAATAAATATTCTCCAAATTTAGGTGTTTTTTTAGCATTTTAAAGGTTTTATGGGGTTGGGGCATAATATAGGCACGATGTCCGATTTGAAAATTCAAATATTTTAGATTTGCATTAAATTTGATCCATAGTCATAGTCATTAATTAAGAAAGATTCCCTGAATTTCAATTTCTTCTTAAGACATCTTCAGCATACGCATTAAATTTTAGACATTTTCTAGAATCAAAATCATCTAATGGATTTTTTATCAAAATTAGAATAAGGATTATAAACATAAGGTTTAGTATCATTATATTTTAATCTTTGTAAGAGGGCATAAATGTGGTGCAAAACTGTTCTGTTTGAAGAATTAATTTTACCCGTCCTGGGATGGGTATACTTCTAATCTATATATATAAAACTCAATGTCTGTGCCCTATAGAAAAAAAAAGAATCTACATAAAATTTAAAAGCATATGCTTTTGTAAAATTAACCAGGAAGAATAATAGAAGTATTCCCAAATCTCTAAGTGCACCCCTAAGGGAGCTGTGGGGCAGATTTCGTCGGGGGGGGGGGGGGGAGGGTCGAGTTTTTCAGTCATAATTTGGAAAGAAAACACTAATTTCAATGTATTCTTTCCGCTCGGCATTTTCTTTCAAAATTATTTAACGTTCCTTAAGCTTCAATTCGGACTAGGCCCTCCCTAGTTTGTAAGAAACTTGGAAAAGGTGGTTTTAGTAGCGCTCTGGAGGCATCCTTAATTTTATTTGGATAGTTTCAGTAGCACTCTAAACGAGAGCAATAAATGTAAGATTACAGTTTTACATTTGGTAAGTAGTATATATTAATCCAAAAGTGCTCAACATTCTTATTAGAGCAGGTGTGTTAAAACGCAGTGTTGCCCGGGTGAAATAACTTCTCTATCTTTTGTTAACTCGGTGTTGGCCGAGAGCCATAACAGTAATAGTACATTATTAAATTTAGTAAGTGGTATAAGTAAATCCAAATTGCTCAATAAAATAGATAGAGCAGGTGTGTTTACTCGGCGTTGTTCAGGAATCATTAATATCCTAGATAGAGCAATCCTACATAGAGCAGGTGTTTTTAAATAGAAGACAGATTTTCACTATATTTTGTTATACTATTGTATACCAGAAACGGTACTCTGCGTTACCCGAGAGTCAGTGTTCAATATCCTAGATAGAGCAGGTGTGTGCAATAATACAATACTACATTTTAAATGTGGTATATCCTTGATCGAGAAGGGGAAACCAGAAACTCAGCGTTGCCCGGGAATACACTAAAATAAATATAGGTTTCATTATATCATTAAGGGGGGATATGAAACTCGGCGTTTCCCGGGAATAAATTAAAACAAATATACATTTAATTATATTTTTGAGAAAATGGGTGGGGAAGAAACTCGGTGTTGCCCGGGAGCAATAACTTTAAAACTGAAAGCTCAGGTGAATGGCTTACATTATTATTATTTTTAATACATTAAAATAAGAGAGAGGAATGAGTTGGGCAGAGGTAAAAGAGTGGTGGGTGAGAAGGATGTGGAAAAACGGAGAAGGAGGAAAGAGAGAAAGATAGAGAGACCTGCTAATATATAATATATATATATAAATTTATTCACGGACAAGTGTTTCATCGTTTATGACTTATCAGCGTGGTTGAACCTATCTAGATTCGAAACCAGGACCACAGTCTGAAGCCTGAAGCTCTACCACTGAGTATTGCAAACAAAATAAACAAATAAATGACACATACACACACACACACACATATATATATATATATATATATAGAGAGAGAGAGAGAGAGAGAGAGAGAGATAGATAGATAGATAGATAGATATAAATTGACATTATTTATAGACACAAGTAAGATAAAGTAAGATAAATCCTATAGAAGCCACCAATGTTTTTCTTCAAAATATGATATCTATTTCCTCATTTTATATTTCAATCATTTGAAAGAGTCTTTTGTTCCTTATGTCTCAAAATATTACTATTTTCTCGGTTACAACCATTAAGAATTTTATCTACAAACACCCATACCCACATCTAAACAGCAATATATCACGGTAAAAAAGAAAGGAAAGAATATATATATATATATATATATATATATATATATATATGTATTTTAGTTGAAAAAAGGGACAGGAAACAACCCAAAATATACTTCATTTGGAAAGAACAAAACAACCTTTTTTGTTTTTCTCTAACTCTGTCTATGTTTCTCTGAATATCTCGCTCTCTCTCTCTCTCTCATATATATATATATATATATATATATATATATATATATATATATATATATATATATGTGTGTGTGTGTGTGTGTGTGTGAAAGAGAGAGAGAGAGAAAGAGGGAGAGATAGAGAAAGGGAAAGAAAGAGGGGGAACACATATAGGGTTAGATAGAGAGTGAAAGGGGGGAAACTCACAGCTCTTGCTTCCCTCTATTTTGTCGTTTAACCCTCACATTCCATGAGTGATTTTTCTGACAAAGAGGAAAGAATTGATGTTTTCGGGGTCGACTGTTATTTTCAGTGGGTGGTTGGGTGTAAATTTTACAATCTTCTTATAGTATTCATCTTCATTCAATTGTCAATCTATCCATTTCATCAACCCTTATCCTCGATTGATTTTTAGCCTTGATAAATACGGACTCAATAGTAAAAGAAGAAACATGTTTCGTGTCAAATCAGTTCATACAATTCCTAGGCAGTTTGAGAAGCCTATCCTATGTACTTTCTAATCATATTCATTTTTTGTAAGAATGATATTTCAGTAATGTTTAATTATAGTGATATGGGCTGCTGTGACGTGTCACACAGGGAGACGCGTAACCGACTGAGACGAATAAATGATATTTCGGAATTCAAATGGAAAATAATATATTCCGAAGTTCAAGCGGTAACAATGAAAAACCCTGAAGAAGAACGCAATTTATCATCGCTTGGCTGTTGATAATTCTTTCCAAGAATTTATTCTAACTGTACATAGAAAAAGCATCGTTTTTGTTTTGATCTGAAACCTTTCCATAACTGACTACGTATTTTCCACGCACGTGATAACTTTAAATCTGAAAGTGTTCCATCTTTCCAACGGATAGTATTTTGAAATTCCTGGCGGTTGTTCTCACTCATTAAGCTATACGACTCCGCTGATGAAGGTCCGATTTTCTCGGATCTGAAACCTTGGTCCGGATGTTGTTGTAACTTTTTGTTTAATATTAATAAATATCATGCTCTTATTAATTATCTAGTTAATTTTACTTTTGCATTAATAATTGAGCACTCTGCTGGGGAACTCTCCCAATTAAGAAATACGTATACATATATATATAATTAACTTGTTACAAATATCCAGGGGGTATAAATCCGAAGAAAGTTGAAACCGGGTGTAATTTAAAATCTTTTGCCATTTGATTCCATTGTCGCTTGAAGAGTTGGCGCTCTTTGCGGGCGCTAATGAAACAGCATATATTTTGTCGCAATTAATGGAATAATGAAATCACCAACAAAATATATATATATATATATATATATATATATATATATATAAGAAATTTATATATATATAAGAAATTTATATATATATATATATATGAGAAGCCGACGTTTCCCGGGTTAGAGTGCCAGATAGCACCATATGCAACATCATATTAAGGAGAGTTTCCTTTAACAGCAACCTTTATGTTGTCAGCTAGATAGCTTACCCACTGAGCTATTTTGATATATGTTAATACTCTTAAACTAACGCTTATCAATAGATTAATTTTATCGTGTAATATTTTAGAAAAGTGTCATTGGCTCCTTTAAGGGGTAGCTAGAGACACAGAAGTACTTCCATTACAGGACCGGCGGCACAGTTATAAAAGTGGGGGGGACTCTCCTAAAAGGTGGGGGGGCGGTTAAACACATGCATATATCACTTCATTGTTGATGACCGTAAAGTGGGGGGGCAAGTCAAAAAGTGGGGGGGGGGCTTGAGCCCCGACCCCCTGCCCCCCCCCCCGGTGCCGCCGTCCATGCATTATGTTCACATGCAAATTTTACATGTGAATACACTTATATTTAAAGTACACTCTCTTCGTTTTTAGGCACAGACATAAACACAGACAGAGAGGTGTTTTCCTTTATTATATATGTATAGATAGATCTAGGTATATAGACAGAAATAAATGAGAGATAGAATTTTATACATATGATATGAATTTCATCAAAATAAGATATATTTGGAAGGGGGCTATACCTTCATATCTCCCTTAGAGGTGCACTTAGATATTCGGGAATACTTTCATCGTCTTCACTGCGGAATTTTACATAAGAATACACTTTTAGATTTTATGTGGATTCTCTAATCTTTTTACCATATAGGGAACACACAAACATCACATGCATACAAAGTCATATATACAACCCTGTTCTATCGTCAACAAAACCAATAACAAAACTACATAACTTGATAGGCGATAAAAAAATCGTGCATATTTGGGCAAGGTGTCATAACCGGATGGTAAAGCATCAGAATATAAACATTTACATCAAGGGTTCGATCCTTGCCCAGTATAGCCATGCTGATAACGACTGATAACCAGAAACACGTGTCCATGGATTTCCTTAATGCATGTAAATTAATATATATATATATATATATATATATATATATATATATATATATATATATATATATATATATATAGTCATCCACATTACAGTATATGTAATGAGCATTGCCTTAAAGCTAATGGCCGTTGACGATACCCTTACAAAAATAAGCTCTACCCGGAGGGAGCTTTATATAGTCATCCACATACAGACTGTTTCGCTGTTTCACAGCTCATCAGAAGGACCAGTAAAATGAATTCCTCGAACAGGGCAGTTTTGCACCACTTCATGTCCCTTTACAAAGATGAAAATCAAGATAAAATGATACTTAGAATCCTTTTTCTAACTTTGATAAAAATCCATCACATGATTTTGATTCTAGAAAATGTCTTAAATTTAAGACTAAAGCTTAAGGGGGTATTGAGGAGAAATTGAAATTCAGGGAAACTTGCTTATTTGGTGTCTAAATAACTGTGGATGAAATTAATGCAAATCTGATATATCTGAATTTTCAGATAGGAGGTTGTGCCATGTTATACACCCTAAAACCCTTTAAAATATTCCAAAGAAACTGAAATTTTGGGAATATTTATTAATTGATGTCTAATACCTATTGTTAATATATCACAATAATTAGAGGTGTCTGAATTTTCACAAACGGCTTCCACCCCCTCTTTTCCTTCTTTGCATAAAACTAGATTAAACTACATATAGTACACATTACCCACCCTCACACTTAATCAATATAAAATAACCGAGTAGTTTCCTACAGTCTTATTTGGAGCTTTGAATCAACAGGTCCGTGCAGCAGATTATTATTTGAACTGAAAGGTTACTTATAAGCATATATATATATATATATATATATATATATATATATACATATATAATTTTTATCTATTTATTTTCTTTTTCTTTTTCTTTTTTACTCGTCTTGTATTTATCTTGCTAAAAAAAATGGCTATAAAATGGTCGCTCATCCCAGAGTACAATGAGTTCATTTTTCATTTTTTATCAGCCATGTTTCTAAGTTCTTCTTCCCGGTTGTTACGTTCACACTGTCACATAGAATCATAAATAATTGCTTTTCAGAACGAAGATAAGCAAAGCGAGCGTAGGTGGTCCTTAAACTACACTAGCCGCAATACCCGCCTCGTGACGGGTTCAGCATAATGATACACAGTTTGACCCTTTAAAAATGTTGACCCCAAAATAATTTGAAGCAATCAAAAACATATTGCTATGGCGAAAGGTCCGTGAAAATTGAGATTGTTTTCAATGTATAATATAAGTGTGATGTCTTTATCTTTCAATTCATCTGTCCGGCGATGCAATTGGAATTTAAGAAGAATATACTCACAGTATTACTTTTCTATCAGGATGTTTTGAAATAATATCGTGGGGTCTGCGTTCACGCCAAACATTCATAAACAGCAAAAATGATGTTTAGAAATTTAAAAATAAGAATAAAAATGATATTATCGAGTTCAGGGCTGTGAGCAGGATTACACACGAATCCTCAACCATTCCCATGCCAGCTTTTCCCTTTTATAACCAATACTCAGATCCTTGTTTTGCCCTAACTGAAACAAATGGCTATCTCCTTGAGGCCGTCCCTTGTTTTGATAAGCTACTTGGAATTACTTTTAATCCAATATCAAATATGTTGCTAAGGTTGCTGGAAAAATAATTGGATCATTCTATCGCTCCGGAAAAAGTACCTGACGACTCCTGATTTAATCCTCTACCTATATAAGAGTCAGAAACGTCATAAGATCGAGTATAATCTGTTCATCCTCAAGTAGCATTTCGTCTTGATAAATGGTGACTCGTAAAAAAAGCAAAAAATAAAAACGCTGCTGGTGTTCGCTAATCTTCTATATTGAAATAATGTCTCATTTTTTGCGAACTATGAAAAGATTTAGCATTGACCATCAGTGGTTTATCGACCACACGTCGGCGACCACTGGTCTACATGAAACATCATGAAGAATTTACCGTTATCTCTACCTTTGTGTTAATGAATAACATCACAAAACGATGATGTCATTTGGTGTGCACGGGGACAAACAAACAAACAAACAAACAAGATAACACGATCTACAAAGTTTTAGTATCTATCTCTCACTATATATATATATATATATATATATATATATATATATATATATATATATATATATATATATATATATATATATATTTAAGTTATATTGCAGATAAAGAACACACAATGGTGTCCAAGTCATTTACAGCTGTTTTCAGACGATGTTTATTTTCAGAACGAGATTAAGGTGCCGTCTTATTAATCTCTCTCTCTCTCTCTCTCTCTCTCTCTCTCTCTCTATATATATATATATATATATATATATATATATATATATATATATATATATATATATATATATATATATAATTATTAATACCTAAGCGTTTCAAGCTTATTGCTCTCAGGAAAGTAACAATTTCAGACGGTTGGGAGGAACGAACCCGGTTCACAGAGTCAGTCTACAATCTGCAAGCAGTCGCCATATTCACTCGGCCAACGGAAACTGTCACGTAATTAAGGGAAACTTTAATTTCTTAAAGGGGCTTAGTATAATATTTATAAATAAATATTAAATTATTTATACCTACAGACGCTAGTGTTTCAAGCTTATTGCTCTCAGAATCTGCAAGCAGTCGTGATATCCACTCGGCCAACGGAAACTGTCACGTAATTAAGATATATACATATATATTGTAGACTGACTCTGTGAACCGGGTTCGTTCCTCCCGACCGTCTGAAATTGTTACTTTCCTGAGAGCAATAAGCTTGAAACGCTAGTGCCTGTAGGTATTAATAATTATATATATATATATATATATATATATATATATATATATATATATATATATATATATATATTTGTCGCGAGACCGATTGATAAACATAAGGCCCGCAGTTGGTACCTTTAATAAATACAAGAGATCAAACCCAAAATACTTCACGGTAAAACGTATAAAATTTTTATGGTAAAACGTATAAAATTTCTATGGTAAAACGTATAAAATTTCTATGGTAAAACGTATAAAATTTTTATGGTAAAACGTATAAAATTTTTATGGTAAAACGTATAAAATTTCTATGGTTTTACCATAGAAATTTTATACGTTTTACCATAGAAATTTTATACGTTTTATACGTTATACAATTTTTATGGTAAAACGTATAAAATTTCTATGGTAAAACGTATAAAATTTCTATGGTAAAACCATAGAAATTTTATACGTTTTACCATAAAAAACGTATAAAACGTATAAAATTTCTATGGTAAAACGTATAAAATTTCTATGGTAAAACGTATATGAAAATGCAGATTATACAACTGAAGTTATAGGTTAAGAAAATTTTAAATCTTAATAAGATTAAAATTTCCAACATTCGCAATTTACTCACTATTTTCAAATATGCATAAATTTGTTTCTTGTGTAGCCCTGACGAACTATTTTGCATCTATTTCTTTTGGTGAAGAGTGAGGCGAACGTTGGTCACAGCTGACCAATTAGGCGACTCAGCGTAGTAATTAGCTAATGAACCTTTTACAGCTTTTTGGCAACACAAAAACAATCAGATGCCTGACAGCCACAAGAAAAGATGATACCAACGTTTCCTCTTTCCTTAACCTTGTCGGCGAATGGGGTCAAAGGGCTGCTCTTATTCAATGTCGCACATACGTATATTTTCTGACAGGGAAACTAACATACAAACCCACACTCGTCTTACAGAGTAATTAATTTTTAACAAAAAAACAAACAATTTACTTCGAATTTCATTTTCAAGTGAGATAATTTGTATGAAAATTCCGATATTAATAAAATAACCCTCGATGTTAATATTCGTAGTCTAGCGCTTTAACCCCTAGACCAGAATTACCTGCCACACATGTGGCATGTTATTCTGGTCCAAGGGTAAGAGCGCTAGACTACGAATATTTACATCGAGGTTCGATCCCTGCCTGGTAAGTCATGCTGATGACGGCTCATAGCCAGAAACGCGCGTTCATGTCTACCTTTAGTGCACACAAAAATTAATTCATAAATTAATTAATTAAAAAAAAAAAACTTTATATACAAATTTGTTGCAGATTTGAGTTTTTCCTCGTTCTTCTACAATATACGATGATAGTGTCCGATAATTACTTTGATAATCAATCTTAGTGACGACCTCAGCACCCTCGTAAAATGTTTTCTGTTTTTGTCCTCATTGGGAGCTTCTAACCGCCATCATATTGAACAACAAACACAAACATTTCTTTAAATATATATATATATATATATATATATATATATATATATATATATATATATATATATATATATATATACTCTTAGATGAACCTGGATACAGCAACGACACAAGACATTAAATTCTTAAAGACTCATAAACTAATATCACATTTATAGGATTTTAATATACATATACTAGACCACTATTGACCCATTAATCAGTATTTGTTATATATATTATTAAATATATAATTTCACAACCTTGAGATTGGTTGATAAAGCAACAACAGTCAGCAGTTACGGATGCTGCTGCTGATTTCAAACTACCACACATAATGACTACTTCCACTGTTGTTGAAGTTGAACAAATCGTTCTTGTGTGCAGAGCCCCCAAAAGATCGTGTCTCAGGATTGTCTGGTCTGCATGAAGTCCCTCTCTTTGTTGTTTGTAGCAATTCATTAGCTTTGCAAGATTGCAGGTTCACCCTCGACACCATAAGCAGCTAGGAAGTGAGGTATGGTTTGGCTGAGCATTCATGGATTTGCGGTTCCGTGCCTAAAACACCCTTGCTTGTCACAGACGTAGAGACAGAGACAGAGACGACCAGAGAACGACGGATCCTGATGTTGACTCTTCCTGGATTTCGGCCCTAATACAACTAGGTACCATTAGTGACCTTGCCAGGAACAAGTGTTCCAAACAATACAGCTGACACTACCACATTGCCACCGCCTCTACCACGGTGAAGCATTTTTGAACTTTAGGCAACTACCATTCATTCTTTATGACGTCGTCCATTTTCAAGTAAATATATATATTTGTTTCTTGATAATCAAGCAAGATAACATTCAAGCAAGATAACAAGATAACAATATCGGCAGACTTGTGGGAGAGATGAAAATCTCAGCCCCCCCTTTCATCTCTCCCACCCTAAGGCAAGTTCAATTATATTCTCACCCTCCTCATTTCACTGCTGCCTTAATGGTACCCACTCAAAGCTTTCCATATTCATTTCATTCTTCGCCACCATTGACTTCTCACAGCCTGGACACTCCTCCAGCGCTCACAGTAGCCATGGCTACTACTTTCCTTTATCTCTCCATCATGTCAACCAAAATTTCGATGTACTTGCATGACAGTTTTCTTCAAATTATCATCCTGACGAAGTCTTACAATAAAGACGAAAAAATATATAAAAACAAATATCTCTTGGTTTTATCCTTTTTCATTTTCCATTACGTCGGATTACTATCATCCTTCCTTTCTCATATATATATATATATATATATATATATATATATATATATATATATATATATATATATATATATATATATATATATTGAAGCTCCTCGTAAAAAAAGTAGAGCACTGTAAATGGTAGTACTAACACAGCATGACGTCACTTGCTCTATATGCACCATTCCTTCCCTTATAGAAGTAGAATGCCTGTACGTCTCGCCGCTTTAAATGTGTTAAAATTATCATTGTTTATAAGCTATTCAGAATTGGCCGATCGATTAACGACGTTGGATTTGGGTTGAAAAATACTTGTAATCCAGGGTTTCGAATCGTGTGACCGGTAGTGAATAGTCATATCTCTATGCTGAAGAGTCCCGATTGAAAAAGGACGAAACGTATACGTACATAGGTAATGAACAATAACAAATATTTATATTTGAAGCTCCTCGTAAAAAAAGTAGAGCACTGTAAATGGTAGTACTAACACAGCATGACGTCACTTGCTCTATATGCATCATTCCTTCCCTTATAGAAGTAGAATGCCTGTACGTCTCGCCGCTTTAAATGTGTTAAAATTATCATTGTTTATAAGCTATTCAGAATTGGCCGAGGGTTTCGAATCGTGTGACCGGTAGTGAATAGTCATATCTCTATGCTGAAGAGTCCTGATTGAAAAAGGACGAAACGTATACGTACATAAATAATAAACAATAACAAATATATATATATATATATATATATATATATATATATATATATATATATATATATATATATATAAACATTGTTAAAAATAACAATTCGTCTGTTTAATTATACCTTTTTGAATTTTTCAATTTTTCTGATAATTTTTTAAATTTTAATACAAAAAAGATTTTGTATTAAAATAAAAAAAATTATAAATGTTCCATAGGTGTCACAGATTTTACGAACGTTTTCGATTCTTTGTCGAATCATCCTAAGGTGTTAAAAGCAAATGAACAAAAAAGCTGGAAAAAGAAGAGAATGTTAAAAAGACGGTTGCGAAACGTGCATAGAACATTTTTCTGCATTGTTCCCGGAAGTCGTTGGCGATTTTAAATTCAGCAACGCTGGATCGCATCACAGAACAACATCGCATTACGTTAAGCATTTTAAAATGTTACCACTGGTTTCATATGTGTTTTGTTAATTTTAGGTTGTGTTTTTATGTAGAAATCTGTGACACTTATGAAAAATTTATTAATTTTTTTGATTTTAATACATAAAAGACTATCAGAAAAATTTAAAAACTTTTTTAAAAGGTATAATTTAACAGACGAATTCTGTTATTTTTAACAATGTTTGCATAAATGAGAAAATGCTGCCTAAATACACATAATATATATTTATAAATGTCAAAAAAATTAGATATTTTTAACATTCATATTAAAGAGAATATCTGTACTTGGACCCTTTAATAAGTTACAGAATTCAGATTTCTACCGTAAGGAAAGATACGAGCAGGGTAAGTTGCATGTGTAAGGAAATCAAATCTAAGTAAAATTTATTGTTCTTAATAAAATGCATCAACGTTCAAAGAAATGATGGTTTCCACTTAAGCGTAAAGTAAGATTCTTCTATAAAAGAATCGAATCCTCTATGTTATCAATATCGTAAAAAAGTAAACAAATGAATACAACATTCATTTAAAAGCGATATATTTCTTCTACTAACAATAACAGGTTTGTTAGCTCAGAGGGTAGAGTATCAGTCTGTCATGATTCATAGTGATAAATATCCGGGATTGGAATCTCGGCGTTAATGTGCTTGCTACGTCTAGACACACTGATGAGTCGTGAAACAATAAAACAGCTATTTGTGGATGATTATATTTCATATACACACACACACACACACACACACACATATATATATATATATATATTTAATTTATTTGTGTTATACCAACATAAAAGTAATCCATGGACACGTTATATATATATATATATATATATATATATATATATATATATATATATATATATATATTGTGTGTATTTAGGCAGCATATTTTCATTTAGGCAAAAATTATTAAATAACACAGTGTTTTTGATTGATAAGACTTTTAAATTTTTTATTTAAAAAAAAGTCTTATCAAGCAAAAACATTCCGTGTTATTTAATGTTTGCCTATATATATATATATATATATATATATATATATATATATATATATATATATATATTTACATATGCCCCCTATGTGTAAGTTGAACTTTCTGATAGAGATAATGACGGTTTCCACTTAGCGTAAAGCAATCATCTTCAGTAAAGAATATATTTCTCTCGGTTACTAGTAGTGTGGTAAAATATATATCTACAAGGAAAAAGTATAGAGACTATAAGTTACGCTACTGTTAGTTGCGGGTTTCATACGTGCAACAGATGCAGTGCTTGGCTGCTGATCGCACTTAAATGTGAAATGTCGTTCGGGTTTTGAATACCAGCATAGATACATTTGCTACGTCTAGCCACACTGATGAATTGGAAGCGACGCAACAGCTGTCTGTGGATGACTATTATCTCTCTCTCTCTCACTCTCTCTACATATATATATATATATATATATATATATATAGTTTGTGTCAATTTGAAGTGTTAATGAGGAAACGTTTGGCAATATAGCTTGACAGCGCTCTTGGCTTTGTTTTACTTCGTCGATTACGCCTGGCCGCAAACACGGACATTTTCAGCTTTATTTCCCACTTTAATAAGGATAACGACACAATTCAGTGTTTAATTTGTCCCAACAAATCCCCCACCAAATGTGCTTCGCCGACCCTCTAACCCTGACAACATTTGAAATTAATAAGCTATAAGTGATTTGTGGCCCCCACTTCATGACAACGGAGAAGCATGTTGTTCGGAAATGCACTAAAAAGAAAAAGATATATATATATATGTATATATATGAAATAAAAAACAAAACGCCGAGACAGAAACCTGTGGTGGTAGTAAGTTGTGGAGGGGGGTTATGAAAACCTGACCATCTTGGCTTCACAATAAGGAAATAATAAACAGTAGGTAAATATGTAAAGAGAGTTGCTTTCAATACCTTATTAAATTTCCAGTAAATAAACTTGTTTTATTATACTTTCTGTGCCAATAGAATAAACGCCCATATATATATATATATATATATATATATATATATATATATATATATATGTGTGTGTGTGTGTGTAGAGAGATAGAGATACATAGATAGATAGATAAAGAGAGAGAGAGAGAGAGAAAGAGGGAGAGAGAGATGTTTACATTGTCTCAAGAATAATGGCTGATATTTAGTTTATTGCATCAATAAAATTAAGCATGCATTACTTCTAGGTCAACCATAGTATGTACATGTGTGCAAATGTGTGTAATATATATATATATATATATATATATATATATATATATATATATATATATATATATATATATATATATCAGTAACCGGTTGATTTGTTGAATCAGGACACAATTAATCCTCTGATGGGGCCTGATTGTCTAGTTTCGATCTAAGTCTTCCCCTCCATTCTTGTCTTTGGTGAGAGCCCTTTATGCCACTGCACTTTTTGTGACCCCATCCTGAACAGTGGGTGCAGATGATTGAGTTACTACCTGTTCCTCTTAGACATACGGTACATGGGCGTTTTCCTGTTTTCCTCAGTAAGCTGAGATTTTGACCAGCAATCATGACTTTGGTTTTACCCATGTTGACTCGGAGGCCCTTCTCCTCCAGTCTACTCTTCCATCTATCCAGATGTTCCTTGAGTGATTGAAGTGAAGTACCAATGATCGCCAGGTCATCGGCATATAGGAGCTTCCACTAGCAGCCGGTACGAAATTCTAGTGGTAGAGCCCTGAGTACAATGATGAATAGAAAGGGACTTAAGACAGATCCTTGATGGACGCCCACTTTAACATCAAAGTCGTTGCTGTAGCTGTTACCGACTCGTACCAGACTACGTACATTGGCATACATAGAAATCACTACTTGAACCAGCCACTCTGTAACACCCAACTTCCGCAAAGCGCACCAGATGACCCGTTTTGAGACACGGTCAAAAGTGTTTTCCAAATCTACAAATGCCATGTACAGTAGTTTGTTTGCTGCTAGATATTTCTCCATGACTTGGCGTATGATAAAAATTGCATCTGTGGTGCTCCTACCGGGCATGAAAACCAATTGCATGTAAGCAATGTGTACTTGTTGTCTGATCAGCTGCTCAACAACTCTTTCCAAGACTTTCATTACTAGCTTGAGTCCACAGTAGTTCCTTCTGTTTAACGCATCACATTTACCTTTGTACAGACTTACTATGAACATACTCAGGTATGCGTCCGTTTCTGACGATGGCTTAAAACGGTTCATGCACCAGACTAGCCCGGAGTTCACCTGTTGGTTTCAGCATCTCAGCAACTATACCAGATGGCCCAGCTGCTTTACCAGCTCCCATTTTATGGATTGCTTCAGTGATCATCTCTTGCCTAATGGGGGTACTAGGGATCTCTACAGGAGGTTCATAGGACAGCTCATCGGAGTTCCATGGAAATTCAACATTCTGTAAGCGTTCGTAGTTTTCATGACTGTTTTTCGCTTCATCATGAAAGTTCACCAGAATCGGTCCTTATAGGTTTTGCACCCAATATATCTTGATTGTCATGGCGCATCTGTTTTGCGAGTTTGTATATATATATATATATATATATATATATATATATATATATATATATATATATATATATATATGTGTGTGTGTGTGTGTGTATGGGAGGGGAGCTGAATGGGTATATTTAAGCATTTTATTTTAGTCATTTTCTTCCTGGGTCAATTTTTAACTAAAATATGTATACATATACATAACGTAATAAACGTACACACACATACACACACACACACACACACACACACATATATATATATATAAAATTATGCATTTGCTACACATATATTCATATAAATATATACAGAATTTTATATATATCTTTTTTGTTTTATTTTACTTCAATCGAAGTTCTCAGAAATGAAGGTGCTGCTTCCTGGACCTAACACTTGATCTCTATATGATATACATACATATTCAAATATTCCATTAAAATTCCTTTTACTTGTCAAACATTGAGTTTGTAAAGAGGTAAAGAACATTAATTTTCCTCTCCCCAATTGACTTGTATATTGACTATTATAGTATATCTTTCTTGTGGTCTGTTGGTTCGATAAGGATTCCAGAGCAAAAATTCATCTAGTCTGGTGGAGTATCCAGCTACGTGCTGTTACTTGAGGTAACATTACTAGGAAAAGGTGCACCATTCCTCGTATGAGCCAGTGTATAGACTTGTCGAGGGATCTTATTTGAGCTTCAAATACTATGTTATTTTGAATATTTGGTCAGGGTTTACTTGTAAGGTGAAGTATCTTCATGTCAGGTTATCCTGACAAACCCTTGTACAGAGAGACCGAAGAAACTCGAGGATGGTGTCTAGTAGGTAATTCAAACTTTCCTAGTAGGTAATTCAATGTGTGTGGGTGTATATTGATAAATATAATTGTATTAGTTTCTCTATTTGTAAGGACAGAGTTCTTATTATCGGTGATCGAGTGTGTATTCAAATCGAAGTTTAGAGACATAGACCGTGTGGTCTGCATTCGTGCTTGACATCCATAAAAAGGAAATACAGTTTACTAGATTTTCTTTTTAAATTATAGAAATTACAAAAATAAGAGGTTCGGGGCTTGGAGCAGGAATGCACAGGGGTTCTCATTGACTTTTGCTAAATGCTGGATCCCCATTCGAGAAATTAATTTATTTCAATTAATGTCATTTTACTTATACCCGGTCCCAACTAATCAATGCTTGAGCCCCACTTCAAAAATTGAAGTTTAGAAAATGCAAAAAATTTGATCCTTCCCTCATAGAGCACTTTTTATAAGACCGGTTGAAATTCTTTGGATACTTATCTTGTGGATATTTACTTAACCTGGATTACTATATATATATATATATATATATATATATATATATATATATATATATATATATATATATATATGGGATGAAACGCGGAAGCCTCTGTGTAGCTTAATTGCCATAAATATATTTTCAAAACTTACTACCTAGCTCTGCTCACGTGTTGAAGTAAATACTGAGAATTGATGCATAAAAATTATATTTACTGATAACATTTTATGTGGATAGATGAAATAATATATATATATATATATATATATATATATATATATATATATATATATATATATATATATATGAGAAAGGAAGGATGAAAGTAATCCGACATAATGGGAAATGAAAAAGGAAAAACCAAAAAGGATGTTTTTTTTATATATTCATCAACATTTCATCTTTATTTGTAAGACTTCCTCAGGATGATAATTTTAAGAAAAATGTCATGCAAGTACGTGAAAATATTGGGTTGACATGATGGGTTGACGAGAAAAAGTAGTAGTCACTACTGGGTGCTCAGGCCCGAGGTCCTGGCTTAGTGAAGTCAGTAGCATGGAGTGAAATTAATGAGGATGGTTCTGAGTGAAAAAGTGGAGGGGTGGGGGTGAACGGAAATAACGTGGATGGCTGTTAGTGAAGAAGTGGAGGGGTGGGGGGAAGAGGAGGGGAGGGAGGAGGCTCTGTGATTTTGGTGTGTGGGTAATGTCATGGTTTTAGAAAAGATTTGAAAAAATGAAGGTGGTTTGAAAGTGGGAGGGGTAGGTGGGTAAGAGTGTGAGAGAAGTAGTCGAAAGGGTGAAATGGGTGAGGGGGGAGCAGGGAGATTTTGTTGTGGGTAGGTGTGAAATTTTTGGAGAGTAGTAGGTTTTGACCAGCTGGCTATGTCAAGAATGTGTGGAATGAAGTAAGTTAGAAGTGTGGATTCGTGGTGAGTGAACATGTGTGTGTGTGGGGGGTGTATGCGGTGACTGGTATGTGAGTATAACTGAGAGCGGAGAGAAAAAAATAGATGTTAACCATGATCTAGGTTGAGTTTTTGTTCGGTGAGGATTATTAAGGGGGATATATATTATAAAAGCCATTTCGTTGTCTGATGGCATTGGAGGCTGTGATTAGTGCGGTTTCTAGTAGTCTTCGCCGAGCTTTGTTGTGGATGTATTTGGTGATTTTGGCTTGTTCAAATTTGAAAGCATGACCGTGCTCTAATGCATGGGAGAAAAGTGCACTGAGAGAGTTATTGTTTTTTTATGTCCCTTTTGTGTTCACTCAATCTTTTCTTCAATTCACGTTGTGTTTCTCCCACGTAAATTTGATGGCAGTTGTTGCATGGGACAGTGTATAAGCCGGCATGGGATGTGGGTTTTTTTGAAGTGTCTTGATGTGTTTAATGTTTGTTTTATGGATTGTGATGTGGTTTGTACTGTCGGAATGCCTAGTTTGTAAATATTATTTTATTGAGAAAATAATTATCTATGGACGCTCGCATTTCTTTGCATACTGCTCCTCAGCGTGGCTATACTTTTGTCGAGATTCAAATCCGAGATCACAGTTACTGTAATCCAGTATCATTAATGTTTAGACTATGGAATATATCTAAATGAATAAATGCGAATGTTTTTTTTTAATTTATCACTCCTATATTACCATCAAAACGACTCACCGTTATTTAAATAAATAATGCAACATAGTATTTTGAAATACTATTTATACGGTCCAAAGACAATCATTTGAATGTCTAATTAGCATAACTATTTTTAAACAATTCATAAGTTAATTTTTGGTGTCATACATTTGTAATTTAATTGTGCCTTCCCTCATAAAGCTCTGTTTGGTATTGAACACTTTTTATAAACCCGGTTGAAATTCTTTGGATGCCATTTTGTCTATATATATGCAATAATTCTATCGATATTAACAATAATTAATTAAAATGGTTTAATAAAAAATGATTAACTTACTAAAAACCTTTCCTCTAACATCACTCCTGAGAATTTTTACTGACTGGCAAAAGCGAGAAGTGGAAAGAAAAGGAAGTGGGTGTTTGTCTGTCTGTCTGTCTGTCTGTCTGTCTGTCTGTCTGTCTCTCTCTCTCTCTCTCTCTCTCTCTATATATATATATATATATATATATATATATATATATATATATATATATCTCCACCCTTCCTCTCTCTCGTTAATGACACTGAATTTTTTTAAGCGAATTGATTTTTCTCTTTCTTTTGATTTCATTGGGACTTATTTAAAAGGTAAATAAATTTGCATCAAAATTACTAAGATGTTAATGTTTATATATATGAATAAATGCGAAAGTTTTAGTCTTGTGTTTGCAAAAAATTTATGAATGAAATGTTTATTATTTAAAATTGTTGGTTTAAGTAGCGAACTTTGCGAAGCGGTAGCGAGCTGGCACCGAAGATGATTTCAAGGTAATTATTCAGTAATAAAGTTGGTATAATATATCCAATCCGATGGTGCGCAATGCTAAAATTGCTATTAGTAGGACACATTTATTTATAAGTAGTTTGTCTTACACTGACAATGCCAACATTTAAACCTATTGGTTTTCTCAGAGCCAAGTCTTGGCCATGAAGGAACCAATAGGTTGAAAGATTAGCATCGTTAATATAAGATAAATTACTTACCGCCGGTACAGATGGCGAATCTGCACATAATTGATCACTCTGTAATTATTTCTTCATAGCCATTATAATATATATATATATATATATATATATATATATATATATATATATATATAAGTAATTGATATGAAATCGCTATTTGCAGTGTTTTATTAAATTGTGTCTATTATAGACGTCTAATCGATGGTCATATTGCCATCGCGTATAAATCATGTTTTCTTTTCCTTTTTATTTGCTCTCAGTTCGACACTTATTGAGCTGTAGTATTTTCACTATGTAAACTTACATCTGCTTCGGAAGCAATATAATGAATAGAAGGAACAGAGACTGCTTCTAGGTGATCACTCACGTATTAATTGACGCGTTTTGCATAGACAATCCCCTGGTTTTTTAAGTAAATATATTTCTTGACTCACTGTTATCTTATATATAAAGTAACCCCAGCCACAGTGTTGATCTGTACACGCTAGGTAGAATCTAAGTTCAAGCAAAGATTAAGAGTTCTGTTTCCTCATAAACACCTGGTTTATATCCGACTATGATCTAATATATAAAGTAGAGACGTTTTTTCCCCTGTACCTTCTCGGAGAATAGGAAAATAACCACATGCATCACGGGCTACTGAACTCACAATTACATTGCACTTATTCACTCGAGCGTGTTTTAGTATATCTGTTATTCTTCTTTCCAAACTAACACTGAATATTACATTCGGCCCGGCCGCCACGACTCTCCGAAATACCAACTCCATATAGGTGGTAGTAAAAACTTTTCTCCCTAACAATTCTGTACTGTGACTACACTCATCGACACCGGGAACTAATAAACACAGTATTTTCATAAAGCACCCATTGTTATTTCGTATTTGTCTGGCATTATTTTACTACATAATATTAAGCAATACGCAAAAACTTAACAACCGCTCCCTTACACTCCGATGATTATTCGCGAATATCAGATTACGTTCTATCTTATTCTACCTTCTACATTTAAATTCATTCCGGAATTAAGCGAATTAAATTAACGAACACAGTTCCTGCAACATATATTGATTCAACATGGCGGCTAAAATTTCTTGATCGAATCGACTTCCTATTTAATTCAATAAGCACCAAGATACTGGTAGACGCGGATACATTTACATTTTCAAAATCATACACCTTAAACACGCATATTATCGAAAAATTGCCCAAATGAAATTACTTCATCAAAAAATGACCTACACCGTGTCATTGTTGAAGTTTCCATTTGGTCGGCAGAATGTAAATGTTAACATAACACGCATGTCAATAAACAAGCATAGCGTTGTTAGCCTATTTTCACATGTACTTTTAATTCGTAACCGTGGCGCATTGGGTAAGAAGGGAGATTTAATGATCGGCAGTTTCAGCGTTCGATTCTACTCTGCCACTTTTCCTTTTTTTTACTTAAAACATTCGGCAACACGGTATAGGGGGTGGGGTGGAGAAAGAACTAAAGGCCGTTTTGTTTTTATTCGACGTCATGCAATAGGTACTAATTTCTCCCGTGCAACGCCGGGGCGACGGGTTCCGCTAGTTTTAAATAAAGAAAATGTATTTTGAATTAATTTTATTGACAAATATTTTATCCGGGTTGACATTCTATTTCTTCTATTCATATAAATAGGGGATAGTAGGTAATATTATCCTACATAAAAAGTGCTCCTTTTTATACTCTTACAAATCCGGAATACTTTCAAATTCAACGCCATATTAATATCTACAGAATATATCATTTTCAAATGAAAGTTTTAAAAATACGTTTTAAATTGGTAAAAAACATTAATACATTATTTTCTTTATTTATGATAAATAATATAATTATTTTTATTGAATAAAAAGATTTGCTTAATACTTTTGAGTGACAAACAAAGACTTCAAAATGATAGTCAAATTATACTGTTTTGTGTGTTAATTTCAGTGAAATAACTTGTAAAGATGCTTATTAATCATTAATTTTGGCCTCTGAATTATTTTTAGTAATTTTGTAGATTAAAATAGTTCTGTAAAGAACGTTTAATGTTTTTCTTCGTGAGTTTTAGAGATGAACACGATTCCAAAAGAAGACTTCCAGAGGTTTTTCCGGTAGTGGATGGATCGGTGGGCTAAGTGTGTGCAAGCACAAGGAGCCTACTTTTAAGGGGATTAGGGTCCCAAACCCGTCACGTATTTGAAATATTTTTTCTGGCCTAAGGTCGGATACTTTTTAGACAGGCCTCGTATGAAGAATTTCAAAAGGTAGCCGACTTCAGGTGCCCGTTTCTCAGCTACCTTTTTGAATATTAATTAATTGCACATTGTTGGACATCTGTGATTTTCCTTAGATAATCAACTATGCAATCGAAAATAAGACTGCAACAAAAATAGGAAAAAAAATTATGAGAGGCGATAATTATGATTACAGAAAATATATATTTATTTACACGTGATTTGGTTATAACATAATTAAATAGTTGGCTTGGGGTTCGGAATATCCTAGGGAGCTAATGTGTAGTATACCAATATTAGATAGATTCTTGTTTAACTGTTATAGATTGTTTCAGGGGATTTCGCTGGAATTTTGAACAAAGTGTATTCTTCCGACAGTGTTGCGTCCCCTAGACTCGAATTTTCGCCGGCTGGTATTGTTTTGATTAGGTGTACGCATAGTTTAAAGAATAGAATAAATATTATTTGTTAAAAATATTGAACTAATGTTTAAATGTTATCTATTAGAGGGTAACGGCGCCCGACAGTAAAAAAAATTAAAATAAATTTCGTTTAGAAAAATATAAAAAATACTAACACAAATTTAGCTGACATCCATTAGCTTCGTATCCCGATATTTTGAACTAATACTCACAATATAAACTGCGCAAATTATATAAGGTTATTTATCTGCAGGGTAAGAAAAAGTGTTTTATTAATAAAAAGCTGTTAATGTATTTTAGCCGATTTAGATATTAGGCTCTAAGGGACAAAAATCTAAGCCAAATGGAGTCAATATTTTTATAAACTCAGCACATAGTTTCGTATACAGATTATCTGGATATATAGCCCCAATTTAAATGACGTTAATTGTATAGTGAGACTTATCTTCGAGTTAATTTAAATATGTTATAAGTAAACAATAATTATCATTTAGCGAATTCTAAATTTTTATACCAGGATAATGATAACCGATCGAAGGTTATGCGTATTTGCATTAGCTCTGCATTGAGTATTTCAAGATGGCTGCATGCCGCGTCAATGGGAAATCTACAATGAGTTTATTTTTTAGTTTTTAGACTTTTGTTTTTCATGTCACACAACAATGTATAGTTTTTCAAATTGAGAATATTTTGTCATTTCTGAAGATCCAATATTGACATACTAATATTCGTTGGTCCCCTCTATAAACGAAATGACTTTCCAAAAAAAAATTGCACCAAAGATTGACTATTTTGAAAATGTTTCGTGAGATAAATAATATCTTGGTCTTTGGAATGTAACAACATCTTGTTTACTTATATATATATATATATATATATATATATATATATATATAATGAACATACATATGCATATATGTTCCTTCATTAGTTGAACACTGTTGACGACAGCTCCCTATAATAGGTTTAAACTCTCGCTGATTTATCTAGTTGTTCATAGTGGCCGAGTGGGGTAAGACGTTGGAATTTAGGTTAAATCATGACTTGTGTTCCGGGGTATCGAATCCTGCGACGGGTACGAATAATAATATCTACACTGACGATTCCCGAAAAGATGAAACGTATACGTATGTAGATAAAACAAATATTTGTAATTATATATATATATATATATATATATATATGTATTATTTATTTATACAAACATTATTTCGCAACACATTTGCAGAACAAATTTCAGTCAGAGCTATGGATAGTCAGGACAGCATAGTGTCGGTTTATTTTACGATACTCGTGTTCTAATTCTGTCTAATTAGATTGCTACGTTAAAGGCTTGAATACTTCATTTCCAGACTTGTACTATGTAAGTAGTTTGTTTTCTACTATGCCAATCGCATCGATATAAATCAATCGGTGTGTCGTAAATAATCTCGCCAATTTCATGTGTCCATTCCTTTTACCACAATCACTGAGATATTAATATGCAATAGCAAATAAAGAAAGAAATAGTCGTCCGAAAAGACTCATAAACAAATCAAATGAAAATCGCAACACTTGACAGTCGAGTCACTCGTAAAATATAGAGTTGACAAAATCGATACAAACAATTTTCGATAACAATAAGCAAATTTTATATATATATATATATATATATATATATACATATATAGTCATCCACATACAGCCTGTTTCGCTGTTTCACAGCTCATCAGTGCGGCTAGACCAGTTAGTGTCTCAAGCCGGGATCGAAACGCAACCGTCGAGCTGACAGTATATATATATATATATATATATGAGATAAAAGAAAAAAGTGTGATAAATATGCGACGATTGTCCAAATTTATTTCAAATTTCAATTGTTCAATGCAAGGTATATTTGATCCTATATATATATATATATATATATATATATATATGAAGTTAGGCATGTGTATATGTTTCTCCGTTGCAAAAAAAACAATTCATAGAAGACGGCAGCAAAAGTAGACCAGCCTTTGCTAGGCGTATAGTTAATAAAATATTAAGGTTCGATATATATATATATATATATATATATATATATATATATATATATTAGTGATGGGACGATTAAAAAATGTCCCTGATTCCGATGCAATTACCGATTCGGTTTAAAATTCCTGATTCTGATACAATTACCGATTTCGATTTTGATTCTTTTAAAAGTTCTAAATATTTTATTAAAGATTTGTTGATTTTAAAAATATTCAAATTACTGTAAAACCCTAGTGTAATGCCCGCACATATTTTTACAAACGTAAAAAATACACTTGAGGTGTGCGTTATGTTACACAAATAGATTTTTCTAGATATTTTTTCTTAAATGTATTCCTTGTAATTGATTGAAAATTGTGAGACAACTAGAGAATTATTTCTCTTTTAAAACAAAGCCGATTTGCATTAGTTCTTCAGTAGTTGACAAAATGCTATTTGAATTTTTTCTTAAACAATTGAAAATAGTCGATGATTGATATGCAAAATAAGAAGTCGGTTTAGGAACAGAATAGTTAACGAAGCCCTCTCCCCATGTTAAGAATGAGTTTCTAAATAATAATGTTACGATTTAGAAAACGATTCTTAACATGGGGAGGTGGAGGACTTTGTTAACTATTCTGTGCCTTCCCGCTATAAAAGAATGTTCATATTTTTTTATCTTGATTATAAAGATTTGGTCGGTTATTGGATTGATTTGTTTTACTGTAAAAAGAAAAACAAGATTTGTAGATGATAATAATAATAATAATAATAATAATAATAATAATAATAATAATAATAATAATAATAATAATAATAATAATAATAATAATGGCACATTTCTAGATTAACAGCCTCAACTAAATTGAGATTTTACTTTTTTAGGTAATTACGTGTGAAAAACTTGGCAGAAAGAAAAACATTTTTTTTTTAGAATTTAGAGTGGGAGATCAGTTTCGTATATCAATTTAACATAAAATGATCACATCAATTTCTGGGCCATTCTAATTTTTCAGCGATGTTCACAATGTCGTAAAACCATGCGTAATCGCTTAAAAAAGTAGACCCCCCCCCCCAAAAAAAAATAAACGTACAGAATTAATCTCCCAGAGATAAATATACATTTTTAGTTAACTGCTCTAAAGCGCTAGAATGTCTCGGAAATAGGGGCTCATTTTACGTTAAATTGATGTGTAAAACTAATCCCCACTCTAAAGTCTTATTTTGTTTTTGTTTTTTCGTGTTCATGAAAATAAGAAGAATCTCATTTTTATAGGGAGGGAAGGGGGTAGTGGTGAAAAAAAGCCGACCGAAAAAAAGCCCATTGAACAAAAGCCCACCTAACAAAAGCCCACCAAAATAATTCAAACACAGACAATGAAAAAATAAATTAATTTTTAAAAATTAAAAAAATATCGTTTAAGATTTAATATTTTTATAATTATCAATAAATGTTTACCAGTACTTATTTTGTTGACAAAAGTGTTTTATTTCAGTTTCAAACATTTTGCCGATACTTTGTAAATACTGAATTCTAATGAAATTATTGTAGTGGGGCGGTTTAGCTCGAAATTTCAAATTGATTGTACATTTTGTGATACAAGCATCAAATTTGGTACAAATGTACATTGATATATAGCGAACATTTCAGATATTGAGCCACTCGGAATTCTCCCTTCGTGTCCGCCATATTGGAATTCAAAATGGCCGCCATTTGAAATCTACATTTTCGATTATCTTTGGGTCTAGTGCTGCTATTGACTCGAGTTTGGTGTCTAAATGTATGTTTTCAAGGGCAAGGAATCCAATGGTAACAATCTGCATCGCATAATTTGTACCAATGAACAGCCATATTGGATTTCAAAATTGCCATTGTTTGAAATCGTCATTTTCAATTATCAGTGGGTCTAATGCTGAATTTGACTCGATTCTGGTGTCCAAATGTATGTTTTGGGAGGAAAGGAATTCGATGGTTACAATCTGCATTATGTATCTTTATAAATTAGCCAGCATATTGGATTTCAAAATGGCTGCCGCTTGAATTCTACATGTGCGATTACCTCTGGGTCAAATATTTCTATAGTAAATGACAAATAAAAAAATCCTTTTTTTCAAAATGATATACTTTATTACAGTACTCCACTTAATTCATGAGAGATGAATATTCATCATCATGTATTTTTGACAAGACGACATTTTACTCAAAGTCTGTGAAGTAAAAATTGTTTTGACAAGTTTGAGTTATTGATTAGATACTGTGTTGTTCTAGGTTTGATATGGAACCTTTCATAAGAGATTTGGTTGATTAGTCTTCTCTTTATTCCTTCAATCAATATCACAAAATGATCAATTCGGGGTTAAGTCTGAATATCCACAAAAATAGGTTTCCCTGTATAACTCTAAATAAAATATCAATTTACTTCAACTACTAATTTTGAGTTTTATACTTTTGATACATGTCTTAAGTCATTAAATATCTAAGTTAAGATTCTGACATGCTATGGTGTAATATATAAGGTTGAGTGTGTACTGACATTCTACAATGGTCTGGTATTTGAGGCTAGGTATACATCGGTACTGAAGATATGTGTACATAAACAGTGTCATGTTAACAAGTTCAGCACTACCACAAGTAAATGAATGTTGTGGACTCATCTTCATGTGCAGCCCCCTTCACACACACAGAGGGCTGTGCACTTAAGGGCAGCCTTCTTGCACTTGCAGCGTCTCACACACCCTTTCTGGCACTTGCAAGAAACCAGCTCAATGCAGGTGTGAGCTGTCTCAAGTAGCCTGGTCCAGTATGGTGTGTATTGTCCTTCAGTCATTGACCAACACCAGTTCGTGGGAGTTCTGGTGCTGGCAACAGTATCTGACCCCACACACATCCACCTTGATATACTGCCCTCTTGACATGTTCCTCTAAAGCTGCCTTCGTTGGAGGGATCAGCTGCACATTGTTCTTCGTTGCAAAGAGTTTCCTTCTGGCCTTGTCAATGTCCGTGCATTTACTGGTTCGATCATACAACAGGATCACGAACCTCTCGATGATGCACATTGCATCATTTGGTATGTCACTTGGTGTGGAAGACAGCTGCATCAGGGCCTCAGTTAGCTCTGGCAGTACTGTCCAGACTGCCCAAGCTTGACACAGTATTGCATCCAGTAAGAGCGTGGAACATTGGCAGTGCACGAGGCTTCTCTGGTCCCAGTCCAGCTGCTAGTTATCGGAAACTTAGGCCTGTTCAGAATGCCAGCCATAGTTTGTCTTCTGGTTGCAATTTCTGTACCACGGACACTGCCAGCCCCACAACATCGGTATCTACAGTCTTGATGCTGCTTGTGATGGGGGTACGTCAGTATAATAGTGCGGCAAAGGGGCGACAGTCTTGGACCGTGCATCTCCAGATTCTCCGGTAACGACGATGCTCCAATTCACTCCTTCACCAGTCTAAGAAGGATGTTGTATTAAAGAAATACTGGTACCATGGAAGGAGTCTTTTGATGTTGTTGCACTGGGGTTTTAGTCCATGTTGTCTACAGCAGCAGTTGTAAACACTTCGCCACGCAACTTTGGAGGGCAGCCCACTTGTTCTCTGTGAAACTGTTTGCAGACACGGTTGCCCATACTGGTGCTGTCTCCTCATCTTGTCTTGTTTCTTGAATGTAGAGGACGAGTTCAGCAAAGACTACTGCTGACATTGCTCTGTCTTGGTCGGAGTCCTGTGGTCCTGTTGATTGGACCGATCTCGTGTGGTTTTAAAGTCCTATCAAGCACTGCAGGTGATACTGAGCATCCAACGCAACCATGTCCCCACCACTGAGACGACCAAGCAGTTATGTATCACCAAGAATGTTAGAACAAGCATGGACCCATGTGTCAATTTCGAATGTTGCAGCTTTCCGAAGACTATTAGTCCCCACAGGTTTTCTGCAGAAGAAACAAGTTTCTGGAACCTTCTCTGTACTCGAACGTGAATGCGCCCTGGTGCGTTTGCGTAACGATTGTTCCTCATCGATCTGACCTTCTTTCTTGAGTGCTCTCTTCTGTGCTCTCTGTAGTTTGGTGTTGTACTGGAGCGTGCACGTATGGTGATATTGTGCACCGTGTGCAAGCATCGCAGCTTCAATGTCATGGCCATCATCAAGTCTTTCCAATTGGAGTGATTCTGGAAGCTCTCCAAGTTCATTGAATTTGATCAAGTTCTCTGCGAGTGAACTGTATCCACTACCAATGTCTTTTCTCTTAGATTGTTCAGGTTTGGTCAATGTCTCCATCTTGTCCTCTTGACATGATGCATAGCCTCCAGTCAGTAGTGGTGAGGTGTTGCGATGTTGATGAAGTTCGCTCATCATGAGCTAGTGTGAACCTCTTGGACATGCTGATCGAACTGTCTTCAGAAGAACAATCAGCACCGTCAGTCTACAGGCATGCATGGAGTTTGGCCCCAACTGATCCTTTTCCGGGTCATTCAATATGGCAGCAAAATTAATAAAGATGCGCAATGCAGCTTGTTACCATTGGATTCCTTGCCCCCCCCCTCAATCATACATTTGACACATGAATCAAGTCAATAGCGCTATTAAACCCAAACGTAATCGCAAATGTAGATTTTAAATGGCGGCCATTTTGAAATCCAACATGACAGCTCATTGCTAAAAGATACAAAATGAAGATTGTTATCATTGGATTCCTTGCCCCCCAAAACATACATTTAGACACCAGAATCGGGTCAAAAGCAGCATTAGACCCACAGATAATCGAAAATGTAGATTTCAAATGGCGGCCATTTTGAATTCCAATATGGCGGACATGAAGAGAGAATTCCGAGCGGCTCAATATCTATAAATGTTCGCCATATATCAATGTACATTTGTACTAAATTGGGTGCTTGTATCACAAAATGAACAATAGATTAGCCATGCTGCCCCACTATCGGTGCTTGTTTTCTTTAGTTTTTTTTGCCAATTTGCAATTATAACATTTGGTTGTGAAAGAAAATAGAGTATTATTAAGCTGTGTACCCTATGCTAATTCACCCAAAAAGAAAAATGTGATTATAGATTTTTAGGCGATTACATGTAAACAGCCTGAAAAACTTTGTACAAATACAACAAAAAAATCAGTTTTGCATATATATTTAACATATTTCACTTTTTCGGACCAGACTGAATTTTAAGGACATGTAACCAATTTTGTTTGTTTTTAAATCTTGACTATGTAATGTTCCTGATCAAACTTTAGTACAAAATATGTCATTCTTAAAAGTCATTTAAAACACGCCTCCTTCCTACTACAAACCCTAAGTCGTGATGGTAATACGAAAAATAAAGCGATTACGAGTGTTTAAAAAACAAAACTATAAATAAAATAAATAATAAATCCGATACATAACCCCGGTATCCCCTTCAAAATGAGACTTCAGTATTACACTTTTTTTAAACGTTGAATGCAAACGCCCACCTCTGTTTGTTTGTTTTTTCATTTTTCAAGACACTGAAAATCTCTTATGATCTATAAACGATCTTCCAAATACAACCCTTTAAATAAAAATACATAACTACAAATAAATAATTAAATAAAAAACTTAGTAGAATAAAATAAAAACCTTCTTAAAACAAAAAACTATAAATAATAAATAAAATAAAACTCAATTAATAGCCAACCAATATATTTTTTCGGCACTTGTGCACTTGAGGAAACAGCTGAATTTATTTGTTTTCAATTTTGAAGAGTTAAATTTAAAACAGCGGCGATAATCTATATTGAAGACAGCGGCAGACAGATAAGAAACCGGTAATAACGAAACGGCCATTAGATTAAAACATTTTAATAAATTTATTTATTTAATAAAATATAATTTCTGAAAGAAAAACATTGTAATAGCGCTTTTTTTATAATTTAAAATGTGATTTTTTTTAATTTGAAATGTACAGTGATTATTTTAACATAGTAATTAAATAGTTTCTGAAATTTTGTAGAATTTAAAATGTTATAAAACGATTTTTTAATGATTGAAAATGTTCTAAAACGAACAGTTTTCATTTAAAAATAATTTGACACTCTTTTCAATAAAACAATTGGCCATTCTTTCAATAAGAATAATTTGGCATTCTTTTCAATAAAGTCACTTTTAAGGGGGATTTTTTCTTCTTTAATTAAAAAGGATACAGTTAGGAAATTTGTTTCAAAATAGTTTCCAGGGGGTTCGCTAAAAACTTCTGCTGCCACATAAATTCAGATAAGTAGGATTCCACCATTTGCGTGAGGGTGCCGCATTCTGCTTTGTTCCTCATCTTGGCTTTTGGACACATATTTTCTACATGATTTGTTGTGGCAACTGTGGATGGATCAACAAAATTATATTTGTGGAGTATCGCTGCTGTTTTGAATGTAACTCTTCAAAATTGAAAACAAATAAATTCAGTTGTTTCCTCAAGTGAACAAGTGCCATTTTTTCCAAAAAGACATTTCAGTAATGCACCGGTTTTTATCATCAGTAAGCGCCATTTCTCATTGTGTTTTGACCTCATTTCAGTACGCTGACGAGTCTCTTGGGTATAGACTTTTTAAAATGTAAAAAGTCAATCCATCTGGATTAAAGCGCGACACAATTCTGAAATATGTAACATATAGTTTTCAAATACATTATTTGTATTAGCTCTCACTTTTCTGCGATTGAGCACTGTATTGATTTACTTTCAATATAACTCGACATTCACTACATATATATATTTCACTCAAATTTAGTAAAAAAATAGATAAATGTATAGATTAACAGATTGTTTACAAAGACTAGTCTCCGAGTTGGGTCCGTCTGTCATATATTGGGAACAGGGGCATAAGCCCCTAATACCGGCACTGAGCAGACCTTTAGATAAATGTCCATTTCTTAAATCAACAATGACTGTCTTGGGGAGAATGTAGCAGAGCCAAGAATTAGTACATTCTTATGATTCTGTTTTTTGTAAATCTGTTAGGAGATCTGCCATGACCAATATCGGACTGGACAAGAGATGGCATTTATTTCTTACCGAAAGTTGTCAGGAATTATCGGCAGAACTGACCAGAGTGGTCAGCACATGGCAGCAGAATTTTCTGAAAACCAACTTTCAAAGCTTTGAAGTGGGGCCAGATAAATGGAATTGAGGACAGCAATAAGAACCATTCCAATATTAAAGTTGCCATTTCTTTGGAACTGTATGTTAAATGCAAATTGCCAGTGGGAATTCTATCAACCACTTCCTCTATTCTACCAAACGTCATAGCTTCCAAAGTGCATTGAATTTAACATGCCCTGAATTCTATCTAAAAACTATTGTGTATATATATATATATATATATATATATATATGAAACACATGTTTATGTGGATAAGAATTAAATAAAAATATTTATATTTTTGTTGTTATTATGATCATTATTATTTTTATTTTTTATTATTATGATATTTTGTTATTATTATTATTATAATTATTATTATCATCTTAAATTTGATCATGTACTCTGCTAAGGCATGTAAGTTTATTAGAAATCTTACTGAATATATCTGACTAATTTAGCTTGACATAAATAATATCACATTTCTCGACTTAGGAATTGTACATCCCTGTGTAAATACTATATGTATGCATATCTGCCATTCAAAAGATATGTATGAGCTGTGTGTAATTTTATTAGACAACGATATGATCCCCCCTCCACACACGGTGCCAGTCGCCTAATATCTGACCTATTTAAATCTGTCAGCACAGACAGTAGAAATCTCATTTAATCTTGATTTGACGATGAAAGAAATTAAAATATATGAAAGTTTAACGATAAATATGTTAGAAAATTAAAATGTTTTGAATTTAGTCACGTGACCCTTACGGATAGAAATTTTGCTTCACTCTACAATTTGAATGAACCTTTTTTTTTTGGCTTGAGAAAGCCGCGCTTATCATAGCTACAACTGAAACATGTTTCAAAATGTGTAGCCATGCCATGATTTTATAAATAAAACTGTTGATTTTATATATATATATATATATATATATATATATATATATATATATATATATATATATATATTTCGCGTTTTTACGCTCATTAATATAGAAATTAAGTAACCGTACTGCTGGTTGAACGATTCGAACCCTGGATCCAAGTATTATTAACCTGGCTTCCTCACACTTCGGCCGGCCGTCGTGACGATTACACGTTAAATGCAAAGGAAATATGCCTTGTCTTTTTTTATTTATAAACACAAGTAATGAAATTCTAAGAGTGTTCCATTTTAAAGGGGGAATTTAGTGACGTGGCTTAATTTGAATCTACAAATGTAATTTCTTTCAGAGGGCTCAGCATATTGGAGATTTATAATTATTATTTAATTTAATAAATAAATATTTTATATCCACAGACATATATATGTTTCGCAATGTTATGCGAGTCAATATGGAAATTAAATATCCGTACAGTCGGTCGAACAATTCGAATCCTAGATAGATAGCCACTCTAACCTGCCTTCCTGGGAAGTCTATAGTGACGCAAGGGCTGCACACACCCGAACTGCACTTCTCCTGAACTGGCATTGCTTGAATCTAATGGTAAGGCAAATCCAGCACGTCTGGAAACAATGCCAGAATAATAAGAAAAATACTGGTGTTGTTTTGGGGTTTTCCTTCTTGACTATTTACACAACTAAAAGTTGGGGGTCTAGTCTATCCTATTTAATCCATAACTGAAAGATTATATTGATTCATGCCTTTTTCAAGGGCATTAACGAACGTGATGCAGTAGCCACGAAAGTACCCGTACCTGAGCCCACAGAAATGGTTGCCAGATTTACAACATTACTTAGGATACAATTATCCTCCAACAGGCAGTCAATTTTTATTCTACAATTATGCTTATCGGTATCGTCATTTGTTTTCTGTTTATTATCTTGTAATTATCTGCATGTACTATGTTGCCCATAGTCATGGTGCAGGAATAACTAATCTTAAGGGTTTTTTGTTGTTAAATAATTTTTGCAGCCGGATAGGGTGAATTGCTATCTTCTTTTTCTGGAGTGAAATCAATTGTTCATTTGTATGTAAAGATTCTGCTAGGTGGATGTGATTATTATTACAGATAACTAACATGGCGATTTGAGTTTTTCCATATAACTTTATATCTGACTTTAGTCAGCGGTACCAACCTGAGAGTAAAAAAAATAATGTCTTGATATTATGTTTAGAAATGAGTAACATTTTTTGCAAAGAATACCTCATGCCATATCATAAGGCTGGTCACTCTCTTAACACAAATTCAAAGTTATCTTCCATTTAAATTACTTTGACAATTTTCACTACAGAAGACCATCTGTATATAAGCATTTGCCTTAAAACTTCATCCTTTCTCAAAGTTGTTTTTAAGTCCGAATAGTGAGAATTATTTAATATTAATTCTGCTAATATTGTTGTTGTTAATGGACCTTTAGTGTTATTCGGATTTATAAGACTTATGTGGAATGGTCAAATGTAGAGTTGTGATTTCTGATCTATTTAAGGGTTGATTGGTCAAAAGGTAAGCCCAACTGCTGTTAGATTATTATAAACACTTATAGGCTCCAATGCTATTTAGGTGGTATTGCACCAAATTTGCTATAACAAACCCATGGAATGCTGGATGCTATGAATTAAGAATATGAATTAGTAAATAAAGCAACAATGGAAAATGGAAATTAATTTTGGTAACGTTAATTTCGTAATCAAATTATTTTGGGAAAAAGGAATTTTTTAAAGTTAGTTTTAGTATGTGACGCTAAGCAATTACTAATAAAGAACGAATAATGTTTAGGCGAGAAACACACACACACACACTTGAAGTTGCATTGAATTAATATGTATTTATTTATTTTTGAAGAACTTGTGGAAAAGAAACTCAGTATATTTGCACATGATAACTTTCCACTCTAACATTTTTTTAACCACAATAAATATTCTCAGAAAATAACTGGGACGATATAAATCTATTCGTGTCAATAATGGCAGGAAGAAACGAAAAAATAGGCTAGTCCGGATCAAGTATCAGTATTTCAGACGGGTTGCTATTTGAGCATGACTTTGAAAATCCGGCAAGATAACTTTATATGTTAGATTATTATAAACACTTATAGGTTCCAATGCTATTTCGGTGGTATTGCATCAATTTTGCTATAACGAGCCTTTGGAATTGTGGATGTAATAAATAAAGAATATGAATTATTAATTGAAACCCCTCCGCATCCACCACCGAAGATAGCCTAAACAGATCAGCTTGCTTTTAGTCAGTGTTGGAAGCCTAGAAAAACAACACAAAAAAGATCAGTCTTTTTATTTCGTTTTACAAAATTCGTATTTTTTAAGAATCTTATACAGCTTCCGTTTGACTTGATCTCTTTGAGGTTCTTTTTTTAGTTTTCATTTTCTTTCTGAAGTTAAATAATTTTCCTAATTACTTTTCGCTGACCACAAACATATTAATTGATAGAACGTGAAATAAAATCAACCTCCGACCGAAATAATCAAGAAAAGTGTTAGAAGAAAAAACAGAAAAAAAGAGACAAAAATAAAAAATAAATTTAAAAAATAAAAAATTACGACAATTTCATTCGATTAACAAGAAGAACGATGTCCGAACGAAAATTGATTACTTTAAAATTGCGGAAATAGAAAAAAAAATTATCCAAATTTTTTCTTCTTAATTGCATTTAGTTACTGTGCTGTTGTATGGATAGGAATTTTAAAAAATGAAATTAAAATTAAAAAAAAAATCTATTTATGTTCTTACTATATTTACTTTCTCTATCTCATATGTCTGTCTGTGTATCTATCTATTTTCTATTTGTTTGTCTATTTATCTATCTCTCTATCTATCTATTTGTTTGTCTGTCTATCTATCTCTGCTCATATTATCTACTTATCGATCCATCTGTATATCTCTATCTCTGTTCACATCTATCTATCTATCTATCTATCTATCTATCTATCTATCTATCTATCTATCTATCTATCTACCTGTCGGTCTATCTATCTATCTATCTATCTATCTATCTATCTATCTATTTATCTATCTATCTATCTATCTATCTATCTATCTATCTATGTTCATATGAATCTATCTACATATCTATCTATCTATCTCTGTTCATATCTATCAATCTATCTAAGTCTACAGACAGACTGAGGCATATTTTTTTTATTATAGATTGTTCATAATTTATCAATTTATCTATCTATCTCAATTTATATAAAGTTAGGATGTTTATATGTTTATATATTTGTATGTACAGAATTCGCTTCTAAACTAATTAAACGAGCATTATGAATTTTGGAACATAGCTGCTAGGAATAAGAGGGCACAATGTGGGCTATATTTAGTGTATTTAATTTCATGCAAAAGGGGTAATAAAGGGTGAAAACCTTTCGTGAAAATTCAGATAACTCCGATTTTTGTGAAATTTTAATAACTAGAATTAATAGGCCCTACGCGCCCATTAATTCTAGTAAATTAAAAAAGCTATAATTATTTTAAGGTAATGTTTTAAGCTCTATTTATAAGAAGGTCTAAATATGTCAGTTGATAGAACTTCAGACTGAAGATCTGAAGGTTTCGGTTTCGATTTCCGGTCATGGCATCTGCTTTATTTGTTGGGAATTTATTATTTACTATCAATGCAATATTCTCCATTTCTAAAAGTAGTTAAGATCTGTGATGTTTCAAAATAAGGCATATCCTGCAATGTATTGATTATGTTTAAAAAATTGTGACTGACGGACAAACAAACGGACAAAATCTCTATTATATATAACATAGGTATTAATTAATAAATATTCCTCAAATTTCAGTTTCTTTGGAGTATTTTAACAGGGTTTTAGGAGGCATAATATGGGCTTAACTTTCTATTTGAAAATTAAAATATTTCAGATTTGCATTGAATTTGATCCATAGTACACCAATTAAGCATCATTCCCTGAATTTCATTTCTTGCTTAAGAACACTTAAGCCTGAAATTTTAGACATTTTCTAGCATAAAAATCATGAAATGGATTTCGATCAAAATTAGAATAAGGTTTAGTATCATTATATATTGATTTTGATCTTCATAAGGCGATATCTATCTATCTATCTATCTATCTATCTATCTATCTATCTATCTATCTATCTATCTATCTATCTCAGTCTGATCATATTTTTCTACACCCTGTATGATCTTATTAAGCAAATCGCATAAATTTCAATAATTCAAATTTGGTTTGAAAAAGAAGTCAAATTTTAAACAATCAATTTAGATGTCTAAGCCTAGGTTAACATTTTAGATAGTAACAATATAATTGATTGAAGTTATTGAAACATTTGATATATTATAAAACAATCTGCTTCTTAAAATTAATAGACAAAAACAAATAATCATATTTTATTTCAATAAAAAGTAATAAAATCATCTACACTTGACCAACTAGTCTTCGAATCCTTTACATTTTTATGTAGTCACCATTCTTCTCAATAACAATTAGTAATCTACAGGGCTTGATGATTCTATGTGAGGGGAAGGGAATGAGAGATGAGTGCTGACCTTTTTCTTTCCTCTTCCTAGTAAGGAGTAAAAGCAATTTGGTTGTTTGGTGAGAAAAAGATCCTAAAATGAACTGACAATCCCTTGAGAGACAAACTTTGATGAGGCATGGATTAGAAAGCATGAATACTAATGAGAAGCTTGTGGAGGAATGCAATGATTCTGGCTCCCACTTGTTTGGTAAATTGAGATCGGGGGGGGAGGGAGGGGTTGAGGATTCATTGGCCATAAAGTTCACTCATTACTTAAGAATCTTGGATTTTCAAGTCAAGAAAAGAAAGACCTAACTTCAAAACTACAAGAAACTGTTGAGAAGACCGGCTACTACATCCGAATAAAAAAAGATGATAATTGGACACTGAAATGATGGCTATTACACATCTTAACTGCCTCAGCATGAAATGTGCATACCCCACTAAAAATAATGGTCCACCATTGTTGTTCGTTGTGATGAGAGGAGCCGAAACGACAACCAGCAATGATGATATGCACCTTCATATCCAAACACGAAGAGCTGCTGTTTTAATTTTTCTCAGGATTTTAAGCGCTCCACTATTTTTGGAGATTCTCCAGTTCCCACTCACACACCCAAAATTGGAGCTGACTCCCCTCATGCTCCCCATTTTCTAAAAAGAGCTGCCCAGGCTCAAACTCCTTTAAAAAAAACATCTTTTTCCCAGCGCTCCATAGTGAAAATGTACCTTCGTTCATAAACGTTCTATTTCGCCCGTGAATGATTAAAGAATCTGCTCAATATCGATGGGATGTCATTTTAATGTAAAACCATAAGATAACATTTGACAAAATCTACGAAATATTTTTTCTGTTTTTAAGATAGAAATTTATTTAAATCTTATATTTTAATTTCTGTTCATTTAAAACATTGCCTATTTGCAACATTTGGCTGGTAGTGTACTAAAAACGTATTACCGTAAAAAAATGGAATGAAAAGTTTATTTTTAGTCAAACGTTTTTATCAATATATTTTGTTTAGAAATTTATCTTTAAAATGTATCTTCAAAATAGTATAAAATGAAATGACTGTTGGCTTGATAAATGTAATTTATTTAACAACATATTTCTTTAGTTATTACCATTAAATATTTTTTATAACTTTCTTTAAATAATAATAATAATAGTAATAATAATAATAATAATAATAATGATGATGATAATGATGATGATGAATAATCATTGATGATGACTTGCGTAAGAACTCCTAACGAGTACATATAATAATAATGGCAAAATTTTGTACAAAAATAAATTGTTAATAAATAAAAAAAAACATTTGATATATCTATTCATTCAGCAATTAAATTCATGAAAAAAGTCCAACTCTTGAAAAAAATGGTTTCAAAAGCTTTTTACTGAGTTACTGATGCATTTGAAGTGATTTTTCCAGACTGCCTCCAAAAAATGGCTCATTTAGAAACGTAACACCCTCGTGTTACATTCCATACAACAATTTCAACTTCTCACATTTTTGTATAGAATGTAACACCAGGGGTTTTTATGTCTAATTTTCATGTGTAACTCCTGCCACCACACTCCCTCTCTCTCTCTCCCCTCTCTCTC